>CM053784.1:371729543-372929543 GCA_028749045.1 Cupressus sempervirens | reverse complement strand
AAATTTCTAGCATGCAACTGCAAAAAGATCTAGCTCAAAGTGAGAAGCATTTTGCACAATTTCTTCACACTCAAAGGGAGTTAGCTGTACTTATAAAAAAGGAAGCTAATATTAAGGCCAAACTAATGCAAATTCAGTCCTCAATCACTCCACATTTAGAAGTCCTTCACAAGGAGCAAGTGTATGCTGAAACAGTTTTGAAGAAAGATCCAAATCTTTCTACACTTGATGGACTAGTACACCTTGCTATAGAGATTGCCATCCAACACAAGTCACTTGAAATTTCTTTAGAGAATTGGGATGCAACTCTAAAAACAATAATGGAGGTAAATAGTAATTTTTTAGCTAAGTATGGTATTACTCCTTAGAGCCCTTTGGCATTAGGGTCAAAAAAGGGAAGAAATAATAATAAGGAAAGGGGGAGAAATATGTTTTAAGGAAGATATAATAGTTTTAAATAAATAAGGGCTAGAATACCTATAAATTTTGATAGCCAAGAGGGGGAGATACAAAATTTTGGCAATTATATGGATGAAACAACACACAGGTATAGAATACAGGAATAGTGTAAAAGAAAAAGAGTATCAGGCACATCAACATAGAATTTTGGTTACAAGAATATCAAGGCAAAATTAGCTCAGTGAGAATTACAAGGTATTTTGAAATTTTTTTGAAATTTTGTGGATAAGGTACTCATAAGGATAGATTAGTGATGTTTAGTTAAGTGTTTTTGACACTCATACTAAAGGAGGAGATTGTTGGTCTTAGATAGTTTTGACATTTGAGTGTCAACACACTTAACCAATTTCTACATTGATGCTAAGTACATTATGTATGCGGACCCAAAATGTGTGCTGAGTCAATATTTCAATAGGTGTTGAGTGACTTCAAGTGCCGAATAGTATATAAGTGTCGAGTGACATATAGGTGTTGAGTCACAGTTGATGTTTAGTAGTATATAAGTGTCGAGTGAGTTAGAATCATATATGTGCCGAGTGAGACAGAGTGTAATAGGTGCCAAGAACTCTAGGATAGTATATGTGTTGAGTAACACAGAATCAACATATGATTTTGTGCCCTCACAAACTCAGATGTAAACCATTTTTAGAGCCAACATAGAAGGATTTTGAAGGAGAAAAAGGATAAGAATGAATCTTTTATGTTTCCTATGCAATCAACATGCAACCAATTAGAAAAATGGAGAAGGCATGCAACCAATGAGGAAAATGCAAGGAATGAGTAGGAACTTAAGATTCAATATGGATCATAGATCCATACCTAACCCTAAGTCTTCACAATATTTAAAAGGAGGTCAAAAAATCCATTACATGTGGAAGAAAGAGCAGTGTATGAGTAAACTATAGCAAAATTCAGTGTGAAGAAGGAAAGACTTAGAGGAATAGAGCAACAATTTTATATCCAATTAATCAAAACAACACAAGAGACAAGGGACATGATCAAATATCAGATCTTAGAGGATCAAGATCAGAGAAAGTAGATCAAGTGCCCAAATCTAGCAATTAGAGATTGCATACTATTAGGTTTATTTTTCTAATACTTTCTAGCCATTGTATTAGATAATTGAAAATCCCATATTGATAGGTTAGCTTAACAACTAGGTAGAAGAACCTTTAGAGAAGGTGATTGAAAATCCTATTGTATTAGGTGGGTTTAACAGCCTAGTGTAAATCCTTTAATAGGGTGACACTTCATGTAAAGTGTTGTAAATCCTCTAATTAGGTCACTATTCACATACTGTAAAGCCTTTAACAGGGCAGGCCTTTCATAGGGCAGACCATCAGAAGTGGTTAAACATTTATTGCTACAATAATTTTTGTGGGTATCATCCCCACCCCATTTTTACCTTCTTATTCCTAAAGGGTTTCTGGGTTACCAAATCTGGTGTTATGTGGTATTGCATGTGTTTACTTTATGTTCATTTATATGTTTACATGCATGAAGTTTACTTTTTAGTTATATAGGACTAGAAAAAGTTAAAAGTGTGATACTTTTGATTCACCCCCCTCTCAGAAGTAGTTTTCCCATTTTGAATATTCCAACATAAAGTCAAGTTGAGAATTTTAAAGTGTGTAAGAGTTTGAATACATGGAAGATTTTAAGGATCTAATGATGCAACTATTGAGATTTAATTGAAAATGATCATTGTTGAGAGAGATTATTGAAAGAGGGAGATTGTTGTAGAAGACTATGTGTTTCAATAATTGTTTTGTCACTAATGTCAAACTTTCTATTTGTTGGTAAGATAACTACTTATAAGATTCAAGTACTATCACATAGTTGATTGATAAAGAGGATTTGATCAATAAGATGTAAGAAAAGCACCTAGAGGAAAGGTTGAGTTATGATCATGTAATGAAGTAAAAGGATCAATTAAGAAAATAATGATATGATGTATTGATAATCTACTTAAGGTTACAAATGTTGGCTACATTAAGAAAGTTTGTTGGCTACACTAAGAAAGTTTAGAAGAATAAGTTACACAAAGTTTGTTTGCCAAGCTTGATTGACTGGATAGTAGGTGTCGAGTAAAGTTTAGTTGATGCCAAGAATTAGTAAACTTTAGTTGTGGCCAAGTGATTTTATAGTTGATGCTGATAAATGCAGTATGTGTCAAGAATTAAAAGGTTGATAATGTTGAGCTATTGCATTATGTTAAAGATCGAACATTCCACAAATCTAAGTTGACAAGTTTGTTTTCTTGAAACTTGTGAACTAGGAGGAAGATAAGGTTGATGAGCTAGTGGTATAGAATTTGATGTAAACCATTTTTAGGTGAATTCAAATAGATTCTAGGAGAAGTTTCTAGAAGAGATACAAGATATGGGGTAGATACATTGTATCCTACCTAATCCATCCAAAACCCTAAATTGGCCAATGGAAAATGAGCAGGAAAATATCCTAATTTTTAATTTATAGGAATGTTTAGTCATGAAGCAAAAGTTGTCATGAGCGAGAACCTAAGGAAGAGGAGTTAGGGCTTTTACTTCATCAAATAAACCAAGAGGAGAATCTGCAATCGCATGTTAAGCAAGAAGGCCTGAGGAGATGAATGCTTGAAGGGTAAATAAGTTTTCAAAGCTGTAAATTATGAAGGCCAAGTAGAATTGAGGACTAAATAGGGATCTAAAATTTGTAAGAGAAGTTGTAATTCATATCAAATCAAAGCTCTATTGTTACTGTCTAACAATCATATCAATCTAGGGTAATTCCTTTGGATTAAGGTTGACCTAATAGTAATTTATAAATCCTTTGACTAGGTGGCATTCCAAGTGAATGGCCTAAAGTCCTCTCACTAGGCTCACTTCTAATAGGGTGATTGAAATCCCTTAACCAATTCATATTTAACAGTGTGTATTGTAACCTCATAGGGCATCACTTCAAAAGAGTGAAAAGGAGTAGCATGATACTATTAGTTTTTTCCAAATTGGGTTTCCATGTAGATCATTGTGTCAAGTGTGTTGATGAATCTATTATGTTTCATGCTTTATATTTCTACAAGTTGATTTAATAGTAACATGAAAGTTTTAGTGATTGCATAATCTAGTAGGGTGCATGCATGGGTATGAATGGGTTCACTAAGTTGTGAAAAGTTTTATTTATAGATCTAGACCTTGGATAATGTATTCACCCATCTCTTAGTTATTCTAAAGTATTTCAATAATTGGTATCAGAGCCATCTACTTAAGAGAACTAGTTTCAAGGTACTAGAAGCATAAAGATCAAGATGTCTAAAAGAGTAAGTGCCCAAGCTTAATAGAGATAACTTTCCTGCATAAAAAAGTTTGATGAAGCTACACCTTGGAGGACTTGGAGATCATGCACAATCTACCATTTTAGTGGAACATGTTGATCCAGTTGGAGCTTGAACTGTTGAAGATGTGAAGAAGAAGAAAGAACACAATTAGGCAATGTTGGAGATTGCCTCTGCTCTAAGCTATACCAAATTTGATGATATCCAAGGCTGTGACACTACAAAGAAAATGTGTGATACCCTGCACACCATCTATGGAGGAGACAAAAATGTTCAAAGAGAAAAATTTGAAAGCCTCAGAGGTAAGTTTGATGATATGAGAATGGAAGAAGGTAAAAATATTTCTCAACATGTTTGTAGAATAAAATAAATTGTTAGTGCAATAAGAGGAGATATTGGTCATATAGATCATGATAGTGTGTTAAGAAAAGTTTTGAGAACACTACTACCTATCTATTCTATTAGAGTTTCTACAATTCAAGAACTAAGATGTATTCTAGGAAATGATCTAACTCTTGAAGATCTAGTAGACTCACTACTTTTGAGCTATCTAACTTTGATAATTACAAACCTGAGAGTCTTGAATCTACTTTCAAAGCTAAGCTATTATTGAAGGATTCTAATGAGGTGAAGTAGAAGAAGAAGAAGAGAAATATAAAATGTGTATCTAGTGACAGTGATATATATGAGGAGGATGTTGAAAAATTTGAAGCACTACTAGCAAGAAGATTTCATAGAGGTAAAGGCAAGTTCAAGGATAATTTACCTATCATTTATTTCAATTACAATGAGGTTGGTCATATTGCTGCAAGATGTACATAGAAGAAGAAATACAAAGATGGCAATGAGTACAAAAATAGAAGAGAAGATGATAGAAAAGATTACAAAGACAAAGGCAAGAAGGCATGCTATATTGTTGAAGAAGAAACTAGGGATCTAATGAACATGATGATGAAGTGGTGTATGTTGCACTGAACGATGAATCTAATGAAGATGAGGCAACTATACTTGTGACTTTTGTAAACAAGAATGATAGATGGATCATTGATAGTGGATGCTCACATCACATGACTAGAGACATAAGTAAGTTCATTACCTTAAACTATTATGATGGAAATAGTGTAAGATTTGATAATGATGCACCATGTCTAATAAAAGGAAAAGGTTCTATCAAACTCACAAATAAGATTTCATGTGATAATGCTTACTATGTTGAAAGACTAAACTATAACTTTTTGAGTGTGTCACAATTGAAAATTTTGGATGTAAGATTGAATTTGAAAAAAAATACTAATAAGATATATGACACAAATGGGAAACTAATTGGAAAAGGTGATCCTACTTGTCTAGTTGCAAGATTTGATAATGTAAGGCTTTGGCACAAAAGATTATGTCATGTTATCTTTGACAACTTGGTTAGTATTAGTAATATGAAAAAAGTTAAAGAATATCCTAAGTTGAAGAAGCCTGATAATGTAGTGTGCAAAAAATGTGAACTCGACAAAATGAAAAAGTCAAGCTTTAAGAGTTAAGCTTAAACCTATAAAGAAATACTAGAGATTGTTCATACTAACTTGTGCAAACCAATTGAGGTGCAAAGCTACAAGGGAGATAAGTACATAATGCTATTCATTGATAATTATTCTAGGATGATGACAGTTATGTTTTTGAAACATAAATCTGATGCCTTTCAAATGTTTAAGTGGTACTTAGCAAGAGTTGAGAAAGAAACAAGTAAAAGTCTGAAATGCTTGAGATTAGATAGAGGAGAAGAATTCACATAAAATGACTTTGAGATGTTATGTAATGATAGAGGAATCAAAAGATAGACATCTACCCCTAGGACCCCTCCACAAAATGGGATTACTAAAAGGAGAAACACATCTATAATGGACTATGGTAGAACAATCATAATGGAGAAAAATACTACTCTAAAATACTAGAGAGAAGTTGTAAGTAATGCTATATATACCTTGAACCATGTGCAAATAAAAAAAGATACCCATTCAACACATTTTGAACTATGGTATGGATATCCACAAAATATAAAATAATTTAAGGTATTTAGGAGTAAGTGTTACATTCTTAAAGATGTTAGGAATGAAAGCTTGATGCAAAAAGTGAAGAAGGTATATTTGTTGGCTACTCCAAAAGAAGTAAAGCTTATAAGGGTTTAAATACTAACACTAACAAAATTGTCAAAAGTGCAAATATGAATTTTGATGAATATATAGATGTACATGAGGTTGAATATATGAAAGAACTAGAAGAATACAAAACATTTGTATATTTTAATGAAGGAATGCCTACTAAAGAAGATGTTGTAAATCAATATCAAGTTTTAGTGACTACCGAGTGACAACTTGTGAATTTTGAGTTACATTTAGGAACTAAGGTGCATTCAAATGCTAAGTTATAGAATGAAGAAGATGCACATTTTGATTCTAAGATTAGTACACATGAAAGAGATGTTGAGATACTAGACATAAATATATATAGTGATTCTGAAGCTGAAAGACTAAATGAAGAAACAAGAGCTAAGCCAAGATTGTCTAAATATGTCAAAAGACATCATCCTACTAATCAAATCATTGGAGATAGAAATGCCAAAACAATGACAAGAAGTAGATTGAGAATTGAATCATGTTTTTTGAGCATGAAGGAGCCCAAAACATTGAAAGATGCATTAGAAGATGTTGACTAGTACAAAGCCACGGAAGAAGATATTGAATAAATAGATAAGAACAAAACATGGAGTCTAGTTCCTAGATCAAAAGACAAAAAATGTGATTGGCACCAAGTGGGTATTTAGAAATAAGCTAGATGCAAATGGTGAAGTCACAAGAAATAAAGCAAGATTAGTTTGCAAGGGATATGTACAAGACGAAGGAATTGACTATGGGGAGATATTTGCCCCTATTGCTAGAATGGAAGGAGTAAGAACTATACTTGTTTATGCTCCATACAAAGGTTTCAAAGTTTATCAGATCAATGTTAAATTTTCATTTTTGAATGGCATACTAGAAGAAGAAGTTTACATAGAATAGCCATAAGGTTTTTTTGATGATAACAATAAGACCATGGTATGTAAACTACACAAAGTTGTATATGGTTCGAAACAAGCACCTAGAGCATGGTATGAGAGACTTCATACTTATCTTTTGAAGATTGGTTTTGAAGGGACTGATGATAACAACAATATATACATAAAGATAGAGAAAGAGAAAGGTATTTTTCTATCAGAAATATTTTTTGATGATATCAAATTTGGAGGTCAAGATGCTTTATGCCAATATTTTGCAAATAAGATTAAGCAAGAATTTGAAATGTCTATGATTGGAGAGATCAAAAATTTTGTGGGTTTGCAAGTCTATCAAATGAACTATGGTATATACATCACTCATTCAAAGTATGTCAAAGAAATATTGAAAACTTTTGGAATAGAGGATTCAAAACCAGTAAGTATGCCTATGGTATCAAGGCACAAGTTGTCAAAAAATAATGATTTTGTTGAGGTGAATCAAAAAATATATAGGTCTATGATTGGAAAATTGCAATATGTAGTACATAGCAAACCTAATATTGCATTATCTATAGGGATAGTTGCAAGATTCTCTACTAATCCTAGCGAGAATCATTTAATGATTGTGAAGAGATAATGAGATATCTGAAAGGAATAGAAGAGTTTGATCTATACTACAAGAAGAATGAAAAGTTTGAATTGAGAGCCTACACTAATGTAGATTGGGCTGGAAACATTGATGTAGAGGATCTTACTTTAGGAGCTACCTAAAGTAATCACAGAGCTAAAACTTCAAATTAGTCGCAAGTGAGGTGAAAGAGGGAGAAACTAAAGAAATTGCAAAAGCTTATATCTACATATTTTAAGATGACAAGTTTTTGGTATATGTCTTTCGCATTGTTGTCAAAGAGGGAGAAAATACATTAAACTAATCATCATCAAAAAAGGAGATCTACTGATCAGAAAGGGAGAAAGTACATTACACTAATCATCAAAAGATGGAGAAAGTACATTACACTAATAATCAAAATATGGAGAAAGTATATTAGAGAAAGATATCAAGAGTTGAGTTAGAATAGAGATAGGAGATATTGATCAGAGAGATAGAATGTATAATCATAGAGGGAGAAATCCTAATCTACCTAGTAAGAAGGAGATACAAAAAGAAACTTAAGGGAGTCATAAGAGGGAGTTTTGTAACCTAATCAGAAGATGGAAGTTGTTGATAGAGGGAGAAATTTTGGTACAATTTTTTTTGGTATTGTCTTACTGTTTTAACCTAGTTAGTTTGCTTGAATAAGATATTCATCAATTGATTGACTTGGTTGATCAGTTTTTTTTTTCCATCAATGCCAAAGAGGGAGATTATTGAGATTTGATTGAAAAAGATCATTGTTGAGAGAGATTATTGAAAGAGAGAGATTGTTGAAGAAGACTATGTGTTTCAATCATTGTTTTGTCATTGATGTCAAACTTGCTATTTGCTGGTAAGACAACTACTTATAAGATTCAAGTACAATCACTTAGTTGATTGATGACGAGGATTAAATCAATAAGATGTAACAAAAACACATAGAGGAAAGGTTGAGTTATGATCATGTAATGAAGTATAAGGATTAGTTAAGATAATGATGATATGATGTATTGATAATCTACTTAAGCTTACAAATATTGGCTACACTAAGAAAGTTTAGAAGACAAGTTACACAAAGTTTGTCTGCTAAGCTTGAGCGAGTGGATAGTAGGTGTCGAGTAAAGTTTAGTTGATATTGAGCATTAGTAAACTTTAGTTTATGTAGAGTGATTTTATAGTTTATGTTGAGAAATGCAATATGTGTCAAATATTAGAAGGTTGATAATGTTGAGCTATTGCAATATGTTAAAGCTGCAAGATTCGCTAAATCTAAATCGATAAGTTTGTTTTCTTGAAACTTGTGAACTAGGAGGAAGATAAGGTTGATGAGTTGGTGGCACAAAACTTGATGTAAACCATTTTTAGGTGAATTTGAATGGATTCTAGGAGAAGTTTTTAGAAGAGATGCAAGATACAGGGTAGATACATTGTATCCTACCTAATTCATCCAAAACCCTAGATTGGACAATGGAAAATGAGTAGCAAAATATCCTAGTTTCCTATTTATAGGAATGTTTGGTCATGAGGAAAAAGTTGTATTGTGTGAGAACCTAAGGAAGAGAAGGAGTTAGGATTTTTTCTTCATCAAGTGACCCATGTGGAGACTCTACAATAACATGCTAAGCAAGAAGGCTTAAGGAGATGAATGCTTAAAGGGTGAACAAGCTATTAGAGCTACAAAGTATGAAGGCCAAGTAGAATTGAGGATTGAACAAAGATCTAAAATCTACAAGTGAAATTATAAGTTGTATTAGATCAAAGCTCTACTATTACTCTCTTACAATTGTATTAGTCTAGGGTAAATCCTTTGGAATAAGGTTGACCTAACAGTCATTTATAAATTTTTTAATGAGGTGGCATTCTATGTGAATGGTTCAAAGTTCTCTAACAAGGCTCACTTCTAATAGGGTGATTGAAATCCCTTAATCAGGTCACATTTAATAGTGTGTATTGTAACTTTTAACAGGGTTGGCCTTTCATAGGGCATCACTTCAGAAGAGTGAAAAGGAGTAGCATATTATTGGTGGTTTTTATCAAATTAGGTTTCCACATAAATCATTATGTCAAGTGTGTTGATGAATCTATTATGTTTCACGCTTTACATTTATGCAAGTTTATTTGACAGTAACATATAAGTTTTAGTGATTGCATAATCTAGTAGGATGCATATGTGGGTATGAATGTTTTATGGGTTCACTAAGTTGTGAAAAGTTTTATTTATATATCTAGACCTTGAATAACTAATTCACTCCCCCCCTCTTAGTTATTATAAAGTATTCCAACAGTAGTTGTTGATCTCAAATTGGTTTTGACAAGTGAGTGTAAATACACTTAAGTTATTTACTTAGTTCATGCTAAACAAGTAACATATGTTGAGTAAGCCATAAGCCATACTGATTCATAGTGAGTGTCAAGCCACTCATGAGTTGAGTCACTCAAGTGAAAAGTAGACAACATATGATGAGTGACACAGGAGCCAACTAACATTGGATGTTGAGCAATGTAGGTGCTAAGCTACAATAGAAAGATTGGTGCATGTTGAGCATCAGAGATTTGAGATGTTGAGTGACATAGTTTTAACTTTTTTTTGTAAAGGCACAAAAAACTATGTAAACCATTTTTGAGCTGACTTAAAATTGAATTTTGATATTTTGGAGATACAGGTGAATCTCAAGTTGGATTCCCTATGCAATTACATGTAGCCAATTAGAAAATGGGAAGGATTAAGTAGAAAAATGGATGAATCTCAGCCATAGATTCATACTTAACCCTAAGTCACTAAATCTTCTTAAGGAGGATGAAACCCTAAACTCTTTAAATGAGCATTTAAGGAATTGAAGGAGTGAAGAGAGAAGTTTGCATGCATAAATAGAGCATTCATGGTGGCTTAGAAGTTATGAAGTGATATTGAATTGTAAAATTGGTTAGAATAAAATAGAGGATAGAGAAGAGTATACAACATAGAGACATTTGATCAAGAAGGATCAAGAAGACAAGTGTTTAGAGGTGATTTGTTATTAGGGAAGTAAGTTCTAACTACAAGATCATTGCTAAGACATTCTAATAGGTGGTTTCATTCAAAATCTCTTAGCAGGGTAGTCCTAATAGGTTTTATGAAATCCTTTAATAGGATGCTTATTTAATTGTGAGTTAAAGTCCTCTAACAAGGCACACTTCTAATAGGGTTCTAAAATCCTCTAACAAGGTGAGAGCTAACAATATTTGTAAGCCTTTAATAAGGTAGACCTTATATAGAGTAGATCATGACTCATGATCAAAAAATTGTAACCTTCATTAGATACACTTTATTACTGTAGTAGTGAAGATTTGTGGGTGTCATCCCCAACCCATTTTTATCTTCTCACTTGGAGGGTTTCTGGGTAATCATATATGGTGTTATGTGTATGAATTTTTACATATTTACATCATTTAGATGTATATCCTTGACATGTTATTTCAATTTTACTTATTGAATATATGAGATAGATGTGTGGTTAAAGTTTTATGGGTCCAAGTTTAAACTACTAATTCATCTCCCCCCCACCCCCTCGAAGTTTACCTTTCCTATTTTATTTCCAACAATTGATAATAGAGCCTTGTTGTCTAAAAGATAAGCTTTATAGATTTGAGAAAAGATCTTGAAATGGAAGTCTACAAGTTAGGAAAGACTATTGAGAATTGGAAGATTGAAATACATCTCATACTACATCAATTGAATCAAGCAAGAGAAGACCTAAAGAATTCTTTGAAGAGAAGGAAAGAAATTGCCATTGCAAAGAATGACACACAATACAAAGAGATAGACATTACTAAGCTATTTGAAGATGGAGACTCCAATGAATTTGATGTAGTAGTTTAAGATCTAATGGAAATCAATAGAGCTCAAGTCAAGGAAATAAAAAATCTCAAGTTAGAGCACGAATTACAAGCTATACTACTATGTGAAGTGGTTGAACAAAAGAAGAAATCCATGGAAGACAAAGCCATGATTGAAGAAGACAAAAGGATCTTGGCCAATAGATTGGAAGAGAAATCATTAGAAGTAACCAAGATTTCCAAAATGTATTTGGATACTCTAAGTCAAATGATGAATGTAAACTACAAATTAAATGTCAAGGACATTGAGATAGCTACATTAAAGTTGCAGAATGAACAATTGTAGAGTGACCTAAAGATAGAAAAATAATTTGTTGAAAGTTTCAACAAACCAAATGAAGCCATCAAATACTTTGAGCAATTATTGAGATCCCCTAGATCCAATAATGATACATCTAGACTAGGATACACAAGCACTGCAGAAAGAGAATCATCCAAAAGTGCAAAAGAAAGGATCAACAAAGATAAGAACTCCAAACCTACTTGTCATAATTTTGGTATGAAAGGACATACTACTAATTTCTATAGGAGCAATATTGTAAATTAGAATGTAAGCCCAAGAGCATGGTTTACTACCATAAATGCAACAAACAAGGTCATCAGGCACATGAATGTAGAACTAGGACCATGCATACACAAAGATTTGAAGGATATTGCTATAACTATCAAAAATATGAACATAGAGCTTTTGAATGTAGATCAAAACCCATGTCATCATCAACTAGAAAAACAAAAGTAAGGAACAATGACAACTCTTATAACTAGGTTTATAATACAAGATATTGTTGTCATTATTGTCAAGAAAATGGACATGTTCCTAAGAATTTTATTAGGACACACTTTACTGGTAACTATCAAACATGGTTAATTCAAACCACATGTTTCATCTATTTGAAGACTGACATTAGTAGGTATTGTCCAACTAGGTCAAATGCACCAAGTTGTGAATTTGATAAAGGCAAAAGCAAGGCAGATGTTGAACACATCAGAAATGAGATAAAAAAGACATGGAAAAAGAATGATGATTGCATCACATCAAATAGAGAAGGGATCACTTCACCCAATGGGTTAAGTGATTACACATCATCAAACTAGGAAATCAAGAGGTATGTGGGACTAATATTTAAAAGCTATATCATACATTAATTCCAAAGGAAGCTAGTACTAAAAGGACTATATTAGCATGAATAAATATGCAACATGTTGTTAGGAATTTAAGATAAATCTTTGAGTTTTTCATGTTTTTTTTTTAGCATGAAATATTTTCTATGGTGCCAAGCAAAATATTAGAATATGTCGAGCTAGCAGTCTAGCTAGTTGATGTCAAACTCATAGTGGTTTTCGAGTGATGGAAATGTCAATGGATGTCAAGTGTGCTTGAAATTGGTTGATGTTAAGCTTACAGTTGTGTAAGAACTCAACATTGATTGTAGGTTTTTCAAAGGGTATTTGATCAATCTTAACTCATTTTTTGTCATTTCAAATTCAAGAAAGAACAAGAAGAGTAGAAGGTGATCTGGAAATCCATCAAGGCAGTTGTAGAAAGATCTAAGCAGCGATTCTATGCAAGTTCATCAAATTTCACAAGGTGTTTATCAAGAGCTAGCTACATAGTTTAAAATTTTGTAAACCCTAGTTTCTTATTATGGCATCTAGTTCAAAGAATGTAGAAGGGAAAGAAGTTTTGAATTTTCATTTGGTAAGTAATGAATTCAAGAAAACTATTTTCAAATCCATTCCTAACATTACATATAAGAAAGACCCTTCTAGTGCATTGTCAATGATTCTGCCAAATGTGATAATGGTGCAAGATGTAAGAAAATGCTATAATTTTAAAAAATTTAGCATTGGTGACATAGAGATTATTAGGGAGGCATGTAACAAGCTTTTTTATAATGGTTTTTTGAAGGAAGAGTTCAAAATTATTGAGAGAAAGGGATTAACATGAGCCCTAGATTTTCCAAATGTATTCAAGATAGAGTGGATTAGGATATTGCTTATCTGAATCCATAATGATTAATTATGGTTGGACAATGGACCTATTAAAATAAATAAGAGAATAATCCATAAGGTTATTGGTTACCCAACCCTAGATTAGCTTAAGACACTAAGAAGTAATTCCAAAGAAGTAATTGAGAAGAACACTAGAGCTGTCTAGAACAAGAAAGACATGATAATAGATACAATTACGGATCCTCTTACTAACTTTACTGTAAGGGTAAATTCATACAAGTTCTATCAATCTTGTAGATTAAATAGTGTTCCCTGTATAGTTGTATATGTGGGATATAATATTGTAAAGAAAGATCATATATATGATCTAGCTGAGCTACAATTGGAACAATTGATGGAGAACCTTGGAGCAATCACAAAAAATAAGAGTGCACAGTGCAAATTTCATTCAATTTTGGTTTGCATATTCTTTTATGTGAAAAAAGAATTCCCCTCATTTGGTATGGTAGGATGGAAAACAAACATATTAGTAGTAGTATAGATTAGTGAGTATATTAAGTAGCTAGGAGAGAATTTTGAATCTCTAATGACAAGATATTTTGAAGACTTCAAGAAGTCAATGAAGGAAAGATTAAAAATACCAGTATCCTTAGTTTAGAAACACTATAGTGATGTAGTTTTCTTGTGGATGATAATTATACATTTGTGCAAGCTACTACACCAAGAGTAATATGGTTCAGGATAATTGGTTATGAAATAAATGTGGATGAAGCCTTTGCAGCCATCACAACTTTAATATCAGAAGAGGTAGATTAAAGTACAAAGGCATTTGGAAACTATGCAATGGTAAAGTCCAAAATTATGATGGAATTGAAGACTACTTAAACTTTGAAGAAAAAGGAGAAGATAGTAAAGAATTTGAAAGCTAAGTTTGGAGAGGGTGCCAAAGAAGAAGAAGAAAAGCATGAGGAGGAAGAAGAAACCCAAGCACAAGAACCTCTAGCTTTGACACAAGGCATGGGAGAGATCAAGAAGAGGAGGAGACTGAAGGTGCCAAGGGAGAAGAAGTTGAGGAAGTACCTACTCCTACCAAGCTAAAGAAGAGGAAGGTCTAGGCATAACCTATGCCAAGGGCTAACAAAATTGTTAAACTGAGCCAAGCTAATCCCACTACACCTACCACAAGAGCTAGTACACATGCAACTACACAAAAGGCCAAGAAAAAGATTAAAAAAACTGAATGCAAATGTCAAGAGCAAAAGAAACCAAGAAGAAACTATGTGGCACAAGAAAAGTCTGATGAAGAGAAAATAGAATCAGATGACAACAACCAATTTAAGGTGATGAGTCATAATCCTTTTTAAGATCTTGATAATTTATGTGAAAATGTTATAAATAGTGCAAGCCTATCAGGATTTGGTCATGTTGATTTTGATAAGTTGGGTAAAGGTAGAAAAAAATAAAGTGGAGGAGGCCATATATGCCATGATGGAAAAATTCAAGAAAAATCTACTAGAGATTGCCAACTCAATGCCTAAGAGTCTATATGATAGAGTTGAGAAAAAATTGCACTATTTTCTAAACTTGTAGAAACAAATTAGAGAAACATCTCTAGCCCAAGTGATGCTAAAATTAATAAAGGCACAAATAGCTAAGGCTTTGAAAAACTATGCAATTTGGTTTGTACCTAAATACTAAGCCTTCAATATTTTGTAAAATATTATTGAGGAGGTTGTCAAGAAGACCACTCAAATGTGGATACTTATGGATTGACAATAGTAAAGGAAGGAGAGGAAGAACCAATTGAAGTAAAGTATGATGAGAAAGATGATGATAAAGGTGACATAGTTGGAGGAGGAATAAAAATGCAAGAAGATGACAAGGTAATAGCTAAGCCTAAGTAGCTAGAAGAACAAAGTGTACAAGACACACAATTGCCAAGTGTCAGTCCTACACATGTCACAAGTGAGAATACTCAGACAATAATTGTTAAGGATGTTTCTAATCCATCAAATCATAACATCAATCCCCTCACTAAAGATGATTTGAAGAAGATCTTAGATCATTCTACATTGTAGGTTAAACTTTGTGACAATCCTATTTTGGTCAATGTGGATGAGCTACAAAAGTCAGTGACTAATGTTGTAAGGGAGAAGATGAATCCACAAGAACCACCTTCTATAATCCCTCCAGTCACTAATGTACAACCTTTGGTAAAGATACTAGAAGCCATATCAAACAAGGTTGATACAATTGCAAAGATTAATATTGTAGAAAAGAGCATAGTGGAAGCAAAAGTTGTTACTATAGAAATAGGTCAGATAGACTTATCTACACCTACAACACAAGGACAATGTGCAAGTCAGGTCATTATGGTAGAAAAGGGAAAGCCTAAAGAGAGTGAGATGAAACCATAACTGAATCAAAAAACTGTCATCCAAGACCTAGTAACCTTACCAATATCTGCCACTCCATCAAGTCATACTCTTCAGAAGTTGAGCATAGATGCTACTCCATTGTGTATCTCAGTGTTGAACCTAAGTTCATTGAAGGCTAAAAAAGTAATTCAATATGGAGATGTGAGCCTTGATGAAGAAATAATTGTACCAAAATTTGATTTTGATACCTCAACAGTAAAAAAAATGGACATATTGCAGCAGGCCCTAATAGGGAAAAAGCATCAGGAAATTCTTAGAAGGGAGCATAGGCAAAAGCAAGCACTTCAAGATATCGAAGACATATTTTTAGATGCATTTAGTCTCCCAACTCTGGATGAGACCAAGCCACTAATGGATCAACTGATAGACATAGTGGAGAAGGTTAGTAATGAAGACCTAGATACAGATGCCAAATTAGTTGAATGGTTAAAAAAGAAGTTCCAAAGTAAAGTGAATAAGAAAATATCTAATGACATAGAACTAACACAAGTTGCATTGGAAAATAAGGTTAAGGATGTGAAGAAGGTACTTGAGAACATATTATCATTGTACACAAAATTATGCAATCCAATACTATTCACCCAAGAGACCAGAAGTCACATTTTGAGTCTAGAGAGCCAAATTTTTGCATCAGGTGCAAGACTACCAACAAATCTAACTCAAAGTGAGAAGCATTTTAGGACATTAATTTAAACACAAAGTGAGTTAGCTATATTGATAGTAGATGAGGCCAACATAAGGGCCAAACTAACTAGCATCCAAGCAAAGCTCACCCCCATATGGAAATATTTCACAAGGACCTTAGCTATGTTGAAACCCTAATGAAGGAAGACCCTAATCTTTATACCTTAGATGGTCTAGTTCACCTTGCTACCAATCTTGCAATTCAAATCATGTCATCGGATGTAGCATGTGAAAATTGGGATGCAACCCTCAAGATGATATTGGATATCCATAAATCTTTTATAGACAAAGACACAATAAGTGTATAGCCCATTGACATAAGTGTCAAAAAAGGGGAGATATATATTTTTGGGGGAGAGTAAGAATAATAAAATACTAAGAGAATACAAGGAAGTATCAAATGAAAGAGTATCAACAAAATAGTGCATTGAAGTCAAAGTGTATTGGTAGAGACACATTTATTCAATAAGAGTACCCAATTTTGGATACATAACTGACATATCAACTTAGGGAGAGTTATCAAATTTTGAGGTATCTAAGTTATTACAATCTTTTGGAATTTTGAAGTTTTATATATAAGTTGAGTTGAGATATGTTATGTTTGTAAGATTAAGGATGATAATGTATACTCAAGTGTTTTTGAAACTCATGTCAAAGGTGGAGATTGTTAATCTCAGATTGGTTTTGACAAGTGAGTGTCAACACACTTAAGTTATTTACTTAGTTCATGTCAAACAAGTAACATATTCTAAACAAGCCATAGACCATACTGAGTCATAGTGAGTGTTGAATCACTCAAGTGACAAGCAAATAGTATATGTCAAGTGACATAAAAGCTGAGTAAACAGTGGATACCAAGCAATACAAGTGTTGATCTATAATAGAAATATTAGTGTGTGTCAAGCATTAGAGACTTTAGATGTCGAGTGATACAATTTTAACTTATTTATTTGTAAAGGCACAAACAACTATGTAAACTATTTTTATGCTGACTTAAGATTGAATTTTGATATTTTGGAGATAAGGATGAATCTCAAGTTAGATTCTATATGAAATTACATGTAGCCAATTAGAAAATGGGAAGGACTAAGCAGAAAAATGGATGAATCTCAGCCATAGATTCATACCTAACTATAAGTTAGTAAGTCTTCTTAAGGAGGATGAAACCCTAAACTCTCTGAATGAGAGTGTAAGGAATTTAAGGAGCAAAGAGAGAAGTTTTCATGCACAAATAGAGTGTTCATGGTGGCTTAGAATTTATGAAGTGAGGTTGAATTGTAAAATCAATTAGAGAAGAATAGAGGATAGAGAAGAGTATACAACATAGAGGCATCTGATCGTGAAGGATCAAGAAGACAAGTGTTTAGAGGTGATTTGTTATTAGACAAGCAAGTGCTAAGTGAAAGATCAATGCTGGGACATTCTAAGAGGTGATTTTAGTCAAAATCTCTTAAAAGAGTAGTCCTAATAAGCTATATGAAATCTTTTATTAGGGTGATTACTTAATTGTAAGTTAAAGTCCTCTAACAAGGCACACTTCTAGTAGGGTGTAAAAATCCTCTAACAAGCTAAGAACTAATAGTCTTTGTAAGCCTTTAACAGTCCAAACCTTTTACAGGGTAGATCATGATTCATGATTAAAACATTGTAACTTTCATTAGATACACTTTATTACTATAGTAGTGAAGATTTTTTGGTGTCATTCACACCCCAATTTTACCTTCTCACTTGGAGGGTTTCTAGGTAATCATATTAGTGTTATGTGTGTGAATGCTTACATGTTTACATGATTTAGATGTATATGCTTTACATGTTACTTCAAGTTTATTCATTGAATGTATGAGATAGATGTGTGGTGAAAGTTTTATGGGTCCAAATTTAAACTAATGATTCACCCCTACCCCCCAAGAAGTTTACCTTTCATATTGCATTTCCAACAGCAATAAGGGAGTGAATCAAAAGGATAAGCATAATATCTTTGTAAAGCTAAAAAGATATATTCAATAAAGAAGAATCAAGTAGAAGCTAGAATAGAGATCTGTAATCATCAAATTAGGTGTATTAGAAATTAGGTCATCTCATTATTACTCTCTAACCATTGTAGTAGTGATCTAACTCTCTTAATAGAAATGGCCTAACAACTATTTGTAAAACCTCAGTCAAGGTGGTAGTTCTATTCAATTGTCTAAAGACCTCTAAAAATGCCACTCCTAACAAGGTAATTAAATCCTTTAACAAGGTAACACATAATAGTGTGTTTTTTAACCTCTAATAGGGTTGGCTCCTAACAGGGCTCACTTCAGAAGAGTGACAATAGTAACTAGTTGCAATTGGTGGTTTTCCCATATTAGGTTTCCATGTTAAATCTTGGTGTCAATTTTATTCATGTTGTTTTATTTTATGTGTTTTCATCTAAATTAAAATAATGGTAATTATAAATAACTTCTAATATTTGCATGTTAAGTACTTACCGAGCATTCAATATTTACCAAGCTACAACATTTTATGTGTGTTTGTCAAGCATCAGCAATATTCAATTTTTAGAGTTTATTTTGTATTGACATCTAAAGGGATCTAGGATTTATTTTATAGTAACTAATTCACCACTCCCCTCTTAGTTTCTCCTCTTATATTTCCAAAAATTGGTATTAGAGCTTTTGGTGCTTGTAGATAAGGTTTCAAGGATCTAAGTTAAAGATTAGGATGTCTTATAGAAGAGAGATTCCCAAGTTGAGTAGAGAAAATTTTGTAGCATGGAAAGGACTTATGATGTTATATTTGACTACCATCAGTGATTCAAGTTGTAAATATCATACTAAATAAAAGATTCCCACTAGAACTTTGTCAGTTGAAGGTATTGTTGAAAACAAGAATCATAACATCATGATGATGGATATTGCATCTTCTCTCAATTATGTTGAATTTGATGAAGTAAATGATTATAAAATAGCTCATGAAATGTTGACCAAACTAAAAGATATTTATGGAGGAGATGACAATTTAAGAAGAACTAAGGTTGAAAGTATAAGAGGTCATTTTGATCGTATGAAAATGAGAGACTATGAGAACATTGCAAAATATACTGAAAGAATCAAAGCAACTATGAGTGCAATCAAAGCATCTAGAAGAGACATTCAAGAAAAATAATTTGTAAGCAAGGTACTTAGAACTATTTTTCATATTTATGAAATTATAGTGTCTACTGTTCAAGAATTGAGATGTGACCATAATAATAAAATATTTTTGGATGCTCTAGTTAGACGATTGATAGCTTTTGAATTAGATAACTTTGATAACTATGTTCCTAGCTCAAAAGTTGTTGAGTCTACATCTGAAGCTAAACTCTCACTCAAGAAAAAAAGTAAGAAATCAAAGTCTATTTAATCAAGAAGTGAAGAAGAAGAAATAGAAGAAAGTTCACACAGTGATCTTGAAGTTGTTGAATCCCTACTTGCAAGAAAGTATTCCAAAGGCAGAGGAAAGTACAAAGGTAAAGTTCCTCTGATCTATTTTTCTTGTGAAGAAGTTGGTCACATTGCTACAAGGTTTCCAAATAAAGAAAACAAAGATGAAAAGAAAAGCAATAAGCACAAAGGCAAGAAGGATTCCAAAATCTACAAGAATTAGAAGGAAAAAGGTAAGAAATCTTGTTTTATGGCTAAAGATTTTGATAATAGTGAAGATGAAATAGTATATATTTCTATAAAAGATGAATTTGATGATGGAGATAAAATGGCACTTATCTCTTGTGTTAACAAAAAAGGTACATGGATTATTGATAGTGGTTGTTGACATCATATGACTGGAGACAAAAAAAATTGAGCACATGGAATATTATGATGGAGGTAGTGTGAGATTTGGAAATAATGAACCTTGTAACATAAAAGGAAAAAGATGTATTTCTTTGATAAAATAACTTGTATGTGACAATTCTTATTGGGTTGAAGGACTAAAGCATAATCTACTAAGTGTTGCATAGTTGAATAAAATTGGATTCAAGGTAGAATTCAAGGATGGACAGACCAAACTACTAGATGGAAAATGAAACCTAGCTAGATCTGGAAAGAGAACAAAAGGTAATCTATTTTATCTTGATCTTAGTAAAAGTTCATGTTTTATTGCTCATGTAGAAGAAATTTAGTTATGGCACAAAAGATTATGTCATTTAGACTTTGGTAATATGGTTAAGATAAGAAAACATAAAAGAGTAAGAGTAAGAAGCTTGATATGGGTCTATGCAAAAATTGCCAAATTGGTATTATGGGAAAGACAAGTTTTAAAAGCAAGAACTATTAGTCAAGAGAAGTCTTAGAACTTGTGCATTTAGACCTATGTGGACCTATTGGGATAGAGAGTTATAGTTGAGAAAAGTTTTTCATTCTTTTTGTTGATGATTATTCTAGAATGATGACTGTAATGTATCTAAAAGAAAAGTCTGAAGTTTTTCAAAAATTCAAATGGTATTTGGAAAGAGTAGAAAAAGAAACTAGAAAGAGATTGAAATTGTTAAGATCAGAAAGAGGTAGTGAATTCATCTCCAATGAATTCAATAATTTCTACTTTGAAAGAGGGATCAAAAGACAAGTATCAACCCTTAGTACTCCTCAGTGGAATGGTACTAGTGAAAGAAGAAACAAATCCATCATGGACTATGCAAGAATATTGATGATTGAAAAGAATGTTGCAATCAAATATTGGGAGGAAGCTATTAGCACTACAATCTATACCTTGAACTAATTATAGTTAAAGAAAGATTCAAATCAAACTCCTTATCAACTATGGTATGGCTACAAACCAAATGTAAGTTACTTGAAAGTATTTTCTAGCAAATGTTATATCTTGAAAGAATTTAGAAAAAGAAAATTTGATGTCAAGGGTGATGAAGGAATATTTTTAGGATACTCTTATAGAAGTAAAGCATAAAAATGTTTGAATTTGTCTACACATAAAATCATGGACAGTGCACATGTGAAAATTGATGAGTTTGCAAAAAAGAGTGAAGAAGAAAGTAACAAAGAACTAGAGGATTACAAAAGATTTGTTTACTATGAACCTAATACCCTACCAAATCTATCTAAGAGAAAGGAACCTTCACTCTCTGAGTCCCCAAAATCTCCAATAGTTATTGAGTTGTAGATAGTGCAACCTGAGTCACAGTCTGTAGGACTTGAGTCATAGTTAGAAGCTACCGATCTAGTTCAAACCAAATCTAATGGACTTGAGTGGTAAATAGTGAAACTCAAGATAGATACTAAAGTTCATGATAAAGACAATGTAACTCATTCCAAATCCAAAGAACCTATGTTAGCAAGATATGTTAGAAGGCATCATGCACTTGATTAGATCATTGAAGACAAATCTAATGGAACAATGACATGAAGCAAATTAAAAGGTACATGTTTACTTGCTAAATTTGAAATTAGAAATGTTAAAGATTCTTTGGATAATGAAAGTTGGGTTGAAGCAATGAATGAAGTTATAGAAAAAATAGAGAAGAATAAAACATGGACCCTCATTCCTAGATCAAAGGATAAAAATGTAATTGGTACAAAATGGGTGTTTAGAAAGAACCTAAATGAAGATGGAAAAGTTTCCAAAAAAAAGAAGAAAAAAGAAAGATTGGTGTGCAAAAGCTATTCTCAAGAAGAAGGTATTGATTATGGTGAAACTTTTGCTCCTATTGTAAGATTAGGTGTTAGAGCTCTACTAGCATATGCATCACATGAAGGATTTAAATTATATCAAATGGATGTTAATTTGTATTCTTGAATGGAATTCTTATGAGGAAGTTTACATTGAACAACCAAAAGGTTTTTTAGATCCTAACAAAAGAGACATGGTCTAAAAATTACAAAGCAAGCTCCCAGAGCTTGGTATGAAAGACTTCATAATTACTTGATCCAAACTGGCTTTCAAAGAAAAAATAATAATAGTAGTTTATATATCAAAGAAGGACCAAACAAGAAGATTGTGTTGGTAGAAATATTTGTTGATGATACCTTATTCATAGGAAATGATGACTTATGAAAAACATTTTTAGAAAAAATGAGTAAAGAGTTTGAGATGTCTATGTTTGGAGAGATAAAATTCTTTGTTGGGTTGCATATTTAGTAGAACAAAAATGGTATATACATTACTCAATCCAAATATATCAAGGAGATACTCAAGAAATTTGGAATGGAAGATTCAAGACTAGTTGTAACCCCTATCTTTACTGGGCATAAGCTTTCAAAAAATGATGATTCAAAGGAAGTAGATCAAACCATATATAGATCAATGATTGAAAAATTGTAGTATATAGTGCATACAAGGCCTAATATTGCATTACCAGTTGGTATGGTGGCAAGATTCTTAGAAAATCATAGAGAAAATCACATGATGGAAACTAAGAGAATCATGAGATATTTGAAAGGTATTGAAGACTATAGCTTATGGTACAAACTTAGAGACAATTTGGACTCAAATGTTTCACTAATGCTGATTGGGCAGGAAATATTGATGAGAGGAAGAGCGCTAATGGTGGAGTATTCTTTCTTGGTAAAAGACCAGTGTCTTGGACAAGCAATAAACAAAATTGCATCTCTCAATCCATAGTAGAGGCAGAATATGTAGTATCAACAGTTACTTGTTCTAACATTGTTTGGTTCAACTAATTATTAGAAGGAATGAAGATAGAGATCAAAGATCCAATATTCATATATTGTGATAACATCAGTGCAAACAATATAACAAAGAATCTAGTGATGCATACCAAGACAAAGCACATTGCAAAGAAATATCACTTCCTAAGAGAATTAGTGCAAGATAAGAAAGTTATGTTGGAACATGTAAACACAAAAGAATAGATTGCAAACATATTCACCAAGCCATTACCTAAGGGATGCATTTCTATATCTAAGAGGTAAGCTGGGGGTGATTACCCTATCTAAAGCTCACTAAGTAAAGTTTAGTGATGTATCAACTAGAACCCATTGAAGATCAATTAGTTGGTGCAGTATTAACAAGGGGTAAGTGCACCAAGTTGTGGTGCCAAAAAGGTGACACCCTTTTTTTTTTCTAAATTTCAATAACGCATATGCATTATAGCACACACGTGCTATGGCTTGGGTATCTCAAGCCATAGCGCATGCACACTTTTAAAAAACCCAAATTATTATAAATGTGTTGCAAACCTACAACCCATTCATTTTTTTTGCATTTTCTAGCTTCCCATCCTCATAGATCATATGTGAATTAAATATGCCTCCTCGCTATTGAAGTTCAAGATCATGAGCATGTCGTATGTTGTCTAACCTTCTTTTTGCATAGTTTTATATGTTTTTTGTATTGTTTTGTAGGTTTTTTAAAGTTTTTTTAAAAATTTGTTTATTTATTTAGATTTCAATTGATTTCTTATCAGGAAATGTGAATAATGAACCGAAAAATCCCCAAGAAGATCAAAACCAAAACCATCCACAACAAATTTTGCAACCTGCACTGGCACACAAGAAAACATAATAAATGAAATAGAAAGAGGAAAAAATGAATTAGAAGCACTCATTGGTAGGTTGAAAGCTTGTGGACAAACCAATCCAATGAGAGCTCAATTGATGTTTTGCATCAAGTCCATTAAGACCCACATAGCTTCTATTAGTGGTCAGTTAGATATTTGACAGGTTAAGAGGGATGAACAGAAAAGATATTATGCAAATAAATTATCATATCAAGATGATAAAAAAAAAAGATATACCAAAAGGTAGGATTTTGTGCATCATTTAGAAAGCTTGGTGAACAAGATATTGTTAGAGAGACAATTAAATGGTTCACCATCCATTGGTGCATACATGATGGTATTAGAAATAATTTTTGGGATAGATGGTGTATGGTTTTTGATGCCCCTCCTTGCAATAATCATGAGGTCCCAATGTATTTCTTAAGGAAATTATATTGTGAGTTTTTCCTTGAGGAGATCCCCAATTATTTTGATATATTAGAATCTCAAGGTAGAGGTGGGAGGTCATAATTTGAGAGGCTAGGGGTACATCATAACCCTAATGTAGTTAGGGCACCTATGGTCAAGCCACAGGGTGAGCATGTGACTATTCCTTTAGTTGTGAAGGAACATGTAGAAGCCAACACTCTAGGGACTATTAATGCTTTTACGTAGACCCTCATTCATTGCATGACTCCATTAGTTGAGGAGGAGCCTTTTGTACATCATGATCACATGTGCACATCATGTGGATCCTTAGCACATTTGGCGCATGCTGGAGATGGTGTGGATGATGGGCTTGTCACTTATCAATTCTTGAATGAGATATTTGGCATTGACACATAGGTAAATTATAATTATATTAAACTAATTTGATCACATTTCATATGTATAGTGAATGACTAATTAATTAGCATGTATTAACATTGTTCAAAATTTAGGGTTAGAGTGTTAGTGGCCCTAGTAGAAATCCCTTGGCCCCATTTTTTGTCCCATCGATGAGTCTAGAGGTATGTATCAATTAATCATTTAAATTAATACATATATTTATTAACCATATGAAAGATTGACAAAAATTTTTATCCATGTGCATCAGTTCTCTATAGAACTATCGACATTCACTACAAACTTTGAGCTTAGATGTGATATGAGCTTCATAGAGGTACATTTTTTTCATGTTAATTTAATTCATCTAATTATATTTGTTTCATGTTTTGTGTTTCATGTAACGTATATTGTATGACATGCAACTCTTGACATCTAAGACCCATTCTCATCTTCAACAATCTTTCGATAGTGAAGTGGTTGCAACTATGGCTAGTTCATAGCCATTGACTGGGGTATGAAAGAATTTAATTGGTTTTAGTTGTTGTTTATAATAGTTAGTATCAAAATTTCTAATGTTATTTATAAGTGATTATATTGATTGAATTGTTGTAGTGTCTTGTTAAACCCAATCATCCACGACCTTCGAGGTGGACTTGCAAAGTGACTATATGATGGTGGTAAGAAAATAATTAATTTTGTGTGTACATATATTTGATTTCAATGTATAATAATTACTAATTCATATCTACTTTTTTGTATCAGCTTGAGTTAGAGAAGAGCCCCAACAAGAGGATGAGGGAGTGCGTGAGGAAGACCCCATCATCTCCCTCCACACGATGACCAAAGACCTCTAGAGATTTGTTTCCTTCCCCTCATGGGAAGGAGAAGATATAGTTGATAGACATACATGAAAAGGCATCAGTGGACATATATGTTGGATTTTATGTCAATGGACATATTCAATATACATTTGATCTATATATGACATTTTATATTTGATGTATGACATTTATTCGATGCATGACATTATTAAGATATGATATGTTTATTCATGTTGACATTATTGGTTATCATAATATATTATGTGTTTTTTAATGTATGACATTATTGGTTATCATTTTATATTATATGTTTGTTCATGTATGACATTATTGGTTATCATAATATATTATATGTTCCTTCATGTATGACACCCCTAGTACTCGTACCCACGTACCCAACTATCAGGTACATGTATCCCAAGTACCAAGTACTCGGTGGAGAGAATCATAGCTAAGGACCTTGATTGAGATTTTAGATTTTTTTTTTTAGTTTTTTGTTTGTGTATCAACTCATTGTTTATCAAGCTTAATTCAATACCTAATCAATTCAAAACTTTGATAGAATATTGATTAACAATAAACTTTATCACTGTTTAAGCATAGGTTTATCATTTCCAATATGTCATCAACATATGACTTATGATCCTATTCATGTTTAAAGTTTTCCTTCGCTATTATTTGTTTATCAAGCTTAATTCAATACCTAATCAGTTTGAAACTTTGATACAATATTTATCAACAATAAACTTTATCAATGTCATATGATTTATGATCTTCTTGTTCATGTTTAAACTTGCCTTCTTGTTATGCATCCAAAAATTTATCATAAATTATTATTAGAAACATATAACAAATTTGAAACTGAAAAAAATACATTACATTTGCAAACTTTATCACTATTCTTGATTTGAAAAATCATTATCATGACTCATAAATTCAGGTTTTCTATAAATATCAAAGTATAATAAAAACATAAAGTTTGACATACCCAAGTATCCCCATCCCCTATTATAAAAAATAGTTGTACCAGTACCCATACCCATACCCATACCCTAAGTACCCCAAGTACCCCCATCCCCATGTAATCTTGTATATTATATGTGGATCTTGGTGTTTTCTATACACCTATGTGCTCTATAGGATCTCTTGCTACTTAGAACATCCCTTGACCTCACCCAACTTCCTCACTTGGTTAACTGATCCAAACTTGCAGCATCACTTCCTTACTCTTCTAGGAACAATATCCCTCTAAAGGTTTTATAGGTGTACTAGAGTACCATAGCACTCCCCAGTACAACCAAGGTTTCTATGATTTCCTAAGGTGTTATTGGAACACTTGCACTATGCTTGAATGGATAACAACAATGGGTTTGTACCTAATTTCAAGATTTCTTCACAAAAGGGCTATAAGGAGAACCCCTAATTAGGCCTCCACCCAAATTTTTAGGGCCAATAGATCCTTTTTCTTAGAGTTTCAACACCTCTAGCCTTAATAAAATTTGATATATATGACCCATGCTCAAGGATTTTTCGATCTTAGGGTGTGTACAGGTCGTACAACAAAAATAGCAAAATTGAGGGTTTGGTAGGGTTTTCTTGGCTACCTACTATCCCCACTTTTAAGACACTTTCTAGACTTCATCAAGACTCCTCCTCCACAAGTTAGAACCTCCTCATACCCCTCTTCAATCCCTTAGAAGGGAAATTCTTCATTCTTCAAGCTTTATTCTCAAGAGCTCTTTCTTTGTTGATAGTCCCTAGTTTGGCATTGCTTACCTCACCTAGGGCTTCATCAAATAATTCTTTGCACTCAATTTTAGGGCCCTTTCTTACATAATATAATAAATTAGGGTTTTTAACCTTTAGAATTAGAAGACCATGGAATTTCCATGATGGAGAGAAGAATTATAGCACTTTCATGATAAATAACTCCAAAACTGGCAGCAGATAGGTATCTTTGAAGAAATTTACAAAACATTTCAAAACTTGGTTACAAACTATAACTAATTCATGGTGAATATAGAGGCTGCAAGTATCTAATGTTTTTTATCTATTACAGATAACTTTCATATATCTATTGCTTGGCCTCATTCAATCCATGTCTCCTGACTTAAGGCTCTACCTTCATGGCATTAATATCCTCAAAAGTATATTATGCTAGTGCTTTAAGATAAGGGAATTCATGTCCCATGTTCATCTGTGAAAAACTACTTTTCTAAATCTTTTTGTTCTTTAACTTCTTGAATTTGACGCTTTTTCTACTAGACAAATCATCTTTCACATCACCAACAAGACAACCATGAACTTCATTGTTTTGACATCTTTTGGAATCCCTTTGCTCATTTACGCCATAAATTTTGTAGTGCCTATTTTCATCTTCTTTAACACTACTATTGCCATAATGCTATAACTATCACATTCTCCAAAGGGAAAACCTCACTATTTCAATGTCTTATCCTTAATGCTATGACAATTTCACATCTTCAAACCTTTGGATTTGTTAGGTTCTTATTCATTAGATCACCATTCATCATAACAATATAATAATATATTGATATAGTGTAGCCTCAAAATCACCATATATCACTAGTGCACTGACATGTATGCAAAAATATTTGAAAGCCTTTGTTGAATTCTCAGTTCATGCTAGGTGAAACTTTCAAATTTATTCTAATATAGTTCAACATTGAAAAAATAGGAGTAGATAATAAGTTTCCTCAAACTACCAACCTACCATCACCTACATGGCATTTGGAGCTCCTTTTCATATCTTTAGAACTATGATTGTTCTTTCATGGTTATCCCTTTATGAACTAACTCACAACTTTACAACTCATTGTAGTATTTGATTGTGAGTCATCTTGCACATAAAAAACTAGGTGTTTTGTTAAAATATCCTTGAAACATTTTAATTTATTACTCCTACTATAAATAGTACTAAATGTCTTCTATTATATTACACATGATTACTAGATTTATTAAGATTGTTGTCTCACTATGTCTTATTATTTGTTAAATTTTCTATCATATGATCCATTAAATTAGTTCTTATCTACCTCTACCATAAAGGTTCTCCATTCCTTTTACCATATGACTATAATCTATGTGATATAGTAGTAAACTAGCTTTTAAGATCTTTTTCATTATACTTTGATCAATTGTTGATCTCAACTGGGCACCTCTATTCCATTTGCACGTAACTACTACATAGGCTTCTCACATGTGTTTCTTCACTTTTTTGGACTAAGCATTATTGTTGTTCTTAGTTGAAAGAAAAGTCAGAATGATTTTTAAGATTGTTATGATCATACTTTTCCACTTGACATTCTTTTACTTATTCCATCTACATAGGAAATGATTCCACTTTCTTTAACCCTACCACAAAGCCCTAGAAATGAACATGAATATTAAGTTGAATACCATGTCATTGCTTTCATGGAAATTAGCATTTTGATAAAGATTTAAGAGTTTTTCTAGAGATGTTGATAGTTATACTACTACAAAGGTTTAAAAAGTTGTTCATCACACTCACTATTGTTGCCTTGAATATTTTCCTTTGATCTCATTCCTTCATAATGCCTTTACCTTATGCATTGATTATCATTAACGTTGTTTTGACAATTATAGTAGCCTTTTAGCTGAAACCCTTCATGAATATCATCTCCCTTAGTCTATGGTGTACATCCCAACCAATCATTACTTGGAATGTAACACTTTCTATAGTCTTTCTTAGGGATGTTTTGGTTTGGTATGCTCGTGAATGTTTGAGCACTCAATAAAATGGGACAAGGTTGAGGTTAGTGTTTACCTAGCCACCTGGAGCTAATAGAATAGACATTTTGATCCATAGATGAAAGGTGAGAGAGATTTGGCAATTGGAAACTTTGTACTAGCCAATACTACAAGTTTCAACATCACCCATGATGGAGTTGCAAAATTAAAATGGAGTAAGATCTCCAAAAAGTGAGAGAGGTTATTCTAGGTCTCTGTAGGAGCTAGAATTGCGTCCATACCTCACATGAGCTCTGAGATATGCCCTATCAAAGATCACTACCGTATGGCATTTAGTGACCCTTAGGGATGTTTCAGTTTAGTGTGCTTGAGAATGTTTTATGCTCAATGAGATGGGATGAGGTTGGGGATAGGGTTTACCTAGCCACCTAGAGCTAATAGAATAGACATTTTGATCACACAACGAAAGGTGAGAGAGATTTGGTAGTTGGAAAATTTGTGTCGGCCAATACTACAAGTTTTAGCATCACCTGAGATGGCATTACAAAATCAAAATGGAGTAAGATCTCTAAAAGGAAAGAGAGGTCATTGTAGGTCTCCACAACATAGTCCTATAGGAACTAAATTCACATCTATACCTCGCATGAGCTCTAAGATATGCCCCATCAAATATCGCTGCCCTATGGCATTTAGTGACCCTTAGGGATGTTTCAGTTCAGCGTACCCGAGAATTTTTGAGCACTCAACAAGATAGGAAAAGCTTGGAGATAGGGTTTACCTAGCCACCCAGAGAAAACAAAATAGATAGTTTGATCCCATGATGAAAGGTGAGGGATATTTGGCAGTTGGCAACTTTGTACTAGCCAACACTACAAGTTTCAGCATCACCTAAGATGGCATCACAAAAACAAAATGGACTAAGATCTCCAAAAAGGAAGAGAGGTTATTGTAGGTCTCCACAACATGGTCCTATAACAACTAGAATCACATCCATGCCTCACACGAGCTTTGAGATATTCCCTATGAAAGATCATTGCCCTATGACATTTAGCGACCCTTAGGAACATTTTGGTTTGGCATACTTGAGAATGTTCGAGTGCTCTATGGGATAGGACAAACTTGGGGATAGGTTGTACCCAACCACCCAAAGAAAATGGAATAAATAGTTTGACCTCATGACAAAAGGTGAGAGAGATTTGGTAGTTGGAAACTTTGTAATGGCCAACACTACAAGTTTTAGCATCACTCGAGATGGAATTACAAAATTAAAATAGAGTAAGATCTTCAAAAAGTGAGAGAAGCTATTGTAGATCCCCACAACATAGTCCTATAGGAAATAGAATCACATCCATACCTCATATGAACTCTGAGATATGCCCCATCAAAGATCATTTCCCTATGGCATTTACTGACCCTTAGGGACATTTTGGTTCAGCGTGCCTGACAATGTTTGAGTGCTCAATAAGATAGGATGAGCTTGGGGATAGGGTTTACCTAGCCACTCAGAGCTAATGAAATAGATAGTTTAATCCCATAATGAAAGGTGAGAGAGATTTGGTAGTTGACAACTTTATACTAGCCAACACTACAAGTTTTAGCATCACTTGAGATGGCATCACAAAATCAAAACAAAGTAAGATCTCCAAAAAGTGAGAGAGGTTATTGTAGGTCTTTGCAACATGGTCCTATAGGAACTAGAATCACATCCATACCTTGCATGAGCTCTAAGATATGTCCCATCAAAGATCATTGCCCTATGGCATTTAGTGACCCTTAGGGATGTTTTAGTTTGGCTTGCCTAAGAACATTTGAGTCCTCAATGGGATGGGACAAGCTTGGAGATAGGTTTTACCTAGCCACCTAGAGCTAATAGAATAGATAGTTCAATCCTTAGATTAAAGGTGAGAGATTTGGCAATTGGCAACTTTGTACTAGCCAAAACTACAAGTTTTAGCATTATCCGAGATGGTGTCACAAAATCAAAATCGAGTAAGATCTCCAAAAATTGAGAGAGTTTATTATAGGTGTCTACAACATGGTCCTATAGGAACTAGAATCACATCCATACCATGCACGAGTTTTAAGATATACCCCGTCAAAGATCACTACCCTATGGCATTTAGTGACCCTTAGGGACATTTTAGTTCAGAGTGCTCGAGAATGTTCAAGTGCTTAATGGGATGGGATGAGCTTGGGGATAGGGTTTACCTAGCCACATGGAGCTAATAGAATAGATATTTTGATCCCATGATGAAAGGTGAGAGAGAGATTTGGCAGTTGTCAACTTTCTACTGGCTAACACTACAAGTTTCAGCATCACCCAAGATGGCATTCCAAAATCAAAATGGAGTAAGATTTCCAAAAAGTGAAAGAGGTTAATGTAGGTCTCTACAACATAATCCTATAGGAACTAGAATTACATCCATAGCTCCTATGAGCTTTGAGATATGCCCTGTCAAAGATCGTTGTCCTATAGCATTTAGTGACCCTTAGGGACGTTTCAGTTTGGCATGCCCAAGAATGTTTGAGTGCTCAATAGGATGGGATGAGGTTGGGTATAGGCTGTATCTGGCCACATAGAGCTAATAGAATAGATAGTTTGATCCCACAACCCTTTTTCCACTAAGTTGCAAAGTTGAGCAACTTTTACAACTTTCAACAATGCAACTTTGCACAAAAAGTGCAATTTTTACATTTTTCACTTGATTCAACTTCTATTACTTGGAAAAGGTTTGGAAACATTAAAATAACTTATTTCCAAATGCTCAACCCTTCACCCATTCCAAAACTCCTACAAAGTTTTCAACATTTTTGCAATTTTTTGCAATTTTTGACATCTTAACTCGTAGACATGTAAAACTTAACCTAATGACCCTAAGGACCTTTATAACCTTCTAAGAAACATAAAAATCTTTTTTTCCATGAAAAATCACCTATATTTCTCATTTTTGACCCCTTGGTTCAATTTGGCACTCTGCCTTATAATGGTACCTAGAATCCAATTGATCTTACATCTTGGGTCTTATTACATCATTTTACAACCTTGTTCCTAATTCACAATTAGTATGACACCTATTTATTTTCCTTGGTGCCCTACACCAATGATCATCCAACTAGACAAGTTTAGAGTGCTTGGGTGCATGAAAATGCATTAAATTTGATGCCATATGTATAGCAGTAGGAAATCTACCTAAAGGAGGCCATGGTTTTACATAAAATAGTCAAATTAATCATCATAAACATGGTATAGGATCAACTAATAGGTCTTGGAAGCGATTTCTTGGTTAGATTTGAACAAGCCCTAGTTTTTGGCCTTGTTTGGTGAGGGTTTCATAAAAATCACATATAGAGAGCTGATCGGTTCAATAAAATTAAAGAATCCTCACTTTATGATCATATTAAGATAATATACCAAGTTTTATAGTTGGGAGATAATTATTCGATATAGTTCCTTTGTAAATGGAGGGGTTTTTATGCCTAAAAAGTGGCCCATAGTGTAAGAACAAAAACTTGGTCCAAAACAACAATACCTCATCTTTTGATATGTTATAGAGAAGTGAAATGAGTATCCTAATTTGTAATTTATTTTCTTGATATTATGAAAAAATGTGGAGAAAAATGCAAGTGGACAATATTTTATGCATTTTTTCTCTTTTTACATCATCACTTTGGAAAAGTGGAAATATTACTAACCTAGTTTAAAAATAAAGTCTATTCTAGTTATCCTATTGAATTATTATATCTGCTTTCATGCCAGTTACAACTAGATATAAGATTTTCCAAGGAAAGTGACCTAAGGCTATATGGAAGAAGCATGACAATTTTCTCAAGGATTTACCAATTAAAATTCTAGACATTATTCACTTTCACCCACAAGCTCAAAACATACTAGACATGGTTCACAAGATAATGATCCAGATCCATAAATTACTAAGTAAGAGATCTTGCGATTTCAACAAGATAAATATTGACAAAAGCTCATAAAATTGAACTCAGATCAAGAAAAAGATAAATGTTTCATTCACTTATTCTCTCAAGGAGTAAAATTTCTAGACAACCTCAATGTTGACAACTTGATTCAAAAGGAGGAACCTTCAATTTTAGAAGTTGTTATGAAACAAATGGAAGAAATGAGGGAGGAGCGTAATGTGATCAACTTGACCAATCACAGCAACTCGACCAATGACCAATGACATTCAAACTACAAAACAATATGCTTTTCCACTTGAATATTGACTCAAACAAATCTAATAACTCAGGTAGAGGTCAACCATGATGGGTTTCCAAATCTAAGCATACATGTACACCTCTAGGAGACTCAATTGAACTAGTGTTGAATACTTCGATATTGAATAAGATCATTACACTACCATATAACTATAAACCTTATGAACCCAAAGTTAAGCCTAAATTTTGGAATGACAATCACTATTGCATCTATGATAGGAATAAGAGTCATAAGACTAAAAATTATGGTGTAGAGAACCTAACTTTCATTAATTAATATGTCTATAATAAGGTCAGGGGATAGATCTCATGATTTCCCTATGACCCATCCATTTTGTTAAGGACACAAGACCCCTTGGTGTGTTTATAAACCTTGGACACCATTTGGTCCTAATGGATGATATGTTAGTCATTTCATATTTTTCTAGGTGTGTCATAGGGGTTCGGAAGCCTAACAAGGTTTCTAAGTGTTAATCAAGTTTAAATGCAACATTTCATGCTATAGCAGCAAAAGTTGCTTATAAATTGTCAGCAACTTTTACAATTTGGTAAGCAACTTTTTGGTTTAAGAGTGCCAATGGCTCAAACCATTTGATGGTTGAGTGGAATGGTTGGATCATCCTATTTAGGATTGAGCCATTAAAAAATGGATAAAGAGGGAAGATCCAATTGTAAACTTGCTTTCAAATCAATAAAATATACCTATTTTAGTGAAAATTTTTGACATTTTGCAAGTATAGTATGAAAGAATAAGGGGTGGATGATGACCTTTCTGATCTAAAAGTTGATGCTATGTGTCTGAAAGCTTTGGTAGTGGTTTGAAGTTTTTATCCTTCTTTCAAAAGTAATCAAATTTATAAGCTTGTTGGTTTGAGAAACCCTCAATTTCAGAGTTTTGGCATTCAAATGGACCTAATTTGTTGATCCATCAGCGAAATTTCTTCTCCACTTGTATGAAGCAAGTTAAGGATGTGTACTATAATATTTTTGCATATTTGGGATAGGAATTGAAGGCATTGAATTTTGGGAGGAAGCCCTAGGTCAAATATCACAATGTATTTGACTAGTTTTAAGGAGACCTAATTAGATAAAGAGATGGAGAGACTTTAAGGACTTGGTGATCAAAAAAATTGTCATTTTTTGAGTTCATAGAAAACTCTTGAAGTGGAGTTTTGGTTCTATGCACCCATTCCTAACCTCTTTCTTTGAAACCCAAGCCTAGCCTAGCTAATTAGGCCTATGGACTTAGTAGTCAGGGTTATGATATGTTGGAGTGGAGTCAATCTCTGCAACTTTGGGGTTTGAGAGAACTGGAAAAAGGGTATCTGAAAGTGTGATTTGTTCCTTAAGTCTTTTTGGAAGTTTTAAAGTTAATGGCAAAAATAAGGGATTGGAGAACTAATAGGATTCTAGGTCGTTCCTTGCAATTTTTGTTGTGGGTTGTTGGGATTGCAACTAGTGGTGTATTTTTCTTAGTTGGGTTGTGACTAAGTAGTTTCTAGCTTTTGTTGGAAGTTGTGAGGCCTAGAACAATAAAATCCCTATTTTACCCAAATTAAGGGAACTTGTCCTTAAAGGCTTGATTTGGGTCAAATTGCTTTGTGTCATACTTTTGTATGGTGAGTCTTAAAACCCTCATAGAAGCTCCTTGTAGAGGTATACACTTGTTGAAGTGAAAAAAACCAATTGTTCAATCCTTTGAACATCTTGAGTGTTGGTTTTGGGGTTGGGTCTTAAGGTTGTGCTTCCATTGTTGCACTCTACATCAAATTATATGAAACTTAAATACCTCATTCAAGATTTCATTGATGATAAGAAAATTTAGGTGGATGGGCTCATGACTAGTATTGATCTTAAGGTTTTCAATGAACCCAAGTACCCAAGCATGAACAAGAAGAAAGTTCTAAGAAGAAAAATAGGATGCAAAGATCAACTACATATGATTGAGCCAACTTGTGAGAACATAAACATGATTAGTTCTAAAGGGAAAAAGGAAGGCTACAAATCAAACATTGATGAACCACCTATGATTATCTTTAAGGGTGTGGATTCTTCCACACAATCACAACCTTACAATCTTGAGACTAAGAGTGAAGAAACATAACAACCTATGGTCATCCTTAAAGGATTTGACCCCCGAACCCATACATATACTAAAAACTTGAATCTTGTGACTAGGAGTGAACCAAAGATCATACACTTTGGTCTTAATGCTTCCAAATAGACAACATCTAAAAAAATTATAAGATGGGTTTTATAAGTTTATGATTTGGATATAATTATTTTTTGGAGTTTATCTAAAATAATTACAGATGACAAAAAAAGAAGAAGATAAAAGCATGTTAGTCATAATATCATTAGTAGTAACAATGTTCCAAATGCAAATAATTATTTGTTTGATCTTCTAGTAATGATCAAGTGGCTTACTAAATGGCTTGATGAGTCTTGGAAACTTCTCTTATTGTATCCTTGCTTTCGCTAGTTTGAAGTTTCCAGTTACATGCACACAATCATGACTTTACATCACAAAACATTCACATTCTAAAATATTTCATGTTCTTTCATTAGATTCTAATCTAAACAAAAAATTCTAAACTTTCACTTATTCAAATGCCTAATCTGAAAATGGGTCCTATTAAATAATTTAATATAAATTCAAATAATGTATCTAGATTCTAAACAAATCAAAACATAAAATCTATGATTCAAACTTATCTCATCACTTACACATAATAAGAATACCTACCTTGTCATATGGACAGTCTTAGGGGAGTGGTAGCATCATTGTATTTGGATCCAATCGATCACTCTTTCTCTCTCCCCCTCTCTCCCTATTCAATCTAATGAACCAACTATATCTGCTCTACATTTTAATGTCTCAAGTACTACCTCATGGTTTGACTCATGAACTTTCAAAAGAATCTTATTATGTCATTTTTCACCATATTTTATCATGTGGATATTTGATGTGACAAAAAGGTTTAATTAATGAAGAATCTTCCTCTATGTTTGCCAATCATCGAATAACCACAAGTTAGGGTTCTTGATAGAATATCGTCTAAGCCATGTGTCAGTTACAACCACTGCACATATATGGTACTCTAAACCTTCTCCATCTATAATCAAGTGATCTAGTTTTTGTTTGGTTTGGACACAATGACACAAATAATAATATGTCCCTTCTTCATTGTCTTCAAGTGCAATAATAGCAAAAACATGGCCTACAGTGACAAATGTACAAAAGGGTTTTTAATTCAAAAAATACTTAAGTAAAAGTTATAAAGTTGCATATTGAAATTACAAAGATATATAAATATATATATTACCAGGTTGCACTACATTAGGCAAGTGATCAAAGTCAATAGATGAATCCATCTCTACCATTTCCAATGCTTGTGGGGGACAATAGGTGTCAATTGGGTCCAAAACCTATATATCCCATTTGTCGACCCATTTAGTTGACTCATAGTCATCCCAATTTTTCTCTACACATGATGGACAATAGCATGCCATTTTTCATGTGTGGATACTCCATGAACTTGAATCAAAGCTTCTAAAAGAGTGCAACTCACTGGATCTTGTTAGTGTGCAACAATCCTCATATGGTGCAATGTCAGTATTATCTATCAACTAAAAAAATATATGAACCGTAGACTCACCTTCCTTACCTAGACCCATTGTAGTGTTACAACACTAGACGAAGGATTTTGCATCTATCAATATTGCTCCATCTTTGTACTTTAGTTCTTCATGAGCTAAGGCTCTCTTGATGCATGCACCTGCACCATTGTGCTCTCCCTTTTCATGACTAGCCTTTGTGAAATTTTACATATATTGAATTCTACACAATCTGTGCATCCTGCTCAACCGATAGAACATCTATGCATTCTTCAATTGAGATGTGCAATTGTTTGACCAAGTAATATGTTGATGATATGTTATGCCCCTATTAGCCAAATCTCCATAAGATAGTTGAAAAGAACCATGTACAAACTCTGTAGAATGTAATTGATCATTACTGATGTAAAAATGGTACTCCCTCAAAATCTTTCTCTCATCCTCTATACTTGTAGGTGAATGCATAAATGTTGTGTGAAAAAATATGGAAACCTATTGAGAAGTATAATAATTTGCTTGCACCCCATTTTTTGGTTGTAGTGTGTAGTTCTCTATGAAGTCTACAACCAAAACAATGGTATCCAGTGGAAACATATCCTTGCACAACTTGAATTGTAAATCCAACCATCGAGCTCTATGTGTATACTTTGCATACTCGTAAATAATTTTTTCACAAAAAATCTTCATGAACTCATACACTAGAATCTTTCCAATGACTAAATCACATCTTTTACCTTGTTTTCCATATTTTAGAGCATATGTCACTTTCTTAAATTTTCTGTAATCTACTATTTTATTTTCAATTGCATGTGTACTATCCATATGTTCACAAGTTGATAAAAGTTGCAAAGAACCACAAAATAAGCATGTACCATCCAAGCATGATGTCTTGTAAAATTTTTGGATGTCTTCTATTTCACATAAAATGTTGGATATGAATTCCCTTGAAGATCTTGGTGGCTCATTCATGAGAAAATCTAGCAAAACAAACTTAGAATGAAAAAACACACATATATGCCTAAAAACATCAAAATGGTTAAAAAATTAAATATGTATCCTACAACAACAAGTTGTGCATGTGTGATTTATCTTCACATAAAAATGTTTACCCATCTCAAAAAATCTTTGACTTATTCGAATTTGAGGATACATACCAATAAATTTTGTAAATTTTTTTGTCTGAGTTGAGTCCAAAAAATGTTTCGCATGTGGGTCACAATTTTGGCTACCAATCCTCCTTCTTACAAAATCTCTTTGATTAGGGGAAACACTATGTTATTTTTCTAAAAATCTTTGATCAATGATTTCAAAGCTTCACTAATTTTTTTATCCTTTTGTGGTAGTCTACCACAAAATGTCCATAACTCATTTTTTGTTGGATCTTCCAATCTCTCATGCCTTAGCATGGCTCTCCTTAGAGTACCTCTACCAATTTTCAATATTTTTCTTGTCTTTCTCATGAGTTGAGATTTCTTCATTTGAGTACTTACTATTGTTGATGCAAGTACTCGTCTTTTGATATTACTATCTTTGGTGTGTGATTTAGAACCCACTTTATCATAAGCACTCATTAGATTCTTTACAATGCTTTTTTCATTTGAATCGTCCATTGTTCTTAACCCAAGAATCTTCATGATAGGCCTAAATTTTAAATTTCTCATTGTTTCAATAAATAATTAGCAATGACCTGTAATATTTAATTCTTCAAAAAATAATCTCCACATACAATTAACTTTTATTTGACAAGTACACTTGCTAATCTTCTTAGGCATTTATTTCAAAATGTTAGTATCAATATCAATAAAATATTTTGGTCTTTTAAAATAAATTCTAGAAGGTGTTATAATATCCTCAACATTTTGAACATCAACATAAGGTTGAGTGTTTTGTGTACCTTGAACCAGAGATGATGTGCCTTGGAAATAAGATGCAAAAGATGAAATATCACTTACTTGATGTGTTGATGTTGTGCCTTCAACATGACATGATGAAGTGTGTACATCATTAGATCTACAAATTTGTGTCTCTTCAACATGAGAGGATGATATGACTCCAATATTGGAAGATGGTGTAGCTTCAAAATCCAATTGTCTTCTTGAGCATAACAATCTCATTCATTCTCTTTGTCTTTCCAATTCATCCTCTTTGTTTCTTTGTATCAGTGGTTCTTGATCCTCTTCGAAAGTTAATTCTTCATTATTGCTTCGTAATTTTCTTTTTTCACATAGTAGTTTCATTTTATCTCTTTTAATTTCCAAATCTCTCTCCCTATCCTTGTTTGAATTTTTGGTTTCTTCCTTGGCATGATGATGATTTCTACATGTCAAATTATTCAAACATCTAAATTATTTACAATTTATAAATTAAAAATCATTCAAATACATATAAAAATTACAAATATTTCAATGAATACACAATATATATCAAATAACTTGCCAAATTTCTAACCATTTCCAAATAACAATTTATTCAAACATACAAATTTCAATGAATTCACTATATATTAAACAACATGTCAAATTATAATCAAAATTGTCTCTACATATCAACAAACAATATTTAAAAATTACTACACTAATCTTTTCTATAGAATGAATATTCAAAAAGTTGATCCAATGATTGAATTTGGTGTTTTCTAGCTTCAAAAAGTCTTCAAATAGTGTTTGCTAACTTCCAATAGCTTTAAACCCATGTTTTCTATTGAAACAACAAAATGCACAATAGACAAAAAGAAAAATATGGATCAAAAGGGACTCAAACTTGCTTTGTAACCATTTTTTAGTGATTTCACATAGTGCGTACGCACTATAGCACATAAACACTATCAAGAACATAAACACTATAATGGGTACGCACTATGTCAAAACACATCTCTCCCTATCCTACCATCCCCAATCCCCTACTCTCTCTCACTCTCCCTCTCCCATCACCTACTCTCTCTCACTCTTTCTCTCCAATCCCGTACTCTCTCACTCTCTATTCTCTCCCATCCCTTATGTTGTAAATAATCAAGACTAGCTAGGTTACTAAGAGGGGAGGGGTGAATCGGTAACCTCAAAAACTTTAAATCAATTCAATACTTGATCCATACACCATTCATTTATCTAATATACTATATGCATAAGAAAGATAAACATTTGCAACACATGAACACAAAATTTTGGTGACCCAGAAACCTTCCAAATAGAAAGTAAAACTAGGGTGGGGATGATACCCACAAAACTTCATTACTATAGTATGAAGTTAACCTATTAGGGATTACATTGATCACTTCTAATGATCTACTCTATTAAGAGCAATTTGGACTACTAGATCCACCTTGTTAGAGGATTTACAAACATACAATGAAGTATGCACTCTGTTAGGAGATTTATACAAAGATTGTTAAGTCTACCTTGTTAAAGGATTTACAAAATTGATTCACTTGTTCAGATGAAATAGTGGATCTACTTACAACTTGATTTCTTATTAGATTCTTGAAGTATAGATCACCTCTTGTGAGTGATGAATCTTTACTACTCCTTGTAGACCTTGATGAATACTTTGCTCTGCTGCTGATTCACTTTTTATCCTTCTCAAAGCATTACATGTCCATTCCTTTTCATACTCATACTTTGCAAATGATATAATATATTACATATATACCATTCCAATAATTACAATTGCAAGGTTGGCCAAAACACAAGTGAACAAAATATTACTAAGTCAGCCAAATAGTAGAAAACTCGAATTCTTCAAGATGACTTGGTAACCTTCTAATACTCAACATCCACTGCATTACTCGGTATCATCATGTACTTGGTAGAAGTAGAATCTCGGTCCATACTAATCACACAATGTAGCTTGGAACTTGGTAACCAATTGAGACTCAGTAGATATAGTATCACTTTGGTAAAAATTGAATCCTTCGTTTACCTTGTTCTCACTCGGTAAAAACTATACTTCCATCACTCGATAAACACTGGCTTCCATCACACAAACTAATGACTCGGTAGACACTATGAGGCTCGATGAACACTATATGCTCAATAGATACTACTGGGCTACACCCTCACTTGGTAGCTTCAAGAATGCTTAGTATGAACTACTAGACTACACACTCACTCGGTAGCTTTAGGAATGCTCAGTATGAACTACTGAACTGCACACTCACTTGGTAGCTTCATGAATGCTCGGTATGAACTACTTAAGTGATGAACCTACAACGTAACCAATGAATACTCAGTATACACTGTAGACTAATTGATGAACTTGGTAATCATCAGAATTGAATAAGTGTTGTCACTAATGACAAATACAATATAATGCCAACAATCTCCCCCTTTAGCATTAGTGACAAAAAACTTATGAGCCAAACATTGTGTACACTGACATACTGGATTTGATTTTTCAAAATTGATCTTTGTAAACTTGATGTATATACATTTCTTACATGTCTTTACATATCTCCCCCATACATATGGCATGGTATGTACATAGCTTATCACTATACATATATCAATATATTCTCTCTTATTTTCTCCATTATTTCTTACTCCCTCTTTGACTTTTACTATCTCTTACTCACAATAATATCCCCCTTTTTGACAATAATGCAAAATGTAATAATACTTATATAGAGACACCAAAATGTGAAAAAAACTCAAAATGTACCTTAAAAATAAGAGCCAATGTCTTATCCCAGTTGTCTTGCAAAATTTTGCAGGTGGAGAGAGCCACTTGAACTTCTGCAAAAAGTTCAATCATATGATCTACTATAGAAAAATTGTTATCATGGATCAATGTTTTTGAATAAGCAATATGCTTTTGCATTGTGTCCATGATAGGAAGGATCATGTTCTAGATGTCTAATAGTGTACACCATATCCTTGCTTCCTCTCTCAATAGTTGTGCTTGCATGTCTGATAGGAATCTAATCTTTATGTGATGTGTGGAGCTTGGACTGGGGTCAAGCTACAACTTTTGAGCACTGACCTTCAGTTCTTCATCAATTTTATTCAACTTTACCTTTATTTATTTTGTGTACTCAGTAACATCACATAGCTTGGCAAAAAGGGATGTTACATTTGTAAAAGAATTTTCAAGATTGCTCAAAATTGAAGCTAGTTCAACCTGCTTTATTGCAATGTGCTAAGTAATGTGCTCAAACACTTTATTATCAAATTTCTTCTCTGCCTTTTCTGTAAGCTTCTCATGACCAAAAGTTTCCTTCTTAAAATTTTGTATGGCCTCTTCCAATTGTAACAAAATGTGTTGAGATGAATCCACATCAACACCTATTTCCTCAGTAATTATATTTTTAGGACTTACAATTATAATGAATTCTTTATCTATCTCATCTCTAAGTTGTTTCTACCTTGCTCTTTGCTCTAAACCCTGATTGACCAATCTCATTTCATCAACTATGGAAGTATCTAGATCTATCTTAGGTATAATAATTTCCTTGTCCAAGTCTATATCCTCATCAATTGCTTTTCTAGTAAGAAAAAGTTTTCGTGGAGTCTTTGGTTTAACTTTAGTGCTTACAATAGTTGATGAAGTTGGACTAGTAGAAAAAACTTGAATTGAGCTAACTGGAGGAAAAGTAAGAGAGTTGCTAACTGTATCCAAAATTGATGTGCTTCTCAAAAAAGAAGTATCAATAGGTAATGTACCAACTAGAATATTTACAACTAAAGTACTAACTGGAACTAAAATTGATGCAGTTGAAGCTATGGATAAAAAAATTGTAGAACAAACTAGAAAACTTACTGTACAAGCTACAATAGATGACTCAGGAGCTGATAAAGAGGGTTGCAGCTTAGTAGATGAAGTGCTTGACACTTCAATTGAAGATAGTTATAGCTAGGAGATGGTGATGATTGAGTTATTGATGTTGCAATTGTGCTCATAGTCTCACTTGCAGAAGCTATCTCTATAGTAGATGTAATAGTCGTTGGTGGAGAGTGAGGAAGGGATGCAATAACTTTTGCTGCAATTTTTACTGGATCTTCTTCATCCTTGTCTTCATCTTCAACTTCATCATCATCCGTTAGTGCCTGATAGTCCTCAATATCAAAAGTGGCACATGGAGCATTATCTCCTTCATCATTGTTACTGTCATCATTATCATCTTTGATTTCTACAAGATCATTACTGGGCATTTGTAGATGATAGATGTTCTTCCACATGTTTGTTGCATCTCTTACAACATGCTCAATGTCCTTAATTAAAATCAAACATGTGTGAAATCTAATCATCATTTTACCTTCGTTGTTCTTCATTGCTACCTTTATTTTTGCTTTATTAAGACTCAGTAGAAGATTCTTTAAGGATTTCTCATATATGTCCTTGTCCGTTTGGGTGGTTGACTCCCACCTTGGTTACAATCTCATCAAAAGCTCTTTGGATATTTGAGAGGCAAGCTGGTCTAGGGAGTATTTCCATTTTCTCATCTTGTTAAGTACCAGTTCCTCAATCTGCATTTTCTTTGCATCAGTCCTTGTTTCAAATTTCAATGCCTTGAAATTTGTGATGCCAACTCCCTCTTCTAATTGTTTCAATCTTTCTTGGAAGGTCAGTTGGGGCTTCATAAATACTACTTCACCTTTGTTCTTACCTTTTTCTCGCCTTGTGAAGAAAATTGTGGAGGCTTTAGGTTGCTTGGTAATGATTAGCTTGCCCTTCTTTTTTACTAGCTCTACCTCCTTCTCTGATTCATCCTCTATATCTTCTAGTTCCTACTCCTCTTCTTCATCCTCACCTTTTCCTTTAGTAATCATTAGGGGCTCGGTAGCAGTTCTTAACTTGGCAACCTTTCTCTTGCCTTTATTAATTGCTTGAGTAAAATGGATTTCAAGCTCAATTCTGGCCTTTGCCTCATCATATGTTCCAAAATTTGGTTGCTTTGGATCTACTAGCTCATTCACCAGTGCTTCAATAATATTCCTAGTTTCATCAATATTCACCTCATAAGGAAGAGATTTCACCCATGCAACTCGTGGCCTGACTGCCTGAATATATACTTTATCACAATCAACCATAAAGCATACATTATCTTTGTAGTCTTCAACCAATTTTGGTGGAATTTGAAACCTATTATTCATCCTTTCCTTGAAATCTTCAAAATAATTATCCATGATGCTATCAAAGTTTATGCCCATTTTTGCTACAAACTCATTTATCTGATATAGAATAGGAATATCTTTTCTGCACAGAATAGTTCCTTTGGATGGAAAGAATTTTTGTACATAGAAGAAAAGACATGTCAACAAAGAACCAAATTTGCAAGGGTTGTTCTTTAAGGTCCTAATGCTGTCCACATTCTTGTTCAGTTGTATTAATAATAATTCTGACAGATCAAATTCCATTTTTTTCTTCACAACCTTAAATGCCAAATCTACGGCCTCATAGGGCACACTATTCAAATGACTCAAGCTATAAATCTTGTGAGAAATGACATGAATGCCAAATCTTAATTCAACATCAAAAACATTGCTAACCTTCAAACCACTACTGTCCCATTCAGCTAGGGTTTTCTTCTAAAGTTTGTCCCGACTTAGGGTTTTGGTAGTTTTTTCTTTACTTAGCATGGGGAGACCAGCAATCCTATGAATCATCTTCTTGGTGATTAATAATAGTTACTCTAACCATATTTGACTATTGTGCACATGAATGAGAATGTACCTAATCCACTTGTTCTAGAAACTTCTTGGCATATGCAAGATATGGGTTAATCCTTTGGTCTCTAGATGCTTATGCTCGAGTTTCAAAGAGCCATCAACACTCATTTCTCCTAGGGCATTGTCCATTTATAGGTTTCCAATTTATTGGATAGAATATTTAAAATGTATACAAATATCATTTATGAGGAGTATCTTTGTTGGAGTTTGGGATTGAGCTCCATTAGGGTCAAGTGACTTTGCAATGGCTGGAACAATTTTGAAGTTAGGCACTTTCCACTCGACACCTTTAACTAGCATTTCTGAACCTCTTTTTGCCTTGGTGCTGTTGTTACTCCTGGATGCCATTGATGCTCAATAAAAGATAAATTTTTTTTTTGAACAAATCCTTTGCTAGAAAATTGCCTAAAATTGCTTGGAATTTGCTTGAGTGTACCTAGAAATCTCTTAGCTCTGAAATAACGGTGAAGAATGAAATCAAATTCTACCTTTTTAACAAAAATGTGTCATTAATGCTCAGTACAAAAGTAGCTAAGATGACATAGTGCTTGACAAGTTTTCATTCATTCACTTGCTCGATAGAAGCTTGGAACTCGATGATCGAACAAAACTGTTGTTACTCTCGACCAAGCTTAGTTGAGTCTATGACTAACCTTGCTCAGTATGATATCATTTCTTGTGACCCTTTGTATGTGAAATACTGATTAGATCTTTTACTTTATTTCATTTTGAACTGCTTCAAATATAGCTTGATGATACAGTTCTAGATCCTCCTTTATGAATCTAATTAGAAATGGTGGAGTCATCCATTTCTTGAGTGACATGGAAATCATTTGAACTATTCTTCTTGGTAGATTTAGGAATCCACTGTTGTCTCATTTTTTTCTGAATGTTATCAGCTTTAGCTTTCTTTTCATCTTTAATTCTTCCTATATTCATGCAATTCTTGGCTATATGATCAAGTTCTGTGCATGTATAGCACCTTATAGTAGTGTCCTTCTTCCTTAGGTGATGTCTTGCATGGTTTACACCAATACGTCCATATTATCCAATATAATGACATCTGTACCAGGTATTGTAATCCCATCCAAAAATTGCCTTAACAAGTTGTTCAGTCGGATTGAATGATTTTGATCTGCATTGGAATGTCTTGTGACCATGCTTCTTGCATTTGTGACATTTGCTTTCAAATTTTGGTTTTTCCTTGCATTCATTAGCTTTATGACCATGCTGACAGCAATTGTAGCATTTACCATTGAATTTACCTTTTCCATTGCTCCAACATTTTTTTGATGTGTGATCTGACTTGCCACAGTGATTTCAAGTAGGTCTTTGATTCCTTTGGGCACCTTGTTTAGAGGTTTCATCTTCTTCCTTATAACCAAGACCAACTTTACCTTTTTGTCTATGAAGACTCTGCTCACTTTTTTGATTTAATTGAGTCATGTTTTCTTGAGATTTCATTATCCTTTCATTGATTTTCTTTTTAGTGATTAAGTCATTTTCCAAACTTTCATTGATTTTTCTTTCAAATATTAAGTCACTTTGTAAGCTTCAATTGATTTGTCTTTCAGTAATTAAATCATTCCTTAGGCTTTCATTTTCAGATCTCAGATTCATAATTTCTTCATTTGCATTAGATAGTTGATCTATAAGATCTTCATACTGATTAGATTGATTTTTTTTGCCTCCAAGTCTTCATTTGCCTTGTTTCTCTATTCCAAAACTTCACATAGCCTGATTGATAGGATTTCTTATTATCTTTTAAGCTTTCTTACTTCTTCCTATAGAGAGCCATTCTTTGCTAGGAGTTCCTTGATTGCCTCATTAGCTTCATCTGAACTGCTTGATGGTAAAAGGTCTTCAATCTTTTCTTCAACATACTGATAGTCATTCATTTGTCTTGCAAGTTCCTTCTTTTTAGGGATTGGGAAAGATTCTCCTTTGCTTCTTTGAGTTGAGCCATAGCCATTTCAAGATCTAACTTTTCATTTTCAATAGCTTTGTCAAGTTTGAATATCTCCATTGTCCTTGATCTTTGCTCAAGCTATCAAACTTTATCTTGAGAACCACAATGTTCTAATACCAATTGTTGGAAATAATCAAAGACTAGCTAGGTTACTAAGAGGGGAGGGTGAATCAGTAACCTCAAAAATTTTAAATCAATTCAATACTTGATCCATACATCATTCATTCATCTAATCTACTATATGCATGAGAAAGATAAACATTTGCAACACATGAACATAGAATTTTGGTGACCCAGAAACCTTCCAAATAGAAAGTAAAAATGGGGTGGGGATGATACCCATAAAAATTTGTTACTATAGTATGAAGTTAGCCTATTAGGGCTTACATTGATCACTTTTAATGATCTTCTCTGTTAAGAGCAATTTGGACTACTAGATCCAACTTGTTAGAGGATTTACAAACATACAATGAAGTATGCACTCTATTAGGAGATTTATACAAAGAATGTTAAGTCTACCTTGTTAAAGGATTTACAAAACTGATTCACCTGTTAGGATGAAATAGTGGATCTACTTAAAACTTGATTGCTTATTAGATCCTTAAAGTACAGATCACCTCTTGTGACTGATGAATCTTTACTGCTCCTTGTAGACCTTGCTGAATACTCTACTCTACTGCTAATTCACTTTTTATCCTTCTCAAACCATTACATGTCCATTCCTTTTCATACTCATACTTTAAAAATGATATAATACATTACATAAATACCATTCCAATAATTACAATTGCAAGGTTGGCCAAAACACAAGTGAACAAAATATTACTGAGTCAGCCAAACAATAGAAAACTCGGGATCTTCAAGCTGACTTTGTAACCTTCTGATACTCAGCATCCACTGCATTACTCGGCATCATCATGCACTCGAAAGAAGTAGAAGCTTGGTCCATATTAATCACACAACATAGCTTGTAACTCGGTAACCATTGGAGACTCAGTAGATATAGTATCACTTCAGTAAAAATTGAATCCTTCATTTGCCTTGTTCTTACTCGGTAAATACTATACTTCCATCACTCGGTAAACACTAGCTTCCATCACACAAATTGATGACTCAGTAGACACTATGAAGCTCAATGAACATTGTATGCTCAGTGGATACTACTGGGTTGCACACTCACTCGGTAGCTTCAGGAATGCTTGGTATGAACTACCAGACTACACACTCACTCAGTAGCTTACAGAATGCTTGGTATGAACTATTGGACTGCACACTCACTTGATAGCTTCACGAATGCTCGGTATGAACTACTGGACTAGACACTCACTTAGTAGCTTCAAGAATGCTCGGTATGAACTACTTAAGTGATGAACCTACAAGGTAACCACTGAATGCTTGGTATACATTGTAGACTGAGTGATGAACTTGGTAATCATTCAGAATCAAATAAGTGTTGTCACTAATGACAAATACAATATAATGCCAACACCCCTACTCTCTCTTGCTATCTCTCTCCTCTCCCATCCCCTACTCTCTCTTGCTCTCTCCCCTCTTCCATCCCTACTCTCTCTCTCACTTTCCCTCTCCCACTACCTTCTCTCTCACCCTCTATCCTCTCCCATCCCCTACTCTCTTTGTCTCACACACTCCCATCCCCCCTCTCTCTCTATCTCTCCTCTCCCATCCCCTACTCTCTCCCATCTCCCATCCCCTACTCTCTCTCTCCCCCTACTTTCTCCCCTCTCCCATCCCCTACTCTCTCTCTTGCTCTCCCTCTCCCACCACATAATCTCTCTCTCCCTCTCCCACTACGTACTCTCTCTGTCTCCCATCCCCTACTCTCTCTCACTCTCCCTCTCCCACTACCTACTCTCTCTCGCATCTCCTACTCTCTCTCACTCTTTCTCAGGTCTTCCATCCCCTACTCTCTCTCACTCTCTCTCCTCTCCCATCCCCTACTCTCTAGATCTCTCACACACACTCCCATCCCCCTCTCTCCCTCTCCCACTCCCTCTCCCACTGCCTACTCTCTCTCTCTCACTATGTCTCCCTCTCTACTCTCTCTCTCCCATCCCCTACTCTTAATCTCTCTCTCCCATCATGATCTCTCTTTGTGCTACCCCCTACTCTCTCACTCTCTCACACTCTCTCCCATCCCCTACTCTCTCTCTTATACAAACTCCCATCCCCCCTCTCCCTCTCCCTCTCCCACTCCCTCTCCAACCACCTACTCTCTCTCCCATTTTCTACTCTCTCTCTCTCTCTTGAGCTACTCTCTCCCCCCCTCTCCCATCCTCTACTCTCTCTCTTTCACAAACATATAGTCCCATCCCCCTCTCTCTCCTCTCACACACATTCCCATCCCCCCTCTCTCCCTCTCCCACACCCTCTCCCACTACCTACTATCTCTCTCTGACTCTCTCCCTCTCTACTCTCTCTCTCTCCCAACCCCTACTCTCACTCTCTCTCTCCCATCCCCTACTCTCTCTCACACTCTCTCTCATCCCCTAATCACACTCTCTCTCCCATATTGTACCCTCTCTGCCACCCCTACTCTCTCTCTCACTCTCTCTCATTCCCTACTCTCTCTCTCTCTCTCACACACACACACACATACACACACACATTACCCTTCCCCCCCTCTCTCTCTCCCTCTCCCATCCCCCCTCTCTACCTCCTCTCCCATCCCCTACTCTCAAGATCTCTCATACACACTCCCATACCCCCCCTCTCTCTCCCTTTCCCACTCCCTATCCCACCACCTACTATCTCTCTCTTACTCACTCTCTCCCTCTCTACTCTAGTCTCTCTTCCATCCCCTACTCTCTCTCTCTCTCTCTCTCTCTCTCTCTCTCCCTCTCTCTCTCCCCCATCCCCTACTCTCTCACACTCTCTCCCATCCCCTACTCTCTCTCTCTCTCTCTCTTACACACATTCCCATTCCCCTCTCCCGCTCCCTCTCCCACTCCCTCTCCTACCACCTACTCTCTCTCCCCATCCCCTACTCTCTCTCTCCCCTCTCCCATCCCTTACTCTCTTTCACACACCCACACAATCCAATCCCCCCTCTCTCTCCTCTCCCATCCCCTACTCTCTAGATCTCTCACACACACTCCCATCCACCCCTCTCTCTCTCCCACTCCCTCTCCCACCACCTACTATCTCTCTCTGCCACTCTCTACCTCTCTACTCTCTCTCTCCCATCCCCTACACTCTTCGCCACCCCTACTCTCTCTCACACTCTTACACTCTCTCCCATCCCCTACTCTCTCTTACACACACTCCCATCCCCCTCTCTCTTCATCTCCCTCTCCCACTCCCTCTCCCACCACCTACTCTCTCTCCCATCTCATACTCTCTCTATCTCTCTCTCCCCTCTCCCATCCCCTACTTTCTCACTTTCACACACACACACCCATCCCCCCTCTCTCTCCCCTCTCCTATACCCTAATCTGTCTCCCTCTCCCACTACCTAATCTCTCTCTCTCTCTCTCTCTCTCTACTCTCTTTGCCACCCCCTATTCTCTCTCACATTTTCACACTTTCTCCCATCCCCTACTCTCTCTCTCTCACATTTCCATCCCCCCTCTCTCTCCCTCTCCCATTCCCTCTCCCACCACCTATACTCTCTCTCACATCACCTACTCTCTCTCCCCCCTCTCCCATTCCCTACTCTCTCTCTTTCACACACATGCACTCCTATCCTCCTCTTTCTCTCTCTCCTCCTCTCCCACTTTGTCTCCCACTACCTACTCTCTCTCCCTCATCCCCTACTCTCAATCTCTCTCTCCCATGTTGTACTCTCTCCCCCATCCCTTACTCTCAATCTCTCTCTCCCATCCTATACTCTCTCTACCACCCCTACTCTCTCGCACTTCCTCTCTCTCCCATCCCCTACTCTCTCTCTTTCACACACCCACACACTCCCATTGCCCCTCTCTCTCTCCTCTCTCATCCTGTACTCTCTAGATCTCTCTCACACACTCTCATCCCCCCTCTCTCCCTATCCCACTCCCTCTCCCCCTGTCCCACTCCCTCTCCCACTACCTACTATCTCTCTCACTCACTCTGTCCCCTCTCCCATCCCCTACTTTCTCTCTCTTCCACCCCTACTCTCTCTCACACTCTCTCTCATTTCCTACTCTCTCTCACACACACTCCCATCCTCCTCCTCTCTCTCCCTCTCTTGCTCCCTCTCCCATTGCCTACTCTCTCTCTGCTATCCCCTACTCTCAATCCCTCTCTCTCCCATCTCATACTCTCTTTGCCACCCCTACTCACTCTCTCAAACTTCCTCTCTCCTATCCCCTACTCTCTCTTTTTCACCCCTACTCTCTCACACTTCCTCTCTCACCCATCTTGTACCCTCTGTACCACCCCTACTCTCTCTCACTTCCTCTCTCTCCAATCCCCTACTCTCTCTCCCCTCTCCCATCCCCTACTCTCTCCCCTCTCCCATCCCTTAATCTCTCTCTCCCTCTCTCTATCACACACACACACCCATCCCCACCTCTCTCTCTCACTCTTGCTTTGACTCTCTTCTTCCCTCTCTATGCACTATCTAGGTCTCAATAGTGTGTGCGCACTATAGTGTACATGTGCTATTGAGACACAAATTTAAAAAGCTTTGAATAGTGTGTGTGCACTATAGTGTGCATGTGCTATAGGGCATACACACTATTCAAACCTTTGCATTCTTACAAGCCTAAGGTGTGGTTTTTCCTTGGGGATCCAACCCAAAGGTTTGGAGTCTATAAACTAGTCTAAGATGTGTTTTGCTTAAAACATACAAAAACTGATTAATTTTTCTTGTGTCCTCTCCTTCAAGATTCCTCATAGTTGAGCATCAATAAGATAAGGTTACATAACATTGTAGGTCTCCATGTTAGCTATATAACCATATAATTTATTTTTTATTTGAACTATTTCAAGCTTTTCATCTATAATTTCTTTTGAATGTATGTCCATTTTTTGTCAAAAACCAACATGTACTAATTGGGCTATAGATTTTAGCTTGTTCATTAAATTTTACAACAACTTAAGTTTTTAGAAACTAGACTCCATTCTACACACTTTGGAAAAAAAGAAGTTTTAATTTTAGATTAGTTTTTAATCATCTCTAGGGGGAGCACATAGATATTTCACATTTTTGGGATGTGTCTAGTTAAAAAATTTATTAAAAAAAATACACATTATAAAATTACTTAAAAAACTTGGGATAAATGACATAGTGTTAGGTAACTTTTGACTGGAGTGATTAAAGAATTTCAAAAAAAAGGTTAAAATTTTAGGGGGCCCACACTTCGTACTATGTTATGTTTTTTTTGGAATAAATAGTACCACTTTTTGTGGGCCCCTTTTTTGAAGACCTAAAACTAAACCATTTTGAAAAAAAATTAGTAGTTTAGAAACTAGACTCAAAGGACTACTACTTTTGTTTTTGTCATTTCTTAAATTTTGAGCGTAACTATCTTCAAATTCTTGTTGAAGTTCAGAAATTGCTGATTTCAAAAAAAAGCTATCCACTTATACTCCCCTTTTGGCACCACAACTTGGTGCACTTACCCCAAGGGCATATTTCAAATGAATTAGTACTTAAGGTACATTTATATTAATAGAGTTGTTGTCTTTGGCATGTGTTTTCAAATAGGGAGAAGTTTATTATCATATCTCATGAAAAAAATTAATTAGAAGGAAAAGTTTTCTATAAGAGGGAGAAGTATGGTATCATAGAGATGTCTATGAGGGAGAATGAGCCTAGTAATAGTTGTTGATAGAATTTTTGTAATAGAGGGAGAAACTAAAGATAGAAAGAGTTCATACTAACAAAGAAAGTTCTCATAGATAAAAATTTCATTGTATTATGACATCTTGTTTTGTCATCAATGCCAAAGAGGGATATTGTTGGATACAATTGATTAATTGTATATTATCTTTGATGTTACACAAATGTAATATCATTATCACTCAGTGCATGATGAGCTCACTCAGGTAGTGAAGATAGTTTTCTATGTCTATCGAGCATTCGTGTGTTTACTTAGTTTAGAAGGCAATGTCTACCGAGTTCACTTAGGTGTCAAAGGAAAGTTTATAGAAGATGAGTGTTAACCAAGCTCACTTGGTTAATGAAGAAAATGTTGGATGAAACCATTGTTAATCAAGCTCACTTAGTTACCAAAGGATCTTTGTAGATATGCAGTGTTAACCGAGTTCACTTGCTTAACAAAGGAAAATAATTTCTAAGTTTGTCTCTACTAAGCAAGGTTGGCTAACAAAAGATTTTCTTATTTTGGCATACCGAGTTTAATTAATTTATCTATTGGCTTTATCCAAATGAGGTGATAAGTATTAGTTATTATAAGTTGTATATGAGCCAACTTGACAATATGAATGATATAAGAACAAGATTTGAAAGTGTGTAAGAATGTGAATGCATGGAAGATTTTGAAGATCTAGTAATGCAGCAAGGAAATGAATCAGAAGGATAAGAAAAATGTCCTTATGAAGTTAAAAAGATATATTCAATTAGGAAGGATCAAGTATATGCCAGAATAAAGATCTATAATTAGAAATTCAATTGTATCAAAAATTAGGTTATCTCATTATTACTCTCTAACCATTGTAGTAGTGATCTAAATCTCTTAATAGAGTTGGCTTAACAACTATTTGTAAAACCTCTAACAAGGTAGCAATTCGATTGAATTGTCTAAAGACCTCTAACAAGACCATTCACAATAGGGTAATTAAATCCTTTAATAGGATCACACCTAACAGTGTGTTTTGTAACCTTTAAGATGGTTGGCTCCTAGCAAGTCTCACTTTAGTAGAGTGAAAACAATAACTAGTTGCAATTGGTGATTTTCCCAAATTGGGTTTCCATGTTAAATCCTGGTGTCAATTGAATTGATGCTATTTTATTTTATGTGTTTGCATTTAATCTAAAATGATGGTAATCACAAATAACATCTAAGATTTTCATGTTAAGTACTTACCAAGCATATTTAGTATTTATCGAGCTATAGCATTTTATGTGTGTTTGTCGAGCATCAATAGTATTCAATTTTTAGAGTTTATTGTGTACTGACATCTAAAGGGGTCTGTGATTTATTTTACTAGTAAATAATTCAACCCTCCCCTCTTAGTCACTCCTCTTATATTTACAACACATCATGCCCCATATCACAAGTAAGATAGCAAGTAAATTTTTAAATTAAATTTGAAGTCGTTGATTCAAAATAACAATCTATCATCATCATGTTGTCACTTAAAGAAGAAGCATGAGTTTCAAGTATTATGACAACATGACTGGATGGCATGTACACTTGATGGGCCATTTAGGGGAAGGTAGATATGAATATTTCTAGTCCTTGGATCAAGATCAAATCAAGGGTTGTCACATTATCAATATGAGAAGATGCATGATTTTTATTCAAAATGACATTGTAACATGTGTCATGGGTGGGCCAATTAGTGAAGGTTTTTGGGTATCTTTAAGACCATTGATCTAAAATGTGATCTATGGTCATCCCCATATCTCTATAATCAAATTCATGATGTTTACATATAGAGATAATGTGATTTAGTAGCACATGTCTAGGAGGGGCCAAGTGATTTTGAAACAAAAGGAGATATATTGGGTGTTGGGTTAGTGGAAGATTGAAGAGGGTCTCTATTTTCTTGAAGAAAAATGTAAAGATTTTAACTAATGTGACATCATGACATCTCCTCATGTGTCTCTGGTGGGCTAGTTATGCAAGGAAATAATAAAGGATATGGTCTCATTCCATGCCACAAGATCTATGGTAAATGTATGAATGTCATGTTGTCACTATTAAAACATGCAATTTTTTAACCATAGTGATGAAGAAATGTTGTGCCACATGTTTTTGGGTTTCTAGAAAGTATAATTAGGACTCATACCCATTATTTGCAACACATTAATGGTGAATAAAGTCTCCTAATGTGAGTATAATCTGAAAATATACTACACATGCATCACATCTTGTTCTGCAAAAAGTGATTGAGTCCGAGAGAAGAGCAGAAGAGAAAGAGATTAGCATTAAAGGATTGCTGATTATTGTAGAAAGAAGGAAAAAGAGAAAATAAGTAAGTTTCTATTCTCATTTTGATAGAGAGGTTTGTTTCAATTCAAAGTTTTCAATTTTCTTTAAAAATGCTTCCTAGACAAGATTTTTTGAGAAAGGTATATTATCAACATAGGAACATTCATGATGACTTCCTTGAATAATTGAATGCTTTACAAATGATTTAGCCAAGGATAAGTAATTGGTCCCCAAATCCCTTAGATTAAATATTGATGAGGTTTTATATGATAAGAATTTTTTTCTTAGAGATTCATAGACATCTATGGGTGGTCTAGAGTTATTCAAGAGATGTTTTTCCTAGGGAAAACAAGAAATCCCTAAAAATAATGTATGGGAGTTTAATTTTGATAGGATTATCATCCCAAGATTCTTTATGGATATAGATTTGTTTACCATGCTTGGAAGAAGATATGATCTTGTGTTAGAGTTGGTTACAAATCATTCTAGGGATTTCCTTCTCAATATTTTAGTGGAAGTAATTATAGAAGTTTCCATGCCAAGTCCTTATACTTCCATCCATGAAGAGACTAGTTTTGAAAAGTTACAAGATAATTATGATTATCACAGGGTCTATCTCAGAAGTGGGCCACTACATGATCACTTTTCCAAAGTAGAAAATCTAACATTAGTTACATCAACTACCTTGACACCATTGATGAAAAAGCATTTCAATCCTAGAGCCTAGACATTGTATGTTTCCTTATGTAAAAATATTGGTGTAGATGAGCAAGATTATCTTTTAGTTTCCCTAATGTACATGATGGTTCAAATTTTTTAATATGGACTGAATTTGATTTTTTGATTTTGCATTCTATTTGGTGGAAGAGATACATAATGGATTGATAGGGATGATTTAAGGTAAAGTTGATAAACCCTTTGGATGGTATTCCATGCTCATTTGTGTTTTATTTTTTAAAGGAGTTTTTATTTTTGATAAAGAAATGAAGTTAGAAAAAGAGCATGAGGGTTAGACAATGTCAGTGTAGCTATGGAGTGCCAATATGTCCTAGGAGGTAAAGGATGCCAATTTGTTGTATTTATAGATATTTACACATCAAATATGAGGTAATTTTTAGTATAAGACAACCCTCAAATCCATAATCCCTTGTTGGAATTAATCATACCCATGGAATATGCCACTGGGTTGAAAGTAAGTCACAATTAGGGGGATGTCATCCCATACCTAGTGTCTAATATTTTTAGAGTCTATGGATTTTAGGGAAAGCCTCATTTATTACCCTACAAAGTTCCCCTCAAGGTAGGTGTTGTTGAATTTTTGTGGCAACTTGGAGAGTTAGAGGAAAGGGAATTGGTTGGGAGATCAAGAAGAACAATATTTCCTATTTTCACTATGGCCCACTAACTTTTGATTAAAAATGGTGGATGGAAAAAATTAAGATTTTTTTTGGACACATATCAAATGGCACAATCTCACTCAAGGTTTTCAAATCTCAAGGATTTCTACAAAATGTTTAGAGAAAGGACTAAAGTTAGGAGTTATGGGAATAACTATTATTATCCCAAGGATGTGGTGCAGATAACCTCCTTTTTTGGATTAATGTTGGCTTAGATTTTTTTTAAGGGTTACTTAGGATTCTTTATGAGAGTCTAGTAACATCTAATGGTCTTTGGATAAAAACTTTTCCTAATTTTTTTGTAATGGAAAAAGTTTCTCATAGGGACAAAATGTTGTCAAGTGGGTCAAAAGTTGATAAGTTTGAGAAGCTAGGATACATGGACTCTTATAGGGTCCTAAGGGTGTTGAAACAATTGATTAATTATGTATTTTCTTTGATGTTACACAAAATGTCATATCATCACCAGTCAGTGTATGTTGATCTCACTTAGGCATTGAAGATAGTTTTCTATGTTTGTCAAGTAGTCTAGAGTTTGCCTCGTTTAGAAGACTGTATCTATGAAGTTCACTTGGGCACCAAAGGAAAGTTTGAGGAATTTGAGTTTTAACCAAGCTCACTTGGTTAATGAAGGAGATTTTGGATGGAACCAGTGTTAACCAAGCTCACTCGGTTGCCAAAGGAACTTTTCAAATATGTAGTATTAACTGAGTACACTTGGTTAACATAGGAAAATTGTGTCAAAGTTAGTTTCTACTAAGCAGGGTTCACTGACAAAAGATTTTCTTATTTTGGCATATTAAGTTCAATTGAATTATTTGATGGTTATAGCTGACAAAGGAGATGAATATTAATTATTCTAAGTTATATTCTAGCTAACTTGACATTATGAAAGATATAAATATAAGGTCAAGTCAAGAATTATAAAGTACATGCATGGAAGATAATTGAAGATTAAATGATACTAAGAGGAAGTGAATCAAAATGATAAGAAGAATATCCTTGAGAAGTTTAAAAGATACATTTGATCAAGAAGGATCAAGTATACAAGCTAGAATTGAGATTTGTAATCTGCAATTTTATTGCAGCCAAAATCAAGACTTCCTATTATTACTCTCTAATTATTGTAGTAGTGATCTAAATCTTTTAACAAAGTTGGCTTAACAACTATTTGTAAATCCTCTAATAAGGTGGCATTTCTATTGAATTGTCCAAATACCTCTTACAAGGCCATTACTAATAGGGTGATTAAATCCTCTAACAATGTCACACTTAATAGTGTGTTTTGTAACCTTTAAGAAGGTTGGCTCCTAATAGGGCTCACTTCAAAAGAGTCAAAATTAGTAACTAGTTGCAATTGGTGGTTTTTTTCAAATAGGGTTTCCATATTAAATCTTGGTGTTAAATGTGTTCATGATATTTCTCATATGTGTTTGCCACTAAGTTAAAGTATTAGTAATCTCAGATAACATATTAAGATTTTCATGTTAAGTATTTGCCTAGCCTTTTTAGTGTTTACTGAGCTACAACATTTTTCTGTGTATTTACCAGGCATCAATAAGATTAAGTTTTAATAGAGTTGTTTTGTACTGACATCTAAGGGATCTAGAATTTATTTTTGTAGTGACTAATTCATGCCTCCCCTCTTAGTTACTCTTATATTTCCAAAAATTGGTATTAGAGATTTTAGTGCTTGTAGAAAAGATTTCAAGGACCTAAGCTAAAGATTAAGATGTTGTATAGAAGAAAAATTCCTAGGTTGAACATTGACAACTTTGTAGCTTGACAAGGACCTATGAGGTTACATTTGGCAACTATTAGTGATTCAGGTTGTAAGTATCTTAATATTAAATACAATACTACTACTAGAACATTATTAGTTGAAGATATTGCTGAAAAGAAAAATCATAATATCATGATGATTGACATTGCATCTCCTCTTAATTATGTTGAATTTGATGAAGTAAAATATTGTACTATAGCTCATGAAATGTGGATCAAATTGAAAGACATCTATAGAGGAGATGACAATGTAAGAAGAGCTAAAGCAAGAAGTCTTAGGGGGAAATTTGATCAAATGAAAATGAGAGAAGATGAAAACATTTCAAAATATATGGAAAGAATCAAAGCAAGTGTGAGCACAATCAAAGCATTTGGAGGAGACATTGATGAAAAAATAGTTATAAGAAAGGTACTCAGAACCCTTCTTCCTATCTATGCAATTAGAGTGTCTGACATTCAAGAGATGAGATGTGATCCAAATAGAAATATAACTTTAGATGCTCTAGTTGGAAGATTGATAGCTTTTGAGTTGGATAACTATGATAACTATGTTCCTAGTTCCAAAGGTATTGAGCCTTCATTTGAAGCCAATCTCTTACTCAAAAAAATTAGTAAGAAATCAAAAGCAAATCAATCAAGAATTGAAGAACAATAAGAAAGTTCTGACAGTGATCTTGAAGTTGTTGAAGCCCTTCTTACAAGGAAATATTCCAAAGAAAGAGGAAAGTACAAAGGTAAGATTCTTTTAATCTATTTTCTTGTGAAGAAGTTGGTTGCATTGCTGCTAGGTGCCCAAACAAAGAAAACAAGGATTAAAAAAAGAAGTAAAAACCCAAGAAGGAATTCAAAAACTATTGGGATTAAAAGGAAAAAGTTAAGATATCTTGTTTTATGGCTAAAAATTATGATAACAGTGAAGATAAAATGGTATATATTTCTATAAAAGATGAATTTGATGATGAAGGAGATAAAATGACACTTATCTCTCATGTTAGCAAAAATGATACATGGACTGTTGATAGTGGCTTCTAACATCATATGATTGGAGACAAAACATAGTTTTAACATATGGAATATTATGATGGTGGTAGTGTGAGATTTGGAAACAATGAACCTTGTTGCATAAGAGAAAAATGATATATTTCATTAACCAATGAGCTTACATGTGACAATGTTTATTGGGTTGAAGTACTAAAGAACAATGTACTAAGTGTGGCACAATTGAATAATATTGGATCCAAGGTATGAATAGGAAGGCCAAACCACTAGATGGAAAAGGAAATTTGATTAGATCTAGAAATCAAACAATAGGTAACCTATTCTATCTAGATCTTAGTAAAATTTTATTTTTTATTGCTCAAGTAGAAGAAAGCTTTTATGGCACAAAAGATTATGTCATGTGAACTTTGATAATCTAGTTAAAATACGCCAAAAAAAGAGAGGAAGAGGTACTCCTAGCTTGAGGAAACTTGATACATGGGTCTATGCAAAAATTGTCAAATTGGTAAGATGGGAAGACTAGTTTTTAAAGAAAGAACTATCATTCTGAAGAAGTCTTAGAGCATGTCCATATAGATTTATATGGACCTATTGGAATAGAGAGTTATAGTGGAGATAAAGTTTTCATTCTTTTTATTGATGACTATTCTAGAATGATGATTGTAATGTATCTAAAAGAAAAACTTGAAGCTTTCCAAAAATTTAAGTGGTATCTGACAAGAGTAGAAAAAGAAACTAGAAAGAAGTCAAAATGTTTAAGACCAAAAAAAAAGTGGTGAATTCATCTCCAATGAATTATGCATTGAAAAAGGAATTAAAAGACAAGTATCAATGCTTGGTACACCTCAATAGAATGGCATAGCTAAAAGAAGGAACAAAACTATCATGGATTGTGCAAGAAGATTAATGATATAAAAGAATGTTGCAATCAAATACTAAAGGAAGCTATCAGCACTATAGTACATACCTTGAATAAAGTACAACTGAAGAAAGACTCAAATCAAACTCCATATGAACTATGTTATGGCTACAAAACTAATGTAAGTTACTTGAAAGTATTTGGTAGTAAATGTTATATATTGAAAGAATCAAGAAAAGATAAATTTGATGTCAAGATGATGAAGGCATATTCCTAGGATAATCTTACAAAATTAAAGCATATAATTTTTTGAATTTGTCTAGTCATTAAATCATAGAAAGTGCACATGTAAGAATTGATGAGTTTGCAGAAAAGAGTGAAAAAGAAAGCAACAAAGAGCCTAAGAATTATAGAATATTTTTTTACTATGAGCTTAATACCCTGCCAAATCTATTTGGTAGGAGGCTTCACATCTTGAGTCCCCAAAATCTCCAATAGCTACCAAGTTTCAAATAGTGCAACTTGAGTCATAGTTTGAAGGACTTGAGTCACAGTCAGAGGCTACTGAGCTACTACAATAGCAAATCAAGTCTAATGGACTTGAGTTACAAATACTAGGACCCAAGCTTCATACTAAAGTTCAGGATGAAAGCAGTGAAACACACTCCAAATCCAAAGAACCTATGTTAGCAAGATATCTCATAAGGCATCATGCACCTGATCAGATCAATTGAGACAAATTAGATGGAACAATCACAAGAAACAAATCACAAGGCACATGTTTACTTGCTGAATTTGACCCTAGAAATGTTAAATATGCTTTAGATAAGAAATAGAATAGATGGAGAAGAACAAATCTTGGACTCTTATTCCTAGACCCAAGGATAAAAATGTAATTGGCACAAAGTGGGTATTCAGAAATAAGTTAAATGAAGATGGAGAAATTTCCAGAAACAAAGCAAGGTTAGTATGTAAATGCTATTCTCAAGAAGAAGGTATTGATTATGGTGAAACTTTTTCTCTTGTTGCAAGATTAGAAGGTGTTAGAACTTTACTAGCATATGCAGCTCACAGAGGATTTAAAGCTTATTAAATAGATGTAAAGTTTGCATTCTTGAATGGAATTCTTGATGAGGAAGTCTACATTGAAAAACTTGAAGGTTTTGTAGATCCTAGCAAAAAGGACATGGTCTAAAAATTACACAAGGAATTATATTTTCTCAAGCAAGCTCCCATAGCTTGGTATGAAAAACTTCATAACTACTTGATATAGATTGGTTTTCAAAGAAAAAATGATAACAATAGTTTGTATATCAAAGAAGGACTAAAAAAAAAGATTGCATTGGTAGAAATATTCGTTAATGATACTTTATTCACAAGAAATGATGACTTGTGCAAGGCATTTTTAGGACAAATGAATAAAGAATTTAAGATGTCTATGTTTGGAGAGATAAAATTCTTTGTTGGATTGCAGATTTAGCAAAAGAAAGATGGTATCTACATTACTCAATCTAAATATATCAAGGAAATACTAAAGAAATTTATAATAAAAGATTTGTGACCAGTTGGAACCCCTATGTCTACTGGACATAAGCTTTCCAAAAATGATGATTCCAAAGAGGTAGATCAAACTACATATAGATCAATGATTGGAAAATTGTAGTATGTAGTGCACATAAGGCCTAATATTGCATTAGCACTCACTATGGTGGCAAGATTCTCAAAAAATCCCAAAGAAAATCACATGATGGAAATTAAAAGGATCATGAGATATCTAAAAGGTACTAAAGAATATGGTTTATGGTACAAGATAGGAGGCAATTTAGATTTAAAAGTATTTATAGATGTTGATTGTTTAGGAAGTATTGATGACAGAAAAAGCACCAGCGGTGGAGCATTCTTTCTTGATAAAAGACTAGTATCTTGGACAAGCAAGAAATAGAGTTGTATCTCTTAGTCACAACATAGGCATATGTGGCAGCAATAGTCAATTCTTATAATATTGTTTGGTTCAAACAACTATTAGTAGGTATGAATACAGAGATCAAGGATTCAATAGTCATAAATTGTGATAACACCAGTGCAGTCAATATATTAAAGAATCTAGTGATGCATACAAAAGATATTGCTATAAAATATTATTTCTTGAGAGAATTAGTACAAGATAAAGAAGCTAGATTGGAATATTTAAATACAAAAGATCAAATTATAGACATATTCACCAAGCCATTACCTAAGGATGCATTTCTATATCTAAGAAGTAAGCTAGGGGTCATACCCTTATCTGAAGCTCACTAAATGAAGTTTAGTGATGCATCAACTAGAGCATGTTGAAGATCAATCAATTGATACACTATTGACAAGGGCATATTGGAAATGACTTAGTACTTGAGGTACATTGATATTCACTAATTATTTTCTTTGGTATGAGATGTCAAAGAGGGAGAAGTTTTCTATCATATCTCATATAAATTTTGTAAAAAGAAAGAGAAAGAGATGCCAAAGAGGGAGAATGAACTTGATCAAAAATCAAAGGTAGAGTTTTCTATTAAAAGAAGTTGTAGTAGACATAAGTTTTTTGACAGAGGGAGAAACTAAAGGCAAAAAGAGTTCACACTAATAGAGAGAGTTCTAATGGATGAGAATTAGAATGAAACTAAGGATAAGTCCTTACTTTATTCTTTTTTCTTAAATTTTCATTGTGTTATGACATATTGTGTTGCCATCAATGAAAAAGAGGGAGATTGTTTAAATAATTTATTAATTGTGTATTGTCTTTAATGTTACATAAAATGTCATATCATCACTAGTTAGTGTATGCCAAGCTCACTTGGGCATTGAAGATAGTTTTTTGTGTCTGTCAAGAACTCTAAGATTTGCCTAGTTCATAAGATAATATCTACCAAGTTCACTCGGGTGTGAAAGAAAAGTTTGAGGAAGTTGATTTTTAACTGAGCTCACTTAGTTAATGAAGCAAATGTTGGATGGAACTAGTGTTAATCGAGCTCACTCAGCTACCAAAGGAACTTTGCAAATATGCAATGTTAACTGAGTACACTTGGTTAACATAGGAAAATTATTCCAAATTTAGTTTCTACCAAGCAAGGTTGGCTAACAAGTTAGTTTCTACCGAGCAAGGTTGACTGCCAAAATATTTTCTTGTTTTGGCATATTAAGTTCAATTGAATTGTCCAATGGTTTTAGCTAACCTAGGAGATGAATATTAATTATTTTAAGTTATATGCTAATTGACTTGAAAATATGAAAGATATAAATGTAAGGTCAAGTCAAGAATTAGAAAGTGAATGCATGGAAGATAATTAAAGATTTAATGATGCTAAGAGGAAGAAAATTAGAACGATAACTAGAATATCCTTGAGAAGCTAAAAAATATACATTTGATCAAGAAGGATCAAGTATATAAGCCAAAATTGAGATCTATAATCACCAATTTAGTTGTATCTACAATTAGGTCATCTCATTATTACTCTGTAACCATTTTAGTAGTAATCTAAATCTCTTAATAGAGTTGGCTTAAAATCTATTTGTAAATCCTCTAACAAGGTGGGATTTCTATTGAATTGTCCAAAGACCTCTAACAAGGCCATTCCTAATAGGGTGGTTAAATCCTCTAATAGGGTTACACCTAACAGTGTGTTTTGTAACCTTTACTAGAGTTGTCTCCTAATAGGGCTCACTTCAAAAGAGTGAAAATAAGTAACTAGTTGCAATTGGTGGTTTTTCCTAAATTTGTTTTCCATGTTAAATCTTGGTGCCAAATGTGTTCATGCTATTTCTCTTATGTGTTTGCAACTAAGTTAAAGTATTAGTAATCTCAAATAACATCTTAATATTTTCATTTTAAGTATTTGTCGAGCATTTTTAGTGTTTATCGAGTTACAACATTCTTATGTGTATTTATTGAGCATCAATAGAATTATGTTTTCACAAAATTGTTTTGTACTTACATCTAAAGGATCTAGGACTTATTTTTACAGTAACTAATTTACCCCTCCCCTCTCAATGACTCCTCTTATATTTCAACCAAAGGGTCCCAAATAGGGTCCTAAGATAGGTCTAAGAGCACCCACTTGCCTAAAACACTCAAAAAGCAACTATAGACACTCAAAATTTGGCATCAAAAATCAAAACAAATCAAAAATAAATAAAATCTGAATTGAATAAAAAATTCAAGTAAATCAACTATTTGAACCCATTTGAAATATGGGAATTAAAATGATCTTTATCCTCATAAATCTTTAAAATATCTCTAAAATTATTTTATATTCAAAATGGAGTATTCTATTCAAACATGAAGACTTATAGTAAAAAATAGAGATTTATATTCAAAAAAGGTGGTTGATATTCAAATATGGATATTTATTATTTTATTCATTTTAACCTTACCCTCTTGGAACTAAGGTAAAAATGAAACCTTACCCTAACCCCTTGGAATATCTATAAATATAACGTATTTGAAGAGCAAAAGCATCCAAGTTTTATGCATCATTTTTATAGGCATTTGTAGAGATAATTGAAGATTCATATATTGTTGTTATTGCCATTTTTAGGATCTTGAGATTTAGTCATTTATATATAAGTTCATAGTTTCATTGTATCATGATCACCATAGTTGCATGCAAGATCATAGTTTTATTCATCATCTTAGATAGGTTTGCATTAGTTCATCTAGTATTTACAATATCCCATCCTAAGATGTCACTGAGATGCTTGATTTGAAAGAAATTTAGCCATCATAGTTAGGGAGACATGAAACATTTTGAGCTTTCAATTTGATTTAGCATAGCATGTCAGATTAAAATTGAATAGATCAAGTTAATGTTTCATGAACATGCTTGTACTTCGATAGACATGTACTTTCATTAACCATTTACATTATTTAAGCTTGTTTCGCATAGGTACATCATTTAAGAGCATACAAATTGGCACCCAATGTGGGGCACAAAAGCCTCATTATCTTGTTTTTGAAGGAGCATTTGAGAGACTTCTTCCTCTTCTTCATCTTAGTTCTTCTTCTTCTTCTTCTTCTTCCTCCTCCTCCTCCTTCTCATGTTCTCTTTCCTAATAATCTTCATGGAGGGTTAATTTTTTATTTTCTTTTTTGGATTTTTTTTCATCATGAAAACTTAGTGATACGTTGGTGTTGATGTATCCAACTTTTTTTTTTTAAATTAGATTTTTTGATTAAAATTCTATTTTTTTTATGATTTTTTATAAATATCATAAAAAATAGACTAAATCCATGAATTTTGTTCTGAAATTGTTTTCACTAGTTTGGGACTATGGCTAGCTATCACAATAAAAAAATTATATTTTTCTAATAAAACTCCTATTTTATAAAATTTGTTTATGCTTTTCCATAAAAAAAATCATTTGACACCAAAAACATGGTATTTTGATGTGAATTTTTTTTTACAAGTTTGGGACCATGGTTCACTATCACACTAAAAATTATAGATTTTTCTTACCAAACTTCTTTTTAAAATATTTTTTTAATAAATTTTCATTAAAAAAATTGTGACCCAAATCATGGAATTTTAATCTAAAATTTTTATTGTAGGTTTGGGACAATTTTAGGAGGCTAGTGTAACAATTTCATATTTTTATGCTCAAATGTCTATTTTTTATTTTAAAAATTATGATTTTTGCATAATAAAAAATAAATTTATGATAGAAATCATTGAACCTTAATCTAAAAATTTTGTTGAATGTTTGAGATGCTATCAAGAGTGCTATCAAGAGCTTACAGTATTTAAAAATATAGAAAGGAAGTAAAAAAAAGTCATCAAAAGCATGGAAACAAAATGAAGACCCTTAAAAATGTGCCTAGTCTTTGCTAGCTTCAAACAAGGTAAGCCTAAACCTTTTGTTCTTCTTTAAATTACAAAAATTCAAAAGTTCTACCTTTAGATCACTAAAAAAAAGTTGATCTCTAAAACTTTGTTGGAACTAGGCCTATGTTCTCAACTCTTTGAGTTGATCAAATTGCTACACATTCCAAAAAAGTCTATAGAGAGCAATTTGGGAAAGAACAAACACATAAACTAAATAAGAGCCTCATGCCTTTTTTAGTTTAAATGCTAAAAAATGAACAATTTTTTTTTTGTATGTTTGAGGAATCAAAGTAGTAGGGATATTCTCTCACACTCTTAGGGTGATCAGATTCTCCAACCTACTTTTGACTCTTATTTCCCTGCTTTTCATAGGTAGATTACATAGCCATAGAAAGGCATACCTCTTGAGAATTTTCCTTAATGAGGCTGGTGAGAGGGAAAGCCTATGACTTACATTTGTAATGGGATGTAAGCAATAGTGTTCAAATTATAATCATCCTTGGGTAGTCTTGAAAGAGATTACACAAAACTTCCTCTGTATTGGTGGGAAGCTCTCTTTCTAAGAGAGGTAAAAATTTGGACGATATTGGAAAAAAGATGTCATTAAAACTTTATAGTTGTCAGCCCATTTAAAACCATTCACAATAAAATCCATCACTTGAAATATCATATTTGAAATTGAAAGAGAAAAATGCAAACAAAGGCTACTTGCACTCCACTTAATGAAAACCAATTGGATACCATTTTTCCCGATCTACATTCTACAACTTGAAGGAATCAAAAAGACCATAATCTCCTTAAATTTAAGCAAAATGTTTCACACTATCTTGTTGGTTACAAACAACCAATTTCAAGTCCCACCAAACATCATCATTGAGCTTCTTTATATTTAAATATCAGGATATTTACATCCTGTCATCCCAACTTTAAAGAGCTTATTGTGATTTGTCCTATCTGAGTAACTTGCCATTTTTTCTTAAAAATTGTTCACTCATATTTAGTCCAATTATTTTACTCATTTTGTAGAATGAAGACATTTGAATGAGGGTATACCTATTGCTCATGTCACCTAGAAATTTTTTTAGTACCCCAAGAACAAGAGCAAATAGATCTACTACTTAGAGGATAGGAGGAATAAGAATAGTTCCCATACAAATGAGTACAAGACTATCCAGACAAGTTGCAACTATAGAATCTTCACAATCATCAAATGCTTTTGATCTAGATATTGAACTTGACTCCTCATCCATATTCATTAACCAAATATACCTCAATCAAACACCCAAATTGGACCAAGTTGAACAATCAAACCCAGTTAAAACAATCATCAACCAAGATGTCTTCCCTATTCTCACTAGAGAGTGATGAGTATTACAATGCAAAAATTAATGAACTTCAACACAACCCTAATTTACTTGATGTAATGGATAAGTTGGTGGAACAAAATAAAGAATGATATTTTTTGTTGCTAGAAGAACAAGGTGCTAAATTTCCTTCAAATTTTGATATTTCTAATGTAAAGAAAGACCATGATGATACACCCTTTGAGGTTATTACTCAATGACTCCAAGCTATGGAGTTGGAAGTTCACACCCTATGACAAGAAAAGAGCCAACTGACACATATCAGTTTGGAAAAGATATGCCCTCTCCCCTTTGACAAGAGAGTCATATTAGTGCCTTTCCCACAAAATGTGCAAATCCAAAAGTATGATAAATATCATGGCACATCTGATCCCCAAGATCATTCAAGAAAATTCTATATGTTAAGTATGGAATTCTTACATAAGACTACTTACTTGATGCACTTGTTTCTACAGAGCTTAGGGGGGCAAGTCATCAATTGGTTTTCAAGGCTTCCATCTAACATCAAAATTTTTGACCAACTAGCTTCTTTGTTTGTCGTACAATATGCTTATAACATTGAGGAAGAAGTCACAATAATAGATCAAGTTGTAATACCAAACAACTCTCAGGAGAATGTTTTCAAAACTTCCTCCAAAGGTGGTGACATATATTCACCAAATACAATCAAGACATCTCTCAGAAAGAGATTGCCATCTTCGTGAATAGTCTTACTAAGCCAATAAATTATTGGTTACAACTCCAATGCCCGCAAAAATTTGAAACAATGCTTGGAAGTGCTAAAAAAGTAGAGGCAACTTTTCTTAATAATGATAGCCTTAAAATGTCTAAAAATGGAAAAGGGTTTCCTAAGAACTCTTCCTCTTCCAATGACTCTGCCAATAATTCCAATAATAAACAAAAAAACCTCTTGGTGCAACAACAACAAGAATATAGTGAATGACGTGGTTATATATGCTAAAAATATGAGACAACATTAATCTCCTAGAAATAACAATGTTAGTAAAATCTCTTCCTAATGAAATAGTCCTTATCCATTTTATAGTCACAAGAATACTCAGTCACCCACACAAAACATGTTAAACCAACAAGTGGCATATAATCAGGTCCCCCCACCAACAGGGTATACTAGAAAACCATCTTGAGTATATACCCCAATAGGTGATACTTATGAGAATTCTTTCAAGACACTTTTGGCTAAAAAACTTATTATTTTTCCTTAGGCTAAACCATATGAACCCATAGTTAAGCCAAAATGGTGGAGTGAGAAAAATTACTATGCTTATCATCAAAATTGGGCATCTTACAAATAATTGCTTCACCCTTAAGGATGCCATCAAAAAATTGATCAATGATAAGCTCATTGATGTGAATAACCTCCAAACCAATCAAGAGCATACTACATTTAAAAATCCTTTCATGAGTCATGAGAAAGGGGAATCTTCAAGAGCCAGTCAAAGTAAATCAACTAGTGGAAAGGTCAACTATACCCAAAACTATGACCATACCATCAACATGTTATTCTGGTTTGATGAATTGGTGAATGTTCTAATAGTAAAATACCAATACAAGAAAAACCCAATAAATATCACCAGTAGAGGATAAGCTTCTAAGGTAGTATTTTCAAGAACAACAAAAAACCTAGAATAAAAAAATTGGGATATTTAGAGGATAACTGTTGATCCATTGAAGAAAATAATGATCAAGGCGTATGATGAACATGAAAGATCTTCTAAAGTGATGGTTATTCTACTTATAAGAGTTGGTCCTATGATCAAAGAAACCATTTGCTAAGTTCTTGACCTTAAGCTAGCCTATAATATTTTGTTGGGTAGACATTGGATACATGACATGCAAGCTATTCCATCCACATATCACCAATGCCTAAAATTTCCATACATGGGACAAGAAATTACCATAGCAAGGGATCAAAACTACACTCAATATTGTATAACTTTTGTTCCTCACAATAGGGAAGACATGTCTACTAAAATGAATCAACATAAAGAATCTACATTATCTCCACTTCGAAGTTTATCTCTTGTTTATAGTATCTCTAACAATATGAATCAAAGAAAAGGACATGTGACTGCAACAACTTCTAGTTCTCATGATTAATAAAACAATCACCAAATAACACCATCTAAGGGAAAATAGAAGGTTTATTGTTCTACTTCTTTGACTCTTCTATAACTTTCAAAGTTAGAGGCAAAACAACTACATTGTACAAAGATGAAAAGATTAATAAAAATCTTTGGAAGTAATTACCAAATTCAATATAAAGGAGTCTAAATCACATGGTAAACCATCTTCAACTGCACTCCCTCCAATGTACAATCAACATTTTGTTAGAGGTGAAGCTTCATTGATCACTACACCTACAAAAAATTCATCACTTACAAAATTAGAAGGTGAAGACCAAAGACTTCAACACATTAACATTTCATCCCATCTCTTTGGTAAAGGTTTGGATTTAATAAAGAAAATGGGATATACTAGTATAGGTTAGCTTAGAGGCAGTATTGGTTTTGTAGAGCCATTAGTAGAAAAAATTAGATCTAGTAAACCTAAGATAGCTATGGGTTACCTAAAATAACTACCTGAAAAGTTACTAGTTTATTCCAAACTACAACATTCTCCTAACAAGCAACACTTGCACAAAGTGTCTTCTTCTAAACAACCTTGGGTCCTTAACAAAAAGGTATGCATTAAGAAATTTGTGACATGCTTAGGAGCCATAAAATAATCTTTTCAAACCTCCATACTATTGAGGAACCTCTTTTGGGTACTAATGATGGTGAGAATGATGACAACACTTTAACAACTAATGATTCTACTCTATGGGAGTTTGAATCTTTATCTAAGGAATTTACCCAAGACAAAGAATGCATTTTCATTCATGTCTCTTGTCCTCAAACCACAAGTGAACAAGAATCTACATTTGACATAAACTCCAGCCCAACTTCAGAACTCACTTCATATCAGGGGTATTCAAAAAACATTTTAGAATGGGTTATTGAACACATGCAAGAAGACTCAATTCTGGAAACCAATTTATTTCCAAAAATATTTGAAGACCTTTTAGGATAGAGATTTGATCCTATGTAGCTAGAGCAACCATATCACCTAGATAACTAATGGCTTGATGGTCCAACACCATCCGAGATAAGAGATGATGATAGTGAGTTCCCTTTTCAGGCTTTATTTCCACACTTTTTTCCCAAAAGAAATTATAGATGAGTATAGTGAGTGGTTTCATGGTGCTTGTTCTCTAGATCACCTTAAGGAAGCCCATGTTATTGACTTAAGTGATATAATGCATGATGGATCAAATGAGGTTATGCCTTTGAATCTAGTTGATTTGGCCTATAATCTTGAACCATTGATGTTGTTGGCTCCTGAAAACACTATAGGTTTCAAAATACCCTGATGAGAATTCAACACATCTAGAAGTAGCTAACTCCCATCTGTAACATATCATTTTAGACACTAGGCCAACTATAAGGCTAGACCCTTCTTCTACTTTAGGGTTTGCAAAACCTAGGTAGGTGGACCTTAGATTCAATCAATATGGTACCAGTGCAAAAAATATATTCTTGAATCTATAATTAGAAAATTTAACCCTTATTTCTCCTAAAGACTTATGCAATGGCATATATCTACAGTAGCTAAATGCAATTCATAAGCTGAGTGAGGGTTAGACTTTTCAACTTTTCAACATGAAAAGGGGAAAATCATTTGATTAACAATGTTGAATTCAACAAAACCCCTAATATGCAGTAGTAAGAACTAATTATCCTGAAGCTGAACAATGCCTTATCTATTAGGAAATTCCATCAATCAATCACATACATATGGATACCTGATACTTATTCATATATTTAGATATCTAATATATCCATTCACCTTGTAAATAGACATCTATGTTCAATTTAAATCTCATTCTTACCTGATATTGACCTCAATAAAATTGCAACCCTATTGATTTCTCTGAAGCATTTACATAACTCCTTGAATTATAAGCAACAATAGAACAACATACAACCTTAAGGGATTGAAACTATGACCTAGGCTCTTTGTTCAAAGATCATAAAACATTGAAAATTTACTAAAAGAGGAGACACGATCTAAAATGAAAACTCAAACACTTGTTGTTCGTTGTATTGATTTCCTTGAAATAATACATTCATATGCATGAAATTAGAACATAGAAAACATCTAATAGATCTGAACTATCTATATTTATCTTAGCTACTATTGTTCATACAAGAGAAATTTTATTAAGGAAATGTGATGTCATAGTATGGGAACACATCAAAATTGGAACCAAAACATGGTATCATAGTAGTGAGTGGTTTTTCACCAAAAATTGGAACCATTACAATGGATGAGAGAAAAAATTCCTAGATTCATTCTATGTCTAACATCTACCCACTTGAAATTTCCTCTTTTACAATGAAAATAATATCTCTAATATCTCTCCCCTTTTATTTGATTTGGTTTTCATTAATATTCTATTATTGATCTAAAAATATCTCTGCTTAATGATGAAAACCTTTTGTGTCCATAAAAATCTAAAACCCTCCTAAAATGCAGGTAAAAATCTGAGTTTAAACTGATTGAATTTGATCAAAATTGACCCCAACTGAATTTTTACCATGTTTTACCAATCTTGTAACTACATTTTCAATTTTAGCTCATTTCATTGAGAAGGCCCCAAATTTCATATTTTTGCATATAACTCGAACCAATCAATTCTTGTGCAAAAACTAACCTCATAATCAGAGAGTTTGTCTTCTCCCAATTTTGACGATATATAATATGCCTATATTCACCTATAGGTAACCTCCATAATCTTCATTTGAAAAATACCCCCTTATTACAACTATCTAGTCTGCAACTGAATTTTTTTTAAAAAGAAATATTGGAAAGTATAAACTTTACAATAAAACCCCTGATCAATTTTAAAACTTTGTACGTGACCTTCAAATTTGGAAAAATGATTAAAATTATGATATTTTAAATATTTCATTTTCCCTTCATCCTTGCATTTTGAGTCAATAGAGGTTTGACCAACATACCATGTGTCACTTCATGATTGGTTGATCTCTCCACACCTATCACCACATGGTGCTACTTGCATTCCCACATTTCTTAACTATTGAGCAACTCCAAGAAGTGGGCAAGTGCTAATCGTTGGATCTCACCATGTGACAAAATCTGCTAGCTCCATTTCAAGCTCCTATAGATCTCCATGCTACCACTTGTCACTTCATGACTCATTTAATGGATGCCATTGGCATGCATTTATTGATTGGCCCATCACTTTGACTAGATTGCCACCTCATCTCTAAGCGGGGTCTACTGACACATCAGCAAGGTGCATTCTTGAATTATTTAACTACTAGGCAACTTTATTTTGTGGGCATGCACCCACCATAGGATCAAGACACATGGTAGCATCTGGTGCCTCCTGCCACATCAGCTTGTGCATATCTTTGATCAAAATATTGCTTACATCATCTCCTAGCCTAGCTACAGGTGGGGCCCATGTGCGAGCCTTGCCTTTCCAAAAGGCTCTTGTCTTAAGACATTACACATTGAGCGTAGAATAGTATTTAAAGTATATAAGATCCATCACATCCCCAATGTGGGACTAAAACTTTTACTAGTTTTTTCCTTGCATCCCATTTGTTGTTGGCAACTTCTTCTCATATGCACTAGAGAGTTCTTTATACCCTGTAGCTTTGACCCTATGTTCATGTAGCATGTATTCCTTTTAACATTCTTGTGTGAGGTACTCTTTAATGTGTGAGTCATTTTTTTATACTATGCGGCTTCCTTGAAAACTCGTCTCTGAACTTGCTACATGGTCTACTCTCCACATGTAAGGTTCTTGCCTTAGCCGCCCCTACCCTTTCATTTGGTTTTGAATGGCTTTTGATGCTACTTTCAAATGTAATTAGTGGCTTGTGAGCATTTTCGTTCATCTTACCCTAGCCGACATCCTACTCTTCTTGTGTGAGGCTCCTTTCCAATGTCACTTCCTTCTTTTCAACACATCTATCAATGCAAGCTTTTCTTTCTCAGTATAGACAAAATATGATTCATTTGAAACTCTCGACATTATTAAGTTTGCTCCTTCATCAACTTGATCATTTTCTTGATTTCTTACAACTTGTTGTGTGCATTTCTCATAATCATCAATTATCTTTTCCGGCTCTAACTATAGTTTTATATATACTCTACCTCACTATGCACGGGACATTTTCTTGTGTGGACCCTCTATTTTTTCCATGCATTTTTTTTCTTGCAAGGCATTGGTCTTCTAAACTCACTGATGCTTTCCTCTTCTTCTGACATAGTTTGTTCTTCCAAACTTGAACCACATTTGATGCGGCTTCATAAGTTCTACGTGGTCTCTCTAGGCTTCTCCCCTTCTTCCTATGCAAACCATTGCCTTTAGCATGAGGCACCTTTCAATGTGCTTTCTTGTTTAGACTCCCCTACCACTGGCTTCAATCTTTTTGTGGTCTTTGACTAGCGTGTCATTGGCATTCTTTCTATGTCTGCATGTGTATCTTGATACTTTGCCTCTTGCTATGAATTCTCCTTCCAATACAAGAGCCTTCATTCCTCTAAATTGACCCATTAGATTTGTAGATCCTAGTAATATATCACCATTTTCTATGTTCTCATTTCACACTTTTAACAATGCAGTGAGTGAAAATGAACTTCCAACACCTAGATGGCTTATAAATCTAATCTTTCCACCCATTTACTCGATCAAATAGTGACAAATACTAAGCCCAATTCTTATACCCCCATACATCCAAGAAGTGGAGTTTTATGTCCACATAAAAGACACGAATACTCGATGTCGTGCATGAATGGGAATCTCAATCCCTGTATCTTCTACACTAATTGCAAGCTTTAAATCTTCTGTTGACTTTGGCAACTTCACTTTTCCTTCAAACTCTAAAAAAATGGCTTTGTTGTTAATTAACAACTTAAATGATTTCCAGTTCTTTCTCTCATTTGTAGCCTGTAAAACACTTAGGGTATCGAAATAATGCAATACAAGATCTTCAGGGTACTTTTTAGAGCTAGAAAGCCACTGTATGCCATGATAACCTCCTCTGCATGGTGTACACATATAAAGATGTGGCCTCTCATTGTAGATTTGATAGAATTGCAAAAAAGGTTTGTGAAATAGTTGGCACGACTTTTCCAATCTCCCACATTTGGATAAGATATTTGTTTACTATAGATAATAGTGGGTGGCTCTTTTACCCATTTAATCTTTAGTCTTGTATTTACCAATATGGTGAGATTAGTCGAGCTCAAAGTGGCTCCAGCTATAAAAAAATTCATTTTTAGACAACAAAAATGCTGAATTGATCTATTCACCATCTAATGCAAATCCAAATCAGATTTGACCACTAAATCAAAATTTGAAACTTCGTTCATCTCTTTCTGCAACTAGTCAACTTTGTGTCAGGAGGTCCTTTGACTAGCCTTAAAAACTAATCAAAACACCTAAACGGGCTTTGAAATCAACAATACTGATTCTTTGTTTTGCATATTGTTACCTTGTCAAATCTTGTCTCATGAAAAATTCAGGGTCAAAAGATATTGACCATCAAAGTTTCCTTTTTAGAATTGCCTGCAAGAAAACATGTCAGAAAACACTAAATCATGGTCAAATTTGGCTTTAAAAATAGGGAAAACTGACACATGGTGGTATGAAAATTGGGACATTGGTTCACTATCACGAGAAAAGTATAAATATGTAACTTGGGCTCATGACGAATAACTGGACACAAATGGCAAGCAGTCAAAGTAGGCTACTCGGATTTTGTAGATTAAAACAATGGTAGAAAAGTGATTTTTGCAAATAGAATGGACTTGGGAAAGTGTGCAGATGGATTTGTCAAGACTCAAAAATTGGCACACTTGAAGTATTTTTAGAGTACAACACAATACTACAATCCATTTGATCTCACCTATCACAAATTTTGAGATATGATATTATGAATAGGGGTTCTAACAAATTTACCTTTCTTGACACCAGTAAAAAGTTAGAAATTGCATTTGAAAACTAATCAAACAAATTTGTCAAAAGCTCAAAATTGAAACATAGCAAGTCTCTGGCCTTTAAAATGTAATGCAAAATGTATTTTAGCATTTTGTTCAACTAGGTCAAAGTTATAACACATCAAACAGGGCTCCCTAGAATTTAGAACAAATTGCATCAGCATGACATTGATAAACAACCAACTTTGAGGGACTCAAAACCTAGTCAAACAGATTCAAAATGACCCAAAATATGAAAAATAGGCTCTTAGGTATGGACCCTAACCAATCCCAAAGTGGTGATTCATGAAACATAACTGGGTGTGAGATATTCAATTGCAAACATGGCTTCCTATTGATGTTTGACACTTAGGTGAAAATGCAGATTTGACAAATGCTCAAAACGGGACTTCACAAAATGACTCAAAATGGCATTTTAACTTCATAAAACAAGTGGATAGGCTGAATGGAAGGTGTTAGAAACATTTAACACCTTATGGGTCTCAAATAGACAGCTAGGTACACTCTCATCAAAAAATGTTTCTAGGGTTTGATTTTCTCAATGGTACTCAAAATTAGGGCTTCAATTTTGAGTCCAACAGTGGCTCTATCTGGGGATGCATGTCCCTTTTGTGCATGACAAGGATTTAGATCTCTAGAAGAAGCACACCATTCCCAAAACAACAAAACTTCTCTCAAACAAATTTATTGAAAATAGGGAAACTACACTATGTACAAATGATGGCCCCGAGCCACCGAAAAGTTTTCAAAACTTCTTACCTCTTTCATATACTTGATTCAAATTGAAATATTCCTGAGGTAAACTAAAATTATCATTCTCCTTTGTTTCACCCAACACATCAGCACTTTCAATCACTTTGTTAGGAAAAAAAAAACTATTATCATCACTTTCATAGTGCATATAAAAACCAGACGTATTTTCTTCATCTTGCTCACTATGAAAATATGAATTAGCATGATCATAACTACTGTTATCAAAATGAAAATGATCATCATTAACTAACTCATGGACACCTTCAACTAAGAAAATAAAAGCTTTGTATTCTACTTCATTCAACAAGTTACATGAATCAAATTGTAACTCACCTTGTGCCTCCGAATGTGACGAGAATGAAAAATCTGATTTCTCCTTATTTTTCATATCAATACTCCATAAATTAGAATAAACACTCACTACAATCTCTTCACATTCAAACAACTGATTAGATACCAAATCACAAGAATCATCATGAAATTGCCTTCTTAGAATATGCTGATCCATATTAATTTTTTCCTCAAATAACTCACTAGAATGAACTAATTAATTACTACTTCCTTCCTCATCACATGAGCAATCTGAATGTATCTCGACCTCATGAAAATAAGAAAATAGTGAACTAGAAATAGACCTTATCTCTATATTTTCATTCTCAACATAGAAGTCATCATGTGCATTGATATTTGGATTACCATCACATACACCTCCCAAACTTGACAGAACATATTCTGAAACTATATCTTCTTCAACATGAAATTTAGGGGAAATGACTTCATCATATGAAAATGAAAAACATGGCAAAGCACAAGCATCCTTGGATAGATTAGCATACCTTTCAAAATCATGAGCCAACAAATCCGAAATCTCCTCTACACTTAACAATACTCCATTACTAGTTTATTTTCCTTGGTTGTGATTATTATCTGGATGGCTTGCCAAATTTACAACAAAAGACTTATTAGTAACATACTCTAAAAAATTAGAACTCTGATCATTCCATACATCTTCCTCTTTAGACAATACCTCAACAACCGGTATCATAACACATTCACATTCATCACTAGAAGAAAGACTATTACTGTTGTTACACTTTTCCTCTTCTTTATACTCATCATCATAAAAAAATGAATCCACATTATGCATGTCATCAAACTACTGATTACTATCCTCTGATTCATAAAACTAAGAGTCTTCATTTTCAACATCATTTTCAATGGATTCATTGCATTTGTTAACATTAGACTCATTATCATTCAAAGAACTTTCAATCTCCATGATAAAACTTGGATTTCACAAATCTTATCTAATCTTGACTTTGTTGACTAATCAATCAAATGTGGCATACAAAAATTTAAGAGTACCACTGACCATGAAGACTCCTCAGGTCTGAAAAACTCATCAAGATTCATAACTACTAATTTAAACTTTATGTAAATTTGAAATCCACTAAGACCCTTAATATCACCAATTGTATTTCTTATCATTATGATGGTCTTATTATGAATCTTTCTTTTCAACCTAGCAATATTTGCATGAACACTTTTAGGAGTTGGCACATCATTTTCAGACCTAGACTCTAAATACATCTTATAAACTATTAAACTCCTACCTCTTTTTTCTTAGTGTTGAAACACTAGATGGAGGCAACTATTTTGTTCATTCAATTTTCATGAAAAAAATACATGAAAATTGAAAATATCTTTTATGTGTTGCTATATTAAACCTCTGATCTATTGATTGGTATAGGTGCAAATATGAAAACTTTCACAATATAGATAAAATCCTCTATAGTGCCACCACCTCCTTGAAGAGGAAAATGAAATCACAACAGTGATTCACCCTTTGAGATCAACTACTTCAACAAATCTATACAACCACATAAACTATCAACCAAGAAACTTATAATTTCTCTTTCCCAACAAACTAAATCTGCCCACAAATACTGAAAGCCTCTAATATTAAAATAAACCATGCATTGTCATAGAGATTTAGACTAGAGTTGCCACTCACATTTGGTGAGAAAAGATTTGAAACTATTTACCACTAATAAATCTTAGATTCACAACTTTTTAGCAGATCTATACAACCTTCTACCAAATAAATCTCTTCAAATACACTTCACAAACTTTAAAAACAATAGCTGAAACTCAATCCAATGAAGTGTATGAAACTTGTCAAACTATTCTCCTCCTCTTAGTGCTAAAACTCACTTGATGGAGAACACTACCTCTTAGCAACCAATTTTCATGAAAAGATAATACATTAAAATAAAATACCTTAAGATCCAGATGGCTAAAAGTTCTCTATCCACTATTTACAATAGCAAACCCAAAATCTTATCAATTCTTTACTGAAATGTTTGAAACAACACATCACAAATCTTACTAACCTTTTGAATGTTTCAACCTCTTTGAATCTGCTATTCTCCTACAACAACTAATCATAATTCATGTATAGAATTGCACTAGTATAGAGATTAACTTTGAGTCACCAGTCACATTAAGTGAGACATGAATTGCATTAGTCCTAAAGATACCACAGACTAATTTGAAACAATAGCAAATAGAAGACACCTCTTTAGATTTATCTTGAATTTGAAACCTCTACACAAAGCTAAAACATAACTTTCTTGACTCTAAAATTGAAATAGTAACTCACACCAAATTGAACTGACTAAAGGCATACTCATTTCTCAACACAATTAGAATCCAATTTAAGAACTACTGCTATAAGAGAATAAAACTTACTAGGGAACACAAAATTTAGAAAGGATATGAACAACACCTCACAACCCCACTTCTATAGAATTTTTTTTATGATGTATTGAATCTTCTTTAAATTCTCAAGCTTTGTCCATCACACATATTTAATACACTCCCTAGTAGAGTCGCCATTTTGTGGGCTCTTGAAAATACTATAAGTTTCAAAATACCCCGATGAGAATATGGCACAACTAGGGGTAGCTAACTCCCATCTTTAATATATCATTTCAGACATCAGGCCAACTATAAGGCTAGACCCTTCTTCTACTTCATGCTCTGTAAAACCTAGGCAAGTGGACCTCATATTCAATCAATATGGTACTAGTGCAAAAAACATATTCTCAAATCTATAATTAGCAGATTTAACCCTTATTTATCCTAAAGACTTATGCAATGGAATATATCTGCAATAGCTAAATCCAAAACAATGCAATTCATAAGCTGAGTGAGGGTTAGACTTTTCAACTTTTCAACATGAAAGGGGGAAAAACATTTGATTAAAAATGTTGAATTCAACAAAATTCCTAATATGCAGTAGTAAGAACTAATGATCCTGTAGCTAATCAGTACCTTATCTATTGGGAAATTCCATGAATCAATCACATACATATGGATACCTGATATTTATTCATATATTCAAATATTTGATCTATCCATTCACCTTCTTAATAAACATCTGTGTTCAATCTAAATTTCATTATTACCTGATATCCTCCTCAATAAACTTGCAACCCTATTGATTTCTCTAAAGCATTTACATAACTCCTTGAATTATAAGCAACAATGAAACAACATACAGCCTTAAGGGACTACAACTATGACCTATGCTCTTTATTCAAAGATCATAAAACATTGAAAATTCACTAAGAAAGGAGACAAGATCTAAAATGAAAATTCAAACACTTGTTGTTATTTGTATTGATTTCCTTGAAATAATACATTCATATGCATAAAATTAGAACATAGAAAACACCTAATAGATCTTAACTATCTATATTTATCTTCACTACTGTTGTTCATACAAGAGAAATTTGCTGAAGGGAATGTGATGTCACAATATGGGAACACATCAAAACTAGAACCAAAACATGGTATCACAATAATGAGTGATTTTTCTCCAAAGATTGGAACCATTACAATGGATGAGAGAATGAAAGATATAGGAGAGAAAGAATTCCTGAATCTAATCTATGTTTGAGATCTGTCCACTTGAAATTCCCTCTTTTGCAATGAAAAGAATCTCTCTAATATTTCTCCCCTTTTATCTAATTTTGTTTTCATTAATCTTCTGTTACTGATCTGAAAATATCTCTGCTTAATGATGAAAACCTTTTGTGTCACCAAAAATTTGAAAGCCTCCTGAAATGCTAGTAAAAATCTAAGTTTAAACTGATTGAATTTGATCAAAATCAACCCCAATTGCATTTTTACCATATTTTACCAATCTTGTAACTACATTTTTAATTTTAGCTCAATTCATTGAGAAGGTCCCAAATTTCATATTTCTACCTATAACTCGAACTAGTGAATTCCTATGTAGAAACTAACCACATAATTGAAGAGTTCATCTTCTCCCAATTCTAGCAATATATAATATACCTATATTCGCCTACTGGGAACCTCCAAAATCTTGATTTAAAAAATACCCCTTGTTACAACTATCTAGTCAACAATTGAATTTTCAAAAATTTAAAATATTCTAAAGTATAAACTTTAGAATAAAAACCCCGATCAGTTTTAAAACTTTGTACATGACCTTCAAATTTGGAAAAATGATTAAAATTTTGATATTTTAAATATTTTCATTTTCCCTTCATCCTTGCATTTTGGGTCAACAAAGGTTTGACCAACATGCCACATGTCACTTTGTGATTGGTTGATCTCTATACGCCTGTCACCTCATCACCATGTGGTGCTCCCCACATTCCCACATTTCTTAACTATCAAGTAATTCTAAGAAGTAGGAAAGCACCAACCATCAGATCCCCCCATGTCAAAAAATCTAATAGCTCCATTTTAGGCTCCTGTAGATCTCCATGCTGCCACTTGTCACTTCATGACTCACCCAATAGATACCACATGGCATGCTTTTATTGGGCAGCCCATCACTTTGACTGGATTTCCACCTCATCTTTGACTGGGGCCTGCTAGCACATGTCAACAAGGTGCATTCCCGCATTATTTAACTATTGGGCAACTTTACTTTTCATGCATGTGCAAACCATAGGATCAAGACATGTTGTAGCATCTAGTGCCTCCTGCCACTTCAGTGTGTGCATATCTTTGTTCAAAATATTGCTTACATCATCTCCCAGCCTAGTTGTGGGTGGGGCCCTTGCGCAAGCCTTGTCTTTCCAAAAGGCACTTGTCTTAAGACATTACACATTGAGTGTAGAATAGTATTTAAAGTATATGAGACCCATTATGTCCCCAATGTGGGACTAAAAATTTTACTGGTTTTTTCCTTCCATCCCATTTGTTGTTGGTAGCTTCTTCTCATATGCATTGGAGAGTTCTTTATACCCTGTGGCTTTGACCCTATGTTCATGCTGCATGTATTCCTTTTAACTTTCCTATGTGAGGTACTCTTTAATGTGTGAGTCATTTTCTTTATGCTATGCAACTCCCTTGAAAACTCCTCTCTAAACCTACTCCATGGTTTTCTCTCCATGTGTAGGGTTCTTGCCTTAGCTGCCCCTACCCTTTCATTTGGTTTTGAATGGGTTTTGATGCTACTTTCAGACCTAATTAGTGGCTTGTGAGTATTTGTATTCATCTTATCCTAGCCAGTGTCCTGCTCTTCTTGTGTGAGGCTCCTTTCCAATGCCACTTCCTTCTTTTCAATGCATCCATCAATGCAAGATTTGCTTTCTCAACATAGACAAAATATGCATCATTTGAAACTCCCAACATTATTTAAGTTTGCTCCTTCATCAACTTGATTATTTTCTTCATTTCCTACAACTTGTTGTGAGCATTTCTCATAATCATCCCTTATCTTTTCCAGCTCTAACTATAGTTTTATGCATACTCTACCTCCCTATGCGTGGGACATTTGCCTACATGGACCCTCTATTTTTTCCATGCATTTTATTTTTCCTTGCAAGGTGTTGGTCTTCTAAACTCACAAATGCCTTCCTTTTCTTTTGACATGGTATGTTCTTCCATACTTGAACCACATTTTATGCGGCTTCATAAATTCTATGTGATCTCTCGAGGCTTCTCCCCTTCTTCCTATGCAAACCACTGCCTTTAGCATGAGGCACCTTTCAATGTGCTTGCCTATTCAAACTCCCCTACCATTGGCAGCTTATATCTTTTTGTGGTCTTTGACTAGCGTGTCATGGGCATTCTTTCTATGTCTATGTGTGTATCTTGATACTCTACCTCCTACTATGAATTCTCCTTCCAATACAAGAGCCTTCATTTCTCTAAATTAACCCATTAGATTTGAAAATCCTAGTAATATATCACCATTTTTTGTGTTCTCATGTCCCACTTTTAATAATGCAGTGAATGAAAATGTACTTTCAACACCTGGATGACTTATAAATCTAATCTCACCACCCATTTACTTGATCAAGTAGTGACAAATACTAAGCCCAATTCTTGTACCCCCATGCATCCAAGAAGTGGACCTATTTACCTAAATAAATGACATGAATACTCGATGTTTTGCATGAATAGGAATCCCAATCCCTGTATCTTCTACACTAATTGCAAGCTTTAAATCTTCTGTTGACTTTGGCAACTTCACTTTCCTTCAAACTCTTAAAAAATGGCTTTGTTGTTAATTAACAACTTAAATGATTCCTAGTTGTTTCTCTCATCCACAAGCTCTAAAATGCTCAGGGTATCAGAATAATACAATAAAAGATCTTCAAGGTATTTTTTAGAGCTAGAAAGCCACTATGTGAGCATGATGACCTCCTCTGCATGGTGTACACATATAAAGATGTGGCCTCTCATTCTAAATTTGACAGAATTGTAGACAAGCTTTGTGAAACACTTGGCATGAATTTTCCAATCTCCCACATTTGGATCTGATATTTGTTTACTATAGATAACAATGAATGGCTCTTTTATCCATTTAATCTTTAGTCTTGTATTTGCCAATTTGGCAAGATTAGTCAAGCCCCAAAGTGGGTCCGGCTAAAAAAATTTTCATTTTTGGACAACCAAAATGCTGAATTGATCTATTCACCATTTGATTCAAATCCAAATCAGATTTGACCACTGAATCACTTCATCTCTTTCTGCAACTAGTTAACTTCGTGTCAGGAGGTCCTTTGACTGGTCTCAAAAACTGATCAAAACACTTGACCGGGCTCTAAAATCAACAATACTGATTCTCTACTCCACATAGTTTTACCTTGCTGAATATCATCTCATGAAGAATTCAGTGTTAAAAAATATTGACTGTCAAAGTTTCCTTTTTAGAACTACCTACAAGAAAACATGTTAGAAAACACTAAATCAAGTTCAGATTTGGCTTTAAAAATAGGGCAAACTGACACTTGGGGCTATGAAAACTTGGACATTGGTTCACTATCATGAGGAAAGTATTAATATAAAATTTGGCCTCATGAAAAATAACTAGACCCAAATGGCGAGTGGTCAAAGTAGGCTACTCAGATTTTGTAGATTGAAACAATGGCAGAAAAGTGATTTTTGCAAATGGAATGGACTTGGGAAAGTGTGCAAACAGATTCATCAAGACTTGAAAATTGGCACACTTGAAGTATTTTTAGAGTACAACAAAATGGTAAAACCAATTTGATCTCACCTATCATTAATTTCAAGATATGACATTACAAATAGGTGTTCCGATAAATCGGCCTTTCTTGACACTAGTAAAAAGTCAGAAATTGCATTTAGAATCATGTTTGAAAACTAATCAAAAAGATTCGTCAAAAGGTCAAAATTGATTATAACAATTCTTTGGCCTCTAAAATATAATTCAAAAGTAATTTTAGCATTTTGGTCATCTAGGTCAAAGTTATAACACGTCAAAGAGGGCTTCCCAAAATTTAGAACAAATTGCATCAACACGACATTGATAAACAACCAACTTTGAGGGATTCAAAACCTAGTCAAATGGATTTGAAATGACTCAAATATAAGACATAGGCTCTTAAATATGAAAAATAAACAATCCCAAAGTGGTGAGTCATGAAACATAACTGGGTGTGAGATATTCAATTGCAAACATGGCCTCCTGTTGTTATTTGACACTCAGGTGAAAATGCAGATTTGACAAATGCTCAAAATAGGACTTCACGAAATGACTCAAAATGGAATTTTAACTTCATGAAACAAGTGGATAGGCTAAATGGAAGGTGTTAGAAACATTAAACACCTTATGGGTCTCAAACGGATAGTCGGGTACACTCTCATCAAAAGGCATTTATAGGGCTTGATTTTCTCAATGGTACTCAAAATCAGAGCTTCAATTTTGAGTCTAAATAGACCCTAATCCAACCTGGGCTTATTAATTGGGATACAACAACTCATGAGATTCTTACCTTTGATAGAGACCAACATATAAATATATACCTAAATGTAGTTGACCCACCTTCAAAGCCTAAAATTAGCATTAGATTAAGGGACCAACAATGTGTCAATGGCCTTAGTCGTCAAAAAATAATAAAAATATCTAGTAGCCCAAGTCACCATGTGTTTGGGCTAGATGCAAAAACAAATAGAATAAAAGGTGATGTATCTAATGGCGAAAACCCAATTGTGGCACCTAACAATGGGACCATTGATACATTGCCTGATCATTTTCAAGAAAGATCTTTGGTCATAGTTGAGCTAACAAAAAAATTTAACATTGGAAATGGAAGAAGACCCTAGAATTATTCATCTAGTAGTCTCTCTAACATCTACCAAAAGAGTGAATTTCATAAAATTATTTAAAGAAAGGAAAATAAAATTTTCCTATTCATATGCTAACATGATAGGCTTAGATCCTAACTTGACTCTACATCATCTCAACATTGCACCTAGACCAAAACTTATGCAGCAGAAACTTAGAAAAATGCATCCTTACATTGCATTACTAGTCAAGGTAGAATTAGAAAAACTTATTCAAATAGGATTCATAAGACCGTTGGCCTATGCTTCCTAGATATCAAGTATTGTTCCAATATCAAAGAAGGATGGTAGTATTTGGATTTGTAATGATTTTAGAGATTTGAATAAGGCCTGCCCTAAGGATGATTTTCCACTACCCAACATTGGTACCATAGTAGATCTCACAACTGGCCATGTCATGTTTTCTTTAATTAATAGATTTTTTGGTTATAATCAGATAAGAATAGCACCAAATGACTAGGAAAAGACCACATTTGCTTGTGCTTGGTGAACATATTTTTGGAATGCTATGCCCTTTGGTCTAAAAATGTAGGGGCCACATATCAAAGAGCCATGTCCACCATTTTTCATTATATTATCCATAAGACAATGGAAGATTATGTGGATGATACTCTAGTTAAGTCACATACAAGAGAAGAACACCTTCCACTTTTAGCTCAAATTTTACAAGGCTAGAAGCATTCAATGTTAGGCTAAATTCAAAGAAGTGTGCCTTTGGAGTTAAGTTTGGAAAATTCTTAGGTTACATTATTTCTACTAAAGGAATTGAATTTGACCCTAAAAAGTTACAAGCAATCATGGAAATGAAAGCACCTACAAACCTCAGCAAGTTAAGATCCCTACAAGGAAGACTTCAGTTAGTATAGAGATTCATCTCTCAATTGGCCAAAAAATGTAGTCCTTTTACTCATCTTCTCCATAAAAATATAGTTATTCAATAGAATGAACAGTGTGAATTATCCTTCAATTTGCTCAAATAGTACTTGATGAACCCACCCATTTTGATGCCACTTGTTCTAGGAAAAATCTTATTACTATATATTTTAGTAACTAACAAGTCATTGGTGGCACTTTTGGCACAAGAAAATCACTAAGGAAAGGAAAAGGCAATCTACTACATTAGTCAAACTCTAGTGAGTTACGAGCTTAACTACACTTGCATAGAGAAAGCATGCCTTGTAGTAGTTTTTTCTTCCCAAAAATTGTGTCACTACCTCCTAGCACACAAGGTCAAGCTTATTGCCAAAATATATTCATTAAAATATCTTCCAAGTAAAACAACACTAACTAGGAGGTTAGCTAAATGGGTGATGATTTTGAGTGAATTCAATATAGAATATGTTGACAGAAAAGCTATCAAGGGTCAAGTTATTGTTGATAAGTTGACCAAATCACCCTTGGTGGGATTTTATCCCATTGAGGTAGACTTCCCAGATAAACACATCCTTTATCTAGAATTGATAACATGGAAGTTATATTTTGATGGTTCTTATACTCATCATGAATCAGGAGCTAAAATTTTGTTCATTACTCTTCAAGGAATCACTATACCTAAATCATACAAGCTCTTATTTCCTTGTACCAACAAAATGGCTGAATATGAGGCTCTAGTACTTAGCATCAAGTTAGCATTAGAATGAAAGCTAACAATAGTAGAAGTCTATGGGGACTCTTAGTTGGTTATAAACCAAGTCAATGATGTCTATTAAACAAAAGATGATAAACTGCTACCATATAAACAAATGTTGGATGCACTAAAAGAATGCTTTGTTTTCATTACATTTGAATAGATTCCTAGAGAGAAAAACAAAGTGGAAAATGCTATGGCTACATTGGCTTCTTTACTCTAGTCACTGGATCAAAATGAATGTCTTAAATTCTTGGTAGAGGAGGTGGTTCAACCTGCATTTTCCCTACCTGAATACCACATTGTTTGCCTTCTTGATATTCTAGAATCATCTTGGTATGAACATATTTATACCTACCTCAAAGATAACCCTTTTCCCAACCACCACTCCCAAAACCAAAAGAGAAACTTAATAAGGCAAGCCTCTTGTTACACTCTCATACCTGAAACATTGTATCATAGGGGTCTTGATGGGACTTTGTTTAGGTGTCTAGAGAGTGAGGAGTCTAAGACCATTATGTCAGAAGTACACAAGGGAGTTTGTGGGTCACATTTTAGTAGGTTTACTTTGGCCAAAAAGATACTAATAACGATTTATTTTTGGTCAACTATGGAAAAGGATTCTATTGATTTTTTTAGGGCCTGTAAAAAATGCCAAATCCATAGTAACCTGATCCATATACCAGTTCAAGGTCTTCATCCTCTATCAACACCATAGCCCTTTTATCAATGGAATTTTGATTTGATTGGTATGATATATCCCCATTCTTCTAATAGACATAAATGGATCATTATAGCAACAAAATACTTCATCAAATGGGTAGAAGCAGTGCCACCCATGAATGTTATAGCAAAAAAAATTATTTATTCATACTGAACCATATTATCTGTAGATTTGGTATACCCCATGCAATCTTGACAAATAATGCCCTATATTTCAAAAATCAACTTGTTGATGAATTATATGATAAATTTCATATCATTCACCATTCATCTTCCATTTATTATCCATAGGGAAATAATCAAGTTGAAGCTACATATAAAAACATCATCAACATTATGAAGAGGACTGTTGATAATTTTGGTTGAGATTGGCACCTCCAACTAAATCCTACACTTTTGGCATATCAGACAAATGTGAAGACTCCTACAGGAATAACACCATTTTCCTTGGTCTATGGAAGTGAGGTAGTTTTGCCACTAGAGGTTGAAATTCCTTCACTTAGAGTCATTTTACATGATATAATGACTGATGAAGACTATAGGGTGGCTCACCTAGAGTAGATGGAACTTCTAGAAGAACACCAAAACATGGCATATGAACATCTTAAAATATATCAAAATAGGTTGTCTAGATAGTATAACAAGAGGGTCAAAGCACATGTCTTTCAAGTTGGTGATCTAGTTCTTAGAGAGAATCTAAAAAATCAAGCTGAGAGAGAAAAGAAAGGAAAGTGGGAACCTAATTGGATACGTCTCTATATTATTATTGAGTCATTTGGGACTAGAACTTATTTAAGTTGGCCAGTTATATTGGTGAGGAACTATAGGAACCCCTCAATAGCATTCATTCAAAATGGTTTTACATTTAGAACCTATAACAATCCTACTCCTTGTATAGAAAAAAATGGATCTCAAGAAAAAAGGTTCAAAAAGGATTGAGATTTTGGTTTAGAAGGAGAGAGATAATGCCTTTGGACTTCCCCAAATAACACAAGTCCTTCAATGTGAAAATACAATAGGCCATGGATTAAACAACTCTCTCTGAGATAATTTTTTCTTGTTTGTGGCCCTTTCACTCCATATCAACACACCACCTAGCATAGTCAAGTTAATTTCACACATACCTAATTGATAAACACTTGTGGGTTACATTTTAGTGGTTTCTTGGCATTAGAAATAGTTCATAGTAGACATAGCCAGTAAAATAATAACAAAGAGGTAGATAGGAAACTCAAAGGAAACATGGACTCCGATTATATTCTAAGACATCCTAGACATGAATTGTAGGAAAATCAATGTACATCTCAAAAAATCAATTATGGCTAATAGTCCCCAACATCCATCTTAGCCTTCATACAACCCATTTGAAATTCGAAAAATTATTTTTTGCCTCCATGCTCCCCATTATAGCCCTATAAGTTCCTTTTTAACCTTCACGACCCACTTTTGGTCTCCTTGACTCTATGTATTCCAATAGGCCCTAGCTATCTCCATATTCGAACAAATCTCACTCACATCCTCTCTCACCAATTACCAAATCTGTAAATTTCCAAAAACATTCAAAAAATGTTGACAAATATAAAAAATAGTCAAAAAATGTTAAAAATTATCAAAACCATTCAAAAATTGTCAAAAACATTCAAAAAATGTTGAAAATTGTCAAAAACAGTAAAAAATTATTCAAAAATTATTAAAAACATTCAAAAATTATCAAAAGTTGTCAAAAAAAGTCAAAAAAAATCAAAAATTATCAAAAACATTCAAAAAATGTTAAAATTTGTCAAAAATAGTCAAAAAATGTTTAAAATTGTCAAAAAAATTCACAAATTGTTGAAAATTGTCAAAAGAAATCGAAAAATGTTAAAAATTGTCAAAAATATTCAATTTTTTAATAAAATCTCAAAAAATTCAAATAGTTTTATAAAATCTCAAAAACATTCAAAAATTATTACAAATTGTCAGAAATTATCAAACAATCCCAAAAAATATCAAAAATAGCCCAAAACTCAAGTCAATTATTGCCAAACTCATCTCAAATAGGTTTTTTAATTTTGCATAAATTATTTTTTACTTTTCAAACCGATGATCCATTGATCTCATGTCAAGTTGGTGTCTGTCTATAATTATTTTTCCTTAAGGACAAGTTTGCATACCTTGATTAGTTTTATATGCAATCAATGGTGTGGCCCACTTCATTGAAAATTATTTAAATATTTTATGGTATATTTTATAGCCCTGTTACCTCTGAAAAGCAATAAACAAGTGCCTCACTTGATTAAAAAGTAGCATAATTATGTCTTGAAACATCTTCCTAGGCTTTGGAAAATCTAGCACAATGCCAATAGTGTAAGAGGCTCCAATAGAGTCCCCTTTTCTCTCCTCCTATCAAGAACAACAATTCTTGACAGATTATTAGTCTTATTTATGTTGAAGTGGCCATGATTGATCTAGACCCCTTCAACAAATATATCAATGCTATCCCAAAAGGCCCAAATGTCTATCAGATCACTTAATAGGGGGCACACAATAAGTAAGCATAGGTTTGAGAGATCGTCACAATCCCCTTTCCTTGTTAGCCCCTGAGGCACCTTTTTAGGTCCCATGCACCTTTTTAGGCCAAAAATCCTTTTTCAAGGCTTGATTTTGCCTCTTTAGGCCCCTCAAGCACCCTTTTTAACACTCTCCTTTGCCTTTTCAGGCCCAAACACCTTTTTCAAGGCTTGATTTCACCTTTTCAAGGCCCGATTTTACATTTTTAGGCCTCAAACACCTTTTTTGAGGCCTAGTTTTGCCTTGTTCAGGCCCACAGGCCTTTTTAAGGGCACATCTAGCACCTTTTTCGATCATCAACACCTCTTATGGAACAAAACGCCTTTTCATAGGTCCCATAAGTATCTATCTCGACACAAACCTAGAGAAACATTCAATCTTTGGCTCTTAGATTATCTACAAAGACTATCAATATATATATATAATTGTGCCTCACAATTCATGGTTTAACACTTCCTACTTTTTTCCACCTTGTGCACCGTGACTCTCCAAATGGTGCACAAGTTTGTACTCATCTTTCTTTGTCGGCCCACATTGCTATTCAATTACCTCAAATAAGTGAATGTGAATCTTCCTCTATTTATCCCATCATTTTTACTTTTATGGATATTGACCACCTTCCAAATATTTGCAAAAATTCCATAAACATCTTTAAAAAATTCAAAAATTCCCAACAATTTCAAAAACACCAAGGCAGTCCTACATTAATTTTCTTGATATACTTTATTACAACAAACTCACATTTTCAATACATCATACACCATACAAAATAAATGTTTTGGGAACAAAACCAACTACAATTTTATTTACTTAATAAAGAGTGTCAGTTACAGACATGCTAAGCCAACATATGAATACATTGCTCATGAATCACCTCCTTGTGGAGGTAGAGCATTTGGGTTTCCAGCCGAGGGCATTCCCACATTCCTGGTCCTAAATAATGATGCCCCAAGCATCACCCTTGAACCTTCCCAATATGTATCCATCAGAATCAGGATGTTTCCATGCCTCAATAGAATGCCCATCTTGTCCATGATTTTTTTCTTTGAGTAGATGACTCCTCTCATTTTCTCCAAAGGGACGGCTTGATAATATAACCCCATATAATATGTCACCTCTTGTGCAGCCTTGATAGACTACTCCATAACATAATTTATCTCCTTTCATAGTCTTTTTGCCATAGGAATCATTTTTGTCCTTTGCGCAATATCGCACTCCCTTTCATACCTATTCACTAGCATTTTCATCAACTCCCTCTCATGCTTCACTACATTCAACTAATTCTAGTACTAAGAAATCCATGCATTACTCACATTTAACTACTTCTAAGACCTATATGTTATCTCATTGATCTTCACCATTGTCTCCCTAAATTCTTCAACTTGAGACCACAAAAAAACCAATTCATTTTGGATTCTCTCCTTAACAAATCTCTTAGTAGCCATAGCTACCTCAACAATCTTTGCTTGTGCTTGCTCAACTAATAAGACTATTTCCAAGAACTTAGCTTTTATCTATGCACCATCCTCTTGAGCCCTTTAGATCAGACCCTAAAAGAACTCAACATCTTTCTCTACCTAGTCAGCCTGCTCTTTTTCAATTGCTAGTACTTTCTTCAACTCTTCTTCCATCACCACTACTGCATCATGTACCACTTGTACCAAAATAGTAGGTTGCACTACTCAAAAATGTCAAAATGCAGACAACATCAACTCATCTATTTGTTCATTGGGGATATTTTTTATGTCCCCTAGGATGTTCTTTCCCTTCCTCCATAGTATTGCTACTAGCCTAACCATAGATATATATTCCACTTCTAGTAGATTATCTTCTCTAGGTGGTTGGTCTTCTCCATCCACTCCTTCTATTAATACTCTCACCCCTACAAATTTCATCTCTATCACTATTTCTCTTTGTTTTGTTCTTTGCATCACACCTTTTGCTAATAGTTGTCATAAGGTAGGATCCTCCTCTTTTTATTCTATAGCCTCTTGGGTTAGATCACCTTGGTTTGCCTCTACCACTTCTCATTCACACTGATGCACAGTTCGATGAGAGGATGCTTCACTCACTTCTTGTCAACTATTCTTGTCACTCCTCCTTTGTCTCCTCAGTAACTTTCCATACTCCATGGTTTCCCTATCATCTTTGACCCATCCCCCTGGCTAACATCATCTTCTTATTATGATTGATCTAGCAAGCTTGACATGTTTTAACGCATGCATTTACTTGGAATTTCCAATAAGCTAAATAGTTGTGCTCTCTCCTTCACTGTGCTTTCTTTCATTTGCATCTCACACACCTATTTATGGTTGTCACTCACCCTACCTCCCACTTCCACACCCTTACCATGCCTCCATTCTATACATCCTACTACACTAGTACCAAGTACACTTGTCACTAGACTCTAACATTCCAACACCGTAATCCCCACTAATGCATATCTTCCAATGCAATCCCCATGCATTCCATTGAAAATTTCCTAATAACACATCCCAAGACTTGTTTCAAGAAACTACAATAGTTTTTCAAAAGAAAATTGAACAAAATTGACAATATTGCACACAGCTGTCGGCACTGCTAGCCCACAAATAATGATTTTTCTACTGTTATGAGCTTCTAGTACCTCAATGATATTTTGACAAGAGATACCAGGATGAAGTCATCATCTTTTTTTTTTCTTTGGTTTTTTATTATTTTTCTCCAATGATCCTCCACTTTTATGTATTATAGGTGTCCACTTGTAAGTTCCTCCTCTTGTCTAGAAGGACATGTGTACCTCAATAATTTTGTATGATATCTTAGGTGAGGTTCTTTATATGACATGCAACTGTTTGTGTATCTATTTTCATTTATTGCACCTATAGCTTTTTGGTATCTTTCATGTACATTAATTGTGTTTGGTTGTACTTCTTGGTGTGATACAATATTCATATCTCCATAGCTAAGCTAGTGGTGGTTGTACTCTATCACTTTTAATTTTAGGCACTCAATGATTATAATTAAATTGGCATCTCCTTAAAATGTGACAATTTAGTTGCATCTTGGGTTTGCATAGCATTTCATGTTGTATTAGGTTTACATTTCATTCCTTCAGTTCTCATTTTTCCTCATTCAAAAGTTACTTTCAATGGATTGGTATAATGTTTGTGGTTTACCTTCTATTCATGACCCCAAGGAAACTTGATACCACCTCAATGATCTTGACCAATAGTAACATCATCAGTCTATCAATGTGTCCAATTAAAGCCCCATATCCTCGATTCATCAACACACCCTATGGTGCATCCATGCTCAATCAATGCCATATATCCACTATCATCATTAGATCTTATCACTAGGGGCACTCCAAAATCTTTGTTTGATCTACATATTATTTATTGTTAAAGGCACCCATGCCTTCATCTTTTTTTCATATACCTCATATAATTGGTGCCACCTAACTCATTAGAACTCTCTCCTGTTTCTACTACACCAAACTCTAAACCATTGTAGAGATGAATGATCAAGCATTTCCTTCTCTCCTCATTTCATTGATGACACCATTGTCTGAACTAGATTCATCCAAATCAATCACATCATATTTAATATATGCTACTTGTAATATCTATGCTAGAGCATCTGCATTTTTCTCAATAATATTTTTTACACAAAATTCCAATGAATTGTATCATTTTTTCATGGCAAGTGATTATCCTACATTAATCTAAGTCAACCACATCTAGCTATCTAGCTAATGGTTCTATCCTAGACCAGTTATTTTTCCAACTCTATATCTTGTGTCTAAACATGTTAGTTTTCCTAAATCTACATTGTAAGATAGGATGGTTTCATCTATTTGACATATTTTTATTGATCTTCACTCTCACTTAGCAATTATACTATTATGTTATTTCAAATTTTTGTGTAATCCAACTCTTCAGCACAACCATTCTTATCATGATCCATAGTCTTTTCTTCTTTATTTTTTAGAAATATGATTGTCTTTTTTCCAATTTCATTTTTGAGGGGGCAAAATATCAAAAAAAACCATCATCTATCTAAGTTTCTCATCCAAGTTCTTCAACCATTCAATCCACTCTACTCTAGCCAATCAGCCAATCAAACTGGGGCATCCAATTTATTTTTTAAAACCATCAACCAATCAATTTTTTTCTGCTTGGATTGAAATCAAATGATTTAAGAGAATTCTTTGAACCAATATGCTATGCATATCACTTCAAAGAGGGGCATTTGTAGACACCCAAAATTTGGCATCAAAAATCAAAACAAATAAAAAATAAATAAAGATTTAAATTAAATAAAAAATTCAAATGAATCAAGTATTAGAACCCATTTGAAATATTGGACATGAAAATCAATTTTAACGAAAATAAAATGATCTTTATCCTCATAAATCTCTAAAATATCTCTAAAATCATTTTATATTCAAAATGGAGTATTCTATTCAAACATGAAGACTTGTAGTAAAAAATGGAGATTTATATTCAAAGAAGGTCGTTGATATTCAAACATGGATATTTATTATTTTATTCAATTAAACCTTACCCTCTTGGAACTATGGTAAAAACTAAACCTTACCCCAACTCCTTGAAATATCTATAAATACAACACATTTCAAGAACAAAAGCATCCAAGTGTTATGTTGGATACAATTGATTAATTGTGTGTTTTCTTTGATGTTACACAAATATCATATAATTATCAATCAATATATGCTAAGCTCACTCAGGTAGTAAAGACAATTTCCTGTATCTTCTGAGCATTCCTATGTTTGCCTAGTTTAGAAGGCAGTGTCTACCAAGTTCACTCAGGTGCCAAAGGAAAATATGTAGAAGATGAGTGTTAACCGAGCCCACTTGATTAATGAAGGAAAGTTGGATGGAACCAGTGCTAACTGAGCTCACTCGGTTGCCAAAGGATTTTTGTAAAGTTTGTAATGTTAAACAAGCTTCTGTTGCTTAATAAAGGAAATCATTTCTAAGTTAGTTACTACTGAGTTGGGTCAACTAATGAAGGATTTTCTTATTTTGGCATATTAATCTTAATTGACTTATCTATATATTCTAGCCAACTGAGGTGATGAATATTAATTATTCTAAGTTGTATTTGAGCTGACTTGACAAAGTGAAAGATATAAGGTCAAGTTGTGATTTCATAGTGTGATGATGTGGATGTAAAAGCTTGAAGATATTATTGAAGATTTAATAAGAAGAGGAAGTGAATTTCAAGGATAACCAGAATATCCTTGTTGAGCAGCAAAGCTATATTCAAACAAGAATGATGAAGTACAAACCACAACAAAGACCTATAATCAAAAAATTAGTTGCATTCAAATTAGGTCATCTGATTATTACTCTCTAGCGATTGTAGTAGTGATCTAAATCTCTTAATAGAGTTGGCTTAATAGCTATTTGCAAATATTCTAACAAGGTGGTAGTTCTATTGAATTTTCTAAAGACCTCTAACAAGGCCACTCCTAACAAGGTGATTAAATCCTTTAATAGGGTCACACCTAATAGTGTGTTTTGTAACCTTTAACAGGGTTGGCTCCTAACAGAGCTCACTTCAGAAGAGTGAAAATCAATAACTAGTTACAATTGGTGGTTTTTCCCAAATTGGGTTTCCATGTTAAATCTTGGTGTCAAATGTGTTCAATCTATTTTTTTTAATGTGTTTGCAACTATGTTAAAGTAGTGGTAATCACAAATAACATCTAAAGTTTATATGCCAAGCATCTACTAAGTTAAAACATTATGTATGCATTTATCGAGCTTGAGCAATATTCAGTTTTTAGTTTTCTTTTCATACTAACATCTAAGGGATTTGGGATTTATTTTAGTAGTAACTGATTCACCCCTCCCCTCTCAGTTACTCCTCTTATATTTCTAATAGTTTTATGCATCATTTTTATAGGCATTTGTAGAGATAATTCAAGATTCATATATGCCATTTTTAGGATCTTGAGATTTTGTCATTTATATATAAGCTCATAGTTTCATTGTATCATTATCACCATATTTGCATGCAAGATCATAGTTGTAACATTCTGCCAATATATCCAAAATAAATAACCTAAAGTTTGACTAAGTTTGCCAACATTTTTTTTTTAAACAAGAAGAATAACATACACATCAAACACATAGTAGTGGAAGCAATATCATACAATCAACTAAAAGCATACATAACAGGTTGCATTCCTTAAGGATCTCATTATGTTGAATCACATTTAAATTTAATTAATACTAAGTCCACCAAATACCACATCCACATGAAAGAATAATTATAAAGTCCAATGTCCATTTAAATAATATACATTTTTTCTGAATGCCTCTTGGCAAATGAAATTTGAAATGCTCAATCATCCACTCTACATGTCACAGGGTATGAAAGGCTAAAAGAATATATATATCTATATATATAGAAATACATCATCCTCTTCGGATCCATGATACAAGATATAATAAAATAAATGAAACCATCCACCATACATGATATATCCATCCATCATAAAAGATATATACATCCATCATGAAATATAACTATCCATCATAATAATACATAGAAAGAATGAAAGGAAATGCAGACAAAGAATGCTCTAGCCATGGTGACTACAGATGGATCTCAATGGTAAGAGTAAAAAGCACTACCACCCAAGTGCATGGAACCTAAATGGCCCACTCCTACTACTAAGGAGATAGTCTCTAGTCCCAAATAGGATATTGAACTAAATATCAAAAGTACTCTCTAAGTCCAAGAAATCCTAAAAGTATTCTAACTCAAGGGTTCCAAGATAGGTCAACAACTATACCTAGAGGCACACAAAGCAATGTAGGAAACCTACTATGTAAGTAGGTAAATGTCATCGCATGAATCATGCTAGAGTTACCCTAGGAACCTCTTAGGATCTCAGCCCCCTAGTGATCCCTATGCGGCCACTAGTATCCTCTCATATTGACATGGCATACTATGGATGCAATGTCGCAACCAAGCATTCTCTCTACTCCTATCCTAGTTTCTACTAATACTTGAGGCATGGGAAATAACATAAAAATAATTTTATTAGGTTCATTTTACTCTCATTTAGTGTAGTTTTTTCATTTATTAAACAACTTACAATGGGTTACCCTGAGAACCACTTAGGGCCCCGACCCCCATTGCAAGCCACTTCTCGACATTACATATAGATAACCTACTCTAAGCTCACAAAATCACAAATCAAAGAATCATAATAAAACACTTTAGTCCTATACAAGTGACTAGAAAATGTCAAAGATTGATCACAATACCCATCAGTTCTCAACGAGCAATCAGAAAGTATCCCAATAATATTGATCAATGACTCAAAAATGATTAAGTCAGATATCTCATAACATAAATCTCATCATCCCACAAAGGCATTGAAAACAGTAATCAACAATATAAATATACTCAACATAGAGCATATCAACACATTACCATGGTTGAATAAACTTAATAAAGATCAAGTCAGCATAGTTTCATACTCACAGAACCCCCAAGCCTCTAGTAGATGTCCTAGAGCTAGTCAACAATCTAGTCACCCCAAACCCCAAACATAGTCATCACGCATAAAACAAGGTGTAAGTTTGCCTGTTTTGGTTTGCCTTAAAAAAACACATGGTTAAGTTAAATATAGGGTCTCAATCTTTGTTTCAAGTATGTTTTCAAGTAAGAAGATTCTCTTTTTACCCTATAGTTAACGTATATATTTGTTTGAAAAAAATTAAGGTTTTACCCTCGTAATACTTAAAATCAATTTTTCTAAAATTTACTAAGGGTAAATATTATATTTGTTTGAGTTTGCTAAGGTAAGACTCTCATTGATTTCTGATAAAATAATAGTGATTCTACTAGAATTAGAATTTAAATAATCTTCAACAATTTTTAAAAGATCTCCTATCTTACTAACTAATGCTCATAATAAATTAAATTTTATTTCATTTTAAACAAACTTATATCTATTAAATAAAATTAAATTAATTATTATAAATTTATTTTAAATAAATTAATAACTATTTAAATAATATTTAATTAATTATTATAAATTAAACTTTTAATAAATTTTATTAATAAAATAATATTAAAAATAAATATAAATAATATATAAAATCTTTAAATAAATCAATTTTAATAAAATTTAAAATTTTCTAAAAATAATATCAAATCATGTTTTAAGCCTGTTGGCTTACATAGAGGGTTGTGGCCTGTATGTAGTACCTTGCTATCATAGGGGTTGTGGCAATAGTAGTATAGAGTACCACTATTGTCACAGTACCTGCAACGATAGGTACTTTACTATAGGTTATGGTAGAGGGAGTACGCGGTTATTCCCACCCCTCCCACTTATTATATATATATATATATATATATATATTTTAAATTATTAAAAAACATATTTTATATAAACATTTCCCTCTTTCAACAGATATTAATTTATTTTATTATAATTTTGTAAATAACAAAATTTTATTAAAAAATTTATCTTAAACGTACTTTTTAATCCAAAACCCAAAATTAATCTGATGGAGAAATACAATGTACCCACCAATTCTTTTTATTATTATTTTTTTAAAGAAGATTTTCTGTTTGAATTCAAACCCTTATCAATTTAATTTTCATTCTACAATCTATTGGAAGAAAGATTATATTGATCAATTAAAAACGTTCCAAGTATAGAAGAATTAACAAATGTCCAGAGCTCGCAACATGATGCATTCTTAACAAGAATTATCTAGACAAGCATCTAACAAACATGATGAAGACAGGAAAGAAAAGAGCATATTCAAAATATGCAAAAATCACAAGCATCTACCTAGACACTGATGCTAATTCACTACACCCCAGAAAACTGTAGAGAAAAATTCCTCCTCTCAAAACCTTCTCCTTTTAGAAAATTCCTTCCTTCTCCAAAATTTATGGTCCTTCAAAAATTAACCCCCAAGTTGTGATATGGAGTTCTCTCCCAAAAATTGGGGTACTAATTGTGCATTCACCCGAGAGGATTCCTTGCTCACTAGACTTCAACTCTAAATTAACTTTTATTTTTCCTTTCTTTTTCTTTTTGAATTATTAATTTACTTTAATTAATTTTCACTTGACTTGGATCAATTTATTAAATTTAATCTCATGCATGCCTCATGCAATCATGGAACTTTTAATAAATTAATTTCTTTTCCACTTCTTAATTTATTTTCAAACATTTAATTGATAAAATATATTTATTAATTTAAATAACAATATTATATAGCATTTATTTAAAAATAAACTCTAAATATATTACTATTAAATTAAATAAATATTATCACATTCTAAATTTATTCTTATTATTTTTATCAAATTTAATTCTTTTTATTTAATTAATTTCTAAATTAATTAAATATAATTAAATATTAAAATATCATAATAATTTTCCAATAATTAAATCATTAATTTAATCTTTTAATTAGACTTAATTAATAGAAAATTTACTAAAGACTCATAAAATAAAATACAAAAACCCACCATAGCAAATCACATGCAAAATCAAACAAAAGGGTTATAATCATGAATTAGCATCATCTGACACATTCAGAGGGTAGTCAACTAAGATACTTGTCCTAATTTTCTAGGACAAGTGGCTTAAAGATTTGGGATTTGGACTTAAGAATCTATCTCCCCTCTCTTACCATTGAGATAATGCAATAGGGTGTGCTCATCCTAGCAATTCAGGAAAATCAATACTCGGTACTTGTAACTTACATAAAATCCACTCATGTACAAACACAATATTCTAAGCTAAACAAGAAATGGTAGGAAGTGGTGCATCATGTAGATCCTGACTAGCAGGTAACTATGACTCCCTTCCTTAACCACATCAAAAATGTCATACATAAAGAAAACAAACACGCACACCATATACATGCAGTATGGGGTCAGTATCCATAAGAAAACACATATGATAATCCAACTAACTAATCATCATCAATAACTAAAAATACAATAATAATCATCATGCACACATGTAGTATAGAGTACCAAGTAATCTCATCATTTATCAATTGAATTTGAAACAATATTTGATAATCTAAAAATAATGCTACTAATCATCAAACATAAAACTGGCCTAAAAGAGTTTGGCAATGATAGCAAAAATGTAAACTAGGAAAATCTAATCTAGGGCCAGGCACTACAATAGCTTCATTCATCATTTTAGATAGGTTTCCATTAGTTCATCTAGTATTTACAATATCCCATCCTAAGATATCATTGAGATGCATATCTAAGAGCAATTTAGCTATCGAAGTTAAGGAGACATGAGACGGTTTTGAGCTTTCAATTTGATTTAGCATAGCATGTCAGATTAAAATTGAATAGATCAAGTTAATGTTTCATGAATATGCTTGTAATTTGATAGACATGTACTTTTATTAACCATTTACATTGTTTAACCTTGTTCTAAATAGGTACATCATTCAAGAGAATACAACAAGAAATGCAATAAAGTTATTGACAACTTCCAAAAGTTGCTCAAGCAAATTTTGCAATTTTTTCAAGAAAGTTACAAATAAAGAAATGGATGCTTGTAACCACCCATGCTCAAGAATTTGAGAATGAGATGAAGATTTTTTGAGGTTAGAATGAAGTTTAGCTACAAACCACACATGTGAGAAATTTGTACGGACATTTTTTAAGCTTTTCCTAGCATTTACTATTTTTTTGTACTCTCGTATAGCTCTATATAGATTGGATTACACAATATGACATCATGGAATGCATATTTTTTCTTTATCTTTCTTTATCTTATTCAATTTTGGTTCCAATTTGTGAGATTGATGATTTATACTACATTTTAGGAGACTATGTCTACAACTTCCATTTGTAGAGTTGCAAGAACTAAAATGGCCTTAACTTGATCATCCATGGTTGAAAATATATGAAACCCTACGAAATGGTAGGTTAGGACTTGTACATAGTTTCTTTGTTTCCCTTTTTTTTATTTTGATTGATCTCCTAATTTTGTAGTGATGCCCTAGGCTAGCTTCTTGGAGTAGGTGAGCTAGGACAATGAGAAAATGTATTTAGAGAGCACACCCATGATCTAAATTGACCAACTAAATGGCATGGTTGGGAACCCTATGGATTCCCTTAATGGATTGAATAGTTTCAGGAGTTCTTGTGAATTTTGAAGACCTTTAGGAAGCATTTTGTAGAGACTAGTCTAGAGGCCTAAAAGATAGCCTAGAAACTAGGGCCTGCGAGAAATTAGGGTTGTGGGTGAATTGAAGGGCTTTATTTTTGGATTCCTGAAGTGATAAGTGATAGATTTCAAAATAATATTGTCTTCCATAGGGTTGTGTGGAAGAATTTTTAGCATTTGACCAAAATAGTGAAAATAGACGTAATCCAAATTAGGCCTAATTACCCCTACTTGTGGGTAGCAATAGTAGAGTGATTACTAACATGTCTAGAAGTGTTTGAAAAGACTAAAAAAGATAAGGAGGGGAAAAAAATAAAATAAAAAAATATTAAGGGTCTAAGATGTGTGTGGGAAAGATCCTAAGAAAGGGTTTGTAGTTCTAGGAGAAGGAGCAAAGTAAGCAAGGGTTGGTAGGGCTAGTAGGGCTAGTCCCCAAACAAATTGGTTTTCTTCTTGCATCCACCCACCTATACCTAAGAGGCAAGTTGAACTAAGGGTCTTAGAGACCAAGGTACATAGAGAGGAAATAGAAGTAAGGAACCATTGGATATTTCAAATGGCCAAGATCTAAGGGAAGCTAAGTACTAGAACCCTAGACCCTTGGCATTAAGATGTCATAAGGAATGAATTCTCTTTGCAAAAGCAAGAGGTGAAGAAAGAAAAATGGAAAGCTTTTAGAAAGGTCATGGATTTTATAAATTCTCTACATAGAGATTATGATCCATTTAAGGATGTGAAGTTTTGGGGTGAAAATTTAGATAAGTCAACGTCACATTTTGTTGAGATCATATAAGTGTTGAATGAGAAGAAGGAAGCACTAACTAGTACATATCCAAAATGGGAGAAAGAGGTAATGAATAAGCTTGTAAACACCTTTGTCATGAATCCAGGATAATATACCCTAAAAGAAGAATTGGATATATGGTGGTTTAGAACATAGATGTACACTCTATTCCAATATACTAGAGGCAATACTCAGAAATCCCTCCCTCAAAGCCAACTACAAAGAGACAAATGTTAGAAGTGGGAACTTCGTCAATGGCTAAGGAATATTCACCCTCCCAAAATCTTATGAGTTTTGATAGTGAATACACAATGAGGGAGAAATTAAGATAGATGGGAGGTCATAATGATATTCTAATAAAAAGAGTAGAGTTAGAGGAAGGAATGTCATAGGAACCCCCAATGCCATTTTTGGACCTAATAGTTGAGGATTTTAAAGGGAGAGAAATGGATCTTGTATAGAATAGGATTCCAAGAAATTCATTTTTTATGATGGTTTTTTGAAGTCAAGAGCATTTATTCAATTCCTGTGGAGAGAATATATTTAAATTTTGAGGTAAAGTGCAACAAATTGAAGGTAGAGAAGCCTAGTAAGGAAGACTCTATTATAGAAGAAAAAATAAAAGAAGTATTAATGCAAAAATTTAATCAAATAACCCCTAAAGAAGGAAGGAAATTGTTGAAAGATGTTGGTGTCTTGATACTCCTTGAATGGGATATTGCAAATGCCATGGTTTTTTATGCTATCAAGAAAGAAAGAAAGAAAACTACAAAATTTAGAATAGAGGAAGAATTGAAGGAGGCTCACAAAGGAGAAAAGTATAGTGGAGATCACCTGGCACTAGTGATGTGGTCATTATAGAAAAAAAATGAATCTAGTCTTTAGGATATTTTTGATGTAAAACATACAGGAATCTTGATGGTCTATAGGGTATTAGAGACTGATAGTGAATAATCAACCCTCATGAATAAAGAAGGAACCTATTTTAATATGGATGTGGCTAGAAAAGATAAACAAAAACTTATTGATTGACATACCAAGTGTGAAAAAGTCTTAGAAGTATGTCATGAAAGGGGTAGAAAAAGTAGTAAAATGGAAAATATGATTTCTAACTTTAAGAAGCAGTAAGGGAAAAAAAAGGTGGTGGAAGGACCATCTCAAGAAATTATTGCAAGGCCAATTACTGAGATACTAGATACCCCTATACATCCAAAATACTATAGTAAAGAGGAGTTGGAATAAGAAAAGGCCAAACTCAAGGATTCACAAGTAGAAGTGCTACAAAGATATGAAGATAAAATTGGGGATACAATTCTATTTTTGGTTGATCTTGTTGATTGGCCTTTATTTATTATGAAATGTCTAAGATAGTAAGCATGTGGAGTGAGTTAAATAAGAATGAAGTTTTTTTGAGGATTTTTTTGGAAAAATGGGTTAGGAGAGAACAAGAGGTGACTAATTTGTGCATCAATATATTGATAAAATTAATACTAGCACATGGAGTGAAAGTCCATATGATCAGACTGTGAATTTACTAAATTTTCATACAAGAAGAGAAATACTATAGAGAAAAAATAAAATGTGTTTCTCTAGATATGTTAATAAGAGTTTTTATTTTTTCTCTCATGTCCTAAGTAACCCAACTAATATTAAACCAAAGGAAGCATGGAGAAATGAATTTCAAGAAATTGTGAGCTCACAAATGAATGACGTTATAAATAAAGAAGATAACATTTGGCTTGTAGGGTCGGCAAAAAGATCATAAATGTCCAATTTTTTTTTATTCTTTTGAGCCTGAGTTTGAGTTAAAGAGAATGTGGAAGAATATTATGATTAAGGAGGAAAAGATCATTAATTTTGATTGGCCAAGTGATTTTTTTTATAATGAATGGGTAAGAAAATATTCCTCAATAACAAAATCTTCATAGGTGGGGATAGAGGATAAACCACAAGACTTGGACACAACTAAAAAGGAGAAATAATCAATTATAAAAAAGTGTTCAGTAGGAGAGGAAATACATTCAATTAAAAACTAAAGAAGCAGAAGAGAAAAGACAAGATCAAGGAGAAAAAGAGAAAGAAAATGTGGCCCCACAATATACATAAGAAAAAAAAAGGAGAAAAGGAACAAGAGGTTATTATTGAGCCTGAGAAGGAAAAAATTGAAGAGGCCCCTACCCCACTAGAAAGCATAGACAACTAGGATGCATGGCAATAAATGATTATCAGAGAAAAGAAAGTATTTACTATAATATGATACCTTACTTTTGTGGGTCATCCACTATGTGTATCCCTACATGAAAAATTATGAAACTACTTTCAAATCATATGGAGTATGCCACATGTACTTAGATTAATTGTTCGTGGGTTATTGAAAATGACCTTTTTGTATTTAGTGCAACCATTTTTTGTTGAAGGATATGTGTCCTTTTTTCCTCTAGGCCTAAAGCTTGTTGAAACTAACCCTATATAATTGAGTTACCAAGGCTGGTGAAGGGTCTAAGTTTTCATTTTGAATGAATGTATACTTTCATGTTTTGGAGTCTGTCCATTTTTGAATAGTCTTATTATTCTAAGAATATCATTAATGGAAATACAAAGCTATATTGTTGAGTCTATCTAAGTTTTCTCATAAAAATTGATGCAAAGTTATATATATATTAAAGGAAGATAATACAAAATCACTTATTATCTAGTTACTCAATCTAGATCTTGTCTCTTATGTTGTTGCTTTTAAATTTTCTAGAATTTGATGATAGTATCCATTAAATCTTAGTTATTATTCACATTGGATTATATCTTAGTTCATATTTTTCTAATAATCTAAAGGATTATGTAAATTCTTGATGTGAGTTTGGAGAATTGAAATTTATCAAAATAAGATTATGATAAGAATGAGATTTTGTATTGAATATTATTTTCCTTTTCACAAAGTGATAGGATAGATCTAGTCTTACGTGTCAAAGTTTTGTGAGTAATGACCCAATGGATAGTGCACTGACCATGTTTAGAAATGGTAAATAATGGATTTACTATATAGTGCAAAATTAAACAATCAAATTTTTGAAATCTGCTGTTGTAAGTTTCAAAGTATAGCATGTACTTGATTTTTGGAGTCTTAGAGTTTGAGGAATTATCCATCTTGCATCCATTCTTCAGTACTTAAATTAGAAGAATCAAAGGCATTCATATTTTATTGTGGAAATTATGCCAAGAATTGATAAATATGTGGAAGACTTATGAATTCCAAGGTACACCTGCTTGAACCATGCAAAATTCAAAGGTAAGAAGACTAGAATAGTCTTTATAGTTGGCCCTTTTGATTTGCCTATAGAATACTTGTTATGGTTTTTGGCTATTTCCTAGATACTCTATGAAACTTCAAAATGTGGTTAAAATCTTGTCAAATTAGGAGCCAACATACCTTCCCTTTCATTTTCTAATTCTATTAGTTGATCTTATATCTTTCTATGCACATCTCTTACAAATTGTCATAATATGCCTTTTATGACACATTTTCTAATTAAAATCTCATAGTCATAGTAGTTTTCCAATTTTTGCAATTAATTATGAGAAATTTATAATTTCATACTTTTCTTTCCATTTTTACATTTTGGCTCTGAAACTTTATAAATTGAGCTCTTATAGACTTCATTATTTAACCCCATTATCCTAGTATTCCTACTATATTGTAATTTTGTCATCATCATCTTATAACTATCACCTTCCTATCACTTTAAAGGTACATGTTTGCAAGCTCAAGTGCTGCATCATATAAGCATTATGGAGAAGAAAGAAGAACATAGGAGCTACACTTGAAGGGGATTTTGTTGTTTTAAATTCTTTTATATTTCAAGTGGCTTTTATGGTAGACTAGGATTGTTTGCATAAGTTAATTAGATTTTCAGTTCTCTCTATCATGCATTCTCACCCTTTTTATAGTCCTATAGTTATTTGTTAAATAAGTTTTACTATGAATTTTTCTTGATATTATTATTATTGTTATTATTATTATTATTATTATTATATATATATATATATATATGAACATATGTACATATTAAAGTTTATAAAAGATATTTATTTTATCTTAATAATATTAGGAAAATAAGTTTTAATTCAAGGAGTTACAATTGAAGATTCAATAATATACGAGTAAGTAATTGGTTATAAGATATCAACATAATTTCTAATGAGATAAATAATTATCAAAACCTCATGGTGCTAGTGTGGGAAGTGGGATCCTTGTATGAATGACCATCATACAAGTACAAGAGATAAGTAACCCTATATGAATGGCTAGATGAGTAATAATATAGTGCCTCTCATGTTTGTAGTTTGTACCTTGTCTTTTTTTGTTTTGAGAGATACTTGATACTACCTACTTTGTGAATGAAAGGGGTTTTGCCACATGTCACTGATATGTGCGACAATATTAAGCTAACTGTGTCTAACTAGGTGATTGGTAAAATGCCACGTGGCATCCTACATCTATGTTGACTAGATGCCAAATTTCTTTCCATGTATCCACATGTATAATGCTAGAGGAGTTGGATAATGTGGAAAAAACTAGTTTTGCCAGCCATCAAAGATTTATTCCATTCATCAAACTATACTATTTTTGGGCACTGAAAAAACTATCTACGAGTCAGGTTTAACAATAGGTGGCCAAAAATTGGGATTTAAAATCCCACATCAGCCATGTTGGTAGCATGCAAGTTTTACAAAATAGAAAGCCCACAAATGCCATACCAAATAAGTGACCGTCGGTGATGGTAAGGCTCAGCTATTGAGGTATATGCTAGATTTTGTGAGATATACTCACCAGTTTTTGTTAGGGTGTACGGCCTGCTTGCCCACTTCAATTGTGATTATATCCTACAAAAATAATTCATAGAATATCAAAATTGTAGAGCCTAGGTGTGACTACCTAGTTTTACTAAAAAAAATTCTCTTCTTGAATGCCCAACTTGGCTGAAAATAATTTTCTAAAAATAAAAAATTTTTAAAGCAGAGATTAAAATTCAAATCCAAAAATAAATAATCAGATCAATTAAATGATCATACCCGATTTGCAAATTGGTGCCTTCAGGTATTGATTTGCAAAAAAAATTACCTCACAATCAAATTTCACCTAGCATAGGAAAATTTATAGTTGATCTTCACAGAATCGATGTTCCGAATATAATAGTGAGGTCAAATCTAGCTCTAGAGGCTCTTAATTTTTGTTGATTCTCTAGATCTAGGTCAAGGTGTTGAAGCATGAATAGTCTCAAATGGCTATGTGTAGAGAATCTCCCTAAGAGCTCTGATACCATGTAAGAATTTGGCCTAGGCTAGAATTCACCCAAGACTAAGGAACTCAAACACAAGCACAATAGTAGACCAAAGAGAGAGTATGATTAGAATGATGATATATTCATTCAATATGCCATATATGCCATATGCAAGTTAGTGGTGTAGACAACATGTGCTAAATTAGGAGTGTAAATAACTATGTTGTCTACATGACAACTCAATGAATGATGCAAACTCTAGTGTTGTAGACACCATGTGCTTAATTAGAGTTGTGTACTTCTATGTTGTCAACATGACAACTCAAAATAGTACACAAACTCCTAAGTGTCTCATAGAATAAATAACAAAATAATACATTAATCCAAGTAAAGTTAAGTAAGTGTAAATAGTAAATACTTATTTAGACCAACATTATGTAATTAGACTAGTGAGCATGACTATGCATTTAGAGGTTCACATTATCATGAAAATTGTTAAGTGATTTTCTATGATTTTGGGTTTTCAAACTTTAAACCTTATTGAATTTAATTTCTAGTAGCTTTGCCTTAAATGAATTTCCATTACAAGGAATGACATATTTTCATTTGGGTCGATTCAAAGTCTAGCAAGTCTAACTGGGTACTTGCCCTAATCAACTATTCACTCAAAAAGTAAATAAGTATTGAAAAAGGGATTTGTTTTCTCACTTTTCTATTTTAAAAATTAGAAAATTGGAGAGCTTTTTTGAAATCCTCTTCTTGAAGGATTGGTTTTCTATTCATTCTTTGACCTATGAGCATGGGATTTTTGTGAGATCAATCTTGTTAGATCCAACTTAGCTAGACCTTTCTTTGTTGTGATTTATGGTAGATTCAATGGGTGAATTATTTTATTAATCCAATTTCAGTTTCTGCCCCTTTTTTTGTAAGGTAGGGCTTTCCTATTTTCTTGTTTCTACTTCATTTTAGCTTCTATTTCTAGTAACAATTTTTTAGGAGGATAAGAACTAGTGTTCCCCTATGTTTTTGTTGGTTGGTTATACCTAGTTGGTTGGGTATGAACATTTTTTCTATTTTTGAGATGGGGGTTTGGGGTTTCACACTGTTATGCTAGCTATTTTTGCATACGATGTTTGAACCCAAATATTATAGGATTTTTGGGAGTTTTGTACCCAAAGACCGAATGCATTTTTTTCAAAGTTTTCCAATTTTTGGGGTTTTTACCTCATTTTGTGTGTCATCCTATTTTTTTCAAGTTTTCTAGGCATTAGTTTAGATGTCAATCGAACCTTTTTTTATGTTGCATTAGGATGTGTGTCACATCCATCCTCTTGAGTTTGTTTTTGGTTGAGAAACATTTTGCATTGTGTTCTCATCCAGTCCTTGTGTTATGATCTTCATGATGGTGGTGAGCCACACATGAATACATGCATGTACATTTTTTGGGTGACTTGTGAGGCCCAATCTTCCAAAGTACTTCTAGAAGTTATGATCATTGGGGTTGGGTTGGGAATATACATGCCTATGGGCACTTATCATTGGATGAGCATGGGTAGGATAGGGTAGCATATGGAGGGGGATTCTATCTTTGTAGCCTAGTGTCTATTTCCCAAGGGTTAGAATGCAAAAGCTTTGTAAACAAGTGATAACTAAATTTAAACATTGGTTGGTAATAAAACTTAAAGATAATTAAAAAGGATTTGGGATGTGCTCCTTCCATTGGGAAGTGGAGATCTGCCAATACTAGCTTGGGCTTGTCAATGTCAAGCGACTCTCCTTGATGCGAGCCCCTACTTAGTAGCCCATTAAATGTTTGACTAGGACTTGTAGCTTATGCATTATCTATGTTCTTGGTTTTAGTCATCATACTGTCTGGTGTGAGTGTTAGCCATGGATTTTTGGTTTGGGTGTGTTTGTAGTTGGATCATTACCTCCATCAGCATGACAGGAGTGGACATGCAAGTTCCATGTGGTTGGCTAGCATAACTACCTATACCATTACTAGGGACCGATGTACAGAGATGGTCTATTGTCCTAGTGCGACTATTGTTGGATATTTTCACTTGGTACTCTAGGTTCTGGGGTATGCTTTTTTGTGGTATATGCTTTCATTGGAATGCTTGAATATCATGTTTAGATGATGTTACTATTGATGCATTTCCTTATTATGATGTTTAGCATATGTAAGGGATGCATTAATTTGTAGAATTGTCTTATTCTTTGATTCTAGCATGTTAGATTTCCTTATGCTTATGTTGTAGCACATTTTATTAGTGACATCCTTATATGATAGTACTAACGATCTAATCAATAGCTTCAGATGTTACACGTGGGGGATGGCTAGGACCCATGATGGTCTTATGATGCAATTATGGTTGGGAGGAACTGCATAATTAGTTTGGTTTTTCTTCACATTGTAATGTTGTTTCAATTTAATGTAATGTTGTTTTAAGTACACTATGATGTTACCTTGTGTACTTTTCCTTTATTTATAGTTAGATGGTTAGATTATATTTTCATCTTTCAGTTATTTTTTGACTTCCCTTTCCTTAAGATGTGGATTGGGTACTCCCCAGTGTGGAGAAAGTTTATTCTTAAGCTTTTTACCTTTTTTTTTTCCTAGTGTGTTGTCTTGAGATCTCGCACAAAATTGTGCTTTATTATGTAAGGATGTAAGATCTCACATGGTGTGTTGGGTCTCTTTACGTAGCCTTTAGCACTTTCTCATGTGAAATGCAACACCAATTTTGGGTGTCTTGGTTGTTCAGCCAAGAACTTTCTCATGTTGTATGGTGCACATCCTCACATAGAAGGTACTTCCTTGTGTGGCATGTTGCACATCTTTGCACAAAAATTGGTCAGTCTATGGTCCTCGCATAAAAATAGGAAGCATATTCACTAGTTTTTGAGGATTGATTTTTTGTGATTCTAACACTCTTTGGGTTTACCTAATTTTCCATGTTTTGACAAATCTTAGTTTCTTTGTATTGTTTTCATTTTGGGTTTTTGTTTCCTATTGTGTGTGTGTTAGTTCAAGTAGTGGCATTTGGAGATTCATTGGTTGTTAGGATGATGGTTAAGTCTTCTGTTGGGATCTATGTGATCCATGTATGATGTTGTCTTGTGCACTCATACTTGTTCAAAAATAAATCTTTTCTTGTATTAGATCCTTTTTCCAAGGATCTCCATGTGGGGCATTACAAAAAAATAGAACCTCATAGTGCTAGTACATGACATGAGATCCTTTCATGAATGGCTATAATATTAGTGTAAGAGATGAGTAACCCTATATGAATGGTTAGATAGGAATTACATAATGGACAAAATATTTTGATGATGTCCATATATGCATATGTAAATAGCCTTGGATAGAGGATGTCCCTTCCAAGAAGAACCTTTAGGGGTTCACTCTACCAAAGATGGTAGATTAACTAAGGGTTAGGAAACCTAATATGGAGATTTCTTTAGTGGTTGGGGTTAGGATAGAGGATAGAATAGTATAGCTATATTATTATTATTTTTTATTCTAACATTTATTTTGCTAGTATTATTTTTCATAAGTTAAACCTAGTAACTAGTGGGGACATTTTATTTGTATAAGAGGTATGATCTTACCATCCTACAAGGTAAAGGTGAATTAGACAATTTGTTTATCCAAAGGAACTAAATATAATGATACATTTGTATAATGTTCAAAGAGCTACATAAGTTATTAAAATAATAAAAAATAATCTCTATCAGAAACTATGACTCCCTAAGATCAAAATTTATAAAAAGTAAGAACATTTAATTTGAAATAATCATCATTAGTGCATTCAAATTATTCAACAAATATATTATCACGTATTCAAGGATAGACTCAAAATTAAAAAATAAATGTTTTTTGATTTAGTCATGCATTCATCAATTGCATTATAAATGTTGAATCACTTATAGCATTCAATCAATTTATCTTCAACTCTTGGTTGTGTCATTTAATCTAAATTTTAAGATGAAACAAAGTGGTATTCATCGAGGCCTAACAAATCAAATAAGAATCATAATAGCTCAAGGACAAGAAATTTTGGGAGGGTAGGACTATAATATCCCCTCTAGTAATAATAATAATTTCATAAAAATAGTTAACTAATTGATAAATATATATGCATATTGTAATTTGATATTTAATAAACAAATTAATAATATTACTATTAAACTAAACTAACAATTAAATATTATCAATTAACATTAATAATCATTAATTTATTAGATAAAAAATATTAAGTCCACATTTATTGATTGATTAAATTTCACATTATTAATTAAAAAATAATAATGGACATAGATGTGGGAAAGAAAGATGCAAGAGTGGTGGAGTGTAGGGTTTTATGGCAGGAAGGATGGAAGATACAACACTCAGGGTGACAATTTCAACAACCAAGAAGATTTTAGCCCTTTAGGAGGCATTAGGGTTTGACCTATTGTGGCAATAGTAATAGGAAGTGGAATATGGATGGAAGAAAAAATCTAAAAAGATTTCAATGGAAAAAAGTGGAGAATATTGGGGAGGGTGGATGGAAAAAATGGGAGTGGGAGGATTAGAAACTCTAGAAACAAAGGCCACCCAGTGTAGTAGTTTTCATCCTTTGAATTGAGGGGAAATGTATATTTTGGGGATATTTATAAATGAATGATGAAACCACTAGCAATGGAAAACTAGGAAAAATAGAGGATAGAAGACCAACTATAGGAAAGATGCACAGTTGAAAGGGTATTTTTAGAGTAAGATTCTATGAAGGAGAAGAGAAGTTTTTTAGAGAGTAATGATTTCTTTTTTAAATGGGGAGAGTCATGGCCTACAATATGAAAGCATAAAAATTGGTGTGATGAAAAGTAGGGAAGGGTTAAAGACTATAAAACATTGGAAAATGGTTTTTGCATGGTAATGGTGGACATTGGCTAGGATAGGGATTACATTTTGAATGGAGGGTCATATTTTTAGGAAGGCTTTGGCTTTTATATGAAAGCATGGGTTCCAAACTTTGACCCAAAAAAGGAAATTATAAAACAATTTCCTACCTAGGTGGTGCTATGAAACCTCCTGCAAGAATACTAGAATGATCAACGTTATAAGATGATAAGCAATTAGCTTGGAACCTTTGTGAAAGTTGTGGAAATGGTTGATGAGGAAACTTTCCAAATATTCCCAAGGATCTACATTATTTGGAATGATTGTCACCCATTACTAGAAATGATTGAGATTTTTTCAAAGATGGGGGTATAAAGACAACCTCTATCAGTCAAAGGAGTAATGATGTGTGAACATTGTTTTTGTGAGGACCATGATTCAAAAAATTGTGGGCAAGAGTGACAATAGAAGGGTAGGGAGGATGAAATTTTATTAAATAGAGTGGTTGATATGTCTAGAATATGTTTGGGGGTGTAGAAGGAAAGGAGGATAACTATAAAAGAACTATTGTAGAGATGGAAAGTATACTAATCTTGAAAGAAAGAAAGAATAACTTTCAAGATAGTGAGAGTCAAGGAGGAAGAAAGGTTTTTAATGGATAGGGGGATTTTTTAGTAGAAGAGAAAACACATAAGGAGAATGAGGTAGAGCTGGAAGCTTTGGAGGTTGAAGAAGGAGTTCAAATTTTAGAAAAGGTTAGTGGGATGGAAGGTGTGGAGGGACAATGGATGGTTGGGGAGAGGGATACTATAAACAATTCTTTGATGGGAGGAGTTAATCTGGAAAAATGACTAGAAGGGAGGAAAACAACAAACAAAGAAAGGAGAAATGTATTGGAGAAGAAGGTGGTGGAATGAAGGTGGTGTGCATGGGGGTTATGATGAAGAAGACTATATGATTTCCATAGGAGGGGAAGTAGAAGGGTGTGAGGTAGATGTCTTTAAAGATATAGAAATCTCCCCAATACGAAATTTAAAAGGGGGTTCTAGAGTTTCTAGCTCAGAAGAGATTTTGGAGGAGGATGTTATGCAAAAGGAGGATATATTGAATGATGAATTCCTAGGCTTAGAAGGTATGATGGCCCTGAAAGAAAAGAGAACCATAGCAAAAATTGAATGAAAGTCATAAAATTCAGGTTGGGGAATGTCAAAAAAGAGGAAGGAGGACACTGGATGCCTTAATTTAGATAGAAAGAAGTGCAAAGGGTCAAAGTAAACTAAAGGCTGGAAGAGGGACACCCTCCCACAAGGGATGAAGATCCTTTCCTACAATCTTAGAGGATACAATTTCCATGACAGTTCATTTGAACAAGAGAGGCCTTGATCAAGTGAGATTGGATGTAGTCCTTATGCAGGAAACAAAGATAAATATTGATGATGTGGTTGGAGTTAAAAGAAAATTTGGTAAATGGAGAAGTGAGTGGGTTTCTTCAGTAGTAGCTTTAGGGAGTGTTTGTGTGTTACAGAAGGAAGACTTGATCAATGTTGTGATGATGCAACAAGAAAGTAATTGGAAATGGCTCAAGGAAAGGTAAAAAAAAATTGAAGTAGAATTTAATATGATCATTAACGTGTATGGTCCTCTGCAAAGTAGGAACCAAAAAGAATTATGTAAATCTTGATCAGATGTAATGGAGGTCCCGCAAGATGAGATAATGGTGTTAGGTGGAGATTATAATGCCATTCTCTATCTTGGGGGCAAAAAATGGGGTAGAGGATGGAAATCGGTAAATTAGGAAGATTTCTCACCCTTTGGGACAAGTAATGATCTAGTGGATATCCCCTTTAAGAAAGGAGAATTTATGTGGACTAATAGATGGTCGGGGTTTGTAAATGTTGCAAAAAAATTGAATTGAGTTCTATTAAGGAGATTGGACCCAGGTTGATTGGATGGTGGAAGATGAAATTTTTCCTATACATGGCACATATCATTTCCCAATTGAGTTGAGAATCTAAGAAGATTCTTCATTAGATCAGTGCCCTTTTAAATTTGAAGCAATGTGATTGAGAGAAAATGGTTTTAAATATTTGGTTGAACAATGGTGGAGAAATGCCCCAAAATTTTTGTGAAATAAAGTTTTTATTGTTTTTAAAAAGTTTCAATTTATTAATGTGAAACTGAAGGTTTGGAATACAGAATCCTTCCAAAACATTTTTAGGAAGAAAGTGGAGCTAGAACTCTTTTTAAAAGAAATTAGTGATAGAGTGACTCTACATGGAATTAGGTAGAAGGACTTCTAGGAAGGGAAAAAGTTGAAAAAGGCCTATGAGGAGATTTTATCTAGAGAGGAAGTGTTTTGGAGATAGAAATCTAGAGAGACATGGCTAAAGGAAGGAGATAGAAATACCAAGTTCTTTCATAATTCAGTTAAAATAAGAAGAGCTCATAACAAGATTTTCTCTATAGTAAATTCTAAAGGGCTAATGGTGAAGGACCTAGAGCAAATAAAGAGAGAGGTTGTATCCTTTATGCAAAATAGGGGAAGGCTAGATGTAGAAGGTTGGGATGTAGAGGATGAAGTTCTAGACTGTATTCCTAATTTTGTTTCAGATATGCACAATAGAATATTCTTTGCAATAGTGACTAAGAAAGATGTTAAACCTACTCTATGGTGGTTAGGAAAGGATAAAATTATTGGGCCTGATGGGCTTTCAAGGAGGTTTTCTAGGTTTTTTTTGGATTGTTTTGGAGATGAAGTTTGGGATGTTGTTGAGGAATCAAGACAATGGGCTTTTTCTTTGAAAGACTTAAACAACATCTTAATAGCATGAGTATCTAAGAAGGAAGAATATGGGACCTTTGAGGAGTTCAGGCCTATTTCTTTATGTAATACTCATTATAAAATCATTTCTAAAGTAGTTGCAAATAGATTAAAGAAGGTTTTAGGTGTGGTGATTAAAAAAGTGGGTTTTCTCATGGTAGATCTATCTTTGAAGGCATCATTATAGCTCATGAAATGATTCATTCTATTAGAGTAAAGAGAAAATGTAAAATGATGGTGAAGTTAGATATTAGGAGATCTTATGATGAAGTTAATAAGGACTTTCTACTAAAGGTTTTGAAAATTTTTGGCTTCAATGAAAGATGGATTAATTGGGTCAATGGTTGTATGAGCTCAAAAAGGTTTTTTGTCTTGGTCAATGATAGCCCACAAGGTTTTTTTGAATTGGAAAAAGGAATTAGATAGAGGGATCCCTTATACCCCTTTTTCTTTATCATTTTATAGATAAATTTTTGGCAAGGTTGATCAGTGTTAATAGAGTGAGAGACCATTGGAAAGGTGTGAGAGTGGCTAATGGACTTGAAGTTGCCTCCCACCTTCAGTTTGTAGATGACACTTTCCTAGCAAGGGATGTTTCAAAGTAGGAGAGTAGGATGATGAATAGGACACTTGAGCTTTATGGAAAAGTTTCAAGACAAAAGATAAATTGGTTAAAATCTAAGATTTTCTTCTTTAATACCCCTATAAATAAAAAAGTGGCTATTTGTATAATTCTAAATATAAAATAGGTGTTGCTACCAAGCAAATATCTAGGGATCCCGTTGTTCCAAGATACTAATAAAGGTGAAGTGTGGAAATATTTAGTAGAAAATTGTTTTAAGAAGATGGAAGGGTGGAAGGGGAAGTGGTTTTCATTGGTAAGAAAAATTTTGATGTTAAAATTAGTGGTGTCTACAGTCCCAATTTCTCAATGATGTGTCTTAAAATTCCTAAGAAGGTAATTAGTAGTGTGGAAAAACATATGCACAATTTCTTTCTAAGTGGAGCAGACAAAAGTAATAAAATCTCATTGTTGAGATGGGATAAGATCTATAGACCAAAAATGTACAGTGGAGCAGCACTAAAAGACTGGAATCAAATGAATATGGCTTTAGGTGTTAAATTGGTGTGGTAGATGGTCTCAGACTCAAAGAAATTATGGAATAAAATTTTAATACAAAAATATTTGGATTCTAATGATGAAACAAGGATCTTAATAGTTCAAAATTCCTTAAAAGGATCGGCTATATGGAACTTTATCTATTTTGATGTGGAGCCTAATCAAACTCAAAGGTTTATTTGGTATGATTTTCTCCTGATATTATTTCTATGAGAATTTGGGGGTAGCGCCCCCAAGATTGGGTCAAGGGGTAGTGCCTGCAAGATGGGTTCAAGGGGTAGCACCCCTACAGGGTCCTGGGGTAGTGCCCCAAGTGTGCTCCTTGTCACAATATAGGGTAGGGTTGAGGGGCAACACCCCTACAAGGGTTTTTAGGGATAGCCCCTCAAAACCAAAAATGACCTTATATTGTAAAAGGCATCAACTACCATTTTTATACTATTCTAGCCTTAATTTTGTATGCAAAAAAAAAGCTTGTATAAAAGGCTTAGGGTTAGAGATTTTCATAATTTGTGATGTGAAAACTTGGTTCTTGCAGCAATATTGAGTTGTAAGAGATTGTGGATTGTAATCAGGTTGTAGTCATTGGATCATAATAATATTAGAATTTCTTTTGGTGGACATAGCCAAATGATTGGGTGAACCACATTAAATCTTGGTGTCTTGTGTTCTCCTCTATGCGATATATTATTTTTTGATGTTGGTTATATTTGCATGTGATTGTTATTTCTATCTATGGTCAATCCTAACAAGTGGTGTTAGAGCTAGATAGTTTTCATTTTTTTTAGCTAGACCATCATCATTTTTTTTTAGCAATCCTCTATAGGAAGGTCTCATGGTTAAGTGGGAGTCTTATGGTTGAGTGGAAGTGATGGTAGACAAGGGTAAGCTAAGGGTTGACAAGTTTAATGTATAGAAATTTTAGTTATGGAAGATGCAAATGGAGGACTATATTTATTAAAAGTATTTATGGAAGCTATTGGAAGGAGAAAATAAAAACCAGGGAACTATAACAAATGAGGAATGGGATATTTTAGATAGAAAGTCTCTTGGAAGCATTCAGTTATTCTTGGCATCATTAGTGACATTTACATTACAAAAGGAAAGATGATGGAAGAGTTGATGGAAACCCTATAAAAATTGTATGAAAAGCCCTCTACTTCAAATAAGGTATTTCTCATGAAGTGTTTATTTAATATGAAAATGGGAGAAGGTAGATCTATTGTGGATCATTTAAATGAGTTTAATACTATTAGTAGTCAGTTATCTTTTATGGATATTAATTTTGATGAAGAAATTAGGGCTCTCTTGATTTTGTATTCTTTACCTAAGCTGGAATGGCTTGGTAATGACTGTGAGTAATTTTGTTTTTGGATATGATACCCTAAAATATGATAATGTGATCAATTTTATTTTGAGTGAGGAAACTCATAGGAAAACCTCAGGTGGATCTACATTAGGAAGCACTTTGAATGCACAAAGTAGAGGCATAACAACTAAGGGAGGAAATAATTCTGAAAATTATGGGAAATCAAGAGGAAAGTCAAAGGGGAAGTGGTCTCAATCTAGAGGACTAAGAGATTGCTAGTACTATGGTAAAATAGGGCATAAGAAGAAATATTACTAGACTCAGAAGAAAAATGAAGGAGATAAACTAGAAGGGAATAATAAGGCAAATGTGGTAAGTAAAAAATCCGAAGAGGATGCTTTGCTTCTTTCTTTAGAAAGTGTTGATGATTCATGGGTTTTAGATTATGGTGCTTCATTTCATTCTACACCTCATAGAGGTTATGTCATTGATTATGTGTAAGGGGATTTGTGGCTTGTTTATTTTGGGGATAATGAACCTTGTTAGATTATTGGAAAGGGAAAAATTAAGATTAAGTTGCAAAATGAAAATCATTGGCTACTACATGAGGTAAGACATGTTCCAGGGCTAAGTAGGAATTTAATTTCAGCAGGGCAACTCAGTGATGAGGGTTGTATAGTTACTTTTAATGATAAAAATTGGAAGGTATCAAAAGGTTCCTTTGTAGTAGAAAAAGGTGTGTATATAGGCATCTTATATCTTTGTACAGGTCATATTTTTCCTTCTACTTTGATTGTTTCAAAAAAAAATGAATGTTTAGGAATAGTTGCTACAGTTGATCAGGGAGAAAAAATAACTATTTTAGATTCTTAGATAGCATTGTGGCACAATAGACTTGGGCACATGAGTGAGAAAGGTATGAAAGTAGTTCATTCAAAGTAAGTTTTACCAGGTCTAAAATGTGTCAATATGGATTTCTATAAAAGTTGTGTGTATGGAAAATAAAAGAGAGTAAGTTTTGTGAAGACTAGGAAGAAAAAGAAAAGTGAGATATTAGAGCTTGTGCATACAAATGTATGGGGACCAGTTTAGGTATCTTCCCTTGGTGGCTCTTATTACTATGTTACATTTTTTGATGATGCAACTTGAAAAGTATGGGTTTAAATATTTCCTTAGATAGAAATTTGATGTATTTCAAACTTTTAAGAAATGGAAATGCTTGGTTGAAAATAAGACTAGAAAGAAAGTAAAATTTCTCAAATCTGATAATGGTGGTGAGTATTGTAGTCATGAATTTGAACGTTATTGCTTTGCTAATGGTATTTATAAATATAAATTTTTTCCAAGGACTCCATAGGAAAATTAAGTGGCTAAATGCATGAATAGGACCATAATGGAGTGTACAAGTAGTATGAGGTTGCATGTAGGGTTGCCCTTAAACATGTGGGTGGAGGCTATCAATACTATTGTATATTTGATTAATAGAGGTCCATCTACTCCTTTGGGTTGTGATATTCTACAGGAAGCATGAACTGGTAAGAAGGTCATTTATTCTTTTCTCAAAACCTTTGGTTGTGGAACATTTTCTGATATAGATTCTAAAAATAGAACCAAGCTGGAAGCTAAGTCAAAGAAATGTGTATTTATTGGATATGGCATTAATGAATTTGGTTATATGCTTTGTGATTTTAAAAATCATAAATTTGTAAGAAGCAGGGATGTCATATTCAATGAGAAAGTGTTGTACAAAGATCTATTGCGGCAACATGAGAAGAAAGAAGATGATTATGTAGTTTTAGAAGATACTCCAAAAATTGATGTTCCAACAATTCCTCGTGATTTGTAACAACCACAATAATAAATACCACACATACCAGTGAATGTTAGATGGTCAACAAGGCTAAGTAGACCTCCTAAAATATTTTCTCCTTCCTTTTATTCTAATTTACTTACTAATGCTAGTGAACCTGAATGTTATGATGAAGTTGTGCAAGTGGATACAAAGATTTAGTGAGAGTCTACAATGAAAGCAAAAATGGACTCTTTGCTAACAAATAAGACATGGGATTTATGCAAGTTGCCTACAGATAAAAAAGTTTTACAAAATAAATAGATTTATGGGTTAAAAGAAGAGGGTGGAGTTAAGAAAATATTCAAAGCCAGGTTAGTGGTAAAAGGATTTGCATACAAAAAGGGGATTGATTTTGATGAGAAATTTTCTCCTATTGTTAAAATTACTTCTATTCGTACTATATTAAGTATTGTGGCTACTAAAGATTTGCATTTGGAGTGGCTTGATGTTAAAATAGCCTTTCTTCATGGTGATTTGGATGAAGAGATATATACAGCATAGCCACAAGGATTTGAGGTCAAAGGTAAGAAAACTTAGTGTGCAGATTGAAGAAAGGTTTATATGGCTTAAAGCAAACACCTCGACAATGGTATCTAAAATTTGATAGGTTTATGCATGAGCATGGATACAATAGGTGTCATTTAGATCATTTTGTTTATTTTAAGAGGTTATATGATGAAAAATACATTATTTTATGTTTATATGTTCATGATATGCTTGTAGATGGCTCTAACATGGATCACATTAAGGGCTTGAAATGCTAGTTAGCATATGCATTTTCTATGAAGGATTTAGAGGCAGAAAAACAAATCCTTGGTATGAAGATTTAAAAAGATAGGAAGAATAGGAAATTGATTGTATCTCAGGCTAATTATATTTAGAAGGTGTTGCAACATTTCTTGATCGAGAATGCTAAAGCTATTACCACACCTTTACCTAGTCATTTAAAGTTGACTAAGGAGATGTATCAGAGGATAAGATGTCCAAAGTAACCTATGATTTAGTTGTAGGAAGCTTGATGTATGTTATGGTATCTACAAGGCCAAATATTGCACATGCAATGGGAGTCATTAGCAGGTATATGAGTCATCTAGGAATTGAGCATTGGAGTGCAGTTAAATGGATTTTCAAATATTTGAGAGGAACATCTAGTAAGTGTTTACACTTTGGGGGCTTTACTAATGATTTATAGGGCTATATTGACTCAAATTTGGCAGGGTATATTGATACTAGGTAGAGTACTATAGGTTATGTATTTACTATTGGTGGGGCAATAATGAGATGGGTTTATCAGTTGCAAAAGGTTAATGTTTTATCCACTATAGAGGCAGAGCATGTTGTTGCTATAGAGGTAGCCAAGGAGATGATATGGCTTCAGTTCTTCATGGAAGAATTGGGACACCCTTAGAAGGATAATTATTTGTTTATAGATAACTATAGTGCCATTCATCTTGCAAAGAATTTTTCTCTCCATTCAAAGATAAAATACATAAGTTGTGGTACCATTTCATTCGGTCAATTTAGAATGATGGATTGTTAAAGTTGGACAAGACACATATTGATGAAAATATAGTGGATATGTTTACAAAGGTAGTGATAAGGGAGAAGCTAAATTCCTCTTCAACTTTAGTTGGCCTTCTAGACTGGATAGAATAAAATGATAGTAGGGTTAAGGTTGGCTTGATATTCTAGTGGGAGAAACAAGTTTAGTAGTGCTATGATCAGTCTCCAAGTGGGAGGTTATTGTTGTGGAGTTTGATCAGTCTCTAAGTGGGAGATTTTTGTGATATGGATAGACTTAGAGGTTTATTTAGTGCTATTTTCTCCTCATAGTATTTCTACAGGGGTTTGGGAGTAGCAGCCTCAAGCGAGGTCCTGGGGTAGCACCCCTGGTGCACTCTATGTCATAGTATAGGGTAGGGTTGAGGGCCAATGCCCTTATGGAGTTTTTGGGGGAAGCCCCCCTAAAGTAAAAAATAATCTTATATTTTGAAAGGCATCAACTACTATTTTTCTATTATTCTAGCCCTAATTTTGTAACTGGCAAAGAGCTTGTATAAAAAGGCTTAAGGTTAGGGATTTTCATAATGTCTGATGCAAAAAATTTATTCTTGCATTGGTATTGAGTTATAAGTGGTTGTAGATTGTAATTAGGTTGTAATCACTAGATCATAATAATATTGGACTTTTTGTAGGTGGACATAGCCTAGGGATTGGGTGAATCACATTAAATATTGGTGTCTTCTATTCTCTTCTATGTGATCTATTAATTTTTGATATTGGTTATATTTTCATGTAAGTTTTATTTCTATTTGAGGTCAATCCTAACATTTTCATCTCTCATTGACATGTTATTTTAGACCTCATCTCAAGGAAGGTTGGGGATGGAAGGAAAATAATTTTTTGGGTAGACTCGTGGAATGGATATCACATTTTGGATGAAGAATGATAGGATAGAGAACTAAAACAAAAAAATATGTGATTTGTGGGGATGCAAGTGTAGAGACTACATGATAGAGTCTAATAGGGTGTTTGGTAAAACTTGGGTTTCAAAATATTATTGGGTGGATGGCCTTTCTCTTGAACAACAAAAATCTCTAAAAAATGTATTTTCTAGAAGGAAATTTTTTTTAACTAAGAGAATGTACAAGATTAGGTGGTGTGCTTTTGCCTTGGGTGAGTTTTCTGTAAGGTTAGACTATGAGCTGATGGAAAATCGAGCAGGTGAAATCTTTGGAGTTGGGGATTTATGTTGGCATAAAGAGGTTCTACCTAAATCAAGGACTTTCTCTTGGCTAGCAATCCAAGTGCAAATTATAACTAGGGAAAGAAGAAAGAAATTAGGATTTCAATGTCCAAATATATCTGTGATGTGTGGTAACCTACTGTTATAGTGTGCAGTGGTAGTGAAATGTTGGTGTCATGTGCAAGATAAGTTGGGATGGTATGGCCCTTTGAGATCTTTTTTAGCTCATTTCTTTTTATCCTGGCCACAAATGAGTAAAATAAATATTCTTCAAAGATTGTGGAGGATAAGCGCATCAATTGTAATATGGGAGGTGTGGAAGGAGAGAAATAGGAGAATATTTTTAGAGGTGTATGAATCAATGGAACATATCTTAAGAAGGATTTATCATTCCATTCAAGAAGTAGTCAGTGTTGTATTATTTAGAAAGGATTAGTTGAAGTGTGGTTTGATGAGAGAAGATAGAGTTATTCAATGAGAATGGCTAGGGATCAAAATTCAACAAGCTAAAGTTTAAAGTGGCATATATCAAAGAATGAAAAGAGTCAAAAATAAGTGTAGAAAGTTCCATAGGAAGTTTGGATAAAGGATAATTTTGATGGAGCTATGAGCAGTAATCCTAGTAAATTGGGGGTGGGTTTTATAGTGCGAGATCATCATGAAGAAACTTTGGCTTTCATAGAAAATAGATTAATGGATGGCAGAAATAATGAACTAGCATTATTAGTAATTCATTATACTAATAAGGTGGGTGAGATAAAAGTAATCATGTAAGGTGACTTGATGGTGGTGGTTGAGGTGATTAGAAGAAATCACATTTCGGTGTGGCACTTAGAAAAATTCTTAATAATAGTTAGTGAGGAGTTGATTCTTTGGAAGATTTTAAATTTTGTCATGTTTGTAGAGAGGCTAACTTGGAAGCTAATTAGTTATCAATATGGGTAGTCGATTGTCTAGATGTGGATAAAGGGTGTTTTGAATGGTGTAGTCATTGGGATGGGGTTTTGTTTGATGTTTAAAATAGTGAAAAGTGGTCATTTTTAAATGATGAAATGGAAGGTGTCAACTGGGGTGAAATGTCAAAATGAATTAATGATGAAAATATTTGGGTGATCTGAAATCAATGCTCACATAATGTAAAATGTAGGTTTTAAAAAAAAAGGATAGAATAATGATGAGTACAAGAGGAATTGTCAATTTGATGTGGGTGATCTAAGAAAAGGGGGGGTGAATTTTCTATAAAACATGATAGATGAAAAGGCTACTGACAGAAAGTGGCAAGAAAGGAAATTGACTAAGGGCTAGAATATAGGTTGCCTTTACCTTTTAGATGGCTAGATAATAGAAAGCACTCTTCGGTCTAGTCCAAAATCATTGACTCCATTTTTTTCTTCAATTTCTATTGCAAAGAGTGATGGAAGTAGTGAAGGGAATGGTTGGAGAACTATCTTAGAATTCAACCCACCATTAGAAAATAAATGTTGACATAGCTTTAATGGTTATGGCATGGGGGCTAGAATTGGCTTTCTCAGAAGAAGAAGAAGTTGAGCGGATGATAAAATCATTGTTTCCAAAAGACTTGATTGTTGGGATTAAATCCTTATTACAGTGGGCATGGGTTGGGAAGGGTTTCAATTATAGTGAATGCTATGCAGATAAAGCAGAAGGGGAGGCAAGAGAGAAATTTGGCTTTATTTGCTGGCCAACTGGTGTGAATAAGGAGGATTGTAAGGATAAAATTAGAGTTGAATGGCTCATATTGGCAGAGGATATTTTCTCTTTCCTAGAGAAGGCAAGAAGAAAGGTTAAATGCTTTCTAGTTTCTCATCTGCATTATTGTCACACTACAGGAAGCCATAAAAGGTGAATGGTGGTGACAATAGTTTTTTTGGTAAAGGAGTATGTGGTAGAAAATTAAAAATGACCAAATTTTTCTTTTTGAGGATGACCTAAAGGAAAAATGGTCCTAAGTTTTGTTTCCGCTACCTTGTAGGTGGGGGGAGTCATTGGACCACATGTTTCATTCATACTGTATGGGTTCAAATAGTAGTGAGTCAAATAGCTTCTTTTTCCAATATGGTGGGGAATTTGATTGATGAAATGTCAAGGGTGGGACTAAAGAACTATCTTATTTCCATTTTAGGGCCCTCAAATTCTATGGGTGGTGGATGATAGGAGTTTTTGGGTGTTAAGATTTTTTAAATGGATGTAGAATTTAAAGTATAAAGCTTCAGTAGATGGAAAGGAGCTATTGAAATGAAATAACTTAAGATAACTTCTATGAAGAACCACATAAAGGAGTCAAAAGCCAAAAAAATATCAGATCTAGGGGTTAACAAATGATCAATCCTCATAAGAAAAATGCAAAAGACAAGGAAGGTGGGAAAGAGAGCAATAAAGGTGACATAGTGCCTGAAGCATTGGGTAGAGCCAAAGTAGGTTTTTGAGTGCACTATAATTCTAGGGCTTTTTAATTTCAATGTTTTTGAAAATACATATATAAATTTTTGTAGCCATAAAAAACCTTGGAAATATGGGAAATAGATGATGATTGAGTATTGGATAGTAAGAGTTGGCTATGCAGTAAGTTGTAAGTGGTGTTTATAGTGTGAAGGCTATTTTGGAAATTTAGCCTATTTATGTACCTTTGAAAGTTTATGAATATAACAAAATATTATTATAGAACAAAAGAATAATAATAACAAACAAATATATATAAAACACAAACATATACAATAATAGATAATAACTAGAAAAATGGAACTGATAACAAACTAATTAATTCAACTTAATGGGAAACTATGCATATATTAATTACACCCACTCAAAAGTTTCATCCCTTGAAAAACAAGTGGGGCTGGTATTTAAGTAACACCGTAACATACAAAAACATCATCCAATAGATAGATAAAATTAAAAAAATAACAAGCAAGCATGTATAAATAGGAATGGAAAGAATTGCAAGTACGAGAAATAAATTCAATAAAGATATGCATAAATAAGAGGAGGTCTATCAAATAAGGAGGGAAAATAAATAGTAGCCAAAATTATAAGGAGTAAGAGATAACTTCTCCATAGACACATCACAAGAAGAGAGAGAATTAAGGAGATTGTTGGTATCCTCTTTTCTTAAAGAAACTTTAGAACAGGGATTGTAAGTATTTGTTAATGATTCATCTCTACTAGTATCATTGAATAAAGGCAAGGTCAAATTGATGAAATTATTTATAAAATTCTCCTCTTGTGCTAAAATATCCCTAAGAGGAAGGTATATTTTAGGAGAAGAAGAAATATCAACTATGTCATGTGGAAATAATATAGAAGAGATATCATCCATGATATCATTATTTGGATGTAACGTACTTTCATGAGGAAGAGATTAGTACTTGTCATCATCCAAGGGTTCATCCCAAATAGGACAATCATCATCGTGAAGAATATATCTATCAAGAAATAATGTCATGGAAGAAAAAGGAGAGAAATTGAAAGGAAATATAAATTGATCTTTACTGAAAGTGTCCTAATAGATAACGTCTATATTAGGTGAAAGGTTAACAAAAATCTCTAACTTTCCCTCACAAAGAGAAAGATCATTAAGAGAGTTTGAAATCATAATCTTTCCCTAATGGTTCCTCATAAGGTAATGTAATAGATGACAATGCAATATCACATATAGTGAAGTGATTCCTTTTAGGAGAAACATATTTTAAAGGAGGATGTTATTTTATGGAAAAGGTAGTAGATGAATGGTTCTATTGGCCTAATTTTTCACTTTCTTAAAAACTTGTTAAAATTTGTCAAAAATAGGAAGAATCATGTCTAAAAGCTTAGGGTTTCTGAGTATTATGTTATCCCTCATGAAAAAACCCTAGGTAAAATCTTTTTTTTGTTATGTCATTGAAGTTCATTCAAAACACATTTTCCTTTTAAAAGGAGATCTGTGAAAACCTTATTACAACATTATATCCCTATGTCTTAAGCTAATGTTTTATCTCTATATTTCATGATCTTTTTTATCTTTTGAGTCATGACATTGTGAAGTCTCAATAATCACAACATTGCTCTAATTTTCTTACTAACCATTTCCAAGGTTTTGAAAGGGTGAGACAAAAAAAATTTGAGCTTAGTGTGGCTTTGTAGTGGTCAGTGATAACGTCAAGGTTGGAGGTGCAATTGAGTGAAACATAGAAGAGTGCATGATCAAAATTCATTCTTGACTTAATGAATTTCAAGTGAAAATTTTGTGATAAAGGAAAAAAGGTTAATTCCAAATGATCATCGCAAGGTACTAGGTCATAAAGTATTAAGGATATCTTAAGTTAAGACCATGTGAATGGAAGGAAGTTGTTAATAAAGATGTCAGTGCAACATCATGGGGGATCAAATAAAATGTGAAGACTAAGCCATGATGATGCAAAGAGGCATTGATGGTTAAGAATTATAAGTATAAGAACCTTTGCAAGTGGGTTAAAGAAACCTCAAGTTAATGAAGCAAGACTGCAAAAGCTTCTAGTTGCACCTTTGTGGGGTTAATTATTGAGTTAGAGTTTTAAGCCATGAAGTAGTTAAGAAAAGAAGGCATTTAAAGAAAATCCTGATCACATGATCACATAGGTGAAATATGAAGATGATTTCTAGGATGTGAAATCACAAAAAATGCCTAGCAATTTAAAGAAATGTTTGTCACTAGATCGTGAAGGTTTAATGTAAAGTAATATGTTAAGTTGTGATGCAGTGATTCATTGATCACTACAGTTAAGATTTCATACTATTGCATCATTGCTAGATTTAGTGAATATCTTAGAGTAAAGGTCATGAGGTGACAAATGCTATGGATCGTGCCTTCACAAGGTTTAGCTATAGTTGCCAAACTGATGTTGTGAACATGTGATGATAAGTTAAGAATGGATAAGGTTAAAGAATAGCACAAGTTTGCAAGGGTTTGCATAGCAATCAAAATTCAAGTTGTTAAGCTGCAAGAAAAAGGTCATGGTCAAAAAAATAATGGAATGCAACTTTGCAAGTTAATAGTAAAGGTAAACACATAATGATGTGAAGCAGCAAGCAAAGGAATTGTTGTAGTTAAGAATGTTTGTCACACTCTCACATAGTTTTATAGATGGTCATGGCATTAAGTTGTGATGTTACAAGATAAGAAAAGTGTTAAAGGAAAATGCTTGGTGCAGCATCAACCAATAAGAATTAGAATCTTCTCTAATGGTTGCAAAGGGGTGATAAGGTAATAATATAAGGAAGCACATCATCACAAGGATAAAAGATGTTATGGTATAACTAGCAGGGAAGGTGTGAAATTGTAAATAAAGCATTCAATGTCTAATCAAAATAGTCTAAAGGCTAAAGTTAAGGAAAGCTTTGAAGGAGAAAACAAAGGCATTCACAACATCATCAGCCGAACTTCGCAGTTAGAAAGATAAAATGCCAAGTTTCAAAACATTAAAAAGATAATCCTAGTCACATGGTCACAACTGGAATAAAAAAGAACATAAAAGTCATGGCAAAGGAGTGATGAGTTGGTCTTTGCACCATCACAACTATCTATTTTAAGGCATGAAATTAGTTTTAATGGTCATGTCTAAGTTGGATAAAAGAAAATGATCTGGATGGACAAAGATATAAAAAAATGTAGATTTTGCTAGCTTTTCAAGAATTGATAGGTTCTTCAAGTGTGATGGTCTTGAAATCCATTATTTTCGTGCTCATATTGTAAAAAGAAATAAAGTCTAAAAGATTGGGAAATTTCCATTTCCATTTTCATAATTGCTTAAATTTCCTAAGTGAATTTTGAGTTATAGAGTGATTTCCAGTGATTTTTCAGATTCAACATATATAGTTGATAGAATTACTAGCATAAGTCACTCAAAAAGAAGGAGAAATAATTTCACAAGAAGTGATTGAAGACCCAGATGCACCACCAAAGGTTTCCAGTATATTTGTAGAAGAATGGATACATATTATGTCTGGTTCCACCAACATGCTGAATGGAAATGATCTTTCTTTCAAAGACCCATATGCATCATGTAGAGATGCAGAGGTTCCTGATAGGAATGGGTATGAATTTTTCTAGCACTTCTACAATAATAAAGCACCAAAGTTCTAGTATCTAACCCTTAGGTGAGGAATTTGGGAAAGTTAATTATGCCAGAAGTGTTTGTAAACCATTAATCAAATGTTATGATCTTCTTAATAAGTCATTCTATAGACGAGATAGAAGCATTTTCCTATCCTTGGATAAAGAAACATTCATAGAAGTATTTTATTTTTGTGCACCTATGTTGCTACCAATTGAGATAGAGAAGTTGAATGAGAATTTAAAGAATCATAAGAGTTTCTACATGGATAGGAATATGACTAGACACATTCCTTCAATAAAGAAGAACATGGGAGAGATTTGAAAGAAGAAAGATATTGAGAAGATTATGCCCTTGGAATTCTTCCAAAGATACATTTCAAAATACTGTGTTTGGGATCCACAAAACCCTAGGTTTAGATGGAATCATGAATGCTTCAAGAGCACATTATGTTATGGCTTTAAATATCCAAGACCCAAATCATAATATTGGGTATGATTTTGTGAAATATATTATTGATAGTATCCATAAGGAGATCACTACTGCCCATAAAGGAGAATTGAAGGATTTTAAATTTCATCATTATTCCCTAATCATGCATGTGATCTTGTTCAAGAATGTTGATACATTTGATCACAAATTTTTTGAGTCTACACAAGAATGGGGAGAAAGGTTGCTAGTATAGAGATGGACAAGGATATGGAAAATGTTCTACCCACATTCTAAAGTCATTTCTTTTTTATAATGATTTTGTTCATCCAATTTTTAAAATGATAGGATTGTTAACTGAAAGAATTGCTAGGAGTGTGAGAAAGGTTATTAAACCTAAAATGTGTTTTGATGTTGGAAAGAAATTGACACATTATTGGGGAAGTGTTTTCTTGTTTGAAGGGTATACTATTATAAAAATCTTTGGATGCCCTTAGCTACCTCATATCCTTCCCAAGTATGTCCCTAAGAGGTTAAGGTTTCTAGAAGTATTTTGGTAATTAATTTCCTTAAATAGAGAATACTTGGGAAAAAGTGTCAAGAAAGGAACCTTATTGTGTAGATGCACTAAGGTGGGAGATTTTGAAATAGGTAAAAATGCCATTGAGGTAATCAATGCAGTTTTGAGAAATTTTAAGCTGCCAATTGGACCAACAAGAACTTATGATCTTTTCAATATAGTTAGACATGCTTTAAAAAACATGAGAACATAAAAATTGCTTCCCACAAAAACCTATGTGGGAACAAGATTTTATTGCTGATAGATTAAATGAGGACATTTGTAGGGATAGGATGGTCAAGTATAAGGATATTGTCAATTTTGAATATGAAATGAAAAAATAAAATACATCATTCAAAGGGTTCTATGTTGATGAATACTATTGGTCAAAATTGGAGAAGTGTGTGGTGAATTTTGACGAATTGGTATCTCAAGTCCCAGAGGAAATCATAAAAAAGATCAACCCTAAGCATTCTGATTATGTGATTATGGCTAAGGTTTCTGACTATGAGGACATTAGGAGTAGGTGCTTAATATATCAAGCTTTAGAGGATAAGTAAAGAACAAATAAATAATATTTGGAGGCTCAAACGATTGATGATAGGATTATTTAAGCTCGAGCTTTTATGAGTGATGACAATTTCATCAAATCTAACGAGTTAAAAATTTTCTTATTTAAAAAAAGGTAGAATGAACTAGCCCTACAAATGAAACATGGGGATTTTGATGAAGTAGTTACTAGATTAGAGTAGAAATTGCAAGAATATAATCTTGCCAGTGAAGCCCTCACTATTGAAGAAATAAGAGATTTAGTGACTAAGAGTAGTATGATTGTATTCCTTGGATGGGATACTATCTCATCCTTTTTGTTAGATCAAATGAAGATACATGAGAGATCAATCTTGTTTGAAGATTAAAATCAATGTGGAGAGCTAAGAAGGTTAGGATATAACATAGATTCTCAAACAATGGCAATATGGAGTTTACCTCTAGCGCATAATAAGCCTACCCTCATGAAGATCAAAGAATCCCCTGGGGGGATGTCATTTTCTGGCATGCCTAGTCTACATCTAGTGATCAAATGTATTGATACAAACTATAGTAGCATTAATGGGAAAAAATAAGATGGATACTCTTCAGGCCCAGCTAGAAAAAACATATGAAAGATTTATCAAGACAAGAAGAAGCTATAAAGAGGAAATGAAGAAAGTCATAACTACTATAGAACTCCATAACAAAAGTGTGTAGACATAAGGCCAAGCACCCAAAATAGGGGAGACATTAGGCCAATGGAAATTTATGAAAGAGAGTTACAAGTATGCAAGGATATAAAAATCAAAACAATGAAAAACTTTATAATTCATTAGATAAATGCACTAAAGGCAATTTCTCCAAATGTGCATTGCAAATACCTAGCATTAGAAGGAGAAAAATATAGATGTTCAAATATTTCTCTTTTATCTCCACTTTTTGATACATGGGGCCCTTACATGCAATTTTTTGATAGTTTAGTCCCTTTGTTACCTTAGAACAAAGACTTGCCAAAAGAAATCATCGTAAACACTAGGAAAGTGATCCATAAAGTGAAATATTTGAATGGTTTCTTCGGTGGCAAGATGTAGCCAATCCAAAACAAGATTAAGAAAATTGTTGTAGGTACACCAAATTTTGTACCTATAATTTTGGATAGTGAAGGAAAAATGAAAGACTTGGTAGAGTGGCCATCCTCTTTTGATAATATTCTTGATCATCATAGGTTTTTGTCTTATTGCAATAATGAAGAAAGTGCTATAGTAGTCTATGATATGGTTGATATGCTTTATAAGATAAAGGTAGAAGTCTCTAAAGCAACTATTGAAGTAAAATCCATAATAAATGTCAAGTGGACCAAGTGCTTAGATGAATTGGAGGTCGTAAAAGATGTCACTTAGCCAGATGTTGATACATATATTACCATATTGAAACTGATTGCACACATCAAAGCTTTGTCATCTGGTGACAGTAACTAGTGTAGTTAAAGGATGAAGTTAGTCTATAGTTAAAGGTTTAAAGAACAAAGGGAAAAGGCATGGATGGTGATAGGAGCTTAAGAAAAATCAAATGTGCTAAAGATATATTTGCTAACAAATGCCTCCTGCCAATTTTTGCAACTACATCCAAAGTTTTTGATCCAAGTATAAAGAATGTTTTGTATTATAATAGAATAGAAATATCTTTGTATTTTCTTTTGAATAGTTTTTTGACAAGTGTCCTCCCATCTGAAGCTTTCTATAATCCTTTCTATAAAAGGATTTACAAGATGTGGAGTTGAGGTTCAAATTTGGTAGAAGTTTAGTATTGTGTTATTTTTGCATTCAGTATAATAGTCTTTGTAAAAACTTTGTGACATATCCATCGCTACAAATCTGAGTTCTAATACATTGAACAATGAAGGATTATACTATCTTGTCTTGAGTTATCATGGGCTTACATCAGTATTCTATGATTTTCAAGGAGAATTAATACAAGAATAATATTTTTCTATGTCTTTTTCTCTAAATTCTATCTCCATTGTTATGTGTTGGTTATCTTGAGATTGTGTGGGCAAGGTTTATGCAATTTTATGTAACTAGGATAGGTTGTATATTAGTTTTTTGTTGTTTTTAATTCAAGGAATTAAGTAAATGCTTCAATAAACTAATAGGATTTCTAGTCATATAAGAAGAATATTCATAAGAATGGGGTTTAGGGTTAATTTTTGACATAATTGATTGTAATGCAATTAATTAGGTCAAAATTGTTGGGTAGACTCTAAATGCCAATAGATAGGGCACTAATCATTTGTTCAGTTGCATGTTGAAGAAATCATGGAGTTTCATGAAGAAAAACTTTAAAAATAAATCAATTTTACTTACATGAATGTAGAGTTAAAATTGTAGTCAACACTTATTTGCAATAATTCCTTGTATGTCATTTCTTAGCTGTCATTTTCAAGGATTATTTGTAAAATTTAGAAGAATTCTAACCATTTTTTGTTGTAAGGGATAGAAGTTAAATAAAAAGATTATGTTAATAAGTATATGTTGAAGTCAAGAACCATAAACTAGTCATATATACATATATCCCTAAGGTGGACCTACCTTGGTTTTGCATAACCTAAAGAGTAGAGAATCCTTGTGATTTTGTTAAATTTGGATCTAGATTTGAAGATTTCTTAGTTGAATATAGGTGGTAGCTAACCCTTAGACCAAGATTTATTCTCAAAATCTTGGTATCAGGTACTTTGTTGCTCAGTAGTTTTGAAACTCCAACAAAATGGCAACTCTATTGGGGACTTGAGGAAAGAAAAGAACTCTGATGTTCTAGAATCTTTGCTAATGTTCCATATCTATTGGCATAATCCTATTAGTTTTTAAGTTTGTTCTTGGGTACTGGTTTTTGTTGAATGACAAACCTTGAGAATTTGTGGAAACATCTAGTACCACTAAAGCTATCACATAGAATGGGTTTGTGAAGTGCCTTATTGGCCAAATAGAGTTATTTTCTTAAAAATATACAATAAAAGGATTAGGGTTGGATTCCTTTTTGTTATATTTGTTTCAAATTAAAGTTTTCCTCATAAAAGTTTCTTTGTCATTTAGCCAAATAAAGATATTTTTTTCCCTTTGTGGGTGGCGACTCAGTCTTAGGTTTTGATACTAGTGCTTATTAGAAAATTAAAAGATGGTTGATAGGAGAAATAATATGAGAGCCTATGTGAAGGAGAACCCATATATCCCATTGTATATTGATTTACCAAAGCATGGCAAGGAAAATTGACTTAAAAATAAGTGTGAATCTGATCATGCTTGGAAACCTAGAGATAGCCCACAATACCAACCTTTAGCAGAGAAAGAAAATTCATCTCATAGCTCCAAGTCTAAAACCACTAGGCTCCTAGGCAATATTTTCACAATTCCTTATCATGAAGTAAGGTTCTATCAAGATAAAATGTTATCATCTATAGGAGATATTGTTTTTAGAACTAGTGTTGTAGAAAAGATGAATTAGTGTCTTAGACCTAGAACTATTTAGTCAAATAGGCCAAATATTGAGAAACTCCATTTAAAAGAAATATGATAGATTTGGATGATTTTGTAGAGTCTAAAGCAATAGCTACAGATCATGATGATCTATTTTTTGAGGTAGAATTCCTTAGAAGAAGAGTCGCTGAAGAAGAAGCAAAGTGTATTCATTTGGAGAAAGAAAAAGAGAAAATAACCATGAGTACTCTTATTGAAAGAGATAACTTTCTCAAAACAATGGTTGCTCGAAAAGAGAAGAACAAAAAGTTAGAAGAAAATTCCTCCAAGGTACATTCAGTTGTATCTGGAGATGTTGAAGTGTTAAGATCTAAAGTCCAAGAGGAGGAAAATATTTTGAAGGAAAAGGAAGGCCTATTTTAGCCCAAGTGCAATCCAAGAAACCTATTGAACTAGAATTTATAGACTTGACAATGAAACATCTTGATAAGGATAAGAAAAAGGTTGTAGGAATCCAAGCAAATGAACCTTAATCTATTCCTAGAAAATCTGCAAGTCAAGTCATGTCTCAACTAGACCTAGATTTAGAGAAGGTAAGGAAAGAGAAAGAAGATTTAGCTGATGAGCTTGAGAAAGTGGAGAATGAAGCACAAGCAGTAGAGACAGGAAGAAAAATCCAATTCATTAGTCTAATTATTCCCTAGCATCATGGCCTAGTATGTCCACTCAAGCCACAATGTCTATTCCCACTTATGGACCAATAGTACCAAGTTGGAAAATATGTCTCAATTGGCCCTTGCATCATCCTTTACCGCTAGTATTCAAATCCCTATTATTCAACAAATACAGTAACCTCAAGTCTTTTTTCAAAACCAAGAAAATGCAGCAAGTTCGTCAAATATTGATGATTTTACAAAAAGACCTATATATATGGAAAAATATAGATAGATGTCATTTCTAGGTATCTATGGTTTCCCACATCCTATCTCCTTTGCTCTCATAGATAAGGTTATAATTTTTTAGGAAATAATGCTATTACTAGTGAAGAGAACTTAAGAAGATTTGTAGACATGCTCAATGATTATGAAGTAGAGCATAAAGATGTGGTCATGAATTTTTTTATGCATTCATTGACTAAAAATGCAAGGGACTAGTTTAGGAGGCTACCGGATGACAACATTAGTTCATGGAATGACTTGGAAAAATATTTTAAGGAATAGTATGAAAATAATACTAATATTGGTTTCATGTTAAATGACTTTAACAATATAAAAAAGAACCCTAATGAGTCCACTTTTGACTTCAATATGATGTTTCAAAAGGGGATGTATAAGATCTTCCAAGTGCTGAGACTTGGTGAAGATGTGTGTCCTACTACATGTTTTAGAGCATTTGATAGTAAGATGGCCTATACCTTAAGAGATAAAGATGCTGAAACCTTAAGATAATCTTACAAGATCGTAGTTAATATTGAAAACAATAGAAAGGCCTCGGGTAAGCTAGGAAGAAGGGATGATCCCAAATTGTTCAATCTAAGGAACAATGAAAAAGAAAGTTATAATCTTGTTGTAGGTAAGAAGCCTGAGGAGGATACCATAGGTAAAGTGTTGCATTTGCTAAAGAATATAAATCCACCAACAAGTAATGTGAGTAAGAAGAATAATGAAGATAAGACTCAATTCAATAACCAGTATAATAGGTAGCCTAGAATGCAAAATTACCCATATACCACTCAATGGAAATATGGCAATCCTATCCCTAACCCGGTCCAAAATGCTAAGGACAAAAGTACCCCTGACCCTCTATAAAGAAATTATATCAATATGACATATGATGTACCATGGTGCATGATATGTCAGTCAGCTCACTCCCCTAATTATTGTATAGTAGCCTAATCATTCATTGCAAATTAGCATGTGCAAAATGAGGAGGGAGAAGACAAAAAAGATCACGAGGATATAAGTTGCAACATGGGGAATTTAAGTGATGATTATGTGGATTCTAATTTAGAAGAACATGAAAATGATATTTCTTATTAGATAAATTTTTATCAAGTACATCATCAATGAGTATTCTCAGCCAATGAAGATTGTGATGAAGACAAGGTTTACACTACATCCTCAAATGTTGGGCACATAAATTTGAGAAAGCCTTCTAAGGAAGAAATTGGTAGAATTATAGTAGAGATGGTATCTCAAGTGCACATTAATTATAAATTGAGAAATAGAACTATCAACAATGATACTGGTAAGGCATATAGAATCTTTATCAAAGATATCACTCATAAGATGATTAATGGCAGTAAGAAAGATAATACAATGATAGTCAAAGTCAAGGACAATAAAAGAAAGAAGTGGGAGCCTAAGAAGAAAGTTCAAATTTAGAATGTTAAGACAGGAAAATCTAGTGTGCAAGATAAGAAATCAAAGCTTGGTATCTTTAAGAAAATAGTAGGATCTACTACTCCAAAATTATTAGCTCCAAGTATTTCTATTAAGCCTACTGACATGATCTAATTGGTATGATTTCTATGTAGTCTCACATTATCGTTAAGGTTCCTTTATCTAAAACATTTAGTATAGAAGAACATAAAAGTAAGGTTATTGCTTGGTTGGTTGGGATAAGTAGTAATAGTAATTTTGAACAAAATCCCATTGTTATATAGCAGACACCAGTTGTAGTAAAAGATATTGGAATCATGTCACAAATACCTCAAATGTATTTAGACAACTCGTCTATGGCCTATTTATAATATATTTAGTCATAAATGGTCAAACCTTAAAGAAATATATGACAGATTTAGGAGAATGTAATACCATAATGCCTTTCAAAGTCATAGAAGCCCTAGGTTTAGAAATAGATACCAAACAAGGTAGGTGTAGGACCATGGATGTAAGGGAAGTGCTTGTTATAGGTACCATTAATGCATTTCCTTTCAAGTTAGCTACTTATCTTGGGGTTGAAATGACCATGACATTTCTTGTAGTTGATATTCCTCCTTACTATGGAATGCTACTCTACAAAAAATGGAGTGCTGCAATTGGAGGTAGCCTACAATGTGACCTATCATATGCCACTTTTCATATAGGTGATGAGACTATTAAGGTTGATAGAGAGCCAAGGGTTAATTATGCTTTCAAAGATAATGTAGACAAGGATGCCACATGTTTCTTAGACATAGATGTTAATGCATTAGGGTTGAATTGATTGTTCAAGAAGTTGAGAAACTTTCATCAATGATTGCACAAGAGGTAGCATGTTGGATAGATTCATAGAACTTGTGGACTATGTACTTTAAGGGAATAGTTTCTAAGAAAGGTTTAGGAGCTGGGGTAGTGTTCATATCTCCATAAAAAATACATTCAAATACTCATTTCCCTGAATTTTTCATGTGCAACTAATATAACTGAGTATGAAGCACTCTTACTAGGATTAATGGTGGAAACTAGCCATGGAATAAAAATATTGTTGATTATGAGTTAGTTGTTTCTTAAGTAAGAGAAACATATGCATCTAACAAAAAAAGGTTGAAGCAATACAAGAATGCTATTTGGATCTAGATTGAATTGTTTGATGTCTTTGGTATCTCTTGGATGGAAAGAAGTATTAATAATATGACCTATCTGTTAGCTAATGTAGCCATTAAGCCTCAAGATATATCTTTTGTTGGTGTCTGATAGATTGAAATGCATAACAGACTGTCAATTCTTGATAATGTCCAAAATTGGAAGGTCTTTGAAGAAGATAGGGATATCATAAATTTTCTAAATTGTGAAGACAAATTCTATGGACAAGAAATTGACTATGTAGCCTATGTTGAAAACATAGATGGAAAAGATATTGTATTTCAACAAGAGGTTATGTAGTTGAAAATAAATAAGATCCCAAAGGGATTTGTGGTCTTAGAAATTATCTTTGATAATCAAGATAGATGCAAAGCAAAAAGAAAAGAATCTAATGCCAAGGATCTAGAGGAGATAAACTTAGGGACTAATGAGGCACCCAAGAAGTTTTTTATTGGAAATAAATTAGCCCCTAAAATTAGACAAGAGTTGATTGGTTTGTTAAGAAAATATAAGCATGTCTTTTCTTCATCTTATGATCATTTGAAAGCATATAGAGAAGATCTCTTTCAATATGAAGTATCCTGAAAGAAGGAACCAAGCCTTTTAGATATAAGTGTAGACCAATCAACCCTACTCTTGTGCCCAAGATGCAAGAAGAGTTAATAAAGTTAAGAGATGTAGGGATCATCAAACCTATAAGGCATTCCTCTTGGGTGTCCAATCTAGTCTCTATTAGAAAGAAAAAGGGAGATATAAGGTTATGTGTGGATTTCAGAAATCTTAACATATCTTCATTGAAAGACAACTTTGGCCTACCTAATATGGAAGAAATGTTACAAAGGGTTTCTAGACCAGAACTCATGTCCATGATGGATGGGTTCCTAGGTTATAATCAAATGGTTTTAAAGGAATTTGAGTAGTATAAGACTGCATTTACAACACCTTGGGGAACCTATGTTTATAGTAGAATGTCATTTGGCTTAAAAAAATTTGGTGCTACTTTTCAAAGGACTATGAATGTAGATTTTAAGGATATCATTGATAAATTCTTAGTAGTATACTAGGATGACTTGACTGGCTATTCAAAGGATGAAAATGATCACAACATGCATCTAGAGAAAGTTGTCATTAGAGCATTAAAGTTTGGCATTTCTTTGAACCCCAAAAAATGTGCCTTTATTGTCATAGAAGGTAAGCTTTTGGGCCATGTAGTTGGAAAAGGAGTTAGAATTGACCTTGAGAGAGTAGAAGAAATAGATAAAATTTAGAAACCAAAGAATGTAAAAGGAATTCAGTCATTCTTTGGGTAGATCAACTTTCTTAGAAAATTTGTCACCAACTTTGCAGAGGTAAGTAGGCCTATTTCCAAGATGTTAAAAAAGTCTCTGAGATCAAATGGGATGTAAAACCAAGAATGAGATTCAATGAGATAAAACAAGACATTAAGGAGGCCACTATTTTGAGAGCTCTTGATTATTCCAAACCAATGCATATTTTCACTTTTGCTTCTTTCCATGCAGTTTCTATTGGATTGTTGTAGAAAAATTGCGATGGATTTGAACAACCTATTACATTTTTCAAAAAATATTTGTAGGCTTCTAAACTTAAGTATGGTATAGATTAAAAGCAAGCGTATGCATTGGTTAAAGTAGTAAAGGTATTCAGATGCTATCTAATGGGAGCCATTGTAATTGTATTTGTTCCAAATGTTACAATAAAAGACATCTTCTCATAGCAAGAAGTATTAGGAAGAAGATGTTGATGGATCCATAGAATCCAAGAATTTAACATTGATATCCAAATCCCTAAGTTGGTTAGAAGTCAAGGCCTTGCAAAATTGATGGCACAAGTTAACTTTGAAGGAAATTAGATTAACCAACTAGATGATGAATGTAGGAGTGATCTATGTGATATGGACACTTTAGATTGGTACAAAGATACAATATTCTACTTACAACACATGAAGGCTCCATTAGGACTAAATACAAATTAGAAGAGAGCTCTAAAATTATAGGCTAGTAGATATATTATTGTCATAGGTCAGCTATGGTGAAGAGACATGGAGGTGTCCTTTTGAAGTACATTGATAAAGAGGAGTCAGGAAAGATTTTGAGTGAAATGCATGAAGGATTTTTATGGGGTTCATTACATGGAAAAAAAAAAAACATCCCACAAGGTCCTTAGCTCTGGCTTTTGGTGGTCTACTTTGTTTAAAAATGCACATGAATTAGTGAAGAAATGTGTTGCACGTTAGAGATTTAGTGGAAAGTTAAAATTCTCCTAAAACTTACCATTAAAACCAGTAGAGGTGCAAGCACCTTTCCAAAAATGGGGCATTGACTTCATTGGGGAAATTTCAAATAAGTTCAGTGGAGGGAATTCAAGGATACTTGTTACCACTAATTATTTTACTAAGTGGGTAGAGGCAGTTTCTACCAAGAATACAAAAAGAAAAGTGGTAATAAACTTCATATTGAACAATGTTATTATCAAATTTGGATGTCCATAGAAAATTGTCGCTGATATGTTAGAATAAAGCATTGATTTAATTTCATTTATTAAATCCTCTTTATTCCCTTCTTAAGATTTCCCTTTATGCATCCTTTTTTCATCTCTATTTAGTATTTAATTAGTAATTATTAAATAGCTTTTCCTTTTAGGTTACCCTTTTTTGAGTTTTGATCTCCTTTTATAAGGATTGATCTCTTTTGTATTTGGTTATCTTTTCCATTTCTAAAAATACATTAGCACATTTTTCAGAGCAAACCCCTTTGCCTTCTCTTTTCTTTTTCTTCTGTGATAGGTTTTTGCATGCAGATATTCAAAGGCTTTATGGATTTGTGTTGATCAAATCCTTCATGGTATCAGAGCCAGATCTGTTGTAGCTTGTTTTTTATTTGGAGAAAAAAGAGAACAAGGGTTTGACAGAATAGATCTAGAATTTCTCAGGTCTTTTTTGAGAAAATAAGGGGCTCACTAATTTTTGGAGTAGGTTGAGGCCAAACGGACAACACAGATGGATCCAGAAGGTGGCAAAACCCTTATTTCCATACAAAATTTGTCCAATTTGGACAAAGTTGATCCAAGAGGCAAAAAAAAATTGCCCAGCAAGGCTATATGGGCTTTGCATGCATTACGAGGCAATTTTTTTATCAAAAAAATCAAAAAAAGATTTAAAAAAGCACTCAATTTTTTTGTTTTCTAGCCCACAGGCCCTTTCTTGGCACTGAAAGACCTATTTCTGACCCACTCTGGCAACAACACCGGCACAGGCGTTGGCATTAAGTTTCCCAGTCACCGCTCACTTATGGTCATGGCACCACCGTGTAGCACCGCCTCGGCCTCACCTCTACCCACACTGCACTTCGTCACCACTCGTCCTTCACCTAGGTTGTGCTTTGCTCCTTCTTTGCCTAGACCACCAGAGCTCCACTCTGCCATGGCCAATGGTGAAATTTTTTTAAAATAATTTTTATTGCTTATGGGGCACCCTATAATTTTTTTGCGATAACTCTCACATATTAGGGTCTTTTTGAATTCTAAAAAAAGCATTAGAAAGTTGATTCTGAGACGGAGATGATGGAGAATGAATTTTTGGACTTTTTTGTAGATTGATACCTATTTTGGCATTTGAAGTATATTGATGATTGCTATCTTCTAGGGGCGTAACTTCTTCATTATAGTTCCATTTTTCAATCCAAAAAAAGCACCAAAAAGCTCTTTCTGAGCACTTTCTAGATTCTTCTAGTATTTGGTACTAGGTATGTTTGATTTGTATTTGAAGATTTTTTGCTCTTATCTCATTTACATAATCTATTTGTAAATTGATGTTCAATTTATTACATTATGGGGGGTGTTTTGATAGTATATTTTTTTATTATATTAGTATATTAGAAAGCAAAAAAAACCCTTTCTAAAACAATGGCTGAGACCACTTCTTCTCTAGAACTTCTGACCCCTCACAATTATCATACCTAGAAGACCTCAATGACTCAGCTTCTCCAGTCAAAAGGGTTGTGGTCATGTTTAGATGTAGTTTAACTTGTTTTTTAGAGGACTTTTGAGATTATGCAACATTGAAACAAAATGGATGAGGTAATCAAATTGATTGCATTACAGGTATCAGATAGTTTATAGCTTCATCTAGATAGGTGTAATACTCCTCTTGCTACGTGGACCAAGCTTTAGGGCTGGTTTGGTAATGTAAATGAGTTAAGGGCACTTCATATAGACATAAAGCTTACATCACTTGCACTGGATTTCTTTCTGACTATTGATGACTTCTTGATGAAGTTTACTCAATAGAGATCCTTGTTACAGAGTTGTGGAAAAATGAAGACTGATACTGAGTGCATCTATTTGATTCTCTCAAAGCTTCAAGGGAATTTTTAGATATTTTCTTCCACATTCTATTCCACCAAATATGGTTTGGGGAATCGATTTTTTATGCCTTCTTTTGAGGTCTTTTGTGATCACTTGACTAGAGAGTAGTCAAAACTCACACAGTTGGATACTATGACTGGTTCTAAGACAAAGGCATTCTTAGCCCAAACATCTACAAGAAAGTTGAAGCCAAAACCAAAGCATAATATAGATTTAGCAGGTAGTGAGATTTCCTCCAAGCCTCCTCCCAAATTAGATGCTCAAAAATCCTCTCAAAAGGGTAATACTTCTAAGTCTGGTGAGACTTCCTCCAAGACTAAGAAGTATACAGGTGAACCTTGAAGTTTTTGTGGCAAGGAAGGCATCTAGTTTTTAGGAGTTGGAAATGTCTTGAGGCATTAGAGGAGGCCATGCAGTAGTCTAGTATTGCTTCTCTGAAGCCTCCACCTCCACCTACAGGGAAAGGACATGATCTTTCTACATGCTCATTGTCTTCTCTAGCTCCTTGGATTCTTGATTTTGGAGCTTCCTGTAATGCCCCACCAAAGGATCCAAAGAATTAACCTAAATCTTCACTAAGTTTGGTAGTATTTTATTTATTTTTTAAATATGAAAGTTAAACTATTCATAACATACACATAGTAATGAAAACAATAACAAACATTCAACTGAAAGTAAACATAAACATACATAACATGTTACATTCCTTAAGGATCCCTTAACGTTGAATCACTGTTAAATTAACTAATATTAATTCCATATATTACCACATCCACATGAAATAATAATGAAAAGTTCAATGTTTTTAAACAATATACTTTTGTTCTGAATGTCAATTAGTAAATTACATTTCAGGATGATCAATCATCCATTGTACATGTCATAGGGTATGAAAGACATAAAAGAATATACATATGTGAAAATAAAGTACATCATCCTATTCTATTCCATAATGCAATAAAGTAAATGAAACCACATGTCATATGTGATACATCATCATAGAAGATACAAACATCCATCATAAAAGTTAACCATATTTCATCAAACATAATTATCTAAGTGTGTGGTTCTTCCCAACTGTAAATAGCATCATTAGACCATCGTGGGCCCTAGCCATCCCTCCATGCATAACATTCCAAATCATCGAAGACATCATCGATATTAACATACTAGGAATGTCACTCCTAAAACATACTACATTATGTGCATAAAGAAATCTAATCATGCAAAATAAAGCATAAGACAAGTAATTAACATCATCTATCATATGCTAATCATCAATATAAGGATACATGTCCATCATCATCATCCATGAATAGAATGAAGATAGATGTCAACAAAGAATGCATCAGCCATGGTGTCTTAGATGGATCTCAAATGGTAAGAGTGGAAAAGAACTACCACTCGACCACGTGGAACCTAAATGGTCTACTCCCACTGCGCTGAAGAGATAATCTCAAGTCCCAAATAGGTTATCAAATCACATAGAAAAAATACTATCTAAGTCTAAGAATCCTAAAATTTTACCAACTCAAAGGTTCCAATCACAAATCAACATCTAATCCCAGAGGCACACAAAGACATGTAGGAAACCTACTATGTAAGCGAGAAAGTGTCATCACATGGATCAGACTAGAGTTACCCTGGTAGTCTCTCGATAGACCTCGGCCCCCTAGTGATCCCTATGTCACCACTAGTATCCTCTCATACTGATGAGGCATACTACAGAATGCAAGGTCACAACCAAGCATTCTCTCTACTCCCATCCTAGTCTATACTAGCACTCGAGGCATGGGTGAGAACAAACAATTATCTTATTAGGTTCATTTAAGTCAGTATTAGATGTAATGTTTTCACTTATTAAAAAACTTACAATGAGTTACCCTAGTAGCCACTTAGGGCCCTGGCCCCCATTACAAGCCACTTCCTAACACTACATGTAGATAACCTACCCTAAGCTCATAGAATCATAAATCTCAAAATCACCACAGTCCTATACAACCAACTACAAAAATACCAAAAGATAATCCACAATAAGAGTAGAAAATCTCCTTAACCAACTAAAAAGCATCCATAGATAATCATGACCATAATAGTTGTCTATTAGCAACTGAAGGTATCACAGATAATCACTATTTTCATTTGGTTCTCAACAAGCAACCAAAAAGTATCTCAAGTAATACTAATCAAAGACTCCAAAATGGTCAAGTCAAAACATGTCACAACATGACATCATCAAGATCAGATAAACAATTCAATCCCATCAAGGTGACTGGAAAGTAATCCAAATACAATTGATCGATACTCATAAATGGTTACATATGTCACAACTTACATAAGAAGACTGGAAACAATATCAATCAGTAAACCACACACACACCATAGAGAATTCCATCACATAACCATAGTTGAGTTTTAAAAAGATCGAGATCAAAAGACATCATCATGACAACACAATCATAACCCCTGAGCCTTTGGTAGATGTCCTATAACTGGTCAACCAACTAGTCAACCCAAACCCAAAACAAGAAGCATAGAGAAAGCACAAAATAAAAGCATATATTTTGGTTTGCTAAAATCGCATAATTGAATTAACTGTGGAGGTCTCAATTTTTGTTTTCAAATTTAGATATCGAATGGATAAATTTGTACATTTTACCTAACCCATGTATTTGTCTTCATTAGGTTAAAGATTCTTTCCCCATAACCCATTAAATCAATATTTTAGGATGTTACATATACAATATTTGAAAAAGAATCCCATCATGTTCCAATAGAACACATAGAAAATTCAATGTAAACAAATACAATTCATCCTTATTTATCTATCCTTCACTTAAATCTGATTAAATCAAATTTATATTATTAAACAAAAATATTATAAAATGATTAATTATTTAAAAGAAATAATCTATTAATAAATTTAATTTATAATAAATACATTAATTAATATTATATAATAATTAATATTTAAAAGTTATTAACATTTAATAATTTTAATAACAATGTAATATTAAAATCAAAATTCATTAATATACACTTATATAAATTTTAAATAAAAACAAAACATAATAATAATATCCCTCTGCCGTGGTACGCAGTACCTACAGTTGCAAGCATTGTACCGACAATGGGTACAAAGTACCCCTCTCGTCACAGTCCCTGTGACAGTAGGTCTCTGCCACCCACAGGGGTATGGGGGGGGGAGGGGGGGGGCGTACGATTTGTTCCCTTCTCATTTCAATATAAAAAAAGATTATACATTTTCAAAAACATTTTTCAATGCACATCAAAGTTTTACTTTCAAAAATGATTTCATTTAAATTGTTTTCTTTGTGACATTTTTAAAACAAAAACAACATTTTAAAAATAAACATATATATATATATATATATATATATATATATATATATATATATGTATGTATGTATGTATGTATGTATGTATGTATGTATGTATGTATGTATGTATGTATACATACATACATACATACATACATATATATATATATACATATATATATATATATATATATATATATATATATATATATGCAGGTTTGTAAACATATTTGTATATTTTTAAAAGAAAACATTTACAATAATGCCTATGAGCATATACATAATTTTTTTAAAACAAAAAGGGCTTTCCAATTTTATAAGTTAAGAATTTTTTCCTAAAATGATCATTCTCTAAATTTACCTATTCATCCTTCTAATAGGTTTTTCCATAAGCATTTGAAAACTCTAGCCCCATGGATTCCTCAGATCTATGCATGTGGGATTTCCTCATATAGAAATTTAACTACCCATGAAAAGAATGCATACAACCAAAATATTCAACACATGAAATCCTCAGAAAGCATTCAAAAGACACGAAAAAGATAGGAAGTGCAAGAAGTGAAATATCATATGCAAAAAGCACAAGTGTCTACCTGGACACTGATGCTAAATCATTTCTCCTTAGAATCTACAGAGCAAGCTCCTTCCTTCTCCAACATTCCCAGGTCCTCCAAATATGCTCCTCGAGCTTCTAGGAGTGCTTGAATATAAAGAGCTCTCAGGAAGTAGCTAGAATATCTCTAGAAACATCCAGAAGATGAGATAAGCATTGACAACTAAGCACAAGCTTTTTTTAACCTTCTAGATGAGTCACAAGGTTGTAGACACCATGTGCTTAATTTGTGCGCTAACTCCTGTGTTGTGCAATCAAGAGGTGCACTTACTCATAGGTAGACTTATAATTTTTATTTTAATTCTTTTATTATTTTTGTTATTATTATTTATTTATTACTTTATTATTATTTTTATTATTATTAATTTTAATTTATTTTATTTATTTCTTTTACTCAATTAATTTACCATTTGATTAATTAAAATCAAAATATCAAAAGATCATGATATTATATTAATTTTCCCCAAAATAATTAAAATATTAATTAAATCCTTTAATTTTAGAGTTAATTAATAGAATATTCACCATAAACCTCAAAGATAAAATATGAAAACCCATCAAAGAACAATCCACATAAAATCAGTCTAAAAGGTTAAAATCATGAATTGTGTCATCCAACACATTCGAAAGGTAAAATATCTCGGATACTTGTCCTACCTCTCTAGGACAAATGGTTAAGGGTTTAGGATTTGGACTTGAGAATTTATCTCCCCTCTCTTACCATTGAGATAGTGCGATAGGGTACACTCATCCTGGCAATTCAGGGATGTCGATACTCAGTACCTACAACCTGCATAAAAACTATGCATGTACATACTATATATATATATGCTAAGCTAAATAGGCAATGGTAGGAAGTGGTGCATCATGTAGATCTCGACTAGAAGGTGACTATGACTCCCTTCCTTAACCACATCAGAAACACCATACATAAAGAGAACAAACATGCACACCATACACATACAAGTATGGGGTAAGTATCCATAAGAAAATACATGTGATAATAAACCATCTAACTAATCATCATCAATAACTGAAAGTAATGTAATAATCACCATGCATATATGAAATGTAGATTCTAATAATCACATCATATATCAATTGAATCTGTAACACAATATCTGATAGTCTCAAAACAATGCTACTAACTTTCAACATAAAACTAGTCTAACAGAGTTTGACCATGATAGAAAAAATGTATCTAGAAAAAATGTAAATGAGGGTAGGAAATAAATCCATCCCCCATAGGATTAGGCTTACTCCTGAAAGCCTACAAACAAGTAGGGATATAACTTCTATAATCTAACTGCATCCTCCCATGTAGCTGAAAAGTCATTAGTAGGATCCCATTGGACCCTTACCTGCTCTATGGTTCGACCCCTAAGGGTCAACTCTCACTGCTCCAGAATATGAACTGGCTCTGAAGCCAGCTACTTGTCCTCTACCTGCAATACATTCCAATCAAGAACATGTACAACATTATGGATATACTACCTAAGTACTGAAACATGAAAAACATCATGAATGCGAGCTAGGCTGGGCAATAAAGTAAGGCGATAAGCAACTAGGCCAATCCTCTCAAGAATCTCGAATGGTCGCACAAAGCGAGGTGCTAACTTTGAACCCTTTCCATATCAAATCAAACTCTTCTACAAATGCACTCTCAAGAAAACCTTATCTCCCACAGCAAACTACTTATCTATCTTATGAGCATTAGGATACTTTTTCTACCTATCCTGTGTCGTAGTCAAGTGCACACAGATACGCACTACCTATTACTCCATATCACGAAGCATCTCAAGACCCAATAAGATGTGATCCTCAAGATTGTCTCAATTCAAGGGTGTATGACAAGGAAATCCATATAAAGCCTGGAATGGTGCCATGCCAATAGAACTATGATAATCATTGTTGTAAGAAAACTCCACTAGGTAGAGATAGTCCTCCCAATGTGTCTACCTATCCATCACATACATCCTTAACATATCTTCCAAAACTTGATTCACCCTCTCTATCTAACCATCTATCTTTGGGTGATATGCTGAACTGAAATTCAATTGTACTCAAAGCTCATCCTGTAGCGATGTCTAAAATGCGGATGTGAATACAAGATCCCTATTTGAAATGATCTTTCAGGGAATACCATGTAGTGTCACAATGTCATGCATGAAGACATTAGCTATAGAAGCTACCATGTAGGAATACCTAATTGGTTAAAAATGTGCCACCTTAGTCAACCGATCAATAGTGACCATGATAGCATCATGACGATGAGTAGTCATAGGTAATCCTACTATGAAGTCCATAGAGATGATGTCCCACTTTCATGAAGGAATGAGATTTGGTTGCAAAAGTCCTTCTGGGTGTTGGTGTTTTGCCATGAATCTCTAACACTCAAGAAACCTAGCTACATAATCAAAAATGTCTCGCTTCATCCCAGACCAATAGAATAAACATCACAAATCAGCATGCATCTTCTTGACACCTAGATGTGCCGAGTAAGGTGCATGATGTGCCTCTACTAGAATCAAGGTACAAAACTCATCCTATAGCAACACATAAATCCTTCTTGAAAGTCTCAAAAGACCATCTAACTCTAGGACATAGCCTGAAAACTTACCCTCCAAACATCTTCTTGAATCTATTTCTCTACACACCTCCTGGTACCAAGAATCTGTAGGAAGTGCCTAAAGAATCTGACTCCTCAAATCAACACTAAGAGTCATAGATGATATCACATGTCTCCTGCAACTCAAAGGATCTATCACCACATTCTTCTTTCCTTGAATGTACTTTACTTCAAAGTCATACTCACATAGAAATTCCATCCATCACCTCTAGAAGGCATTCAAATTAGGCTACATGAAAATATACTAAAGACTGCAATGATCACTAAGTAGTTCGAATCTATGCCCCAACAAGAAATGTCTCCACCTTGTCAAAGCATGAACTACTGCTGCTAGCTCAAGATCATGTGTAGGATAATTTAGCTCATGATCCTTTAGCTTGCATGATTCATATGCAATCACCCTTCCATTCTACATCAAAACCACTCCAATCCCTTTAAGGGAAACATCTATACATACCATGAAATCACCTTTCGGATCAGGTATTGCTAAGATTGGTGCATTGGTCAAAAGCTCCTGGAGCTTTCAAAATGCTCCCTTACATTTCTCTGTCCATATAAACTTCTTTCCTTTCCTTTGAAGGGAAGTGATAGGATGTGCTATTCTAGAGAATTTTTGGACAAATCTGCGATAATAACCAACTAGACCCATGAAACTATGAATCTCTGACACATTAGTCAATGTAGGCCAATCTACTATTTCCAAGATCTTTGTAGGGTCTATCGAAAAACCATCACCTGATATTATGTGCCCTAAATATTGAATCTTTGATTTGAAGAATTCACACTTAGCTACATCAACATAAAGTTGATTGTCTCTCAAGCACTGTAAAACCAATCGCAGGTGTTCCTCATGCTCCTTCTGAGTCTTAGAATATATCAATATATCATCAAGGAACACAAGTACGAACCTATCAAGATAAGATCAAAACACCCCATTAATCAAACTCATGAAAATTGATGGAGCATTTGTCAGCCCAAAAGGTACCACTTTGAACTCATAACGCCCATAATGAGTTTGAAAGGCGATCTTGTGGATGTCACCTTCCTTTATGAAAAGCTGGTGGTATCCTAACTTAAGGTCAATCTTGGAGAATACTGTAGCTACCTTGATCTAATCAAATAAGTCATCGATCCCTTGTAGAGGATACCTATTCTTTATTGTCACCTTATTCAACTATCTATAATCAATACAAAGGCACAAAGAACCATCTTTCTTTTTCACAAAGAGTACTGGAGCTCCCCATGGTGACACACTAGGTCAAATGCTCCCTTTGGGAAAAAGTTCCTCTAGCTGAAGATGCAACTCACCCAATTCCTAAGTAGCTATACGATAAGGAGCTTTAGAGATAGGCTTTTCTCTTGGAATCAGATCAATGTTGAAATTGATGTCCCTTTTCAAAGGCATGCCTAGAATCTCACTTGGAAAAAAATCTACATACTCCTATAAAATTGAGTGATCTAAAGTCTTTTCCACAGGATCTTCCTCATCAAGATCATTTACCATAACTGCAAATATCTGGCATCCCTTGTGGAAACTGTTCTTCAATTGCATAGAAGAAATCATCTGTAGAGATATGAGCCTTGGTATGCCAACAATCTTCACATCATTCCCTTGGTCATCCTAACACAATATAATCTTCTTCCTGTAGTCTATACTAGCTCTATGAGATTTAAGCCAATTGATTCCTAAAACTAAATCGTAGGAACCAAGACATATAACTTGAAGGTCAACTATAGTATCAAATCCTCCTATGCTAAGCCCACACTTATGAACTACAGAATTTGTGGAGACCCTAATACCTAAGGCTAGTTCCACTTGCCAACCATGATCTTGCTTCACCACATTCAGCTTACACTTAACAACTAGAGATGGAGAAATAAAAGAATCTATAGCACCTGAGTCAAACAACACTGAAAGAGGTGTACCTTGAATAGCTCATGTGGTTTCAACCATTGTTCCTTGATGGTCTACTTGACGGTGATCTACCACTGCAAAAACTCTATGAGCTCTCCTTGCATCTCCAACTATAAGTTCTAATGCTGTTGACCTAGGGCCTGAATACTAAGGTGCATGATGTGGATAGTGAGCTGCAAAATGTCCAACTTGCCCACATGTAAAACATCCTATACTTATGATAGATCCTCTCCCTATAGGTGGTGCATTTGACTGCTGATGGCTATCCTTGATAACAAAAGGCTGACTGCTTTGAGCTAGTTGATTTCATTTATTACGTCAAGTATTGTGGTTGTTCTTGGAGTTAGAACCTTTGCCACCACCTTGAACCTGAGGGTAAAATCCCTCCTACTGGTGTGTCTGCTAATACTGCTACTGATACTGTTTCCCCTTAGAAAAAGGAGTCTTTCTATTTCCACCTAAGTTGTAGTTCCCCTTAGATCCTGATGTTGTAGGTGCTCCCACAAAACCTCCCTATCCAAGGTTAACACTTTGTTCTATAAGGATGGTTCATCGTACCACATCCTTGAGGGTTTTAGGCTCAAATACCTTGACACCCCCAATTATACGGTTGTACAAACTTCTAATAAAGTGTTGTGTCAACTGAGATGAGTTGTCACTGAATCTTGAAAAGGACATGAGCTTGTAGAATTTGCGCTCATACTCTGTTATCGTAATAGAATATTGCCTGAGATTATGGAACTCATCTGCCCTTTACTGTTTCCATTCCTCTGGTAGGAAACACTCATAGAAACTCTCTAAGAATATCTCCCAAGTGACACTATTCATATCTATGCCTAGCTTCTTTTCCTCAATTGTCCACCAAGTGGCCCCAAAATTCTCCAAATTGGTAATGGTGAATTAACATTATTATCAAAGTCCTGCATGGAAAAAATCCTATCAAGGGCAATAAGCCACTATTCGGCCACATATCCAAAACCCTACCCATTAAAGGGCTTGACCTTGGATCTCAAAAGGTCCTTCATCTGAGAAGACACAATGGATCTCTGACAATCCCTCTAAGGGCTCCTAGACCTGGGTCTATGCTCATGTTCTATCTAATGTACTCCATGCTAATCCTAAATAGAAGGTAAGCAATCAAGGATGGTCTGTATCATCTGTCTCAAGTTAACCTCCTTAGATTCAGCTTGGTCCCCTCTACGGCTCTCTTCTTGCTTCTCACTAACATGCTCTCTCCTGCTCTCTTCATGAGTAGGCCCTCCATGAATAGACTCATGGACACTGATAGCTCTACCACGTCCATGACCTCTTCCATGGCCTCTACCATGGCCTCTAATAGAAAACCTTCTCTCAGATACCATCCTACAACAATATCCAAGATACAAAGTACTATTTCAACCATAAGGCATGCTACTGTATAGCATAAAAGGCACAAGTTTACAAATAGACTAATTTCAATTTTTAGTTTTTCCTATGTTTAGGTTTAAGTAGTAGTTTTCAATTTTGAAAGTTAAGTGTTTTAGTCTGATACATATGCAAATAATAGTTTTAGATTCTATTTCACTTCACCTAGTTTTCAAGTTTGAAGAGATACACATGATAGTTCAAAGTCCTAGTTTTATTCCAAAATACCTAGAGCTCCCAATATAGAAACTCGGGCTCTGATACCAAATGTATGCCCTGCCAAGGGATCCAAAGAATTAACCTCAAGTTTCACTAAGTTTGGTAGCATTTTTTTAAATTTTTTTTAAATATGAAAGTTAAACTATTCACAACATACACATAGTAATGGAAGCAATAACAAACATTCAACTAAAAGTAAACATAAACATACATAACAGGTTACATTCCTTAAGGATCCCTTAACATTGAATCATTGTTAAATTAACTAATATTAATTCCATCTATTACCACATCCACATGAAATAATAATGAAAAGTTCAACGTTCTTAAACAATATACTTTTGTTCTGAATGTCCCTTAGTAAATTACATTTTAGGATGCTCAATCATCCACTGTACATGTCACAGGGTATGAAAGACATAAAAGAATATACATATGTGAAAATAAAGTACATCATCCTATTCTATTCCATAATGCAATAAAGTAAATGAAACCACATGTCATACGTGATACATCATTATAGAAGATAAAAACATCCATCATAAAAGTTAACCATATATCATCAAACATAATTATCTAAGTGCATGGTTCCTCCCAACCGTAAATAGCATCATTAGACCATCATGGGCCCTAGCCATCCCTCCGTGCATAACATTCCAAATCATTGAAGAGATCATGAATATTAACATAGTAGTAATGTCACTCCTAAAACATACTACATTATGTGCATAAAGAAATCTAATCATGCAAAATAAAGCATAAGACAATTAATTAACATCATCTATCATATACTAATCATAAATATAAGGATACATGTCCACCATCATAATGCATGAACAGAATGAAGATAGATGTCAACAAAGAATGCATCAGCCATGGTGTCGCAGACGGATCTCAAATGGTAAGAGTGGAAAAGCACTACCACTTCACCCCGTGGAACCTAAATGGTCCACTCCCACTGCGTTAAGGAGATAATCTCAAGTCCCAAATAGGTTATCAAATCACATAGCACAAATACTTTCTAAATCCATGAATCCTAAAGGTTTACTAACTCAAAGGTTCAAATCACAAATTGATATCTAATCCCAGAGGCACCTAAAGACATGTAGGAAACCTACTATGCAAGCAGGAAAGCGTAATCACACGAATCATGCTAGAGTTACCCTGGTAGTCTCTCAATAGACCCCAACCCCCTAGTGATCCCTATGTAGCCACTAGTGTCCTCTCATACTGATGAGGAATACTACGGAATGCAAGGTCACAAACAAGCATTCTCTCTACTCCCATCCTAGTTTGTACTAGCACTCAAGGCATGGGCGAGAACAAACAATTATCTTACTAGGTTCATTTAAGTTAGTATTAGGTGTAATGTTTTCACTTATTAAACAACTTACAATGAGTTACCCTAGTAGCCACTTAGGGCCCCGGCCTCCATTGCAAGCCACCTCCCGACACTACATGTAGATAACCTAACCTAAGCTCATGGAATCATAAATCACCAAATCACCACAATCCTATACAAGCGACATGAAAAATACCAAAAGATAATCCACAATAAGAGTATCAAATCTCAATGAGCAACTAAAAAGCATCCATAGATAATCATGACCAAAATAGTTCTCTATTGGCAACTAAAGGTATAACTGATAATCACTATTTTCATTTGGTTCTCAAGAAGCAACCAAAAAGTATCTCGAGTAATACTGATCGAAGACTCCAAAATGGTCGAGTCAAAACATGTCACAACATGACATCATCAAGATCAGATAAACAATTCAATCCCATCAAGGTGATTGGAAAGTAATCCAAATAAAACTAATCGATACTCATAAATGGTTACATATGTCATAGCTTACACAAGAAGACTGGACACAATATCAATCATTAAACCACACACACACCATAGAGCATGCCATCACATAACCATGGTTGAGTTTTAAAAAGATCAAGGTCGAAAAACATCATCATGACATCACAATCATAACCCCTGAGCCTCTGGTAGATGTCCTATAATTGGTCAACCAACTAGTCAACCCAAACCCAAAACAAGAAGCATAAAGAAAGCAAAAAATAAAAGCATATGTTTTTGTCTACTAAAATTGCATAATTGAATTAAGTGTGGAGGTCTCAGTTTTCATTTTTAAATTTAGATATCAAATGGATAAATTTGTACATTTTACCTAACCCATGTATTTGTCTTGAATAGGTTAAAGATTCCTTCCCCATAACCCATTAAATCAATATTTTAGGATGTTACATATACAATATTTGAAAAAGACCCCCATCTTGTTCCAATAGAACACATAGAAAATTCGATGTAAACAAATACAATTCATCCTCATTTGTCCATCCTTCACTTAAATCTGATTAAATTAGATTTATATTATCAAACTAAAATATTATAAAATGATAAATTATTTAAAAGAAATAAACTATTAATAAATTTTATTTATATTAAATATATTAATTATTATTATATAATAATTAATATTTAAAAGTTATTAACATTTAATAATTTTAATAATAATGTAATATTAAAATCAACCTTCTTATGTACTAACTTTTGGGTTTCAGGTTCCCTGCAAAACCTATTTATCTAATAATAAAAAATGTAATATTAAAATCAAAATTCATTAATATACACTTATATAAATTTTAAATAAAAACAAAACATAATAATAATTGTGTTGCATAAAAATGTAACTAAAGGAAAACACATTAAGCAACTAATGCACATTCCTACATTATCATGCAAAACCTCAAAGTATGAAAGAAAACGTGTAAATAAGCAACATGAAACAAACAAGAGTATTAATGAAATCAAAATAACACTATGCAAACCTCATGAAATCACCAAGTGATTGATGATTTCACATTGTTGTGGGATGTGGTTTCTCACAAGTCCAGCAGCATAACAATAAGGTAGATAGTGCTTCATGAAAATGAGGAGAGGGCTCTCCATTTATAAGAAAATGGATGCAACAGATGGCTAAGATTGAATGCAAGATGGAAGGCTAGGATCTCTCAAGATTTATGAGGTGTCAATGAGGTGGAGGCCAAGTAGACTCCACATGGATTAGGGTTTTGACCATTCAAAGGGGGCAATATGCTCACACATGTGTGAGCAACCTTTGATGGTGACATGATCAATGAGGTGTGAGACACTTGATTCTTATGCAAGAGGACAAGTGTGCAAGAGGTGTGAGAAGGATGGCTTCTCACACATCTGTGAGACACTTGATTCTCATGCAAGAGGACAAGTGTGCAAGAGGTGTGAGAAGGATGACTTCTCACACATGTGTGAGAAACCTTGACTTTCATGCAAGAGGAAAAGTGTGCAAGAGACATGCAAGACATGAGGGATGAGGGAAGTGTGAAAATTTCTCACACATGTGTGAGGATTCCTCACACATGTGTGAGAACACACTTAGGATTAAGAGGTGATTAGATAGGTGATTAGGAAAAGAAAGCATGATTAGGAAGTGGGTGGGTTTAGCAAGATGGGTTAGGTGAGGGATTAAAAGTAGGAGCCATGTGCTTAAATAGGATTAAATTCAATATTTAATTCCTAGCGGGATTAGGAGGGAATTAATTAAGTAAATGACATACTTAATTAAAGTGAAAGGGGTAGGATTTAAATAAACCTTAGTTTATTTAAATCAAGGAAAGGCTAGGATTTAGATAAACCTTAGTTTATTTAAATCAAGGTAATGCAAATGTAATTAAATAAATGTAAAATTTATTTAATTATGATAGGGGAATTAAATATTTATTTAATTGGTCAAGAAATGGGTTTTGGACAAAATTAAGTGTCTACATTTTGCCCCTCTTTGATATAGCATTAGGAATGTTATATCAAAGAAGAATAAAATATAGTGGCTAGGAGGATAAGAATAGTAGCATGATGCCCCAGTCATGGAAAGATGAGGAAGGATGATGAGGGTGGAAAGGTATGCCCCCTCGAGAGGACATGCGGGTTAGGAGAACACGGATGTTCTCTCGAAATGGAAAGGAAGAAAAAAAGTTATGCTGTGATGGTGTGAACAACCTAAGTTTGATATTGCACTCAACACTATGCACCAAGGTATGAGGAACCAAGATGACAATGTGTCAAGTATGTGATAAAAAGGAGTCTAATACAACCATATTCCTTATGAAACCATGATATGGAAGACCATGATTCCTGGGACAATAGGATGCAAAGACCATGATAGATGGAAAAAATGCTAATGCATACAAGTAATCAAGCAACCATGCACAAAAGACAGAAAGCAAACCACCATTTTTCCCCTAGTCAAGCTGAAAACCCATGAATGGATTGATTGATGATGATTGATTAAGGATGGCAAAGCTAATTCTAAGCATAATGGACATCCAAGGATTGGGAAGGATTCATCCCATGATAATGATGTTTGAATATGGTCAATGGTTTATCAACTAATTGGGTCAAATTGATGAATTAAGTAAGGATTGATGTACAAGATTACAAGATTAGATTAATTGAATTAGTATTGATTGCATAGTGATCAAGATTTTTTTGATTTTTGATTTTATGGCGGATAGAAGAATGAACATGGATAAGATTGGAAGAATGATGTTGATAGGATGAAGAATGATGATAGTAGAATTGATATTGATTGGAAAGGATTAGAAGAATTGAAAAGTGATTGAATTAGAGGATAAGTGAATTGGATTGAAGTGATTGGAAGAATTAGATTGAATGAATGTGAGATAGAATGGATAAAAATGAATTGATTAGACAAATGTGTAAGAGAATGGATAAAATGAATGGATTGAATGAATGTGAGATAGAATGAATAGAATGGAACCAATGACAAGGGAGAGTCAAGGCATGGTAAATGGAGGAAAAGTAACAGGAGTAGGTGGATGACAGGAATAGTGGAAGGATATGAGGGGTCAAATGATATGGGATTGGAAAATGTGGAGCCAAAGACCATGTTTCGAAGGAGTCCAAATGCCCCATACCAAGGATAGGAATATGGTGGAAAATATGGTGGGAAAGGATGCATGAAAATGGCAAGATGGAATGAAGGCTAGCGTATGGAGGAAGAGATGGCATGTGCTCTTCCAAAGCATGTATGAACATTTTGTTGTTATTCCTCTAATAGTGATCACAAGCATGGGCATGAAAGGGGAATGCATAAGGGATCTGGCAGGGAGGGTATGAAAAAAGGATAATGAGATGAAGGAGATGGGCAAAATGGAAGGGAGAACCAAGATCAAGGACATATGAAAGAGGGATGGAAATATGGAGGTGGATGGAAAATGGACAAATGAACATGACAAGGATGATGGAATGGATGAGATGGATAGCATGTCAAGATAAAAGATATGAAAGGATGATGGGCATATGTAGGATGGTGCATGGATAATGTGCAAGGTATATGGAAAGTGCATAGATGGATGGAAGGAAAGTGAAAGTCAAGATCAAAGATGGAAAAGGGGCTAATGAATGGTAGAGGGAAGGAGAGAAGATATGTATGGAAGCTTCGGTATGGATGGAGCTTGCCCCTAGTGTAGAGTGCTAGTGGAAGAGGAAAAGTGAATGGATGGATAAGCGGACGTGGAAGATGAAGGGAGGACTCAAGCATCTATATACATGGATGGTATCCCTTAATTTTATTTTTCCTTTATTTTTATTTTTTTTCAAGGAATTTTGATTATGTTCTCATAGATGTTGGTAGGATAGTGGATGGAAGAAAAATGGCTTATGAAAAAGGCTAAATTAAGGGGGTGGGAGAAAGACATGGTTGACAGGTGCTAGGTTGGAAGACTTGTGAAGGGAGTGGAAAGATCATCATTGGCACACACCTTGAAGGGTGATGGAAAGGAGGAAAGTGTGGAGGATGGGTAGGAGAAAGTTTGAATTTTGGGATATAGGGACCCAAAATAGATGAAGGAGACGATGGGTTTGGGATGATGAATTTTGGTACATAAGGACCCAAAATGGATGTGGAAGCCTTTGGATTAGCAGAATTGGATGCCATTGTAAATCTTTCTTTGAGATTCATTGCTACATTAAGTAGCTTTGGTATCCACAAAATTTTTGCATTTTTGATTTTCAGCCTTTGCGGCCTTTTGATTTTCCTTTGGATCATATTTTTCTCTTCTTGAACATGTCTTTTAGAGGGGAAATGTTGATCCTTGTATTTTTGTGGATTGTTGGCTTTATGCTCTTTATCTTTAGCATCCAATTTGCTTCCATTGGCTATGGTAGGGGTGCATGAAGGAGAGCGTATGGAGGGTGAGCGTTGGAAGGAATTCAAGGATGTGTGTCGTTGTTCATCTTTCCTAGGAGAAGCATGAGGGGATGATGTGGAAAACATGGATAGGGTGGATGGATGTATGTAGGGACCCAAAATAGATGGAACGGATGAAGGATTTGGCAGTGGAATATAAGGACCTAGAATGGCTGGAAAATAAGGACCTAGAATGGACTCAGAAGATGAATGATGGGAAGCTTTAGGTTTGGATGGAGGAATTTTGGATTTGGAAGGAGTGGAGGGCATACCAACATCTTGAGACATTATTTCTTCAATGGGATATTTATCATTTTCAATACAAGATGCGAGTCTAGGTAGATGGGATACATGAGTGGATTGGATAGGTATGATAGGGTCATATGAAGGATTATGAGGGATAATAGGATCTTGGGATGGAGTGGGATCATGAAAGGGAAATGAAGGGGTACTTTGATCTTGACTTAGAAGGGGATCATGAAGCGGAATGAGTGGATCATGAGATGGAATAGGATCATGAGATGAAGTGGAAGGAATGGAACCATGAGATGGAGTGATTTGATCTTGACATGGAGGAATATGAGTGGATGGATTGGAAGAATTTCTTCATGAAGTGGAGGATCTACAGAGGCTAACTCATGAGATGGAGTGGAAGGAGGAATGTGCATGGTACATAGAATATCTTGATCTTGATTAGGAAGGGGATCATGAGATGGATTAGGAGGGGTAAATGGATCTTGAGGGATAGGGGAAGGATGGGATGGAGAAATGCTTGGATCTAGAGGAGAAGAGGAATATATAGTATCATGCTTTGGAGGAAGAACATTGGGTGATTGGCTCTCTTTATTTTTTATTTTACACTTAGCCAAGAATGATGAGAAGTACCCCTTACGAGGTGGGGATTATTGAAAACTAGACACAAAGAAGAAACTCCAAAGTAATGAGAGAAAGCCATAGAGAAGAGAAGCCATGGAGAAACCCAAAAAATGGCCTCTGCTGATCACATGCCCAATCCATTCTATTTATAAGCAAATACATCATAAATGTATAGTAGACTATAGGAAGAAGTTAGCTATGGAATTTATAATGGACAGTTGAAATGGACAGCTGAATGGTTGGCTGCACATGGAAAATGAGTGGTCTGTGCTGACCACTGACCACTGAACATTCTGGAAAATGCTGACTGTTTTGGAAATAATTAATTTATTCTAACAGGGATGATGTTTTTGGAGGATTAGGATGAGGATTGTGGGAAGGTGTGACTATGGGTAAGGGATTGCATGGAGGGTTGGGGTTGGATGGGACATGAAGACTATGATCTTCGAAACATGGGGGAAGAGGACACATGGCATGGAAGGTGGCCTCTTTCTGTTGACTTGCTAAAAGATAATTCTTCAATTGTTCCATTTCTATGGCAAGGTCAGTTGTGTTTGAGGAAGTGTGTGGGCTATGAATGGAATTGTATGTAGCATAAAGATAATGAGGTGGATTTCCCTTGTCAAAGGTAGAAGAATAATGAACATGAGATGGATGAGAGTTGGGTATGAAATGTTGAGGATGAATTTGATATGTAGGTTGAATGGGAGATAAAACTCCATATTGTCTTTGAAGATTTTCAACCATTTGATTAAGCAAATTCAAATCCATAGATGTTAGAAGAAGAAAGATGAATGATGAAGGAAATATTAACTTAGGACTAGGAGCAAGTTTGGACTTTGTGTTGATTTGATTTGAAATGGATTGGACTCGATATTGATTGGATTTGATTTTGATTTGATTTGATATTGGATTTGATTTCATTGGATGAGGGTTTGATTTGATTTGATAAAAACCCTATCAGATTGTGAACAAGTGAATGCGAGATTTGAATTAAAGTCCAATGTTTATGAAAATGCTCTTATGACCAAAGTAGAATATTTGATGAAAAGTTGAATTAGAGGAAGATGAATGAAATTAGGAAGATGGATTATGGAGGAATATGTAAATGGATTGAATTAAGAATTGATTAGAAAAGAAGGAATTTGACAAGGGATTGGATTAGAAGGATGACGATGTGGAGAATTGAATTAAAAATGCATTATGAGATTGGTAAAAGAAATTGAAGCTAGATGATGATGAAGCATGACTAGAATGAATATTAGGAAGTAGATTGAAAGATGAGGAAATGATGTAGATGAATAGAGATAATGAAGATGTGGAGGAATGGTTTGAATGATGGAGATGAGATGTATGAGTGTGATGAATTTGATGGAAAGAAGATGTGACGTGGAAGTGATATGGATAGCTTGACTAAGAGGACCTAAACCAAGACTTGTTTTTGTTGTTTTTGAAATTTGTTTTGATTTGTTTTGGATTTTTGAAGTTTTATGATTTTTTGAATTTTTATGTTTTATGATTTTTTTGGGTTTTTAGGTTTAAGATGCAAAATATATACAATGAAATATGTACAAGGCAAGTGTGTTTCAAACACTCAAGAATGTCAAACACACCAACAAACCTATAAGGTTTTGACTAGGATGTACAAGGATCAACTAGAGGGCATCCTCGATATACGCAAGGTACGTGAGGCCCAAATCTGTAGATGAAAGAAAATACTACCACACAGTCGGGGGGAGATGGTAACCCAAATCTCCTCCTTCACTTCCCAAAGGTATAAATTTCTTTGGGGCTTAGCCAAGAGTGACAATATTTTTCTTCCAAGAGAGGTGTCTTTCGATTCACCTCCCAATTTTTATACTCCGCCAGAACGCTGGAGTTGAGGTCATCCCAAGGGGTGATGAAATCCCCAAGCAGGCCTCCTAAAAAAGAAAAACAAGACCACTTATTTCTTGTGCACCCAAGATCACCCGAAGGCGCGAGGGGAGAGAATACGTAAGTGGCCTTCGAGTTCAAAAAGACACGCATTCATTCCCAATAAAACTTTAGGTTATGTAATCTACTTGGAGACATCCCCATGACATCATCATGACATCACAATCATAACCCCCGAGCCTCTAGTAGATGTCCTATAATTGGTCAACCAACTAGTCAACCCAAACCCAAAACAAGAAGCATAAAGAAAGCAAAAAATACAAGCATATGTTTTTGTCTGCTAAAATTGCATAATTGAATTAAGTGTGGAGGTCTTAGTTTTTATTTTTAAATTTAGATATCGAATGGATAAATTTGTACATTTTACCTAACCCATGTATTTGTCTTGAATAGGTTAAAGATTCTTTCCCCATAACCCATTAAATCAATATTTTAGGATGTTACATATACAATATTTGAAAGAGACCCCCATCTTGTTCCAATAGAACACATAGAAAATTCGATGTAAACAAATACAATTCATCCTCATTTGTCCATCCTTCATTTAAATTCGATTAAATTAGATTTATATTATCAAACTAAAATATTATAAAATGATAAATTATTTAAAAGAAATAATCTATTAATAAATCTTATTTATATTAAATATATTAATTATTATTATATAATAATTAATATTTAAAATTTATTAACATTTAATAATTTTAATAAAAATGTAATATTAATTAAAATCAGCCTTCTTATGTACTAAATTTTGGGTTTCAAGTTTCCTATAAAACCTGTTTATCTAATAATAAAAAATGTAATATTAAAATCAAAATTCATTAATATACACTTATATAAATTTTAAATAAAAACAAAACATAATAATAATTGTGTTGCATAAAAATGTAACTAAAGGAAAACACATTAAGCAACTAATGCACATTCTTACATTATCATGCAAAACCTCAAAATATGAAAGAAGACGTGTAAATAAGCAACATGAAACAAACAAGAGTATTAATGAAATCAAAATAACACTATGCAAACCTCATGAAATCACCAAGTGATTGATGATTTCACATTGTTGTGGGATGTGGTTGCTCACAAGTCCAGCAGCATAACAATAAGGTAGATAGTGCTTTATGAAAATGAGGAGAGGGCTCTCCATTTATAGGAAAATGGATGCAATAGACAGCTAAGATTGAATGCAAGATGGAGGGCTAGGATCTCTCAGGATTGATGAGGTGTCAATGAGGTGGAGGCCAAGTAGACCCCACATGGATTAGGGTTTTGACCATTCAAAGGGGGCAATATGCTCACACATGTGTGAGCAACCTTTGATGGTGACATGATCAATGAGGTGTGAGAAGCATGGCTTCTCACACATGTGTGAGACACTTGATTCTCATGCAAGAGGACAAGTGTACAAGAGGTGTGAGAAAGATGGCTTCTCACACATGTGTGAGACACTTGATTCTCATGCAAGAGGAAAACTATGCAAGAGGTGTGAGAAGGATGGCTTCTCACACATGTGTGAGACACCTTGACTCTCATGCAAGAGGACAAGTGTGCAAGAGACATGTAAGACATGAGGGATGAGGGAAGTGTGAAAATTTCTCACACATGTGTGAGGATTCCTCACACGTGTGAGAACACACTTAGGTTTAAGAGGTGATTAGCTAGGTGATTAGGAAAAGAAAACATGATTAGGAAGTGGGTAGGTTTAGCAAGATGGGTTAGGTATGCTAGTGAGGTTAGGTGAGGGTTAAAAGTAGGAGCCATGTGCTCAAATAGGATTAAATACAATATTTAATTCCTAGTGGGATTAGGACGGAATTAATTAATTAAATGACATACTTAATTAAAGTGAAAGGGGTAGGATTTAAATAAACCTTAGTTTATTTAAATCAAGGAAAGGCTAGGATTTAGATAACCTTTAGTTTATTTAAATCAAGGTAATGCAAATGTAATTAAATAAATTTAAAATTTATTTAATTATGGTAGGGGAATTAAATAAATATTAAATATTTATTTAATTGGTCAAGAAATGGGTTTTTGACAAATTTAAGTGTCTACATAATATCCCTCTACTGCGGTACGTAGTACTTGCGATCACAGGCACTATGCCAACCATAGGTATAGAGTACCCCTGTTGTCATAATCCCTACGATAGCAGGGGTATGGGGGGGGGCATACCATTTATCCCCTTCTCATTTCAATAGAAAAAAAAATTATAACATTTTCTAAAACATTTTTTTGGAACGCGTATCAAAATTTTCCTTTTTAAGATGATTTCATTTAAATCATTTTCTCTGTGAAATTTTAAAAACAAAAACAACATTTTTAAATAAACATATGTATATATATATATATTTATATATATATATATGTATATATATATATGTATATGTATATATGTATGTATATACATGTATATGTATATATGTATGTATATACATATACATGTATATACATACATATATACATATACATGTATATACATACATATATACATATATATGTATATATATATATATATAGGTTTGTAAACATATTTGTATATTTTTAAAAGAAAACATTTACAATAATGCCTATGAGCATATACATAATTTTTTTAAAACAAAAAGGGCTTTCCAATTTTATAAGTTAAGAATTTTTTCCTAAAATGATTGTTCTTTAAATTTTCCTATTCATCCTTCTAATAGGTTTGTCCATAAGCATCTAAAAACCCTAGCCCCATGGATTCTTCAGATCTACGCATGTGGGATTTCCCCATATAGAAATTTAACTACCCATGACAAGAATGCATACAACCAAAGTATTCAACACATGAAATCCTCAGAAAGCATTCAAAAGACACAAATAAGATAGGAAGTGCAAGAAGCGAAATATCATATGCAAAAATCACAAGTGTCTACCTGGACACTGATGCTAAAGCACTTCTCCTTAGAATATGCAGAGAAAGCTCCTTCCTTCTCCAACATTCCTAGGTCCTCCAAACATGCTCCTCGAGCTTCTAAGAGTGCCTGAATATAAAGAGTGTTGGAAAATGAAGATGGGGTAACTGAGAGGGGAGGGGTGAATCAGTTACCACAAAAACAAATTCAACAGTCCCAAAGATGCCTTAAACTTAGTTGCTGCTACTACTCAGTAAACACATAAATTACTGCTTAAAACTTGATAGATGTTTAGTTAATTTATTAAGCATTTACTAAAATAAGCGACCATGCAAAAGAAAGTAATCATGAACACAGTAGACACTAGATTTACATGGAAACCCAATATGGGAAAAACCACCAGCAACTAGTCACCAATTTTCACTCTTCTGAAGTGAGCCCTGTTAGGAGCCAACCCTGTTAAAGGTTACAAAACACACTATTAGGTGTGACCCTGTTAGAGGATTTAATCACCCTGTTAGGAGTGGCCTTGTAAGAGGTCTTTAGAACAATTCAACTGAATTGCCACCCTGTTAAAGGATTTATGGAATGGTTGTTAAACCAACTCTGTTAGGAGATTTTGGAATCACTGTTACAATGGTTAGAAAGCAACAATGAATGATCTGAAAATACATACAACTTATCTTACTGAATACAAATCTCAGTTTAGCTCCATAAGATCCTTACTGATTAAATATATCTTTGCAGCTCCAAGATTTCCCTCTGCTCAACTCTGCTTAGGCACACACAAGTCTCTTCCTTGCACTTCCTTGCACTATCCATATACACTCTCTATTCCACACTTTTCCGCATCTTGAGCACCTCTTTATATACTATACATAATACCAGGTTGGCCCAACCAACTTGACAAAACATATTCCAAAGTCGGCTTGAACTAACAATCAAAACAAAATTCTTCACTGGCCGACGCTGCTCGGTCAATACAAAACAAAAAAAACTGCTTCCTGTGTTAACCGGCACAACTCGATAAAAACTACAATTACCAGGGAATTCGGTAAACCTGCCACTTCCTTTGGAAATCGACTAGACTCGGTAAAAGCTGTCTTCGACTATCGAGTGAGCTCGGTGAAAACTAAGCTTTTCTTAGCTTACCGTGCGAACTCGGTTAACACTAACCATCCGCTACAAAATCCTTTGATACTCGAGTGATCTCGATAAGAACTAAACTTTCCTTAGCTTACCGTGCGAACTCGGTTAACACTAACTCACCGTGTGACATACAGGAACGCTCGGTATACACTGCAAAAGGCTTTACTGACCGACTGAGCTCGGTAGACTCTGTAAACTATTTTCTTGACCGACAAAACTCGGTAGACTCTGTCTGATAACTAATATGGCATTTGTGTAACATCAAAGACAATACACAATTACTTAATTGTATCCAACAATCTCCCTCTTTGGCATTGATGGCAACACAACATGTCATAGCAGAAATGAAATTTGAAAGCAAGTCTACAACAACACAACACAATTAACAATTCTCCCTCTAAGATAGAGAACTCTCCCTCTTACAGTAATCTCCCTCTGTGAAGGAATTACATAATCAAATTTTGGAAAGATATGATAGTAAAACTCTCCCTCTTTGACAACACATGCCAAAGACAATCCAATTTCAATGAATTTCATTGTACCTTTAGTACTGATTCATATGCAATATTTCCTTGATTTGCTGCATCAACTGATGATTGTTCAATTTTGTAAGAGCTGATGCATCACTAAAACTTATTTTTAGTGAACTTCAGATAGGGGAATGACCCCTAACTTACCTCTGAGATACAAAAATGCATCCTTAGGTAAAGGCTTTGTGAATATGTCAGCAATCTGTTCCTTTGTATGGACATATTCCAATCTGATTTCCTTGTCCTGCACCGATTCTCTGACAAAGTGATACTTGATTGCAATGTGCTTAGTCTTAGAATGCATTACTGAATTCTTAGATATGTTGATTGTACTTGTATTATCACAAAACATGACAACTGGTTCCTTGATTTCCATCTTCATGCCTTGTAGCGATTGCTTGAACCAAACAATATTAGAACAGTTTACTGCTGCAGCAACATACTCTACCTCTGCTGTTGATTGAGATGTACAATTTTGCTTTTTGCTTGTCCAAGAAACCAACCTCTTTCCAAGAAAGAATGCACCTCCACTTGTGCTTTTTCTGTCGTCAAGGTTTCCTGCCCAGTCAGCATCAGTAAACACTTTTAAGTCTAGGTTTCCTCCAAATTTATACCATAATCCATAATCTTTAGTTCCTTTCAGATATCTCATTATCCTCTTGATTGCCATCATGTGATTTTCTCTTGGTTTGGCTGAAAATCTTGCCACAATTTCAACTTCAAGAGCAATATCTGGCCTAGTATGAACTACATATTGCAACTTTCCAATCATAGTTCTATACAATGTCTGATCTATTTCCTTTGAATCATCTTCTTTGGTAAGTTTTAGTCTAGTACACATGGGAGTTCCAACTGGTTTACAGTCTTCCATACCAAACTTTTTCAATATCTCTTTGATGTATTTTGCTTTAGTGATGTAGATGCCATTCTTGTTCTGCTGAGTTTGAAGTCCAACAAAGAATTTGATTTCACTGAACATTGACATTTCAAATTCCTTGCTCATTTGTTCTGAAAATTCTTTGCAAAGATCATCATTCCCTGTGAAAACAGTATCATCTACAAATATTTCTGCCAGGACAATCTTATTTTTTGGTCCTTCCTTGATATACAAACTACTGTTATCATTATTTCTTTGAAATCCAATTTGAATAAGATAGATATGCAATCTTTCATACCATGCTCTAGGGGCTTGTTTCAGACCATACAGTGCCTTGTGCAATTTGCAAACCATGTTCTTTTTATCTGGATCTATAAAACCTTCAGGTTGTTCAATGTAGACCTCTTCATCCAGTATACTATTTAGAAATGCTGACTTGACATCCATCTGATAAACTTTAAATCTTTTGTAAGCAGCATATGCTAATAAGGTTCTAACACCTTCCAATCTAGCAACGGGAGCAAAAGTTTCTCCATAATCTATGCCTTCCTCTTGAGAATATCCTTTGCACACTAATCTAGCTTTGTTTCTTGATACTTTACCATTTTCATCCAACTTATTTCTGAAAACCCACTTTGTACCGATTACATTTTTGTCTTTAGGCCTGGGTACAAGAGTCCATGTCTTGTTTTTCTCTATCTTCTCTATTTCTTCATTCATTGCTTCAATCCAATTATCATTTTCTAATGCATCTTTGACAGTTCTAGGTTCAAAATCAGCAAGTAAACAAGTACCTTTCAACTTACTTCTTGTGATGGTTCCTTCAGATTTATTTCCAATGATCTGATTTACTGAATGATGTCTCCTGACATACTTGGCTAGAATAGGTTCTTTTCCTTTTGGATGAATCTTGTCGTTATCTTCTTGCATTTCACCTTCATGCTCGGTTTGGTCTGGCTCAGTATCAACTGGCTCGGTATGCACATGCTTGGTTACCTCCGGCTCGGTAATCTCTAACTCGGTATTCTCTGACTCGGTAGACGTTGGCTCGGTAGATGTTGGCTCGGTAGACGTTTCCTGCAACTCGGTTAGTGATGACTTGGTAGAAGAAGGTTTTTGATTCTCAGATGCAGTTGATATTATATCCGGTTCACTGAAGACGAATCTTTTGTAATCTTCTGGTTCTCTTCTGCTTTCTTCTTTAGTCTTTTCTGCAAACTCATCAACTTTCACATGTATACTTTCTATGACTTTGTGAGTAGATAAGTTCAAGCATCTATATGCTTTACTCTTGCATGAGTATACAAGAAATATACCTTCATCACCTTTTACATCAAATTTACCTTTTCTAGATTCTTTCAAGATATAACATTTGCTTCCAAATACTTTCAGATAACTTACATTGGGTTTATAGCCATACCATAATTCATAGGGAGTTTTGAATGAGTCTTTTTTCAACTGTACTCGGTTTAAGGTATGAACTGCTGTACTGATAGCCTCCTTCCAGTATTTGATAGCAACATTCTTTTCTATCATCAAGGTTCTTGCACAATCCATGATGGATCTGTTCCTTCTTTCAGCTATGCCATTTTGTTCAGGAGTACCTGGTGCTGAAACCTATCTTTTGATTCCTCTTTCAATACAAAAGTTATTGAATTCATGTGAAATAAATTCACCACCTTTGTCTGACCTTAGGCATTTCAATCTTTTCCCTGTTTCTTTTTCTACTCTTGCCAAATACCATTTGAACTTTTCAAATGCTTCTGATTTGTTCCTTAGGTACATGACGGTCATCATTCTTGAATAATCATCAACAAAAAGAATAAAATATTTTTCACTAGTATAGCTTTCAGTTCTAATAGGTCCACATAAGTCAGTATGCACAATTTCTAATAAATCTTCAGACTGATAATTTTTGCTTTTGAAACTAGACTTACCCATCTTTCCAATTTGACAATTCTTGCATAAACCGACCTCTGGTTTCTTTAAATTAGGAATGCCTCTCACTTTCTTGAATTTTCTTATCTTTACCAAATTGTCAAAATTCACATGACATAATCTTTTATGCCATAACCAACTCTCTTCTACTTGAGCAATAAAACGTGAATGTTCACCAAGTTCAAGATAGAACAAGTTACCTTTAGTTTGAGTACCAGATCCAATCAGCTTTCCTTTACCGTTCAGCAGTCTTGCTTTGCCTTGGATGAATTCTACTTTGAGTCCATTGTTGAGTAACTGTGCCACACTCAACAAATTGTGCTTTAGGCCTTCTACCCAATAAGCATTATCACATACAAGTTCCTGGGTTAGAGTGATTCTTTCTTTTCCTTTGATGCAACAAGGTTCATTGTTTCCAAATCTTACACTGCCACCATCATACTCTTCAAATTGATCAAACTTTGTTTTATCTCCAGTCATATGATGTGAGCAGCCACTATCAATGATCCATGTATCATTCTTACTTATGTGAGAGATGAGTGTCATTTCTTCATTGTCAGATTCATCTTTTAAAGCAATGTAAACAATCTCATCCTCTTCTTCATCATTAGAATCATTAGAATCTTTAGCCATAAAACATGATTTCTTACTTTTATCCTTAAATGATTTGAGATCTTTCTTACTGTTCCATTTATTATCTTTCTTTTCATCTTTATCTTTCTTGTTTGGACACCTTGCAGCAATATGACCGACTTCTTCACATGAAAAGCAGATTAGGGGTACTTTACCTTTGTATTTACCTCTTCCTCTTGAATATTTCCTTGCAAGTAGAGCTTCAATTACTTCAAGGTCATTGTCAAAACTCTGATCTGATTGATCTTCACTCTCTGACTGAGATTCCTTCTTCTTCTTGCCTTTGTCCTTGAGTGAAAGCTTGGCTTCAAATGCAGACTCAATGTTCTTTGCAACTGGAACATAATTATCAAAATTATCTAGTTCAAATGCTGTCAATCTTCCAACTATGGCCTCTAGGTTTATCTTTTGATTGGCCTCACACCTTCTTTCTTGAATGGCTGATACCCTGATGGCATAAACTGGAAGTAGAGTTCTAAGAACTTTACTTATGACTATCTCTTCACTGATACTTCCTCCAGAAGCTTTGATAGCACTGACACATGCTTTAATTCTTTCAACATATTTGGCAATGTTTTCATCTTCTTTCATTTTCATCTGATTGAACTGTCCTCTCAGACTTTCAGCTTTGGTTCTTCTGACATTGTCATCTCCACCATAGATCTTTTTCAGTCTTTCCCACATTTCATAGGTAGTAGTGCAGTCCTTGACATCATCAAACTCTTCATAACTCAAGGCAGATGCAATATCAATCATCATAATGTTATGAGTCTTCTTTATAGCAATGTCATTGACTGATAATGTACCTGATGGTTCTACATATTCCTCATCAAGATATTTTAGACCAGTGTCACCAATGGAAGCTAGATGAAGTCTCATTAATCCCTGCCATGCTGAGAAGTTGTTTCGGTTAAGCCTTGGGATTTCCCTCTTGTAAGACATCTTGATCTTTGGCTTAGATCTTTGAAATCTCCTCCTGCAAGCACCAAAAGCTCTGATACCAATTGTTGGAAAATGAAGATGGGGTAACTGAGAGGGGAGGGGTGAATCAGTTACCACAAAAACAAATTCAACAGTCTCAAAGATGCCTTAAACTTAGTTGCTGCTGCTACTCGGTAAACACATAAATTACTGCTTAAAACTTGATAGATGTTTAGTTAATTTATTAAGCATTTACTGAAATAAGCGACCATGCAAAAGAAAGTAATCATGAACACAGTAGACACTAGATTTACGTGGAAACCCAATATGGAAAAAACCACCAGCAACTAGTCACCAATTTTCACTCTTCTGAAGTGAGCCCTGTTAGGAGCCAACCCTGTTAAAGGTTACAAAACACACTGTTAGGTGTGACCCTGTTAGAGGATTTAATCACCCTATTAGGAGTGGCCTTGTAAGAGGTCTTTAGAACAATTCAACTGAATTGCCACCCTGTTAAAGGATTTATGGAATGGCTATTAAACCAACTCTGTTAGGAGATTTTGGAATCACCGTTACAATGGTTAGAAAGCAACAATGAATGATCTAAAAATACATGCAACTTATCTTGCTGAATACAGATCTCAGTTTAGCTCCACAAGATCCTTACTGATTAAATATATCTTTGCAGCTCCAAGATTTCCCTCTGCTCAACTCTACTTAGGCACACACAAGTCTCTTCCTTGCACTTCCTTGCACTATCTGTATACACTCTCTATTCCACATTTTTCCACATCTTGAGCACCTCTTTATATACTATACATAATACCAGGTTGACCCAACCAACTTGACAAAACATATTCCAAAGTCAGCTTGAACTAACAATCAAAACAAAATTCTTCACTGGCCGACGCTGCTCGGTCAATACAGAACAAAAAAAAACTGCTTCCTGTGTTAACCGGCAGAACTCGGTAAAAACTACAATTACCGGGGAATTCGGTAAACCTACCACTTCCTTTGGAAACTGACTAGACTCGGTAAAAGTTGTCTTCGACTATCGAGTGAGCTCGGTGAAAACTAAGCTTTCCTTAGCTTACCGTGCGAACTCGGTTAACACTAACTGTCTGCTACAAAATCCTTTGATACCTGAGTGATCTCGGTAAGAACTAAACTTTCCTTAGCTTACTGTGCAAACTCGGTTAACACTAACTCACCGTGTGACATACAGGAATGCTCGGTATACACTGCAAAAGGCTTTACTGACCGATTGAGCTCGGTAGACTCTGTAAACTATTTTCCTGACCGACAGAACTCGGTAGACTCTGTCTGATAACTGATATGGCATTTGTGTAACATCAAAGACAATACACAATTACTTAATTGTATCCAACAAAGAGCTCTCAGGAAGCACCTAGAATGTCTCTAGAAACAACCAAAAGATGAGATAAGCATTGACACGTTGACAACTAAGCATGAGCTTTTTCCAACCTTCTAGATGAGTCACAAGGTTGTAGACACCATGTGCTTAATTTGTGTGCTAACTCCTGTGTTGTGCAATCAAGAGGTGTGCTTATTCTTAGGTAGACTTATAACTTTTATTTTAATTCTTTTATTATTTTTGTTATTATTATTTATTTATTACTTTATTATTATTTTTAATATTATTAATTTTAATTTATTTTATTTATTTCTTTTACTCAATTAATTTACCATTTCATTAATTAAAATCAAAATATCAAAAGATCGTGATATTATATTAATTTTCCCCAAAATAATTAAATTATTAATTAAATCCTTTACTTTTAGACTTAATGAATAGAATATTCACCATAAACCTCCAAGATAAAATATGAAAACCCATCAAAGAACAATCTACATAAAATCAGTCTAAAGGGTTAAAATCACGAATTATGTCATCTGAAACATTCGGAAGGTAAAATATCTCAAATACTTGTCCTACCTCTCTAGGACAAATGGTTTAAGGGTTTAGGATTTAGACTTGAGAATTTATCTCCCCTCTCTTACCATTGAGATAGTGTGATAGGGTACGCTCATCCTAGCAATTTAGGGAAGTTGATACCCGGTACCTGTAACCTGCATAAAAACCATACATGTACATACAATATATATATGTGCTAAGATAAACAGGAAATGAGAGGAAGTGGTGCATTGTGTAGATCCAGACTAACAGGTGACTACGAATCCCTTCCTTAACCACATCAAAAATTCCATACATAAAGAGAACAAACATGCACACCATACACATGCAAGTATGGGATAAGTATCCATAATAAAGCACATGTGATAATAAACCATCTAACTAATCAAAAGGGTTAAAATCATGAATTATGTCATCTGACACATTCAGAAGGTAAAATATCTCATATACTTTTCCTACCTCTCTAGGACAAATGGTTTAAGGGTTTAAGATTTGGACTTGAGAATTTATCTCCCCTCTCTTACCATTGAGATAGTGCAATAGGGTATGCTCATCCTAGCAATTCAACGAAGTCAATACCTAGTACCTGCAACCTGCATAAAAACCATGCATGTACATATAATATATATATACATATATATATATATGTATATATACATGTATATATATATGTATATATACATGTATATATATGTATATGTATTTATACATGTATATATACATATATATATGTATATATATGTATATATACATATATATATGTATATATATGTATATGTATATATATATGTGTATATATATATGTATATATATGTACATATATATATGTATATATATATGTATATATATATATGTGTATATATATATATATGTATATATATATGTGTATATATATATATATGCAATAAGCTAAACAAGCAATGGAAGGAAGTGGTGCATCGTGTAGATCCTGACTAGTAGGTAACTATGACTCTTTTTCTTAACCACATCAAAAATGCCATACATAAATAGAACAAACACGCACACCATATACATGAAAGTATGAAGTAAGTATCCATAAGAAAACACATGTGATAATAAAACATCTAACTAATCATCATCAATAACTTAAAATAATGTAATAATCACCATGCATATATGAAATTTAGACTCTAATGATCACATCATATATCAACTAAATCTGTAACACAATATTTGATAGTCTCAAAACAATGCTACTAACCTTCAACATAAAACTAGTCTAATAGAGTTTGACGATGATAGAAACAATGTATCTAGAAAAAATGTAAATGAGGGTAGGCACTACACTTCCCATCATATGACACACTCACTTGATTTGGTTACCTCACTTGCTCAGAGTGTTACTACATAGATTGTAGTTGGTGATTCTTCTTAGCTTTTAGTCATAGGTTTAGGAACTATCTCTTTAGAGAGTGGTTCACTACATGATGTTCTCTTGGTTCCAGCCATTTCTATGAACCTCCTATCTATCTATCAGATTTGTCATTCAGGCTCTAGAAAGATGGTCAAGTTCTCACCACATGATGTGGTTATTCGAGACTTCCATGATCCTAATTTGGTTATTTCTACAAGGAGTGTTGATCTTCAGTCTCACTTATATCAGTTTGATGGTTTTGAGAGCTCCGATTCTATAAGTGTTTCTCTTATTTCTAATGTAGACATATTGAGAAAACTTTGGCATGAGAATTTTGGCCATGTCAACTATAGATATTTATAGTAGATGAGTAAACAAGAGCTAATGATCGGATTGCCCCAAATCTCTTGTACTGACGGTGTGTGTCAAGGTTGTGCACTTGGAAAACATCACAGAGATCCTTTTCTAGTAGGTCAATCCACATGTGCTAAGGCACCATTGGAGTTGATACACAGTGATCTTATGTCATTTCCCACTCCATATTTTTTGGGTACACGATATGTGCTCACCTTCATTGATGACTTCTCCAGACATACATGGGTGTACTTTTTGAAGTACAAGTCTAATGTCTCTGATTCATTTCAAATCTTTAAGATTTTTGTAGAGAAGCAATTTGGTCTTTCAGTCAGGCATATCTGCACTAACAATGGGGGGGAATATGTGAATCAATCTTTTAGATATTTTAGCATTCAGCATAGTTTACAACATTAGTTCTCTATTCCCTATACACCTCAATAGAATGGGGTTTTTGAGAGAAAGAATAAAATATTATGGGAGATGGCCAATTGTATGATACGCTCTCATGCTATGAATTCTTCACTTTGGACTGAGGCTATCAATTGTGCCAACTATATTCAAAATTGAATGCCTCATAAGGAATTGCAACACATGACTCCTAAGGAGGCTTGGACTCATGTCAAGCTTGATGTTTCTACTCTCTACATTTTTGGTAGTGAGGCTTGGGCATTTATTCCAAATGCTTGGCAGAAAGCCATGGAGAAGAAGAGCCAACCACTCATTTTTGTTGGCTAATATGAGGATGTGAAGGCATACAAGTTGTTTGATCCTGATTCTAGAGATGTCTTGTTTCAGCAGGATGTTTATTTTGATAAGCATTATCCTACTATGGAACCTCCATCTTTAGCTTCTTCTTCACTACCTAGTTCTTCATCTACTCCTATATAGGATTATGTCTCATCTAAGGAAGATCTTGAGATTGATCCCCCTTTGCCTCCTCTACAAAATGTTCTACAAGTACCCAAGTGGGCTCATGATACTATTGATGCAACTAGAGCTCTAGCAGGTGATCCTACAGATGTATGTCATACTTGTTCTCAGACTGCAAGAAGTGGCCTTTTGAGTCATGCTATTTCTGATGATCCTAAAAATTTTCCACAAGCAATAAGACACTTAGAGTGGGATAGGGCTATGGATGAGGAGTATTCTTCTTTGATGAAGAATCACACATGGGATTTGTGTTCTCTTCCAAAAGGAAGAAAGTTGGTTCGGTGCCGTTGGGTGTACCATACAAAGTATGTTACAAATGGTTCTATTGATAGGTACAAGGCATGTCTTGTTGCAAATGGTTTCACATAGGTTGAGGGTATTGATTACTCTAAGACTTTTTTCATGGATACCTTCATGAGGAGATTTATATGAGCAACCTCATGGTTTTGTGCAAGACTCTTCATTGGTGTGCCTGCTCCAAAGGTCTTTATATGGTCTCAAATCGGCCCCTAGGGCTTGGTATGAGAAGATGGATTCCTTCTTGCTTGCTTTCCACTTCACACAGTGTCATTTCAATCCTATAGTTTACATTCGCTAACATGGGGCTGACTTATTGATACTTGTGGTTTATTTTGATGACCTCATCATCATAGGAAGCTCAGTCTCCATGATACATGGTTTTCAACAAGCATTGAGAGAGTAGTTTGAGATGATAGAACTTGGACTTCTACACTATTTTTTGGGCCTATAGGTTGTTCAATTTTTAGATGGGATAGCCATACTCCAACAGAAGTATGCTCATGATATTCTTCAGAGATTCAGCATGCTTGATTGCAAGCCTAACCCCACACATTTTTAGTCATGTGTTGTTTTATCTACCACTTGCTCTACTCCTACAGTGGATTCTACTCTATATAGATAGCTTGTGGGTAGTTTGTTGTACTTGACACATAAACATCTTGATATTTCCTTTATGGTTGGACTTGTCTCTTGATTCTCCCATGATCCTCATGAGAGTCATTAGAAAGCATCCAAACATATATTGAGGCATATTAGAGGTACAACATGTTATGGAATTCACTGCACATCAGGAGATCCTCACATTATTGGTTTTATAGATTCAGATTGGGCTAGTGATATTGATGATCACAAGTCTACTTCTAGTTTTGTATTTTGTCTTGGTTATGGTTCTATTACATGGTCTTGCAAAAAGTAGCATGCTCATGCATTATCATCTACTGAGGTAGAATATAGGGTAGTTGTATTGGCTAGTAAGGAAGTTTTGTGGCTTAGACAGTTAATGATAGAGTTTGGATTTCCTCTTGATAGTCCCACCCTTTTGTGGTGTGACAATTAGAGTGCTATACACATTTCACACAACCTAGTTGAGCATCAGTGGACCAAGCACATTGAGCTTCACATGCACTTCATTCGGCATCTCATTTAGGATGGTGCCTTAAGCTTGGAGTACATTCCTACTACTGAACAGGTTGCAGACATCTTCACTAAACCTTTTGCATCCCTACAATATCTTCAACTACATTCTATGCTTGAGGTGAAGGAATTTGTCCTTGGGGGGTCTCAGTGATGAGTTCTTCCTTCCTTCTTTTATTGCTATCTCTTTTTGGAGTAGATTTTTTCCCACTGGGTTTTCTCTATTTCTCCATTTTACAAAGATTTTTTTTGTGATTGGATACCTCATCAAGCCTTGTTGCGAGGACCCAATTTTGCTATTAGCATTGCTTTGTAGTTTGCTTTCTCTTTCTGCATTGTTTGTAGCTATATTGTTGCTCATCTTAAGGGGGGATGTTAGAATAAAGAATTGATTTAATTTCATTTATTAAATCCATTTTATTCCCTTCTTAAGATTTCCCTTTATGCATCCTTTTTGCATCTCTATTTAATAATTAATTAGTAATTATTAAATAGCTTTTCCTTTTAGGTTACCCTTTTTAGGGTTTTGATCTCCTTTTATAAGGATTGATCTCTTTTGTATTTGGTTATCCTTTCCATTTTTTAAAATACATTAGTACATTTTTCAAAGCAAAACCCGTTGCCTCCTCTTGTCTTTTTCTTTTGTGATAGGTTTTTGCATGCAAGTATTCAAAGGTTTTGTGGATTTGTGTCGATCAAATCCTTCATGATAATGCTATGTGCTTTAGATCAGATGAGTATAAGAATGTTTCCAAGAGGTATGAAATTATTGATTCTACATCATCACCTTACCATCCCCAAAGTAATGGTCAAGTTGAATCTAGAAACAAAATCTTTCTCAAAATCATTGAGAGGATTCTAGGAGAGAACAAGAAAGCCTAGGATTCTAAGTTGCCTCTGGAATCATGGGTAGATAGGGTTATAAGAAGAAAGTTATTGGTTGTGCTCCCTTTGACCTAGTATATGGCATCTAGGCAATATTGCATCATAACAATCTTAATGATATGTATAAGTTCATCTAGGTATATGATGAAGACAGTTATGATGATATGCAATTAAGAATGGATGATATTTTATAGTTGGGTGGAATAAGGAGGGATGCCTCTACACAAAATTCAAAGCTTCAAGCACATATGAAATATCTCTATGATAGAGAGTATTTGAGAGGAAATTTCAACCTGAAGAGTTTGTATTACTATAGAATCCTAGACTAGAAGACAAAGGCAAGCATGGTAAATTTGATCCCATCTAGCTTGATCTTATTAGATGCATGGTAATAAAGGAGAAGACTCATATTTCATAAGAGATTTATCAGGTGACATTTAGGAGTTGATAGTTCATGGATAGTTCTTGAAAAGGTATTTTTGTTCAAAATACTTGTTGAAGTCCATGGATAAGAATTTAGGGTTCCATGTACTATTTTGTAGACTTTGTATATCCTTGAATAGCCTCTATTTGTTTTTGTAATTGTTTTCCTATTTGTTGTTCCTACTTGTTCAAGTGTGTTCTCTAAAAAAGTTTTAATGTGTTTTATGTTTGTGGTCTGCTTCTACCAAAAATTCTAAATTCTTGCATAGATGCAAGTTATCCATCATCCCCAGATAGAGCTAGTATTGGCCTAATTTTTCACTTGCTTAGAAATTTGTTAAAATTTGTGAAAAATATGAAGAGTCATGTGTAAATCCTAAGGGTTTCTAAGTATTATGTTATCCCTCATGAAAAAATCCTAGGTAAAATCTTTGTTTTGTTATGTCGTTGAAGTTCATTTGAAATACATTTTCCTTTTAAAAGGAGATATGCGAAAACCTTATTATAGCTTTATATCCCTAGGTTTTAAGCTAATGTTTTATCTCTATATTTTATGATCTTTTGTTTCTTTTAAGTCACAATGTTGTGAAGTCTCAATAATTATAACATTGCTTCACTTTTCTTACTAACCATTTCCAAGGTGAGGAAAGGGAAAAATAGATTATTTTGAGCACAAAACTAATTTAGAGTAGTAAGTGATAACTTAAAGGTTAGAGGTGTGATTAAGTGAACAAGGAAAAGTGCATGATTTCAAGTCATTCTTAACTTAAGGCATTTCAAGTGGCAATGTTGTGATAAAGGAAAAAAGGTTAAGTCCAAAATGTCATCACAAGGTTGTAGTTCATAAATTACTAGGAATATCTTAAGTTACAACCATGGGAATGGAATGAAGAAGTTAATAAAGATATTAGTGCAACATCATGGGGGTTCAGATAAAATGTGAAGACTAAGTTGCAAGGATGTGAAGAGGCATTGATGGTTAAGAATTATAAGTATGTGCACCTTCACAAGTGGATTAAAGAAACCTAGGGTTAATCAAGTGAGGTTGTGAAAGCTTCTAGTCATACCTCTACAAAGTTACTTGTTGAGTTAGAGCTTAAAGCCATGAAGCATTGATGAAAGGAAGGCAATTAAAAAAAACCATGATCACATGATCATGTGGTTGAAATATAAGTTGATGTCCAAGATGTCAAACTATGAAAAATGCCTAGTAGTTTGAAGAAATGCTTGTCACTAGATCATGAAGGTTTGATGCAAAGTAATATGTTAATTTGTGATAGAGAGGTTCATTATCATTGTAGTTATGATTTCATACTATTACACCATTGGTAGAGTTAGTGAATAAATCAGATTAAAGGCTACAAGGTGGTGAATGCTATGGATCACTCCTTTACAAGGTTTAACTAAAGTTGCCAAATTGATGTTGTGAAAATGTGATGATAAGTTTAGAATGGCTAAAGTTAAAGACTAGTGCAAGTTTGCAAGGGTTTACATAGTAGTCAAAGTTCAAGTGTCAAAGCTATGAGAAAAAGGTAATAGTCAAGAAAAACAATAGAGCGCATCTTCAAAAGTCAATAGTAAAGGTAAACAAATAATGATGGGAAGAGGTGAACAAAGGAATTGTTGCAATTAAGAATGTATGTCACACTCTTGCATGATTCCTTAGATGGTCATGGTAGTAAGCTGTGATTTTGTGAGATAAGGAAAGTGTTAAAGGAAAATTCTTGGTGCAATATCGCATGGTTAGAATGAGCATTTTCTCTGATGGTTGCGAAGCGGCAATAAGGTAAGAATATAAGGCAACACATCATTACAAGGATAAAATATGTTTAGGTATAAATAATAGTGAAGGTGCAAAATGGTAAATAAAACATTAATCACTTGATTCTAGTAGTCTGAAGGGTCAAGTTAAACAAAGCTACAAAGGAGCAAACAAAGGGATTTATAGCATCATCAGTCAAACTCAGTAGTTAGAAAGATAAAATGGCAAGTTGCAAAACATTAGAAAGATAACCCTAGGCACATGGTTGTAGCTAGAATCAAGAACAACATAAAAGTCATGGAAAAGGAGCAATGAGTTGATCTTTGCACAATTGCAGCCATCAGTTTTATGGTATGAAAGTAGTTTTAATGACCACATCAAAGTTGGATAAAAGAACATGAGCTAGATGTACAAAGATATGAAAAAAATAGATTTTGCTAGCTTTTCAAGAATTGATACATTCTTCAAGTGTGTTGATATTAAATTCCATTAATGCCACACAACCATTGCAGAAATAATAAATGTCTGAAAGATGGGGAAATTTCCATTTGCATTTTCCTATTTCTTAAATTTCCTTAGTGAATTTTGAGTTGTAGAGTGATTTCCAGTGATTTTTAGCATTCAATATAGAGAGTTGATAGAATTACTTGCAAAAATGGCTTAAAGAGAAGGAGAACTAATTATACAATAGTGATTGAAGAACCAGATGCACTTCCAAAGGTTCCCAATGCATTCATAGAACAATGGATATATATTCTGCATGGTTCCACCAACACCTAGAATGCAAATGATCTTTCTTTCAAAGACCCATATGCATCATGTGGAGACATAGAGGTTCCTAATAGGAATGGGTATGAATTCTTCTAGTATTTCTACAAGAATAGAGTAGAAAAGGTTCCATTATATAACCCTTAGGTGAGGAAATTAGGCAAGATAATAATGCCAAAAAATTTTGTAGATGTGGATTTGGTTAATGCATTAATCAAATGTTATAATCATGTTAATAAGTCATTGCACAAAAGGGATAGAAGCATTTTCCTATCCTTAAATAAAGAAACATTCATAGAAGCATTTTATTTGGGTGGACCTATGTCACTGACAAATGAGATGGAGAAGTTGAATGAGAATTTCAAGAATCATAAGAGTTTCTACAAGGGCAAGAATATGACTAGACACATTCCTTCAATAAAGAAGAACGAAGGAGATATTCCGAAGAAGAAAGATATTGAAAAGATTAAGCCCTTGGAATTATTCCAAAGATACATTTCAAAATATTGTGTTTGGGTTTAACAAAGCCCTAGTTCAGATGGAACCATGAATGCTTCTAGAGCAAATTATCTTATGGCTTTAAATATCCAAGACCCAAATCATGATATTGGGTATGATTTTATGGAATATATTATTGATAGTATCCATAAAGAGATCACTATTGCTCAAAAATGAGAATTAAAGGATTTCAAATATTGTCATTATTCCCTAATCATGCATCTAATCTTGTTCAAGAATATTGATCCATTTGATAAAAGCTTCTTCAAGTCTACACAAGAATGGCGAGAAAGGTTTCCAATATAGAGATGGACAAGGGTATGGAAAATGTTCTACCCATACTCTAATTTAATTTATTTTTATAATGATTTTGTCCATCCAATTATAAAATGGATAGGGTTGTTAATTGAAAGAATTCCTAGGAGTGTCAGAAAGGTTGTTAAACCTAAAATATGTTTCGATGTTGGAAAGCAATTGTCACATAATTGGGGAAGTGTTTTCTTGTTTGAAGGGTATACTATTATAAGAATCTTTGGATGCTCTCAATGACCCCATATACTTCCCAAGTATGTTCCTGAGAGGTTAGGGTTTGTAGAAGTATTTTGGAAATTAATTTTCTTCAATAGAGAATACTTAGGCAAAGCTATCAAGAAAGGAAACTTTTTGTGTAGATGCACTAAGGTGGGAGATTTTGAAATAGGTAAAAATTCCATTAAGAAAATCAATGAATTTTTAAGAAATTTTAAACTCCCAACTAGGCCAACTAGAACTTATGATCCTTTCAATGTAGTCAGACATGCTTTGAAGAACATTAGAGGATACATTTTGTCTCTCGCAAAACCTATGTAGGAAGAAGATGTTATTGCTGATAGGTTAAATGGGGACATCTACATAGATAGGATGGTCAAGTATAGGGATAGTGTAAGTTTTGAATATGAAATGAAAAAAAAAAATCAATCATTCAAAGTTTTCTATCATGATGAAGACTACTGGTCCAAATTGAAGAAGTGTGTGATGAATTTTGATGAATTGATATCTCAAGTCCTAGAGGGAATCAAAAAAATGATCAACCCTAAGTATTCTGATGATGAGATTATGGTTGAGATTTTTGATGATAAGGACTAGCCTAAAGAAGATTAGCTTGAGAAAGATATCCTTGAGAGTTCTAAATGGACAAAATAGAGAAACAAAAGGAAAAAGATGGTGGAATTGCCAAAAAACTTCAACAAAAGGCCCTCCAAATTTTACCAAGGGGAAGTAAATATTTTGATGAAATTAGGAGGAGGTACCTAATATCTCAAGCATCAAAGGCTGAGAAAAAATTGAAGAAATTGTAGCTAGAGGCTCAAATGATTGATGATAGGATTATTGATGCTCTAAAGTTTATGAGTCATGACAATTTCATCAATTCTGATGAATTTAAAAATTTCTTATCTAAAATAAAGTAGAATGAAATAGCCCTACAAATGAAGCCTGAAGATTTTGATGAAGTAGTTGCTAGATTAGTGTAGAAATTATTGGAATATGATCCTACTAGTGAAACCCTCACTGTAGAAGAGGCAATAGATTTAGTGACTAGGAGTAGTATGATTGTATTTACAAGATGGGATATTGGCTCATCTTTTCTATTAGATCAAATGACGAGATAGGAGAGATCAATCTCATTTGAAGATAAAAAACAATATGGAGAGATGAGAGGGTCAAGATATAATATAGATGCTCAAAAAATGGAAATATGGAGTTTAGCTCTAGAGAATGATAAGCCTACCCTCATGGAGATCAAAGAATCCCCCAGGAGGAATGTCATTTTCTGGCATGTACAATCTACTTCTAGTGATCAAATATATGGGATGAACACTAAAATAACATTAATGGGAAAAAATAAGATGAATACTCTTCAAACCTAGTTGGAAAAAACATATAAAATATTTTTCAAGACAAGAAGAAGCTATGAAGAGGAAATGAAGAAAACATTTGTCTTGGAGAAAAAGACTATTAAACTAGATATGAAAGTAGCATCATTAAAGAAAAATGTTAGAACTACTACAAAAATCCATCACAAAAGTGTGTAGATAGAAGACCAAGAACCTAAAATAGGGGAGACATCAGGCCATGCAATGGAAATTAATGAAAGAGAGTTAAAATTAAGCAAGGATATAGAAATCAGAACAATGAAAAAGATTCATAAGATAGATGTGTAATGCCTCACATAGAGATCATTGGAACAAGGATAAATATAAGCCAAGATATTTTTTTTTAATCAAGTATGGATGCATATGACACCCAACATACGAGGATAAAAAACATCACAATGGAAGACTAAAAAACATCCAAAAACCAATAGATCTCCAAACGCCACTACTAAAAACTATGGAAGTCACAAAATGATTTTGAATCCAAAACCAAGGGATTCAAGAAAACCTTAGAGGGTAGTCAAATCACCTCTCAAAAATTTCTAGCTAAACCAAAAAGTGCCTATTGTCCACTTGAATAGGTTTTTCAAACAACCACAGTGACATTTTAATGCAACACTATATGGTAAGGACTAGCTTGAAGAAGATTAGCCTAGGAATGATATCCTTGAGAGTTATGAATGGGAAAAATAGGGAACCAAAAGGAAAAAGATGGAGGAATTGCCCAAAAAATCAACAAAAGGCCCTCTAGATTCTACCAAGGGGCAATAAATATTTTGATGACATTAGGAGGAGGTACCTAATATCTCAAGCATCAAAGGTTGAGCAAAGAATGAAGAAATTGTAGCTAGAGGCTCAAATGATTAATGATAGGATTATTGATGCTTGGAAGTTTATGAGTGCTAAAAATTTCATCAATTCTGATGAATTTAAAAATTTCTTATTTAAAATAAAGTAGAATGAACTAGCCCTACAAATGAAGCCTAAAGATTCTGATGAAGTAGTTGCTAGATTAGTGTAGAAATTATCAGAATATGATCCTGCCAGTGAAACCTTCACTGTAGAAGAGGCAATATATTCAGTGACAAGGACTAGTATGATTGTATTTCTAGGATGGAATATTGGCTAATCTTTTCTATTGGATGAAATGAGGAGATAGGAGAGATCAATCTCATTTGAAGATTAAAAAAATATAGAGAGATGAGAGGGTTAGGATATAATATAGATGCTCAAACAATGGAAATATGGAGTTTAGATCTAGAGCATGATAAGCCTACCCTCATGGAGATCAAAGAATACCCTAGGAGGAATGTAATTTTATGGAATGCATAGTCTACTTCTAGTGATCAAATATATGGGATGAACACTACAGTAACATTAATGGGAAAAAAATAAGGTGGATACTCTTCAAGCCTAGATGGAAAAAACATATAAAAGATTTTTCAAGACAAGAAGAAGCTATAAAGAGGAAATGAAGAAAACATTTGTCTTGCAATAGAAGACTATTAAACTAGATATGAAAGTAGCATCATTAAAGAAAATTGTTAGAATTGCTAAAAAAATCCATTACAAAAGTGTGTAGATAGAAAGCCAAGCACCTAAAATAGGGGAGACACTAGGCTATGCAATGGAAATTAATGAAAGAGAGTTAAAAGAAAGCAAGGATGCAGAAAATCAGAACAATGAAAAAGATTCATAAGATAGATGTGTAATGCCCCAATGAAGATTCTTGGAACAAGGATAAATATAAGCCAAGATATTTTTTTTAATCAAGTATGGATGCATACAACACTCAACATACAAGGATAAAAAAGATCACAATGGAAGACTAAAAAAATCCAAAAACCAACGGATCTCCAAATGCCACTACCAAAAACTATGGAAGTCACAAAATGATTTCAAATCCAAAACCAAGGGATTCAATAAAACCTTAGAGGGTAGTCAAGTCACCTCTTAATTTTTTTTAGCTAAACCAAAAAGTGCTTGTTGTCCACCTAGATAGGTTTTTCAAACAACCATGGTGACATTTTAATGTAACATTGTATCATACTTTCTAGTTTCATACGATACTTCTCTAGAGGTCAAGCAATACTTTCAGGGACTACATGATTCTTCTTCAAAGTTAGTGTGATATTTTACTAGTATTGCATGATACTTCTCCAAGGGGCATGCAATAGTTTCTAGTTTTGCACAACATTTTCTCTATGGCTGTGTGATACTTTAACTACATCACCCCATGCTAACACATGGTTGCCCAGAAAAGATAGAAACATGATGAGGAAAGAACATAAGGCAAAAAAAGGGTTAGAACCTCCACACGGGGGAGTACCAAATTTACAAGCTAAGGCTTGGACACTCAAACACAATAAGTATATAGAAAAAAATAGAAATACAACTAACCATCTAAATCACAGTAGTAAAAGAAATGTATTGAAAGAAAAATTATGGTATACAGAAGCAACATCGCAGTGAGCAAGACTAAAAAGACTCATGTGTGGTTCCTCCCAACCATAATAGCATCATGAGACCTCAAAGGTCCTAGCCTTCCTTGGCATGTAACATCCCAAACTACCAACCAGATCATCAAAGTTGTCTTATGAGGATGTCACTACTAAAACATACTACATCATAAGAATAAGGAAATCTAACATGCTAAGAATTCAAGCATTAGATATTCCAACTAATAAAATCAAATCACATAGAACCTATGCTAAACATCATAATAAGGGAATGTTTCTAGGCTAATAACCAACATCATCTAAACATGACATCCAAGCACTCTAATGAAAGCATAAATCACAAGAAAGAATACTTTAGAACCCAAAGTATCAAGTGAAAACATCAAGCAATGATCGCACTAGAATAATAGACCATACCTATACACTGGTCCTTAGCAATGTTAAATGTAACTATGCCTCCCAACCATGTAGAACCCATAGGTCTACTCCCATCATGTTGATGGAGATAATTATCCAACCATAAACACATATAAAGAAACATGTTCATGGCTGACACTCATGCCAAATAGTAATGATGATTGAAACCAAGAAGATGAGATAATACAAGTACTACAGGTCCTTGTTAGACACTCAATGGGTTACTATGTAGTGGCTAACATCATGGAGAGTCACTTGGAATTGCATAGCCCAAGCTAATATTGATATATCTCACTTCTTGATAGAAGGAGAAAAATCTAGAATACTTTTATCTAAAGTTTATTAGCACAATATATTTTATTTAATTATCACTTGATTATAACTTCCTTTGCCAACCCTTGGGGCACAATGATCACTGGGCTATGAGATAGAAACCCCTTCCATATGCTACTCTACCTTACCCATGCTCATCTAATGATGAGTGCGTGTAGGTGTGCATATTTCCAACTGAACCCCAAATGATCAAACTTCCAAAAAACCACAGAAGATTGGGCCTCATAAGTCACTTGACAATGTATGCCCATGTACTCATGTGTGGCACACCACCATCATTAAGATAATAACATAAGGACTTGATGAGAATACAAGAAAAATATCACTCAATCAAAAATAAGATCAGGAGGATGGATGCGGTATGCATCCCAATGCAACATAAAAGTGCAACAATGATCTAACTGGCATCCCAATAGATGATCTAGGTCCACGACCAATATCATGCCAAGAAAACTTAAGAAAATAGGGTGGCATGCAAAATAAGGTAAAAACCTAAAACTACAAAAGTTTTAAATTAAAATCCATTTGGTCTTAGGGCACAAAAGTCACAAAAATCCAAAAATTAAGTTCAAACATAGCATGAAAAATGGCTAGCATAACAGTGAAAAACCCCAAACCCTTATTTTCAAACTAGGAAAACATTCATACATGATGAATTAGGTAGAACCAATACACAAAAATGGAGGGGAACATTAATTCTCAGCCTCCTAACATATAACTACTAGAAACTGAGTTGAAATGAGAAAATGAGAGAGCACTACCTAACAACAAAAGGGATTGAAATAGGATACAACACAATAAAATAAATAACTCATAGTAGTTAGTGGAAATCATGGCATAGCAAGGCCTCCCTGAGCCAAATCCAATGAGACTGACCTCATGAAGATATCATACTTATAACTCTCACAACAAACAAAAATATAATCCTCTAGAAGAGGATTTTGGAAAAAGCTCTCAAATTTAATAGGGTGGCATGCAAAACAAGGTAAAAACCCAAAACTACAAAAGTTTGAAATTAAAACCCATTTGGTCTTAGGGCACAAAAGTCACAAAAATCCAAAAATCAAGTTCAAACACTGCATGAAAAATGTCCAGCATACCAATGCAAAACCCCAAACCCTTATCTTCAAACTAGGAAAACATTCATACATGACCAATTGGGTAGAACCAATAGACAAAAATGGAGGGGAACATTAATTCTTAGCCTCCTAACATACAACTACTAGAAACTGAGTTGAAATGAGAAAATGAGAGAGCCCTACCTAACAACAAAAGGGATTGAAATAAGATACAACACAATAAAATAAATAACCCATAGTAGTTGCTAGAAATCATGACATAGCAAGGCCTCCTTGAGCCAAATCCAATGAGACTAACCTCATGAAGATCTCATACTTGTAACTCTCACAACAAACAAAAATATAATCCTCCAGAAGAGGATTTTGGAAAAAGCTCTCAAATTTATGATTTGCAAAAGTGAGAAGTGAGGAATTAAATTCCTCTTTCAATATTATTCAGTTTTTGATTGAATAATCAATTAGGAAAAATAACTAGAAAGCCTAGTTAACCCCTGAAGAAAACCTATTTAGTCATAGGAATTCATCTATGTAAAAGCTGCCAAAAATTAAAAATCAAATCAATTAAAACCCAAAAATCCAAAATCACAAAAATTTCCTTAACAGCTTTCGTGACAATGTGAACCTCTAAATTCATACACAAGCTCACAAGTCAAGTCACATAATACGAATGATTTCAAATTTAATAATCACCAAAAGCTATAATTTAAATAAAAAATAAGATATGTCAGCCATACAAGGATGACATTGATAAAATATGAACCACTAAATCACTAACTCCATGTGCCACTGCCAGGGATATAAATCCTACACACTAAAATACATGACCAAGTGAAATTTCTTATAATAACATAGTTGAAGCAAATGCATTAAATCACCTAATTTAACCATCTATTCAATTATATTAAAATAATCAATTTACATCACTCACATTCGCATAAAGCATAATGAAGCAAGAATAAAGAAATAACCATAGCATTAAATCCATCACATAACATAATCATAGGTATGTCCAAATATTAGATAACCAGATATCCTAACAAAACATATTGTCATCTCAAAATGGCATCATCATGAAAATATGATAAACTGAATAGCGTAGTAGTATAGCATCTATGATACTAAAATCAAGGTATAACATCTAACCCTTGGGTCATCTCAAATGGAAAACATAACATCAGAACAAATATCTCTCGAATTAAAATATAGCAAGGTACATAATGCAAACATGAGATGTATTACAAAATTCACTAAAGGCAATTTCTCAAAATGTGCATAAAAGTTACCTAGCATTAGAAGGAGCAAAATATAGATGTTTAGAGGCTATTTCTCTATTATCTCCACTTTTTAATACATGGGGTGCTTACATGCAATTTTTGACAATTTAGTCCCTTTGTTACCTCAAAAGAAAGACGTGTCAAAAGAAACCATTGTAAACATAAGGAAAGTGATCCATAGAGTGAAAGATTTGAATAGTTTCTTTAGTGGAAAGATGTAGCTAATCCAAAACAAGATGAAGAAAATTGTTGCAAGTAAACCAAATTTTGTACCTACAATTTTGGATAGTGAAGGAAAAATGAAAGACTAGGTAGAGTGATCATCCTTTTTTTATGACATTCTTGATCATCCTAAGTTTTTATCTTATTGTAATAATGAAGCAAGTGCCACAACATTCTATGATATGGTTGATATGTTTTATAAGATAGAGATAGAAATGTCTAAATTAAATAATAAAGTTAAAGCCATAACAGATGTAAAGTGGACCAAGTTCTTAGATGAATTAGAGGCAGTTAGAGATGCCACTGGGTTGGATGTGGATACAAATATTTATTGAAATCTAATTGGAAAGATCATTATTGAGAGAGGTAGATTGTTGAAATCTGATTGAAAAGATCATTATTGAGAAAGGGAGATTGTTGATGAAATAACATTTTCAATAATTATTTTTTCATTGATGCCAAACCTGCTATTTGTTGAAATGAGAATTTCTTATAAGATCTAAGTACAATTACTTAGTTGATTGATGAAGAGGATTTAATCAATAAGATGTAACAATGACATCTAGAGGAAAGGTTGAGTTATGACTTTGTAATGAAGTACAAGGATCCTTTAAGACAATGGTGAAATGATGTATTGATAATCTACTTGAAGGTATAGAGGTTGGCTACACTTAGATACTCTAGAAGAAAATGTTGTAACAAAACTGTCTACAAGGCTTGACTAAATTCATTAGTGGGTGTCAAGAAAAGTTAGTTCATGCCAAGCAAAAAACCAATAGGTGCTAAGTAAAAGCAAATTATAGTGTGTGCCAAGTGAAGTAGTTGGTGTTGAGCAAGTTTAGGTGCTAAGCCAAACAAATGTAATAGTTGTCGAGCATTAGTAAACTTTAGTAGGTGTTGAGTGAATTTACAATTGATGCTAAGTAACACAGTATGTGTCGAGCATCAAAAAGTAAATAGTGTTGAGCTATTGCATTATTTGAAAAGTCAAATATTCACCAAATCTGAGTTGACAAGTTTGTTATCTTAAATTTTGTGAACTAGGTGGAAGATAAGGATGATGAGCTAGTGATACAGAATTTGAGGTTAACCATTTTTGGGTGATTGCAAGTGGATTCTATATGAAGTTTATAGAAGAAACAAGATATAGGGTAGATACATTGTATCTACCCTAATAAATTCAAACCCTAATCTAAGTGAGGGAAATAAAAGTAGGAAAAGCATTCCAAAATTCCTACTTAAGGAGTTTTTGGTCATGAAGCAAAGTAGTGGTTGGATAAAGTGTGTGGGGTCAAGGAGAAGGCATTAAGAAGGAAGAACATGGTATAGGGAACCTGCTTTGATAAGTGACTATAGAGGTGACTACATTGGCAAAACGAGTAGGGAGATTCATGGAGATAGAAGCTTGATGAGTGGACAAGCTAATAGAGCTATAGAGACTAAAAGCCAAGCAAAGTTGTGATTTGAATTGAGATCTAAAATCTGCAAGTTAAGTTGTAAGCTGTATCAACTCAAAAACCCTTATTGAATACTCTTTAGCAATTGTATCAATTAGGGAAAATCATTTGGACTAAGGTTGTCCTAATAGCCATTGAAAAATATTTTAATAGGGTGGCATTCCAAGTGAATGTTCTAAAGTCCTTTAACTAGGCCCACTTCTAATAGGGTGATTGAAATCCCTTAACCAGGTCACATTTAATAGTGTGTGTTGTAGCCTTTAATAGGGCAGGCCTTTCGTAGGACATCACTTTGGAAGAGTGAGAAAGTAGTAGCATGATACTTGTGGATTTTCCCAAATTGGGTTTCCACATAAATCACTATTTTATGTGTTGATTTTTCATGTCTTATTGTTGCATGTTGATTTAACAATAACTTGCCAGTTAGAATGTTTAGCTTGAATGCATGAAATATTTAATGGGCTAAAAAAATTTATTGGGACATTTGGACCTTGAATAACTAATTCACCCCTCCCCCTTTAGTTACTCTAAATCATTTATAACAATATTACCGTATGGGAACTGATTGCAGACATCAAAGCCTTGTCATTAGGTGATAATGACTAGTGTAGTTAAAGGATGTAGTTAGTCTATAGTTAAAGGTTTAAAGAATAGAGGAAAAAGGCATGGATGGTGACAAGAGTTAAAGACAAATTGAATGTGCTAAAGAGATATATCCTAACAAATGTCACCTACCAATTTTTGCAATTACATCCAAAGTTTTTGATCCTAGTACAAAGAATGTTTTATATTGTAACAAAATAGAAATATCTTTGTATTTTCTTTTGAATAGTTTGTCGACAAGTGTCCACCCATCTGAATCTTGTTGCAATCCTTTCTATAAATTTTTTTTTGAAGATGTGGAGTTCAGATCTAAATTTGGTAGAATTTTAGTATTATGCTATTTTTGCATTCGGTCCAATAGTCTTTGTGTGAACTTTGTGATGTATCCATCTCTATAAATGTAAGAATACATCGAACATTGAAGGATTATTATGTCTTGTCTTGAGTTATCATGAGTTTACATCAGTATTGTATGATTTTCAAGGAGAATTAATACAAGAATAATATTCTGCCGTATATTTGTCTCTAATTTCTGTCTCCATTATTATGTGATGGTTATCTTGAGATTGTGTGAGCAAGGTTTATGCAATTTAATGCAACTAAGATAAGTTGTATATTAGTTTGTTTTTACTTTTAATTCAAGGAGTTAAGTAAATTCTTGAATAAAGTGATAGAATTTCCAGTCATATAAGAAGGATATTCATAAGAATGGGTTTTAGGATTAATTGCTGCTATAATTGATTGTAAGGCATTTAATTAGGTCAAAATTGTTGGGTAGACTTTGAATGCCAATGGATAGGGCACTGATCATTATTCAATTGCATGTTGAAGAAGTCATGGATTTGCATGAAGAAAAACTTTAAAATCAAATCAATTTTATTTTAATGAATGTAGAGTTAAATTAAATTGGTCAACACTTATTTGCAATAATCCCTTGTATGTCATTTGTTAGTTGCTCTTGTTAAGGATTATTTATAAAATTTAGAAGAATTATGACCATTTTCTACTATAAGGGATAAAGTGAAATAAAAAATATAATGTTAATAAGAATATGTTGAAGTCAAGAACCATAAACCAATCATATTCATATATCCCTAGGTGTACCCACATTGGTTTTGTAGAACCTGAGTAGAGAATCCATGTGATTTTGTTAATGTTGGATCTAGATCTAAAGATTTTTTAATTGAATATAGGAGATAGCTAACCTTTAGACCAAGACTTATCCTTAGAATCCTAGTATTAGGTACTTTTTTTTTGGTAGCTTTGAAACTCCAACAAGTTCAAAATACTTTAAACAAATTTTGCAACATGAGTGAAATGCATACATTTTATACTTGAACATGAAATACAAAAGAAGACTAAAACTATAGATAAACAAATTTAATTTGACTCTAAAATCTAATAAAAAGGAAAAAGATGTTGGGTTCACCTAAAATAAAGTAAACACCTAATGTATGTAATGAAAAGAGGGAAATAAGAGAGATAATGTGATAATGTACATACAAAATTAAACTAATTTATTAAATAATGTAGATCTAGATTCTAAGTGTGCATAACTAGCCCAATTAAAATATAGATCTAGGGTACAGATATGAAAGGAAATAAAATATAAAAGACTCACCTTCAAAATATGTAGTAGAAGACATATTTTAGCTCTAAAAGTCATGGATCCAAGCTTATTTTTGAATATTTGACTAGGGAATCTTGAATGAAATGATGAAATGAACAAAGCCCATAAATTGTTCGTCTAGAAAAATCAGTATGGACCAAATTGACCTAGAAAGAGCTATTCCTATGGAGTTGACATAGTAAAATGCACTATAGAAAAGTCAAACCAACTTCTCCAAAAAGCTCTCGAGGAGTAATTTTTAGATCTACATGTGCCAAATTGATATTATGTACCTACACATAGAAAAACTTGGTTTTGGGGTTTTGGTGGGGGAGGGCTTGCCTTGGTCAAGCCCCAGATTGAGAAATCAACCTTGAAATATAAATGTAAATGTAAATAAAGGTAACAAGATAAATGTAAATATTAACCTTGTAAAAAATCTTGTCAATAAGGACTTCACCTTGTTGTACATTGTAGATCTTGAATTTGGTATAAAGGATGTAAGATGTCTCCACAATTGTAATGGATCTACCATAACCACATCATGGAGCCATGGATGTAAATGTGTATTAGTGAAGAAGATAATTATTTTCTTGATGTAGATCTCCTCCCTTGATGACAAAAAATCATTCTAGATCTTGAAGAAGAGATGCCCACAAAGAATATTTCAATGCATGATGAAGACTTGGTTGTTTTGAATGGTTGAACTCCTTGCCTTGCTAGCTTTGTCCCTTGATGATATGAGATTTTTTCAGAATGAGATGTGAAAATTAATCCCCTAAGCCTCCTTTTACACTATATTTTAGGTGGGAAAATAACTCAAGCCAACTAGGCAGTAATATAAATTAATTAGCAAACTCAAGGCATTTTGGGCTCCAAACCCTACAACCACTGGGGACAAGGTTGACCTAGTCAACATTAACCTTGAATAGATCAACCTAGTTGACCTAGTCCTATACTAGGTTGACCTAGCTGACCTAGACCCAATAGAGGGGACAGGCAGGCCTCATAAAGGACTAGAAGGAAGTGCAAGTGAAATTGGAAGATTTTGTGCAAAATCAGAGAAAAGGAACATTGAGTAGAGATCCATTCATGGTCTACGAAGTCATTAAATGAAAAGTGCTAAAAGTTCTTAAAAGGAAAGTGCATCCATTTTAATATAGTATGTTCATATTGAAATATTTGTTTGTTAGATTTAAACAAGCTTGTCTTTGTGAGAGCACATCCACAAACCTTGTCATGAGTAAACCAACAAGTCTTGAGTGTACAAGCTAAGTTTATCTAACATTATGTGAGGAAGATATTTTTTGTATTTTGATTTCTTCTAAACTCAATCTTATCTTAGTTAATGTTTCTTTAATTTATATACATGTTGGTTAACTAAGTTTTCCTTGTCTGAGCTTGATCCCAATAGGTTACATTTTCACACATACAAGATGTTCCATAATTTTAATTGTGTCACTCTCATCCTTATCTCTTGGAGACATTGTGGAAATTTTATTGATGTATCTATATACTCATGTATTTTTATCTTAATTTCCTTATGGGATGATGCACTGTATGTGATTTTTCATGACAAAACATGTGACATGTGCAATACATGTCTTATGTTTGGATGTACTTTGTAGAATATATGTACTTTATGTATTTTATTATGGGATCATGCATAAAATATTTAATTATGGATATAGACAATGAATTTAGAATTAAATCTAATCAATAATACTTTCATGAATGTGATTTAGTAACATAAGGAACCCTTGAGAAATTGGAATTGCATTTGTATTTATTTATGTGAATATGATGTGTATTTTTATATTGCTCCCACATTATTATCTTGTTGTTGTGAAAACATTTTTTTTAAATGTAGAGTAAACAATGTAACTTATTAGGTTGATTTATCTTGGGTTCCCTAGTGGGCCATTACATGGAAAGTTTGATATCTTGATAAAAGCTCTTCACTCTTGGTGGATCACATGAAACTAGAACTTCAAAGCCTTGGTCGAGGAGTCTCTGAACTTATAAAAAATCCCATCACTATTACCATATTATGTAGTTGAAATTCCACATATCTCATCAATGTCACTAATAATATTTGAACCCAATCTATAAAGAAAATCAAAAGTTTTCATAATTTTGGAATCAAGTCACAAAACAAACTTGCTTTAGAAACTTGTCTCCAAATCTTAAAGCACTAGCAAATGTTTTTCTTCATGCAATGGGGTTTGAAAGTTTTAAAATTGGCCATTTTCCAATTTATGGTAGCAAAAATATATAAGAATCTTTGTTTTCTCCACTACCTAAACTTTTGATCATTGTATAAAATTTAGGGTGTTTTATTAGAATTTAGCTATATTTTTTTTAAATTTCATTTTTAAAGAATATCATTTTCAAATGAAAAACTTAATAATAAAAACATTGAGAAAAGTATCAATAATTTCATCCTCATGAAGAAGCATCTTATGATATCAAAGACATTTTATAAGAGGGGTCACAAATATAGAGTATTATAGGCAAATCTATGTCACCATCACGTACATAAAAATGAACATCAATAGTATTTTGAACAAAACTAAAAGTTGAAAAAGCGAATTTGAAAGTAATTATGACCATTGCATCTATGATTGCAAACATCAATTTGATAGTTCATTGAATAAAATATATGAATTATCTACAATTGTGAACACCAACAAAAGAAAACTTCTATGAACTCATATCAAAACAAATCAAGGATCATAATCAAATAAGAAAAAAAAAATTTATACTTAGTAAATGTGAATACGACAAAAAATGCAAGTCACAATATCAATCAAAACTAAGGGTTTTGTTGGAAATACCTTCAAGATTGTAGGGAAAAATATCTGGCAAAGATGGCAAAAATTCTCAGCAACAACCCTTCCATCCACCAAAAAAAAATGGATATTCTTTTGGGAAATCTTTTGCCCATTTTTTGAAAAAATGAAGAAATGGAACTCAGTTGGATCAAAGTCAATAGGAATTCTAAAATGATGAAAAAATCTAGACACACGATCAATTTAAAAGTGCAAGCATAAAAGAATTTCACAAAAGTTCACTCTTTAGGTGTTCAAAATGAGCAATCCAATCTAATTTCACTAAATCAAGTGGGTGAAAGGAACAAATAATAAGTAATACTTGTATATTTGAAGGACACTACACTAGAAACTTAGACAGGAGATAATCATAAAGCAATGGGCAACTTGAATGCGACAAATAATGATAAAATAAGAAGTGCCTTAAAAGGAACCATTCAAAAGGAACATGGTGCAGTAGCACCTAGGGTAAGGTCAAACCCTAAGTTTTGGTTTTGGTTTTTGGATGGCCTAACCAACCATGCGGTTAATAAGGACTTCAAATAAAGTCCCAAGGTTTTCTTAGAAAGTGTTGAGTTAGTAGATTTGTTTAGGATTCTATTTAATTTGGTCAATTAGGTCATGATAGTTGAATATTGTAAAAGTTTCTCTAGAGGGAAAAATGAAGTAAAGTGTAAGAAAAGGGGAAAAGGATTGTGTCAAGATGGCCCTTAGGTGTTATAAGGTCATCCTAGGATTTTTGGGAACATTCTTTGCAAGTTTGGAGAGTCTCAAAAATTTGCATTGACAACTTTTGGAATTTGAAAAATTGCATGAAAATTTTTTAGGCAGTTTTTGAAATCAATGACTTGGAGAAGTTATAGGTCAAACTATAGGAGTAGAGGATAGAGGAAGTCTATTTAAGACTTTTCCAAATCATTTTGATGGGTTGGGAAATTGGGTGTACAGATACCACCTGTAGTAGCAAAATTTTGTGAATATGAACCATAGCTTTGGAATTTGGTTGAATTTTTTGGATTGAATGAAGGACCATTTTTTAGGGAATAGCATCTTGAATTTATGTTTTGAATCTTTGTATAAGTTTTTTCTTTCAAGTAATGTTTTTATAAGGTTTAGAACATTGTTTGTTTCCTATGAACCTAATGTCCAGTTTTGAGTAGTAAACATGAAAAGGGCTATAGCTTGATTGTCCTTGGTGTAATCACCATGGCTCTTGGAGACCAATAAATACATACTGTAAATATAATTTTTGGATTTTTTGGAAGGCCTTTTTCTAGGTTCACAAGTGATCCCTACGCAAGCAGACAAGCTTGGCAAGGTGCAAAGAAGAAGCATGTAAAGCAATTTGTGAGGAAAAATAGATTGATGTGGATCAATATTGACTTGAAAATGTAGGGGTAGTGTATGTAGGTATTATGACTCAAAGGAGGAGGCTAAATAAGGATTTTGACACCTGTGGAGGAAGAAACACTAACATTTCCCTTAAAACCCTTAAAAATAGGCTTTTTTGAATCCATACTGTATGAACATAACTAGAGGCCAAAACCTACAAAATATTCAAGGTTTGGTCATGTAAAAAAAAATTCTACTATACACCAAGGTTCCTTGTAAATGGATTTTGTGAGTTATAACACTTTTCTTGTTCCTTGGAGGGCTAAAAGAGGCTCTTGGGACTACAAGGCCTAACTAGTCAATTTGAATGGTTATGGGGGTAAACCTTTGAAATTTGGTGCAAAATGATGGGAAATGAGCCAAGAAACATATTGATAAGGTTCAAAGTTGTTTTTGGAACACTTGGTGCATTTTGGTTAAGTTTTAGCAAACTAGGCCAAAGAGTGCATATTGGGTGTACTTGGGGAATGGCATTGAGCATTGAGTTGTTGGGAGAGTTTCTTGGGTAAGAGGATAGTAGAAGGATCCTATAGGTTGGGTTTGGGAGATAAAACCCTACACTTGGGTAAGGGTATCATGAGAAGAGCTAGAAAGCTCTTAGTTGAAGAAGCTCCCCATCAGAACTACAAACAAATTTTAATAGTATCCCAATCAACTACAACAAAATAATTATTGGTCATATTGCCAAAATAAAAAATGTTGCATACACTTGATCCCTATGACAAATAGATTTGATATCATGTAAAATTATAATGATCCAAACAAGGAAATAGAGGTGGTAACAAGGAGTTTGGTTGAATCTAATCCTAGATCAGAAAACACATAAAGTTGTTGTGGGAAACTCCTTTGATCACAAGAAAAGTTTCTTTGTCAAGACTAAATAATCACAAAGAACATTATGGCTTTCTACTCACTCTGAGAAATAAAAAGGAGTAGTGACAAAACCTCAATGTAATTCTAAGACAAACTATAGGTACAATAATGGAGGCTCTAATACATTAATAATAAGAAACTATTATAGTGAAAAATGATGGATGGAATGCAAAAGGTAAAAATGGAATCGTTTGTCTTTTGGAATGGACCCAAAGCTCATAGATTGATTTTATAAATTTTGTGGAGAATAAGTAAATATGTCTCCCCTTTCTAATTGTATGATTACTTACATTGCAATAATATAGAAATTAAAGATAGTCTCCTTTCTAGATCAATATGATTTTTAAAGGTTATAGAGAAAATATTTTTCATTGGATGCCAAACTTTAATGAAAATATGGTAAAATCTTTAACATTTCCTACTTGGGTTGAGATTAAATAAATTCAAGTAGAAGAATAGGATACTCTATTGGGGGATTCTTAGGAATAGGAGCTAGTTACAAACCTTCTAATGGAATTAAACTATTGATTAATCTAAAATCAAAAGAAAAAGAGCTTAAATGAATTAAAATCATAACTAATAGATCTATTTATAACTTAAATTGGGAAAAATGTTCTAGAATCTGAGGCACAAAGGAAGGAAGCTTAAAATATATATGAAAAACTTTAGATCTATGTAGGATATTACCAAGGTTAACTATTTGGAAAAAGAATAAGGAAATAGAGAAACTAAAACATAAGGATCAACTGAATAAATAAGAAATGAGTTCTCCAAACCTAATCAATAATACCAAACAAAGGGATCATTTGGAAAATTTGATATATAAATCAAATAAGGAAATAGAGGAAGGGGGAATTATAGAAGTATATAAGGACAACAAAGAGTGCCCAAGTAGAAACCCCTCTCCTCACAAAGACAATATCCAAGACAACATTATAGAACAAGAAGAAAATAAAGAGGAAATTTAAGACAATGAAGAGGAAGAACTATTATGTGGTTTAGTAGAGAAGGGGAATGAAACAATTCAAAATGATAGATGTGTTAGAAATGTTTAAAATAACTGAGAGGGGGTGTGAACTTGTTACTTAAGGTCTATATGTACCACTTATCCAATTAAACATTAAACACATCAATGTTTTACTTATCTTGCATATCTTGTTGTTGCTTGGTCTCTACAATAAAACTATCATAAACTTTAACTTGCATTACATAATGAAAACATCATGACATGTAAAATATTCATAAGACATTCATCATAGTTTGACACTAGGATTTTATGTGGAAACCCATTTTGGGAAAAGCCACCAGCAATATTTCACTCTTTTTCACTCTTTCAAAGTGAGCTCTGTTAGGACATGACCCTATTAAAGGTTACAATACACGTCATTAAATGTGACTTGGTTAGAGGATTTAATCACCGTATTAGGAGTAGCCTTGTGAGAGGAATTCAATCATTCCATTTAGAATGACACCTCATTAAAGGATTTACATAGATTGATAAGTCTTCAAATGATTGTTAGGTCAACCTCTCTTAAAAGGATTTCAATACAAATTGTTTATAATGGTAAGAAATAAAATAGTAGGTTTTTATCTTTTCGATTACAACTCATTTTTTTGGGTTCAAATCTATGTTCAGTCCTTATGTTAGTTTACTAATAAGCCTTTCATTTTTATCTTTGATCTTGATCTTCTTGGATAACATATGGAGATGCGTATTCTAGATTCGGTTATGTCCCATATTTTTGCATCAACATTTCAAATCACACTCTATGATCCATCATCAGGATATGAAGAGTTCAAGGAGAAAAAATGATAACTTTTAGACCACAATAGAATATAAGACGGAGAGCTTGGGTGGGAGGAGGAAATGGACACGAAGATCAATAAGACAAGGTCAACCAAGGGACAAAAAAAAGTCAACCCAAAGACAAAGGCAAAGAAGGTTAGAAGGCACCACTAGAATAGTACCCAAAAATTAAACAAGGAGGAACAAAACATAAAGAAGGAGGTGGAGAAATTATTAGAAGAAGAGATGAAAAAAATAACGAGGAGAGAAAGAGAGAAATCATAATATGAATAAAGAAGAAATTAGTAAAAAATAATATGAATAAACGCACAATATGAGGAATAAGAAACATATACCTATATTATATGCAAGTATGTATAAATATACACTTATATATATCTAAATATGTGTGTGTGTGTGTGTGTGTGTGTGTGTGTGTGTGTGTGTGTGTGTGTGTGTGTATTTATGCATGTATAAATACATACTCGCATATACATAACAAAGTACGTATATATAAACCACACCATAAAGATATATAAAAAACTAAAAAAGGAGTAAGTATATATATAGAGATAACAATAGGAGGTTGAAAGAAAAAATGAGAAAAAATTTTAAAAATAAAATTCAAAAAAGAAATGAAAAATGAAGGTAAAAATAAAAGAAAATATAAAGGTATGCAAGATAAATATCACTAAACATATATAATAATAAATAATTTTATATATATATATATATATATATAAGAAAAGAAAAGAAAAGAAAAAAAATAAAATATATATATATATATATATATATATATATTTTTTTTTTTCTTTTCTTTTCTTTTCTTTTCTTTTCTTTTATATATATATATATATATAACTATGTATATAACAAAATATATATATATATATAGGCAGGCGTACAATTTTCTTAAAAGAGGTTGTAACTTTGCTATTGCTCCCCATTCTATTCTTCATGTTCTCTTCATGACAGAGATTGAAAGGTTGGTGCATTCTCTCCCTTTGAATATTGTGGAGGAAGTCTGTCAAGATTGTGTGGTTGCACTTAGGCATGCCAAACCACCCAAGTGCAATATCCAAGATCTAGACCTCAAAGCAATTAAGAATCTCATGAGGAACAATGAGATTATTATTACCAAGAAAAATAAGGGGAACACAATTCTTATTCTTAACAAGTCATATTATGTGACAAAAATGCTTGACCTCTTAGCTGATACTGACAGCTATAAGATCTTGCCTTGCGACTCATACTCTAAGATTCTCAAAAAAGTCAAGTTGGCATTGTTGTCCTCATCCTTTGATGAGGTGACCAAAAAGCACCTTTTTCCTACAAAGACGGTGACACCTCACATCTATGGTGTTCTTAAAATTCACAAGGTGGACATTCCTTTGAGGCCAATAGTGGATACCATAGGCTCCCCAACCTATAAACTTGCCTCTCACCTAGCCAAATTAGTTTTTCATCTCATAGGTAAAATTGATTCATTCATCAAAGACTCTAGCCACTTTGTTGATTTTATCAAAGACAAAAAGCTTAACAAGGATGACATCTTGGTCAGCTTTGATGTGGTCCCATTCTTCACTAAGGCCCCCATTGTTGATGCAATTGAGATTGTTAGGAGAAAAACTAATGATGAGATTACCTTCCTAGTGGAATTGTGCTTAACATCCACTTTTTTCTCCTTCCAAGATGTCATTTATGAACAAGTTGATGGAGTGGTGATGGGTTCTATTGGAAATATTCAAGATATGATATGTTACTAAGAGGGGAGGAGTGAACTAGTAACATCAAAACTTTTTAAAACAATTCATCACTTTAACCATATATACTATTCTCAATTCATTTATTTAATCGACTGCATATATGAGAGAACACACATTTATAACACATGTACATAGTGATTTGGTGACCTAGAAACCTTCCAAATAGAAAGTAAAATTGGGGTGGGGATGATACCCACAAAACTTCATTACTACAACATGAAGTTGGCCTGTTAAGGCCTACATTGACCACTTCTAGTGATCTTCCCTATTAGGAGCATAAAGGACTGCTAGGTCCACCTTGTTGGAGGATTTACAAACATACACTGAAGTATGCACTCTATTAGGAGATTTATACAAAAACTGTTAAGTCTACCCTATTAAAGGATTTACAAAATTGATTCACTTGTTAGGATGAAATAGTGGATCTACTTACAAACTTGATTTGTTGATTAGATCCTTCAAGTGTAGATCACCTCTTGTGACTACTGAAACTTTACTACTCCTTGTAGACCTTGTTGAATATTCTACTCTTCTGCTGATTTGCATTTACACTTCTCAAAACATTACATGTCTCTCTTGATACTCTCATCCATATACCATACATCTTGCAAATGATATAATAGATATACCATTCCAATAATTACAATTTCAAGGTCGGCCATAACACAAGTGAACAAAATATTATTGAGTCGACCCAATAGTAAATAACTTGGGTTCATTGAACTGACTCAGTGACCTTCTGATACTCGACGTCCATTGCATTACTCGACATCATCATGCACTTGATAGAAGTGAAGGCTCGATCCATACTAGTCACTCAACATAGTTCTGAACTCAGTAACCACAGGTGACTTAGTAGATGTAGTGTCACTTGATAAAAACTAGATCCTTCATTTACCTTGATTTCACTCGGTAGACACTACACTTCCATTACTCAATAAATGTTACACTTCCATCACTCGGTAAACATTACACTTCCATCACTAGATAAAAATTACACTTCCATCACTCAATAAACATTACACTTCTATCACTTGGTAAATGTTACACTTCCATGACATGGTCAGACTGCTCGGTGTAAACTGTGAAGCTTGGTAGATACTGTTGGGTTGCACACCCACTCAGTAGCTTCATGAATGCTTGGTATGAACTACTTAAGTGATGAACCTACAAGGTAACCATTGAATGCTTGGTATATGTTGTAGACTAAGTGATGCACTCAATAATCATTCAAAATTGAGTAAGTGTTGTCACTAATGGCAATAATAACTTAATGCCAATAGGGTTCACCTCTTTCCCCTGTCATTACCAACCTCTATATGGAGCACTTTGAAGAGGTTTCCCTTTCCTCCTTCCCTCTTAAACCAAAGTGGTGTAAGTGCTATGTTGATGACACTAACATTTGTTGGCCCCATGGCCTTGACAAGCTAGAAGAATTCCATGCCCATATTAATAATCTGGTCCATTGCATCTCTTTTACTAAAGAGATTGAAGTTGACAATCAACTTCCTTTCCTTGACATTCTTCTCATCAAATAGTCAGATGGGTCACTAGCTCACAAGGTTTATTGCAAATCAACCCATACAAATTTTTATTTGCATGCTTTCTCTCATCACCACCCCAGCCAAAAAATGGGCATCTTCAAAACTCTAGCCATGCAAGCTTATCGCATATGTGATAAGGATCACCTTAATGATGAGTTGGCACACCTTCACCAAGTCTTCATTTGGAATGGGTATAGTAACAAAAAAAATTCTAAATCTTTCAACCTAGCCAGATCTTGCTTTCTCTTCCTCTCTAAACCTACCCTTGGACCTTTTGTCCCTAGTGTGTCCCTTCTATTCATCAAGGGCATTTCCCACAAAATCTCCAAGATTCTTCTAAAAAGAGGCATTCGTTGCTCTTTGAAGAATTTTCAAATTTGAGAAATTGCTTCCCCCCTCTCAAGGATTGGAGAGACATCTTACTAGACTCAAGGGTCTATAAGATTTCTTTCTCTTGCGATGCCCACTACATAGGGCAAACTAGTCACTCATTTATTACTAGAATCAAAGAGCATAACACTAACATCAACCATGAGAAAACCCTCAAATCTGCCCTCGCAGAGCACTCCCTCATGACTAAAAATCATATTTTTCTTGAGAACACTCAGGTGCTCTCTAGGGAAGATGATTTTTTCAAAAGAAATCTCAAGGAGGCAATAGAAATACACAACCACCTATCCAACCTTAATCGTGATGACAGTTGGTGCATTAGTGCTTCGTGGAATCCTCTTCTTGCTAAACTTAGATAGCCCCCCCTTTTTTCTTCTTCTCCCCCCCCCAATCACCCTACCTTGGTGCCTCTTTCTTTTTGTTTATTTTTTCCAATTTCCTCTTTGGTGTTTGGTGTTTTTCTCTTTCTCTTGTTTCCAATTACTACTTTTGTGTTTGGGTTTTGCATTTAGTGGTAACCCTTTATCCTATTTGGATTTATTTTCTTATTTGTATAATTAGTCTCTTTTGTAGTGATATTTTCATTCCCCACCCACCCACCCACCCACACATATCGTTGCACTTCCTACCTTTTATTCTTTTGTTCTTTTTGTTATTTTCCTTTTTATTCTTATGTCTATTTCTTTTCATCTTAATATTAAATATTTTCTTAGTTTTATCCACTTATTTATTTAGGATTTTGTATTTATTAGAATATTTTTATTCTCAACCTCTTAAATTCTTTTCTTACCACTATTCTATGCACACACACACATACATATATATAACTGAATATATATATATATAACTATATATATAAGTGTATATTTATACATACTTGCATATAATATAGGTATATGCTCATATTGTGCATTTATTCATATTCTTTTTTACTGATTTCTTCTTTATTCATATTATGATTTCTCTCTTTCTCTCCTCATTATTATTTTCATCTCTTCTTCTAATAATTTCTCCACCTCTTTCTTTATGTTTTGTTCCTCCTTGTTTAATTTATGGCTACTATTCTAGTGGTGCCTTCTAACCTTCTTTGCCTTTGTATTTGAGCTGACTTTTTTATGTCCTTTGGTTGACTTTGTCTCATTGATCTTCATGTCCATTTCCTCCTCCCACGTAGGCTATCCCTCTTATATTCTATTGTGGTTGTCATGTCCCCTTTTCAAATAATTAAAAAATAATAATCTTTACTAAGTCAGGCAGGCCCAAGAAAGTGAAGTTTCGGAAAAAGGGGGTTAATCTTTGGAAACTATTGGACTAATAAATGAAAATTATTATTAAAATATGTTTCATTAACCTCTCTTGGACGTGAGTTACAGTTGTGCCCTCTTTTAAGGGGTTTGGAGGCATTTTGGGCAGGGGGAGAACTTGATTTTGCTCATTTCTTTGTTATTCTTCAGAGGCTGCCAAACCTGTGGAGAAGGAGACCCAAGAACGAGAGTTTACAGGTTTCCAGCGAGACCCAAGAATGGGAGTTTTTAGGTTTCTAGGAAGGCTAAGGATGGGATTTTTAAGCCATTCCATGTGCATGCTCATACAGAGTTTGCCTTTGTGCTAAACAGTGCGGATTTGTGGGTTTTCGAGTGTGTTTTTTGTATGAGTTTGGTGTTTTCAGTTGAGTATTTCATATCAATTTTTGTTGCTGCTATATTTTAGACTTTAAGGTGTTAAAATAGAGCTGAATATATGTATTGGGACATGATTAAACTTCTGAGATAAATTATTAGTGTTTTTGTGGTGTTTTCGGGTATTTTTGTGTTAATTTCGGGAGCCCGATGAGCATAGTTTTTGTCCTACATTTGAGAACTGTTGTGTAAAGGCTATACAGATCTGGAAATTTCATTATGTAGGCTGTTATGCTACTGAAATTTCTGTAAAAATGGCCATTTTCAGATTTATTAATAATAGGTGAAGCTGTGAAGCTTTTGGCACCATTTCTGGCATACCCGATTTGGGGTTTCTTGAGAAATTTGGAGGATCTTTGTGATATTAGTTGTTTGATCTTAAAGATCTGATTAAAGGTTGGAAATATCATACAAAATCAGTAAAGGGAAATTTCAGTGGTATCAGAGCCATGATCTTGCCAGCCTGAGGGTTTGTAGAAGTTGCATGTCAGTTTTGACAACTACCCAGATTTTGCATTTCAGTTTTTAGAACTACCCAAATCTTGCATGTCATAATTTATGGTTGCATGTTGCTTCTAATAAGATGCATGTAAAAATTTATGGTTGCATGCTACTTCTAATCATTTTCATATTAGTTCTTGGTGAATTTGGTGGTTGTAGAATTTTGCATATCAGTTTTGACAACTACCCAGATCTTGCATTTTTGACAACTACCCAGATCTTGCATGTCATAATTGATGATTGCATGTTGTTTCTAATCAGTTGCATGAAAAAATTTATGGTTGCATGCTACTTCTAATCATTTGCATGTTAGTTCTTGGTGAATTTGGTGGTTGTATGTTGCTTCTAATCAGTTGCATGTCAAAATCTATGGTTGCATGCTACTTCTAATCATTTGTATGTTTGTTCTTGGTGTTTGAAGAAGTTATATCCTATTGGGGTTACACTCTACTTTATCCAGAATGGATAGGTATAGTACAGAGTCTCAGAGGACATGATCTTGGACAATTGATATCCAGAGTCAAAACAGTAGAAAGGATGGTTATTTAGACATTCGAGATAAACTTATGAAAATAAGCCATGACATGTCTGAATAGTTGGTTGAGCACCACTGTATAATGAATGACATGTTGTCCAACCTAGCTAAGGTGGATAAGTTGACTGGATTTCTATTTGGCAGATTTTCTCACAAGATAGATGACATAATTCCCAAGAACTTGCATGAGGAGTTTGAGAAACTAGCTGATAGCCAGGTAAAGGTCTCAGATTCTACTCTGCCACAGGAGGTGGTGGGAAAGGATATTACACAGATTAATAGTAACAGTCAACTTGATACTCAAATTGAGATAATTGTTTATAGGTCGTCAAAGGGTGATGCCACAGGTATTCAGGATGGTATAGTTACAACAGGTAGTGACTACAGTGTAGTGGGTTCAGATGATGATTATGAGGATGTTATTATGCAGGATGGTGAGATACCTGGTAGAGATGAGTAGACATTGAGCATTCATGATTTTGCTGAGAAAGAGTACCAGGCACAGTTAGATGCTTCATCACATGAGGTTGAGGCTGGTAGTACTTCACATGATTTGTCCAGCCAGCTGAAGGTGAACAAAGATAGTATTGTGACTTCATTATCTCATCATGAAAGGTATGTGGAGTTAGTTGGTATTGGTCATATTACTCAAGTGAGGAGTTTTCTTGAGTTACCAGTTGATTCTAGTTTATGGATATGGACTAGAGATTGTTATATTGGCGTTTGGGATTCAGTTGACTGGAGATCTTTAACACATTTTGGTAGCAGTGTTTTTTTGGGTGCAATCATGGATTTGATTAGCAGATTAAACGGTGTTGTCTTTTCTTGTGCTAGTATCTTATTTGATGTTGGTATTAGTTTTTATACACAAGTGTTGGGCTTTTTTCATATATCCAGTTGACCATACTTGCTGGAATGTGTTGATGATATTTCATATTTGGCAGTGTGTACAGATGAGTCCCAGGATCATATTGGCATTGATGACATTTAGGAGGATGTAGTGGGCAGTTTTGAAGACTTAGTTTCCTTGGGTACAAAGGAGTTGGACAGCAGTGCTAATGTTTTTGATACTCCGTATGTTGATATGAGCTTTAGATTTGATTCACAAGGTATGGATTGTAATACTCTAGAGACTAGTGACTTTGAGGATACTCCTTTAGATAGTACATCAGAGGAGGTTTGTATGAGACAGTCAAGCCAATGCCCTCATGTGTCTAATCAGTTAAGAGTTAGTGACTAAAACATTGCTATCACTTGCCAGCATTTTGATGCTGCTCGTCAGTTGTTAGCAGTTTATGGATGGGGTTCTCCTACTAGTGATGAGCAGGAAGGCAGTTATCTTTCCTTGATAGAGATCCACTCTTTATGGGAGGCTATTCAAATTTTGAGATAGAATTATATGCAGTTGGTAGCTGATAGAAATTATCTTATGGAGTGGGGTAGTACAGCATATGATGCATTGTAGGCCAAGGAAGATGAGGTGAGTGAGCTTACTGAGCAGCTTGAGGTGACTTTTGTGATTCTTGAGAGTACACAGTTGGCTTTCAAGAAGTCACAGTTTCATTTGGATAAGGTGACCATGGAGTTAGAGCGACTATAGTCTTTACCTGATTCTATATAGTCACAAGCTGTGTTGTTTGGTGATCCGAGGATTTCCATGGCCGAGATTGTCAGAGACAGTGGAGATGGGGATGCATCCATCCTTGATACTAACATTGGCATATCAGGTTCATTCCCACTAGAGTCAGGTTCAATTGAGTTGGGTGTTGTAGTAGATTTTTGTGGTATGCTTGACATGGTGGTGACCTCTAGCACTAATGGCACGGAGACTAGAGATGTAACAAAGATCATGTGTGATGTTGGTGAGTCGACAGTTGGCATGGTTCCTACTAGTAATACTACTCCCTTGGTGATATCTTCAGAGGTAGTAGTTAGTTCCAACATGGTTAATGATCAATTGCAGTTAGTTTCATCTAGATTATAGTCTGAGCCACTGACTAAGATTGGCAAATTCTATTGGCATTACATTGTGAGGTACGCTCATCAATTTACTTGTGATGACCATGTTGATGAGATGATGATACAGAGATGTACTTTGGTTCCTAGTGCTTATCATCAGTTATGGGACAATTTGATGCCTCATGATGAGAGTTGTGATGGGCATGACATGGTGATAGGTTCTGCAGTTGACAACTTGATAATATGTGACTTAGAGCAAGAGTTTGGGAGTGATGCTTCAGTAGGTGTTTTTATTGATTCTACTCCTTTGGCTATGACATCTCCTGACTTAGCTAGTGATCAGTCATAGTGGGTTGTATCACTTTTTCATGGTGAGTTGTTGACTGAGGTTGGGTTTTTTAATCAAAATTATATTGCAGGGTATGTACATCAGTTAGCAATTAATCCTTGTGTTGAGGAGTTGATGGCAGGAAAATTTGGTTTGGGTTCCATTTCTTGTTGTTTATCTTGTGATGGCTTTTCACCATCAGGGGTGCATGGGAGTTATGGTTATGAAATAGTGGCTGATGATCTACAGAGTTGTGTTGATTGCAAGAGTTTTACAGTGTGTGGATTCTCCATACTTGGTATAGTTTCATTTGAGAGCATTCACCATTGTTGCAGAGTTGAATTGTACATTCTGTATAGGCTAGTGGAATGCATTGATGGTATTTACTGTGTTGGTAGTCCACTTTACTTGGGTTTTGATGTTCTAAGAGTTTGTGTCTTGTGGGTTTCTGACTGTGGAAGTTTTGATTTTGGAGTTTGGTTGAGCTATAATTGTTAGTTTGATTATGGATTCCTCTTGGTCATATTGCAGAGGATATTGCAGGAGCCTGTGTTAATTGGTAGTAGTATAGTTCATGACTACATTTGGGATCCAGGTGGATTGATTGGTTTATTGTTCAGCCATTGCTTGAGGACAAGCAATGTTTGGGAGGGGATTACTTGTCATGTCCCCTTTTCAAATAATTAAAAAATAATAATCTTTGCTAAGGCAGGTAGGCCCAAGAAAGTGAAGTTTTAGAAAAAGGGGGTTAATCTTTGGAAACCGTTGGACTAATAAATGAAAATTATTATTAAAATATGTTTCATTAACCTCTCTTGGACATGAGTTACATTTATGCCCTCTTTTAAGGGGTTTGGAGGCATTTTGGGCAGGGGGGAGAACTTGATTTTGCTCATTTCTTTGTTATTCTTCAGAGGCTGCCAAACCTGTGGAGAAGGAGACCCAAGAATGAGAGTTTACAGGTTTCCAGTGAAACCAAAGAATGGGAGTTTGTAGGTTTCCAAGAAGGCTAAGGATGGGATTTTGAAGCCATTCCATGTGCATGCTCATACAGAGTTTGCCTTTGTGCTGAACAGTGCAGATTTGTGGGTTTTCAGGTGTGTTTTTTGTATGAGTTTGGTGTTTTCAGTTGAGTATTTCATATCAGTTTTGGTTGCTGTTGTATTTCAGCCTTTAAGGTGTTAAAATAGAGCTGAATATATGTATTGGGATGTGATTAAACTTCTGAGATAGATTATTAGTGTTTTTGTGGTGTTTTCGGGCATTTTTGTGTTAATTTCGGGAGCCCGATGAGCATAGTTTTTGTCCTACATTTGAGAACTGTTTTTTAAAGGCTATAGGGATCTGGAAATTTCATTTTTTAGGCTGTTATTCTTCTGAAATTTCTGTAAAAATGGCCATTTTCAGATTTATTAATAATAGGTGAAGCTGTGAAGCTTTTGGCACCACTTTTGGCATACCCGATTTGGGGTTTCTTGAGAAATTTGGAGGATCTTTGTGATATTAGTTTTTTGATCTTAAAGATCTAATTAAAGGTTGGAAATATCATACAAAATCAGTAAAGGGACATTTCAATGGTCTACTACTTATCATTTTTTCTCCTCCATCTTTTCATATCCTAATGATGGATCACAGAGTGTGATTTGAAATGTTGATGCAAAAATATGGCACACAATTGACTCCAGAATACGCATCTCCACACTTTATCTAATTGTGGAAATTTTTTCATGTCATTCTTGGATAACCTTCAAGAAATTAGTCCACTCTTCTCATCAAAACTTAAGCCTTCTACTCAAATTCACTTATCAACAACACCATCACATTTAAAATCTTTTTTCTTTTAGCTTCACATCAACTCACTTGTGTGTTTCTAATCAACCTTTCTTTGTATGACTTCCTTCACCTACAAACTCAAACACACATTTGTTGGGGCTAGAATAGGCACCAAATGTTTTGTTTTGTATCACCTTAAATAGGTAATCTATGCTCTACCATTTTATACATCCACTATAGATCTTAGGTTTTATAATCAAATTAAACTCGATTCAATGTATCTATACATCTTCATGATCATCCTCTAGAAAATTCTCTAGAATCCTTCTATTAGGTCTTTACCTAATCACCAACTTAAATTTAATGATCCAACTCATCAATCTTATCTTCAACATGTTTTACATCTCCCAATAAATCAACTAAATTATCTTGATCTTATGGTTTTTCAAATTTGATCTTTTACCATCACTCAACAATCATTGAATTCTAACACTTGGTCAATACTAAAATACTTGGTCACTAAAAATATTTCTAGCTTGGCATTAACTAGCTTTCTCAATCAATGCTAATGCTTGATCAACACTAGATTTTCAGCACTAACTTTGGCTTGGTTGACACTAGAATTACTCGACACTCCTTAGTATTTTACTCTTTTGCTTGGCTTGGCTTAGTTTCCTTAACATAAAGAATTACTTTTCTTAATCAAATTCTATCTAATCAAATGTCCATTATAACTTCATTTTCATAACTTAAATGTTTCCTCTAGGTGTTATAGTTATGAGTAACTCTCAAATCCTCTTCATCAATCAAATAGATATGACATTTAGTTTAATTAGAAATATGTCTCATCTATAGATTTGACATCAATGACAAAACAACAATTGTTTCAATTGTAAGTTTCCAACAATCTCCCTCTTTAGCAGTGATGGTAACATCTCAAATATTTAAAATAATAACAATAACTTAGTTACCATAAAATCCAAAAGATTTCAATTCCATGAGTGACCACCAGCCTTTGTTTTATTTTGATTCTCATCCATTTAAACTTTCAAACTCCCTTTATTAGTTTTCTCTCTTTCATGATTCTCTCCCTCTAAGGTTTATCTTTCTTTTCTAGGTAATTTTGTGAATTCTTAGTATTCTCTCCCTCTTTCATTATTGATTCTCAATTGTCTCTCCCTCTTTGATAACAATGCCAAACATGTGTATCTGTCTCAACTTCAAATTCTTCATACATCTAATTTATGTATATTTTGCATGTCTGGTTCATACTTGTCATCTATCTATGAATGGTGTTTTATGTTTTGCTAAAATATTCTACCTTAGGCATGTCCCAAAGTAGAGTTTTATTGCACCACTATGTAGAATTTTATGTTTAGCACATGTGATGCAATGCATTGTGGCTTCTTAATTAGCCTTAGTTAAGGGAATAACCCCTAATTTAACTCTAAGATATTCATGAGAATAATTTGGGAAATAGTTTTATGAATATGTTAGTAATTTGTTCCTTTATCTTCACATATTTTAGTTTCACTTCTTTGTCTTGAACTAATTCCCTCAAGTATTGATATTTGATAGCAATGTGCTTTGTCTTAGTGTGCATCACTAGATTCTTTGAAATTATAATAGAATTTTTTTTATCATACTATATAACTACTAGATATGTAATCTCTTCATGTATTCCTTTCAAAAATTGCCTAATCCACATTATATTTGAATACTTCACTATAGCTGCCACATACTTGTCTTCAACTATTGCTTGGGAAATACAATTTTGTTTCTTGTTTGTCCATTACACCAATCTCTTTCCTAGAAAGAATGCACCTCCACTAGTGCTTTTCCTATCATCAATATTTCCTACCCAATCTGAGTCAGTGAAAACCTTCAGTTCAAATCTATCACTTCTCTTGTAGTATAATCCATAGTCTTCTATACCTTTCAAATATCTCATTATCATTTTTACATCCATAGTGTTATTCTCTTTGGGATTTTCTAAAAATCTAGCAACTATCCCAAATACCAAGGCAATATTTTGTCTGTTGTGAACAAATTGTAATTTTCCTATCATCGATCTGTATAGGGTCTAGTTCAGATCAAAAGAATCATTATTCTTAGATAGCTTATGTCTTGTAGACATAGGTGTACTCACTGGCCTTGAATTTTCCATACCAAAAGTCTTCAATATTTCCTTGATGTATTTGGTTTGTGAAATGAAAATATCAAACTTCATTTGACATACTTGTAATCCAACAAAGAATTTGATTTCACCAAACATAGACATTTCAAATTCCTTTTTCATTTGAGTAGAAAATGATATACATAATACTCCTCTTCCTCCAAATATGATATCATCAACAAACATCTCAGATAATAGTACTTTATTGTTCTTACCATTCTTCAAATATATATTGATGTTATCATTTGTCCTCTCAAAACCAATTCAGTAAATAGTTATGTAACCTTTCATACCATGCTCTTGGTGATTGCTTCAATCCATAAAGAGATTTGTTTAGTTTATATACTATGTTCCTCTTGTCTATATCTACAAATCTTTTAGGTTGTTCAATTTATAATTCTTACTCCAATATACCATTTTAAAATACATATTTTACATCCATTTGGTATACCTTCAAATTCCTATAAGCTGAGTATACAAGCAGAGTTCTAACTCCTTCAACTCTAGCCATAGGAGTAAAAGTTTCTTCATAGTCAACTCCTTCTTCTTGTGCATAAACATTGCATACCAATCTTTCTTTTTTTCTTGTGACTTCACCATTTTCATTGAGCATGTTCCTAAAAACTCACTTTGTCCCAATGAGATTTTTGTCTTTAGGCCTTGTCACTAAGGTCCAAGTATTGTTCTTCTCAATATGTTAATTTATTTGTTCATAGCTTCTATCCAATCTTCATTGTCGAAAGCATCTTTCATTTTTTAGGCTCAAACTCACATAATAAGTATGTGTCACCTTTGAGTTTTCTCCTTATCATCACACTTGATTTAGCATCTATAATGATTTGATTAGGTTTATGATGTCTTCTCACATATTTTGCTAATACAAGTAGCTTTCTTCTTGGTTCTTCTTCAAGTTCATCTGGAAAAACAAACATTGGCTCATTTCCTCTTTCTTGTTCTTTTGGTTTAGGTTTTGATTCCTTGGCATTCACTATCTAATGGTTAGCATTTCCTATCTATGACTCAACATCTTCACTTTGTTTCTTGGCACCCACTCTCTATTTCTTGGAAATTTTCATTTGCATTCCATCATTTCTTGTCTAATGGGAACTTGTAGCTTGACTTTTATGTTTTTCTTGAGTGTTGGGAGCATCATCATTCATATAGATGAATGTACTATAGTCTTCAAGTTCTTCAATACATGAATAATTAATTTTTTTGTAAACTTGTCAACTCTCACATTTGCACTTTCAACAACTTTTTTAGTGTTAGAATTTAAACACTTATAACCTTTTATTTTTTGTGGAATAACCTAGGAATATGCCTTCATCACTCTTTGCATCAAGTTTTCCATTCCTAATATCTTTTAGTATATAACATTGACTTCTAATGATTTTGAAATATTAACATTAGGAGCATAACCATACTATAGTTCAAAAGGTATAGAATTTGTATATTTATTGAAATGAACTCTATTCAAGGTATAGAAAATAGTACTAACCACTTCTCTCCAATACTTTTTTGATATGTCTTTCTCCATAATTAGTGTTCTTACATAGTCCATTATCGATTATTTCTTCTTTCGACTATTTGATTCTAAGGAGGGGTCTTTGGTGCTGAAATTTTTCTTTTAATTACTTTGTCATTGTATAATGAATTGAACTCATGTGAAATGAATTCACCACCTCTGTTAGATCTCAAACACTTTAGACTCTTCCTTGTTTCTTTTTCAACTCTAGCTAAATACTACTTGAATAATTGAAAAGCATTAGATTTAACTTTAAGAAACATCACAGTCATCATTCTAGAGTATTCATTCACAAATAGAATGAAATATTAATCTCCACAGTAACTTTTAACATCAATGGGTCCACATAGATTAGTATGAACCAAGTCTAAAATATCATTAGTAGTATATGTCTTACTCTTAAAACTAGACTTGGTCATCTTTCCTAATTGACTCTATTTATACATAGAATTGTTTGACTTCTTTATCTTACTGATATTCATCAAATTATCAAAATTCACATGACATAATATTTCGTGCCATAACCAAACATCTTCTTGTTGTGCAAACTTACATGTTTATCCTAATAGATCTAGATAGAATAAGTTACCTGTTGTCTTCTCACTAGTTCTAATTAACATACCATCACCATCATGTATCTTAGCCTTTCTATTGTGAAATTCAACTCTACAACCTAATTTTTCAGTTGTGAAACACTCAAAAAATTGTAGCTAAGTCCTTCAAACCTGTAAACATTTTCACATGTTATCTTGTTAGTTAGCTGAATGGTACCTTTACCTTTTATAACACATGGAATATCATTACCAAATTTAACACATTCACCATTGTATGGACCAATATCTTCAAATTTGTCTTTTTCACCAATCATATGATTGGAATATCCACTATCAATTATCCATCTATCACTTTTGTTCACATAAAAATTAATGCAGTTTACTCATCTTTATTAGACTCTTCTTTCATAGCAACATAGACAACTTCATCATCATTACTCTCAGATTCATTATCAGTCTTTTCTTCAACAATATAACAAGATCTCTTACTATTTTCATCCTTTATTCTTCTATAGTCTCTATCATCTCTTCTTCCTTTGTACTTGCTTTCATTCTTTTCTATCCTTATCTTCTCCATTAGGACATCTAGCAGCAAGATGACCAACTTTGTTACATGAAAAAAAAATGATAGGTAATCTACTTTTGTATTTACCTGTTCCTCTTTTGAACCTTTTTTAAATGAGGGCTCTAATTTCATCAATCTCATTATTAGAATTATCACTTTCACTCTTCACATGTTTTCCTTTCTTCTTACTAAGAATCGGTTGTGACTTGAAAGTAGATTAAATGGTAGCAAGTATGTAGTTATCAAAATTAGACATCTCAAAAGTAGTAAGTCTACCAACTACACCTTCTAAGGTCATATTTTTACCTAGTCTACATCTCAATTCATTTTTTGTAGATATTCTAATGGCATAGATAGGGAGTACATTTCTCAATACCTTGTTTATCATTTTTTTATCTTCAATTGTTCTAGTTGCTCCTCAAATAGCATTAACAACCTCTTTAACTCTTATATAGTATTGTACTATATTTTTACCTTCCATCATTCTCGTATCATCAAATTTACCTCTCAAGCTTTTTTTCTTGGCTCTTAGTACATTTCCATCACCTCCATTTATGGTCTTCAATCTATCCCATGTCTTCTTTGCAATATCGCAATCTTTTAGGTGATCAAAGTCAACATAGATTAGGGCTAAGACAATCTCTTACATTTCTTGGTTGTGATCTAGCTTCTACCTTAGTTCTTCAACATCAAATGAGTAGTTGTTTATTTTTTATTTGGAAAACAGGTTTTACAAGGATCCTGAAACCCAAAGTTTTACAACATTAAACAACTAAAAGCATAATAGACAGAAAAAACAAAAACTGCCTCAAAAGGCCAGTAACAAAAAGGCTCGAAGCCTGGGAAACAAAGGCTAGGAATAGAGCCTGGCGTGCTGACTAGTATCCCTTCTTCTCCATTGCCTGTAGGATTTTTGTAGCGTCACTTTCCTTCTGGATGGCCTCTTCCTCCTAGATCATGGGGGGGAAATGCATCTGGTCCCCATGACATTCCTGGATTCCAGTCTCTTTCTCAGGATCCTCCCGGCTGGTTCCATGCTCTGTACTCTGCTCCACGTTCCCCACAAGATTGGCATTGGTCAGATAGTCCCCCAGATTAATAATGTTTTCATTCAAAGTATGGAGGGTATCCACAATCTGTTTAGTCACAACCTGGTGGACGGAGTCTAGCCTTTGGACCTTCTGCTCGAGCCGGGTGATTCTGTCCTCTTGATTGTCACTGGGGTCCTGGCTTCTATCTTTTTCCTGGCTGCCCACCTGGTCTTTACTACCTCTGGCCTCATGATCCTTGACTTCCCCCCTATTGTTGGTCTAGTTAGACCTATCCTTCAGAGTCTCAATCTCCTAAAAAAGCCACTTAATGGAGTGAAAATTGTCAATCAGGCTATTCTTTGCATTGTTGAGGAAGTTGAAACTTGTTTCACGGACATTGTCAGAGAGAACCAGAAGAGTCGGGTCAAGGAACTCCTCATAGTGGGTGCTACTGTCGAGATCCACCAACACCTAGATTTTAGCAGGTTCTCTAACAATGCCCATACTGACACTATCCATATTGAAATTTTTCCAGGCTCTTCTTTTATTTTTCCTGATGGCCTCCCCTCCCTTTTCAACCATAACTTCTATCATCTCTTCTGGGGGCAAAATGGGGACCTCCAGGGCGGAGGTGGGCATAGTAGGGCTGGGGGGAAAATCAGCATTATTGCTGAGATGATCATGGGTTGGGGTTTGGTCCAATTTTCTTTTCTTGGGGTTATCCTAGGTTACCAAGGGGGTTGCCTCCTTGTCATTATCTTTTTCCTTGTCGTCTTTCAAATCACTTTCCTTCTCTACCACCAAATTTGCCTCCTCCAACTCCGTATCTGACTCATCACTAGACTCCTTAGGATGAGGGGTAGGGGGGTTAGGGGGAGGGAACCTGGGGCTCTTCTTGCTAGGGAAGTGGGGAGAGGGTTTGGTTTTTGGGGTTTCAGACTTGACAGATTTCACAACGTGCACTTCCCCTGAATTTGAGCTAGCAATGTCCTTCAAGGAGCCACCCGAAGCCCCAATGGACTTGACTCTTGTCTGGATTTTCAAAAACTCAAAAATGAGGAGCGGAAGACCTTCATGAAGGGCAAGATTCTTGGTAGGACATTTCTTGTAACTCTCTATATTCTTAGTCATAGAAGTATAAATATAGAAAGGAAAGGAGATTTTCACTTTATGTCTAAAATGATTAAGCAAAACAAAATGATGGGTTCTGACTCTATCAAACCTAGGCTCCAAAGTGACATACTCTATGATGATCCTCAGAACAAGTCCCCAGAACTTCTTGATGGACTCTATGTTGTAGAAGGTGTCAATCTTTACTAGTTTTCTTTCCTCCTTTTCATTCTTGATGAAAGCGTTGACAGCATTGGCAGACATCTTCTTATCCCTGAAGAAGCTAATGCCTTCCTGGGAGAAGCCTGTCACCTCTGCTATGAGACCCTCTATGATTTGGTGGGAGATACCATTAATTATGACCTATCCGTTGTGCCAGGTTTCAACCATAATCTTGGTAACCCCCACATTGAAACCATGGAGCCGCTTCATGAAGCTGGTTATGCCACCCTTCTGGAGTTTTTTCCAAACCTTCACTTTTTCTTTCTAGCTCTCCATTTCTCCCCATGGATCTCTTCTAATCCTTTCTCCCACCATTGTGATTTTATGCCACTCTAACCCTAAACCCTAAACAGAATTGCAGAGCTCAAAGATGGACAAATCGCTAAGGATGAGAGCTTTAATGCACGTATTTTTGGGTTTAACTCTAGCTTTCTTCTGCTCATGTAATCCATACATGTTATTGTGAAATGGTGGGGGTTCTGAATAACTCCAATTGATTCCTTTTTTAAAAAATGATTTAGCATGTCTCATCATCATAAAAAGATTTTGAGATGGTACCTTGAATTTTCTCCTTTCGGATGAGCTCAATAGCCGCAACCAAAACATGATTATTGTTTCCCCACGTCATCATCGAATTGAATGTGACCACTGCATTTGCAAACCAAGAAGCAACCACGTTAGCTTCACAATAGACATGGCTGACGTGGTAATTTTTAAATTTTCTCAGGTCCATTTTTAGGTCCTCAATTATGATTTCAATGGTCCATGATGGTTTGGTTACTCCTAAAATACAATTAATTATATTTAGGGAGTCACCTTCAAGCCATAGTTGTTCGATCCCTGAGTCCAAGGCTAGCTTAACAGTGAGTCTGGCTGCACTAGCTTCAACCAAATGGTTGGTTTGGTGACCAATAGGGGAGGAGATAGTAGTAATACCCCCTCCCAAGCTGTTTCTTATGATTCCACCGCATCCAGTGGGACCAGGGTTCCCCTTAGCCGCTCCATCAAAATTAGCTTTATGCCAATTTTTGGGGGGGAAGGACCAAGAAGCATGCTGTCTTCTTTTGGTCCTGTCTTCTTTCCTGGTCTTAATTTTCCCTCCATCCTTTATGTTTCCATCTCTAGTTGTGGAATAGTTCTCTTTCATGGGGCCATCAATTTTCTCTACTATAATACCCTCGGGATCTTCTCTGTCTCTGAATATACTGTTGTTGTGGTCCTTCCAAATTCCCCAGCAAAAGTGTGGGATAATCTAGGAACTCAAAATTTGGGATTCTAGGCCTTTGTGGTTTCTTCTCCACTGAATGAAGAAATCCTGGATACTGGCTGGCAGGCACTAGTAGGAGCTCATATTGGAAGTCAAAAGACTCCACACTCTAGAGGAAAAGGGGCAGTGAATGAAAATGTGGTTAACCATTTCTAGGTCATTCTTACAGATGCAGTATCTGTTGGGAATAATTTGGCCTCTTTTAGCTAAATTATCCAGGGTAAGGATCTTGTCTTGCAAGAGGAGCCAAATGAAAATGTTGATTTTGGGCATTAATCCAGGGGTCTAGACCTTGGCCCAAATAGGTTTCTCCCCTGTTCCCACAAGGGAAAGATAGCTTGAGGCTATAGTATAATGGCCTCCAAAAGAGTCTCCCTAGACTAAGGCGTCGCCTATCTGGTCGATGTTAATAGCATTCAAAGAGGCCATCAAAGGCTCAAGATCCTATGAAAGCTCTACCAGATTGTGCCATTCATTCCCATTTCTATAGTTACTAACCAATATACCATATCTGCCTATTGCCTGATCAGCCCACCTACCAAATGAAGGATGGTTATTGAGAGGTTCCTAAAAAAGCCAGCAGTCCTACCAAAAAAGGATTTTGTCTCCCATTCTAGCTTTCCATTTGGCCCTGGATTTAGCAAGGGGAAGGGCCTTCAAAATACCTTTCCAAATGTTAGAACCCAATGGCAGCTCGGCCCCCTGGAAAATGGAGGAGAGAGACAGGACTCCCAAGTACTTCTCAGCCAAAATATCCCTCCAAACCCCTGTGCCTTGGAAGATGCACCAAGGGAGTTTAGCTAAGAGGGATTGATTAAGGTGAGAAATTTTCCTGATTCCAAGACCTCCCTGGCTTTTGGGAAAGCAAACCTGGTCCCAGGCTACCAGGTGGTATCCCTTGTGGTCATCAGTTCTAGTCCAGAGAAAGTCCCTCTGAATCCTCTCCATTCTATTCACAAACTTAACCGAAATCCCAAAGAGACTGAGGGCATAGGTGGGAAGGTTCTGGAGAATCGAGTTAACCAGGGTGCATTTTCCTACCTGACTGAGGGTGGCCCCTGTCCAACCAGCAAGTTTCTTGTTGAAGTTGTCGATAATGCTTGTCCAAAAGGAGTTCGAGGGTTTGGAGTCTAGAGGAAGCCCAAGATAAGTTGTTGATAGGGACCCAATGCCACAACCCAGAATTCGAGCAATTTTCCTTTGCCTCTCTAGAGGAGTGTTGAGGAAGAAGAGAGAGCTCTTGTCTAAATTAATAGCTTGGCCAGTACCCCTGGTGTAGGAATTAAGAATTCTTTCGAAGGTCCTGGCCTCCCAAACTGAAGCATCTCCCCCCAAAATAGTGTCATCCACAAATTGCTAATGAGTAAAAGTGGATGGACCCGAAGAAGGCCTCAAACCCACTAAACACCTATCTTTGATCTTCTTCTGAATGAGTCTACCAAGGCATTCTACCATGATAACAAATAGGACCAAAGAGATGGGGTCTCCTTTCCTTAGACCCCTAGAGGGGGAGAAGAAAGGAGTGGGGTGGCCATTGACCAGAACCAACAAAGAGGGTGAAGACACAAGCTGAGAGATGAGCTTGCAAACCTGATCATTGAGGCCAAAGGCATGAAGAACAGCAAAGAGGAACTTCCAGTCAACCTTGTTGTAAGCTTTTGATAGGTCCAGCTTAAGAAGGAATCCTTCCTTTTTGCCTGCCTCAAGAGAGTGGATAATCTCATGAACCAAAACAATTGAATCAAGGATCTACCTGCCAGGGACAAAGTCAGTTTTCTGAGGAGAGATAATTAGAGGGAGAACTCTGAGGAGCTTGGAAGTGAGAACCTTGGCAATAATCTTATAGAAGGAATTGCAAAGGCTAATGGGCCTGAATTTATCTAGAGAATCAGCACCTGGGATTTTAGGGATGAGAACCAAAAAGGTAGCATTAAGTTCTTTAAGCAAATTCATGGCTCCAAAGAACTCCTGAACTGCTTTAACCACTTTAACCACATCCTTTTTCACAATATTCCAAAAGATCTGAAAGAAGAAAGTAGGGAAACCATCCGAGCTAGGAGCTTTATCCCCCGGGAGAGAGAAGAGGGCCTGATGGATTTCCTCCAAGGAGGGGATTGCCTTCAGCATGGAGTTGTGGTAATCTTGAAGAATTGGGGGAATGGTCACCAGGATTTCCTCTTGTTCAGACCCAGAGAGGGAAAGATCAACAAAGAGGAGAGATGAGAAGTAGCAGACAGCTTCCTTCTCAATTTCATCCTCTTTGGTAATCTAAACCTGGCCCTTTACAATGTTGGATATTCTATTATTAGCCCGGTGCTTAAGGGTGGTCAGGTGAAAAAATCTAGTATTGCAGTCTCCTTCCTTCAACCAACTGACTCTTGATCTTTGTTTTTAGAAAAGCTCTTCCTTAGATATGATGTTGTGCAGATCCGAAAGGATGGCCTTTTCTTGCTGGCTATTATGTGCATTATATCCTAAATGTTGGATTTCATCTTGAATAGAAGAGAGCTGATCAGATACCTCATCTTTCTCCTAGAAGATGTGGCCAAAGTTAGTTCTATTCCATGATTTGATGTTTCTTATCACATTTTTCAGCTTCTGGGCAACTCTGTACATTACAGTGCCTTCAACCTCAATGCTCCACTAATGGGAAATATTACCTTCCAGCGTAGGGTGTGAGAGCCACATTTTCTCAAAGTGAAAAGGGAAGGCCTTATTGCTAGAAAGGGGGGAGGCAGAAAGAGAAATTGGGGAATGATCAGAGCCCACTCTAGGGAGGAGGGATAATCTACAGGAGTGGGAGAGGATCCATTTGGGGGATATGAGGGCTCTATCAAGATGAACTTGGATACTATCACCCCCAATTCTTCTATTAGACCAAGTGAAGCTGCCACCTTGAAGGTCCAAATCTAGGAAAGCAAGATTCTGAATGAACAAAGCAAGGTTGCATTTGCTATCCTGATTTGGGGCATGACCCCCCCCCTTTTGTCTGCATTAGATAGAGGTGAGTTGAATTCCCCCATTATAATCCCTTTATTCAAGTTACAATTAGATAAGATGCCAAGGAGCTTGGTCCAAAAGTAGTTCCTTTCTTTCTTGGTATTGGGGGCATACAGGTTAAGGATTAGCCAAGATTCATTGCTTTGGATGTGAAAAACCTTACAAAGAAGAGCATTAGAAGAGCTATAAAGAGTAGTAAACTTGAAATCTTTAGTTTTATACAAGGTTAGGACACCACCTGAAGCTCCATCTAAATCAAAAGCTTCGCAACAAAATTTTTTACTGAAAGATATCCTTCTTACCAAGTCCCTTTTCATCTTAGTTTCTTGTAACATCTGAAAGTTAGGTCTTTGGTCTCTAATCATATTTCTAATGAGTTCCTATTTGTGAGCCCCATTAAGGCCCCTTATGTTCCATGAGATAAGTTTCATTTCTTACTTCTTGAGAAATCCTTGATGGACCTCTGGCTTCCATATGCTAGGTTCCTTCTTGTTTCTTCTTGCAGAATCTGATTTAAGTTCTTTCTTTGTGCTCCCTTGGTGGGTGAACCGATATCAGCTTTAACCCTACTTCTGGTTGAAGCAGGAGATAGGGAGGGGAATTTTTCTTCTATTTCTTCTTTTTCTTCTTGACCATGCACCAATCATCAATGCTATCTGTCTCACTATTATCTAACCTATCTTCCCAAAGGGTGAGCAGTAATGGATCAATGTTCTTAATCAGGAGATGAAGCTTGGCCTTAATTATTATAGGGGCTGAAGAATCTCCCCCCTTGCCAGTGATGACCCCCAGAGAAGCCAGAGTGTTCTCAAGGGGAAGACACTTAGCTTGGGTATCCTCTTCCTAGGCCAGGGATTCCCGTTCTAGGAAATTCAACACTGTAGCTCCCAAAAGAGGGACTTCCTTCGCTGCGAGATAAAATTGTACTATAGTTTCTAGAGGGAGATTTTTCTCCACAACAAGACTCATGGCTAAGGAGGGGGAACTTACCTACACCTTAGGGTCCTCCAACAGGTTTGAGATTGTCTTTTCCAAGATAGGGCCCTGTACAAGGAGGGCAAAAATGACATTCTACTTAGGGGGATCCTTCTAAATAGTGTCCTTCACTACTGCGTCTTTTAGGCTAAAAGCCTTTCTCCCCTACACCACAAAAAGTTTGTGCCTCCATAGCATCTTCATCTTTCCCTTACTAGAAGGGCGTGTAGTGAGTTTCATGGTATGATCAGGGATGATTGGTTTCGCAATCTTCTTCTTTGCCTCTTTAGGGCATTGGTGGGCCTTATGACCAGCCTTTAGATAGAGGAAGCAGGCAAAGGGGATCATTTCATAGATGATTTTTTGGTTTTGCACTACAAGTTTGTAATGAAGTTCAACAAACTCAAGCATGTCTATTCCTTCTCTCACCCCAATCCAGATGCATGCAAAATTGAGGTGACACTTGGAAGTAGTAATCGGATCCATTGAGAGAAGTTCCCCAAAGGTCCTAGCTATACCCCCAAAGGCATCCTCATTCTAGTATTCAAGTGGCAGTTTTGGCAGTCTTACCCACACAGGAGCTTGGGTGAAAAAAGAATCATTCAAGCTCATGCCAGATGACCATTTCTGGAGCACAAGGGAAGAACAACCCATGGCCCATTTCCCTTCACTTAGAATGCTAGTGAGGTCTTTCGAGCAAGTGAAATCGAAAGACATAAAGCATTTCACCATAGCTGTGACCGAGACCTAGCCCTTGAGAGCCCATTTATGTTTTATGAGCTGCCTAACTTCATCAATGCTCGGTCTAGGCCCCAGAAATTTCCCAACCAAAGTAGAAGCCATAGTCTAAATATTGTGATCCACAATCTCATTCGAGATGGCTATCGCACAAGATCCAATCACCGAATTCTGAATAGTTTTAACATGCGAGAAAGAGGACTTACCAAAGGGTTTAACCCGAAAGAGTGAGGACCATTTTGTAGGTCCTTGCATGTTTGTTTTGGAAACCAAAGGAGACTTGGTTGCTTCCTTGGTTTGGACAGCTGGACCCCCAACCGTGCTTTTCGACCTATCCCCAGTGCCAGGAGCAACCAGACAGCCTCCATCTTGCTATTCGTGCTCTAGTCCAGGGACCCAAAATAGACCATCCAAGGAATTCTTGCTCTTGCATGAATTCAAATTTTGAAAACACTCGCTCTCTCCGCTCTCATCGCTATCCGCTCCCATCGCTCAATTCTAAGATGAGTAGTTGTTTGTTCATCTCATATTGGTTTTGACATATAAGTGACACTACACTTAATTCATTTACAAGATAGAACTTAGTTCATGCCAAACAAGTAATGTATGTCGAGCATAAGTTATTAGATAGTGTATGCCAAGCGAGATATAAAGTATGTGCTAAGTAAGTAGTAAGTGACTAGTCACTCAAGTTCTAAGTAGACAATTGATGCCAAGTCATTCAGAGGCCAAGATACAACATTGAAGATATAGTTATTTTCAAGCATCAAAGACTTCAAATACTGAGTAAAATAGTTTTGGACATAGTTGTTTGTAATGGCACAAACTTCTATGTAAACCATTTTTGAGCCAACTTAAGGATTGTTTTGTGATTCTAGATGATAAGGATGAATCTATATTGAGGATCCCTATGTAGTACACAAAAAAAATTAGTTAAAGGGATGGATTAAGTGATAAAATAGATGAATCACAATCATTGATTCATACCTAACCCTAACGCACCTGGGTCTTCTTAAAGAAGAAAAACCCCAAACTTTATATGTGCAAAGAGAGAAGTTTGCATGTGCAAATAGAGCATTCATGGTGGCTAAGGAGTTGTGAATCAAGTTAAACATTGCATAATCAGTTAAAGGAGAATAGAGGAAAGGAGTTAGAGGAAAAAAGTGATACATTTGATTAGAGAGGATTAAGGATATATGCAAAGAGGTGATCTATTATTGAGAAGCAGTGTGCTAACCATAGGATCATTATTGAGATATTATAGCAAGTGAATCAATTAAATATCTTAATAGATTAATCCTAATATGCTATTGTAAATCCTTTAATATAGTGCTTACTTCATTGTAAATTTAAATCCTTTAATCAAGAACACTTCTAATAGGGTGTTGAAACCCTTTAATAAGGTGAGATCTAACAATCTTGTAAGCCTTTAACAAGGCAGACCTTTCATAGGGTAGATCATAGTTTATGATCAAACATTGTAACCTTTATTCGATACACTTTACAATTGTAGTAGTGAATATTTGTGGGCATCATCCCCTCCTTAGTTTTACATTATCATTGGAGGGATTTTGGGTAACCAATTTTTTTTTTCATATATGCTTGAATTGTTTTTTTTTTTTTAATGCTATGGATGAGTATGGTTAATTTGGTATTTCAATTTATATGAAAATTGTGAGATGGTTATGTGGTGAATGATTTTATGGTTAAATTTTTGAAGGACTAATTCACCCCAACTTCCCCACCCCCCCTTCTCAGAGTTTACTTTCCCTATTGTATTTCCAACAATTAGTATCAAAGCTTTGTTCTCTTGAAAGGAAAGCTTTGTAGCTTTCAGGAAAGATCTTGAAGATGGAAATCTACAAGTTGGGAAAGACTATTGAGAATCGTAAGATTGAAATCAATATTTCCTTACATTATATGAATAACGAAAGAGATGATTTAAAGTGCTTATTGAAGAGAAGGAAAGACATTGATATTCAAGAGAATCAAACACATTACCAAGAGGAAGATGCTATTGAATTATTTGCAGATGGAAACACAAGTGAATTTGATGCAATAGTTGTAGATCTTATGCCTTCTAACTAAAGAGGTTAGAAATCTTAAGATAGAAAAAGAAGTACAATCAATATTTCTATGTGAGGTGATCAAGCCAAAAAAATAAAGTTGAGGAAGAGAAAGTCATGATTGAAGATGAAAAAAGGATACTGACCAATAGACTTGAAGAAAAGACATCAGAGGTGAATAAGATTGCTCACATACTACTGGAAACAATGAATCAAATGATGATTTCCAATCATGAATTGAATGGAAAGGATATTGAGGTCACAACCCTAAAGTTGCAGAATGAACAACTAAGAAATGATCTAAAAAGAGAAAAAGAATTTGCTGAAAGTTTCAATAGACCTAGTGAATCCATCAAGTATTTTGAGAAATTGATGAGATCTCCTAGATCCAATAGTGATACTACTAGATTGGGTCACACCAATACTAAATAAGGAGAGACATCTAAAAGTTTTAAACAAAGAAGCAAAAAAGGTAAGAACTGCAAACCTACTTGTCATAATTGTAGAAAGATAGGTCATATAGAAAATGTTTGCATGAACAATAATGCAAATTAGAATTGTAAGAAGAAATTCATGGGTAACTATCATAATTGCAACAATCAAGGAAATTAGGCACATGAATTCAATACCAAGACATCAAGCACACAGAGATTTTAAGGTTACTACAACAACTATAAGAAGTATAGACATAGAGAATATGAGTGTAGATCCATGCTTGAATGGTCATCAAACAAGCAAGCTAAGGTAAACCATATTGACAATTTGTAAAATTGGGATTACAATAAAAGGTATAGTTATCACTATTGTCAAAATTATGGACATGTTTCTAAGAATTTCTTTAGAACACATTTCAAAAGTGACTACAATAGATGGTTGAGTCAAACTACATGTTTTAGATATTTGAAGACTGGTCATATTAGCAGAAATTGTCCAACAAGGTCAAAAGAGCCTAGTAGTGAATTCAATAAAGGAAAAGGAAAGCTTGATGTTGTAGAATTCAAAGTGTAGATGAACAAGACATGGAATAAAAAGGAAGATTACCACACATAAATTTTAGATGGGATCACTTCATCCAATGGATCAGGTGATCACACCACCCACTACTATGTAATCAAGAAGTATGTGTGAGATTGATATTTTAAAGTTCAATTATACATTAGTTCCAAGGATTTAGTTCTAAAAAGATTAGATATGCATGAAGTAATATAAAAATTATTGGTTAGAACATATAATAAATCTATAAGTTTTCATGTCACTATCAAGCATGAAAAGTTTCACTATTGTTGTTGAGTGAAAGTTTAGTTGTTACCAAGCTATCAAAGGCGATAGTGTTGGCCAAGATCATTTTGGTTTCTGAGCATGGTAGGAATTACATGGAAGTTGAGCGAATCAAAATTGCTATTAGAGCTAAGCTTATAGCTATGTAGGCACTAAGCATGTATTGTGAAGTTTCAAGGGCTATATAGTCAAGTTTTTACTCATTTGTGATCATTTGAGATAGAAGAGAGCACAAAGAGCTTAAGGAGAATTGGAGAAATTGATTCAAGTGTTTGCATACTGAATTCAACTACTACTCACCACCAAATGCCATATTTTTCAAGGTATTTATCATGTGCCGAGCTACATTGTTTGAATTTACTCAAACCCTAGATAGTTATTATGGCATCTAGCTCTTATGTTGATGTGGTTAAGGAAAAGAAGTTTCAAATTTATAGTTGATTAGTAATGGGACTAAATAACCACATTTCTATGAAATTTCTAATATTTCATATAAAGGAGACCCATCTAGTGCATTATCTATGATACCACCACAAGTTTTAATGATACAATATGTAAGGTGTTGCTACACTTCTAAGGTAGGGGGTATAGGAAACATAGAAATCAAATATTTGTATGGAAAATTCTGTGAAAATGGAGTGCTAAAAGAGGAAAACAAAATTGTAGAGAGAAAATGATTAATATGTGCCCTAGATTTTCCTAACATATTCAAGATAGAGTGGATTAAGATAGCTCTCAATAGAATGCATGAAAAATTTGTATGGTTAGAAGATGGCCCTATCAAGATTACAAAGAGGATTATTAAAAGAGTAACAAGGTATACTACCCTAGATAGAACAAATACTATGAGGAGTGATGCAAAAGAGGAAATTGAGAAGAATGCAGGGGTAGTATGGAACAACAGAGGGATGACCATAGACACAATCATTGATTCCTTAATTGCATTTTCAGTAAGGGTCATTTTACATAAGTTATTTCAATCTAGAAAATTGAATATAATGCCATGTATATATGTGGATTAGGCTATAAGATAGTAAAGAAGGACCATTCTTATGACCTTCCCCAGTTATAACTCCAATAGTTATCAAAAAACATGGGAACCATAAGAAGGACAAAAAGTGCACAATGCAAATTTGGTTCAATTCTTGTTTGTATATTTTTCTATGTGTAGAACTCTTTTCCCTCATTTGGAAAAGTTTCTTAGAAGACCAATAGGTCTATTGTGGTGTAGATTGGAGAATACTAGAGCAACTTGGAGAAAACACCTAGGATAATTAACTTACCAATGTCAAATTTCCATACATTTTTTAGGGGAGTGTCAAGTTTTCTTTTTGCAGACTACTTATGAAATAGCTCTAAACCCTCAACAGATGTCTCAACATCCCTCAACCAATTTTACTTTTCATATAAACCCTCACCGACTAATAACCTAGGGTTCTTTGGTATCAATTCTTTTCCCCTAGAGAATTAATTTGTAGATTGTGGTATTATTTCTAAGAAATCATCATGTACAACCTTGTGTTGGTAATCTAATTTTCTTGAGAAATCCCTTTGTGGTGCCATACTAAAAATATTATCTTACTATGTCTATGATTTCTCAATTACTTATAAGTTTTGATACTTACCCAATTTTTCTATTTGTTTCATTGAAAAATCTATTGATAGCAATTCATGACTCTTAGAAAATGCACTTTGAGCTCTAAATATTTCCACTCTCTAAAAATTTTGTAACAATCATATTTAGGTTCTACCATGAAATTTGAAACCCATTCATTTATCTACATCAAATCGGATGATTAAGCTTTAAAACAAAAAGGTTGCATTACCCCTTTTTGAAACAAGGCACATGTCTCAAAGTCACTTGCCCACTTTCTCTAAATTTTGATCAATTCCATAATGTGGGAAAGTTCCCATCATCAATCTCCAAATTATCAACGATTGTGAAAATTTCACATCATTAATGTATTTTCTATAAGATTTTGGGCCCATTGAGCTAACTCATTATCCACCTCCACATACACGTAACATACATTATCAAATAAAAATAAGATATGTGGTATGTAATCCATCTAAGCATTACTTGGCCAACTTCAAAATATCTGACTTCACATGACCATGTGTTGCAAAGTCACTTCCTAACTTTCTTTAAAATGTGATCATCTCTATAATGCAAGGAAGCACCTATTGTTGATCTTCCAAATGATCAATGGTTCCACAACATTATTTTTATGTTAATCCAATCATCAACTGTATCCAATTAAATAATGCTAATTTGCCAAGTTATTTTGACAACCTTCCAGCTACTCTAACATGTTTCCTTTTTGTGGCCCACCAAAGAAATAACTTCATCAACTCCATGTGGCATCAAGGTGCTTTCTCGCTTTCTTTAAAGTCCTTTCATCTTCAAAATCCAGGGAAGTGTCTATCATCAATCTTCTCAAGATCTAATGGATATGAAAGTTGCTCAGTCTCACAATGTTTCACATGTCTGAGAGGGACCTATAGGGATAGGTGTCATGATTATGCTTCCCCAATTTCTCTAAAGTTTGGTGGTTTTCAAAATTTAGGGAAGCACCTATCATTGGTCTTATCTTTGATCAATGGTTGGGAACTAAACATCATCAAGGTTAAAACTTTTGAAAAGAACACTGGTGAGTTAACTCAAAGCAAAAACCATGGTTAAAGGAATAATGGCTAAGGTAAAAAGATTTTTGGGAAAACATTTAAAAGATTTATGTGGAAATTATGAAATAAAGGTTTTCTAAGGGCACTTAGGGCTCACAGAAAACTTCCCATATATTTTCTAAATCAAACCAATGCAACCTTATTTTTGAACACATAGGGCACAAATAATACTATGATAAAATTAAATTAGAGATTTTATCTAGGGAAAAAAAATTATTACACACATAACCCCTAATTTCAATGAGTCAATTGGATTTTCACTATAAAATGCAAAAAAAAAATGAATGTAAAAAACTAGGCCAAGACACTCGCTTGTGTGTTTTTGATAAACCTTTCTCTATATTGCTTCCTTCATATACAAAATTACACACACGCGCGTGCACACACACACACACACACACAAAGGTTGGGGCTAGACTGGGCACCAAATGTTCAGTTTTGTATCACCTTAAATAAACAATCTGCACTTTACCATTTTCTATATCCACTATAGATCTTAGGGTTTACAATCAAATTCAAAGTAATTTAGTGTATTTGTACATCTTCTTGATCATACTCTAGAAAATTCTCTAGAATCCTTCTATTAGATCTTTACCTAATCACCACCTTGAATTTAATGATCCAACTCATCAATCTTATCTCCAACATAGTTTACATCTCACAAGAAATCAATTGAGTCAGCTTGATCTTAGATTTCTTTGAATTTGATATGTTACCATCATCTTATCAAATAAAAATAAGATTTTTTACTATCACAAGTAAAATACTCAGTTGCTGAAAATATTTTAGGCTTGGCATCAAGTAACTTGCTCAGTCGATGTTAATCTTTGATCAGCACCAGATTTTCTTGGCACTAACTATGGTTTGATTGACACTAGCAATACTCAACACTCCTTAGTTTTTTACTCTTTTTCTTGGCTTGGCTTAGCTTCCTTGACATAAATAATTACTTTTCTTTATCAAATTCTATCTAATCAAGTATCCATTGTAACTTCCTTTTCACAACTTCATCCCTTCCTCTAGGTGCTATAGTTATGAGTAGCTCTCAAATCCTCTTCATCAATCAAATAGATATGATATTTAGATTAGGTAGAAATATTTCTCATCCATAGATTTGACATCAATGACCAAAAAACAATTGTTTTCATTGTAAGTTTCGTACAACATGTTGTCCAAATAATTCAACCATAGTTGACAGGATAAAGATGTTGGAACAATTTGAAAAATGTATAGAATAGAATCTATTTTTGGAAGACATGAGATAATACCTCACACTAGATGGAAAGTTGATAAAGGACATAATATTGATATATAATGATATTTTCAATCAACTCATTTTATGGGAAAAGGTTCATAGCCCTCATACAAATTTGGAGGATCAAGTTAGGGAGAGTGATGTGAGTTTAAACCTTGAAACATCTCTAATGGAGGGTGCAATCTATCAAATCCAAAAGATAGAAGATGTGAAACTAGACATAAAGCTAATCTAAAAGACAAAATAATCATATTCTATTATCTAACAATCATATGTTTAGAGATAACCCAATAGATCCTCCAAAGTAGGCATTGTATAACAATGTCAAAACTAATTTTGAGCCAAGAATGGACAAGGCTTTATCTTTATCATAGTATCTCTCTCAAGAAAAATCACTAGAACAAGAGGAAAGTTTAAATAGAAATATTAGTAATGCCAAGTACCAAGCAACAAAAGAAGATACAAAAGAAAACAATTTCAATGGGGTAAAACTAAAGAATCATCTAAAATAGAGAAGGTAAGAGGGTAAAGAATAAGATACAAAAGAACAAAAAAGAGAAAAAAAACCTAGGGTGATAGATCATGAGATCAGTATAGAACATATCAATCCAATGTTACAAAATGTAGTAGTATAGAATGTAGGAAAAGAAACTCAAGAAATAGAAATACTATCAAATAATGAGGATACTAATCTAATTGGAAAAATAACAATAAATAATCAAAAGCTATATAAAGTTTGGAAAAAACCAATAGGAGAAGAAAATATGCTTATAAACCAGCTAGATATAAAAGGGAAAAGGGAGAAAAAGTTTACTTCTAATCTTGAAAAAAATAAAATTAGAACAAAAGATGTTTAGAATCAATTAATAGAAGATAAGTAAAGGCAGTATAATGGATCAACTTGATCCTCTCATTCCTTTGTGTAAGGTTAACTTAGATGAAAAAGACTTCCATGAGGATCTCTATGCTAAAGAAGAAGATAAAGAAATTGAAGAAATAATGAGAGAGAAAAGATGGTTAGTTGAAAGAATTATGGAATTGGATAAGGAAGAATTTGTAGATCAAGACTTAGAGAATAATTAATCAAAACACAATTTAGCAGATGCCATGGTAAATAGTGAATCAATATTAGATGAAAACATAGACTTGGGGACTTGTTAGAATAGGGGAAGATAAATAATCATATGCAATAACAATAAAATATTATAGTAATGCAAAAAAAAGGAAACGAAATCTATACCACCTTCCCAAGAAAATTGAGAAAAGATAATGAGAGTGCAGATACATTCCTATTGAGGTAGAGACATTATTAAGGGAGTCTAAATTGATAAATAAAGAAAAGACTCTAGAAAAATGGATTTTGGATAATCTAGGTAGGACCAAAGTAGGAAAAGTCCAAACTTGGGAGGAGTTTAGGATTTGGGAATTAGAAGATTTTCACGAAGATATAGATAATATAAATGATGTAAATGATCAAATTAAGAAAATAGTAGATAGAGATATAGATGAGGATGGTATAGGATTTAGTAACAAAATTATGAAAGAACTAGAAAAGGAGCATTCAGATAAAGTGGAAGATGAATCTTTTGTTGAAAGTGTGCAAATCACTAGTAAAAATATAGATAATCTTGGTATTGTGGTAAACTTACAAGGCTTAGAACACCCAATATGTTGAAAACAAAGCAAGAAAAGAGGAAAAAAATCTTTAGTTGAACTTAGAGAGGCTACATGAATGGCTAGCAATAAGAAAAATATAAATGTTCTTATGAATGTAGGGAAAGGGATTTTCCTTCCTAGGGAGCCATGTAGATAACAACATGGAATATTATGGGCCTAAATGCCACATAAAAAGGTGCTTACTCAAGTGCAATTTAACATTATTTGAATCACATATAATATTTATAAAAGAATCAAATAGTTGATTCAATAGGGGCCTTGGGTGGGATTGGTATTTTATGGAACCCAATGAGGATAGATTTTAATCCACTTGTATCCAATAATATTGTTAGGACGGGGTGGGGGAGAGTACAAAGCATTAAAAGAGTAACTCAATTCCTACTAATTAATGTTTATGGGTCAACACCAAAAATGAATAAAAAAGAAATATGGAATGAGATTAGTAATTATCTAGAGTTAAACCCTCAAGAAAATATTTTCATTGGAACAGATTTTAATGAAATTCCAGATTTAAGATAAAAAGAAAGTGGAACCACGACCATCAACTAGGCTATGTTAGATATCAAATTATGGTTCACAAAAGATAACCTTATTGACATTCCAACATCTAGCATGGTCTTCACATGGTATAATAGACAAGATGACTTCTTTAACATAGTAGAAATATTGGATAGAATTATATTTAAAGGAATTTTAATATCATTTAATCATCCTTTTGATACAGTCATCCTCCCTAATGCATAATTTGATCACTAGCCAATTAGACTAGAAATAGGTGAATCACAAAAACCATCAAGAGATCCATTTAAGTGTGAAAAAAGTGTGGTTTCTAGATAAAGGATTTCTTAATAATATATATCAATGGTGGCACGAAGAGAAATTTGAAGGATCAATGATGTTTTTTTTATAGCCAAATTGAAATCATCAAAGGAAAAAGAAAATTAAAAATGAATAAAGATAATTTTGATAACACATTTAAAGAAAAACTAAAGAATGACGAAGAATTGAAACACATAGATGAATAAAAATTAGGGTAGCAATGGATGATGAAAAATATATCGAAGAAAAATAACTTCTAGCTAAAAAAGAAAATATCCTAGCAAAGAAGAAATATTTTGGAAAACAACAAATCAAGAGAAACATGGTTGTTAAGAGGTGATAGAGATACAAAAAAGTCATAATAGTTTTATTAATAGAAGAAATTAATAGAATAACAAAAATCAAGGATGATTTAGGAAGGGTAATTGAAAACCCAAATGTGAAAGCATAAACCTTTGTAGATTGTTATATAGATATCCTTAATAATTTTGAATCATCAAATTTAGTAGCTCAAAAAGAAGATGTTAGGATCTATCCTGAATAAAATAACTATAGAATATAATAAAAATTTAAATAAGAAATTTACCAAAGAAGAAATAAAATAGTCCCTTTTTAACTTAATCTTAACAAATCTCTGGGCCCTGATGGCTGTCAAGCTTTTTTCTTTCAAAATGTTGGGATATTCTAGGAGACAATCTTTGGAAGGCTATTGAGGCAACTTGGAATTCTAGATCCCTTCTAATGAAAATTAAAAACACATTACTATCTTTAATTCCAAAGAAAATTGATCATATGGATCCAAGAGATTTTAGGCATGTAGCCTTGTGTAATACAATCTACAAAATACTCTCAAAAGCACTAACCAATAGACTTAAAAAGAAATTGCCAAAGCTTATTTTAGAGGAACATATAGGTTTTGTTGCTAATAGGCCAATTCTCTATGGTAGTATCATAATCCAAATATTTCATTTTATACAAATTAATAAGGAATCTTGTATAGTAATGAAATTAGATTCCAAAAAAGCTTATGATAAAGTGGATTAGAGATTCTTATGTAAAACACTTGAAGCTTTTGGATTTTCTCATCAATGGATCAACCTAATATATAACTAAATTTCAACACCAAAAATCTCCCTTCTTATAAATGTTATCCTTGAAAGTTTTTAGCATATCTAGAGGAACAAGGAAAGGGGACCCTATACCATCTTTTCTCTTCATTATTATAGTAGAAGCTTTTGGCAAAGCTATAATAAAGGCTCAAACTGAAAGGAAAATTAGAGGAATCACAGCAACTAAGGAGGTTTGTAAAATAACACATCAACAATTTGTAGATGATACAATTCTACAAGGAGAAAGAACTTTGGAAGAAGCTTAAAATTTTAAGAAAATAAAAGATAATTATATAGAAGCATTAGGCCAAAAAGTAAATGATAAAAAATTAGAGAGTTCCATTATTAATATCAAAGAGCAAGTGTAGAGAGAAATTTTTAGAATAATGAAATTCGTAAAAGGAACCTCTACATGAAAATACCTTGGGGTGAGGCCATAGTAATGGTTCCCACATTTTATCATGAAGAAATTAGATGAAAAGTGGGAAATCCAAAATTTAAAGGTTACATTAGAAGCGAAGGCTTCAAATGAAGCCTCCTAAGGTCTTTGAGTGAAGTCATCTATAAGGGGGCTTTGAACAAAGCCCTAGGCTTTGTGTGAAGCCCCTTGGCCCATGTGGTTGCTACAAATTTGCTCGAAGCCCCTAGGGTTTTCTCAAAGCCTTGTTTTAACACAAAAAAATGCTTATAAGTGTTTGTTTTCCATTTTTTTGTCTCATTGTGTTGTGTGATTTGGTGGAAGGGCTTAGAGTGAACTCTCTGAAATTTTTGATTGCATCACCATTCTAGTCTACCTTAGAATGAACTCTCTAACGTCTTTAGTTGCATCATCATTTTGGTCACCATTTTCAACCTCCTTCGAGCATTCAACAAACTAGGTATGTAAATTTGTTCATTTTTTGTATTTTTAATGAATATTTAATTTCTTGTAATAAATATTTAGTTATTTTAAATAAAATTTTAGTTTCTTTTTAATGCATATTTAGTCATTTTAAATAAATATTTACTTTTTTAATGAGTATTTAGTTATTTTTTTGGTATATGTTAATTAGTATTACGTTTTAGTTTACATATTAGAAATTATTGAAAAAAAATAGTTAAAATTATAGTTGGAAAATTTAATAAGAACTTAGAAAATGAAAATGTTAGGTAGATAGAAAACAAATTAAAAAAAAGACTAGGTAAATCTAGAAAACAAAAAATAATTCAAAACTCTAGATGAATAACAAACAAAAAAAACCTAGGACGTCTAGAAAACAATTTAAAATAATCATCTCTGCTTAATTTTCCTCTATCCTTTCTCTCTCCCCCCTTACTCTCTCTCTTCTCTCCTCTTACTTTCTCTCTCCTCACTCTCTCTACTTACTTTCTCTCTCCTTACATCTCACTTTCTCTCACCACTCTCTCTCCTCACTTTCTCTCTCCTCTCAATCTTTTTCCCCTCACTTTATCTCTCCTCAATCTCTCTCTCCTCACTCTCTCTCTCCTCCAACTTTCTTTATACTCACTCTCTCATCTCACTTTCTCTCTCATCACTCTCTCTACTCTCTCCATACTTTCTCTCTCCTTGCTTTCTCCTCACTTTCTCTCTCTTCTCACTTTCTTTCTCCTCTCATTCTTTCTCTCCTCATTCGCATCTCATTTTCTCTTTCCTCAATCTCTCTCCTATCTCCTCTCTCTCTTCTCTCTCTCTTTTCTCTTTTCTTATTTTCTCCTTTCTCTACTCACTCTCTCTTCTTTCTCTCCCCTCACTCGTTCTCCTCATACTTTCTCTCTCCTTACTCTCTCTCATCTCTCATCTCTCATATTTATTTATTTTGTATACATTTGTTTAAATGTTTTAGAAATTTAGATGTGAAATTTTCATTGTTCATTTTTAGATCTACATGAAATTAATTAATTTGTTATCTATGTACATGTGTACATTTAATTTTTAAGACTTTTAAGAACCTTTAAGATCATAGATTACTAATAGAACCTATTATGACCCCTTAAGACCTTAGATTACTAATAAGACCTAATAAGAACCCTTAAGACCTTAGATTACTAATAGGATGTAATAGGAACCCTTATTACCTTAGTTTACTAATAGGACCTATTATGACCCCTTAAGACCTTAGATTACTATTACCACATTTTTTACCCCCGCCAAGATTCAAAATTTGAAAATATTGCCCCGCCCAATGGTTACCCTCCCCACTTTATTATTATTTTTAATCACCATGGGAATATTGAAAAAATTAAATGTTCAAACCTTAGAGTATTCCCTTATTTCTTAAGGTTATTTTTTGACCACCCACGACCTCTCCATCGTTGGATCAAAGAGAATCAATGGGTAGGTGCTATGTCGCTATGGAGACTTCCAAAGCCTATCAGGATAGTGACATAGCACCCTATCAACATGTGGCACGGTGGGTCCAGTTCACAAGGCAAAGGTTAAGGGGCAGGTTGAAAAAGTAATGCATCGTCGAACGACGCTATGGTGCTAATGAAAAATTGGTGCTTCTTGCCGTTAGCAACATAGCGCTTGGTCGGCCAAGATGTGGTGGGACTATAGGTGACGTGGAGGGGTGGTTGCATTGAAATGAGGTCCTAACTCACTGCCAGTTGGGTGGATCTTGATGTTAGTAGTTTTGGACCTGCCATCTTTCAGATGTTTCGCGCAGTTTCCTTCACCCGTGGATTGACGCAAATCAACGGTGGGCGCTATCTCACTATGAGAAAATGCACATGATTTTTTCATAGCGACATAGCACCTTAGCAACATGTGGCAGGTTAGTGGGGTCAAGCAATATTAAGATGTGATAGGGTGGTGCTACGTTAGACCAAGTGTGACAGGTGGATCGAGGGCCCAAGAAACTTCAATGGATGAATGTGCAAAGTACGACGAGTCTTCGCAATCATCAGATCAATGGAGATCAACGATGGGCGCTATCTCACCATGAGAAGTTGCACGGTGGATACCACATTGACATAGCACCTCAACAACGCATGGCATAGATGACGTAATGGGCCCGCCCTTCTTCAAAGTGATAGTACATCTCATCTTCCATGGTAGTTGTCAGATGGATCAGAATACGGTGGCATTTTCTCATTGGTCCATTTGGCCAGTCAAGATGCAGTTGTACAGTTTTTTTGTGCATCGTAGATCTAAGGTAGATCTATGATAGGCACTATCTTGCTATGGAGAACTACGAGGATTTTAACCATAGCGACATAGCACCCTTTCGCCACATGGATCAGGGGGCCAGGTCTCGCCAAGGTGTGTGTGCCAAGGATTGCTAGGTGTCATTCAAAGTGTGGAGCAGTTGCCAAGATGGTGCCAGGTATGATGAGCCTGGGTAAGAACAAGCACAGTATTATGACGAGTCTTCACGATCGTCAAATTTCAAGAAGATCGATGGTTAGCGCTATCTTGCCATCGGAAGTTGCACACTGTATACCATAGCGACATAGCACCTAAGTGACACATGTCAGCTGGGCTTGTGTTATCTCATGAACCTCAAGGAGGATGCCAGGTGTGCTGACAACATTTTGTGGGCCCAAAAGTTGAAAAGCAAAGTGCAAAACATGACGAGTCTTCACGATTGTCAGATTAAGGAAAATCTATGGCAGGCACTATCTCATTATGGAAAATTGCAAGAATTTTAACCATATCGACATGGCCCCTTGATGACACGTGTCTTGCTAGCTCGGCCAAGGTTGATAGTTAGTGGCTGGCAGTTAGTGTAATTGTCGTAGTTGGAGTTGGAGGAGTTGGTACAGTTGGTGATAAGAGATGGTCAACTATGTAGGACTTTCGTAAAGTGGCAAAATAAAAGAAGGTTGTTGGTCCACGTGGTCCATCCTGCTTATAGAAATAGGTTGACTCGCTGACTCTGCTAATTCATAAAACAAAAATGAGGCTAATTGATTTTTTTGCACGATCTGATCTTCATGATCGATTCTAACTACCATGAAATGACTGCAGAATGAGAAGAACACTCCACCACCCATCTTTTGATCCATCTACCAGGTTAGAGTGCACTTATGGTGCCATTTCAGTCTTCTCAACGCCCTGTTCCAAATCATTATGTCTGGATCTGCATCTAGATCAGATTTCCCCTTGATTTTCCTCTACAAAAATTAATGGCAGGTAGTTGCGAGGTTACTTCAGCTGGAAGAGATCTCAGTTATGCCTGAACTATAAAGGCAACTTTTGTAAATTTTGTAAAAAGGTTGACCTTTCTCTAACTTTTCTCTACTGTTGCTCTGTAATTTCAGTGTAAATTCCCCTCTGCCTCTAAACTATATGATTCTCCACTTATCTCCTTCAGCCATTGGTATGAACGTGCAAGAACTCTTTGCCTTCACCATTGTTTTGTGAAAATCTGTAATCTGCATGATTGTATCTCTGCTGGCCTGTGAATGATATATAAGTGAACCTCCTTCCTTATGTCATTCATCTTGGTTTTCTAATCTACATATGGTTATTAGATCAAAGCAAGTTTGGATGTGTATATCCTTAATTTCATTCTGGTTCAGTAGTGCATATATGGGAAGGGATTGGTCTGAACACTCTATTTTTGTGCATCACCTCTTTAGATTAGACTAGGTAGATTTGCTTTCATGTTCTCCTTCTCCCTTTTCCTCTCCAAGAGTAGTTAGGTGCACCATGATAGTAAGAGGAAGCCGGCCTTCTCTGGAGACTCAACCTCATAGTTCAAGTCCCATAGCTTGGAAGTTATTTCCATGTTTTACTAGGTTGTCCTCATGCATAGGCCTTGGACAAGGGTGCAAACCTAAGTGACAATAGTTTTTGGCATGCCTGGTGGGACAAACTATCAAAGATTTAAAGTCTATTGGTGTCAAAAGAAGATTTCAAAACTAATACTGAAGAGATAGTACTGGCTTCAGTATTCAAGCCTTCAAGAGGCTCATTCTTCAAAGTACTTGGTAACTTTGAGCTTCAAATACATATCTGGTTCTAGACCAAAGTTGCAGTGATTCATGCCCAGAGCTGAGACAAGGGCATCTTCTAGAGGTAAGTTTCATTACCAAGAGCTTTCACTTTCAAACCCTAGAAGAAGGAAGACTAGAATATCCTTGTCACTAGTTAGGAGCGCAGTAGTAACAAATACTCCTACAAGATCTATCTCTACTCCTCTTGATATTAGATCTCAACCTAAACTACCATCAATACATATCAATAGACCACTTGTCTATATGGAATTGCCTAGAGCTCATACTTTTGCCACCTTTAATGGTGGGAGCCCTCTCTTATTAGCCCAAAGACATGACATACCAATAGCTGTACTCAAAAGTATACCAGAGTTTACTGGTGAAACTTCTATCTCCCCCTCAGAACACATTCAAGAGGTTGCAAATGTCTGCAATATCCATGGTATTACAGAGGACGATGTTGCAGTTAGGCTCCTAGCCTCATCCTTGAAAGGAAAAGCACTACAATGGTATAGAGGTTTAGCTAATGGTTCTATAACAGATTGGGATGGATTAGGAGCAGGATTGTGCAAACATTTTGAGGATAAAAGTGACTATTTGTCACTTTTAGAGTAGTTGACTACTATAAAAAGAGCCCCCCATGAATGTATGACTAATTTTAACTATAGATTTCAAAAGACATGGGATAGAATACCTACTTTGGTGAAACCTACCCCTGGTAATGCCTTCTTGCATTACCTTAGAGATTTTAACAGTGATATTGCCACTACAATCCAAATTATGGGAGGAGATACCTTGCCTAATGCTTATGATATAGCAATAAAATCAGAGAACATCCTAATACAAGGAGGAAAACTAACTCCAAGGGCTCCTATTCCCTTCTTTCCTGATATCCCAAATCACAAACCAGCAATGGCTCCTCTTCCCACAACTTCCACATCACAATCTCTTACTCCAGTCCCTCAAGCTTCCACATCTTCAAATGGGATAGATGAAATCAAAGAAATGATGCAATCTCTGATGCAAAACATGGAAAAAAGAGAGAAGAACCTTGATAAAAAACTGCAAGATCGAGGGAGGAAGTTAGAAGATCAAGGAAAGAGACCAGAGGATAATTTCTCTATGATGCAGAAAGTGAGCAACAAGGTGGTGACTTTAGAAAGACAACAAGCTCAAGGTAGTAAGCCTCATCAATTGCAATATCAAACTCTGAATAGTGGTAGGCCCCCAAATCATAATCATTGGAACCATTCTTTTGATCAAAGTAGGCAGGGTGGCCAAGCTTCAACCTCAAATGCAAACCAAAGTAGGGCCATAGTCCATCAAAATAATATGGCTCGAGATCAAGATTTTTGTCCCTCCTATAACTACTCTTATGCCTATTGTATGTGTTAGAAGGCTGAATCTTATTTGGCCTTGATAGTCCAAGAACTTGCAACAAAACAAGCATACAAGGAGGACCAATTTGAGGATGCCTCAGATATGCAAAGACAGGGTGATTTCTCTTTTATGAATCATCAGATGGAAGAGCATTGTAATGTAAACCAAGATTCCATTGCTCATAACACTAGAAGAAAAAGAAGAGCTATGGAAGATGTTGTCTCTCCTCCTCCCAATCAGGCCTCAACTTCGAACACAGTACCTCATGAGCAAGCAGTAAATAGTCAATCAAGTGCCTTTTAGCAGCAAAGGCAAAACCATGGTAGAAATGATATAAGTGGCTCTAAGGCCATCCCATCTCAACCTCATACAGTTGCAGCCCCCAAGGTTTCTACCAGAACATCCGCTATGCCATTTAGTGTGGTAGAGAAAATGAAGAAGACAAATGTGAATACCTCCATGTGGGATGCTATTGCTACTATACCAATGCAAAGGAGGTTGTTGCAACAAGAATTGGAATGAATTGAACCAAAGGATTAGACACCTAGTATGGAAAGTGCCACAAGCTTAGTACAACCATCAAGGGAAGTAGAAACAAGAAAAAAGGTTAGACCTCCTCTGTTCTATGCTTCTCTAATTATAGGAGGCAAACTAGTCCATAATTGCATGATTGATTCAGGGGCTAGTAGTTCAGTGATGCCTAGGTGTGTTGCTGATGCTTTGGGAATGAAATATGAGCCCATTGTTAGGGATGTATTACAGTAGGATGGTAGTACTGTCAAGACTATAGGGATCCTTAGGAATGTGGAGATGGCCCTATATGCATGCCCTAGTTGTATTGTAATCCAAGATATCTCTATTGCTGAAGTCAAGCCATATTTTGCCATCTGTTTGTCAAGAGACTTTACTGCCCAAATAGGTGGTTTCATATCTTCTAATTGGTCATATATGTCTTTTAAAACAAGATATGGAGCCAATGCTTCAATCAGAGCAGAGCCTCAAACCCTCCATCATACTGAATCTTACACCCCCAACCCCATCAACATGAATTGCCCCATTCTAGAGATGGATGAGAATGACATAGTGAAGGAGCCCACCACTCCCCTAGTAGAGTGTGAGGCCTCACCCTGACCCATCCTAGTATCGATGATACATTGTTATTTTGATACTTATGCTGACATGTCAGAACATTATTGGATACACTGAACATTTTTATGCTATTTTGTGATGTGTGATGCTTACTTCAGTTATTTGATTTTGCCATTTAATGCTTATAAATATGTATAATGATAAAAGAAAATGTATGCAATGCTAACACATTTGGTTATGCAAGTCGAAAGGTTAGAAATATGAGTAGAATTAGATAAACAACTATTTATTAAGAAATGGATGCTTTAATTTATATAATTCCTCTAATATGTAATTCACATTATGCATGTGGTTTAGGACCTACTGATGTGTGCAATGAGTGTGCAGGAAAATTAGCCAAGACAACTCAACGGAAAAGTGGAGCTAAACTACTTGTTAATTTTGTGCTAACCTTATATTGTAATTCTTTAAAGGTTGTAATTTGATCTTGCTATTCTCCTAACTTTTAATTGTTCTTAATAAGCCTTTAAAGGCTTAGAAACATTAAATTTAATCACCCCTATGGATAGGGGTATGGGTGGGGGTACTTTCCAACCTTTTAGCCTCCTAGGTTGACTCTTAGGGTCTCATAAAAACCCTATTATAGGCTGATTTTGAAAATGGGTTGCTCTTTACTTGGGTTGGTGAAACCAAACCTCCATCTTGAGTTACTTGAAGCTTAGTGGAGTTAAGGACCATATTTAGAGGCATTTTGGGGGGAGTTTAGTTTTTGTCACCCAATCCTCTAGTTTTGGAGGAAGTCTTGAATATTGAAGGAAGGAAGGGAAGCTCTTCTCAAACCACCATTGGCATAACTCTTTTATGAAGGTAGGAGTTCTTCACTCCATGAATGGTTCTCTATGTGTGTTCATGTTTTGAATCTTTCTTGAATCATGTTGGAGACATTGTGTAGTTATGCATTTCTTGCTTGAGTGTTGGAGGTGGATTTGGGAGGGATTTTATCTTATTTTCTTTGATGTTATTCATATGCCTTCTTGGTGTGTTGATTTTTTTTTGAGAGATTTCATGGGGATGTTTTTGGCAACACTTACCCTTGGATAGGGAAGAAGTGGCCATGCTTGGGGAAAGGGCATTAGTTGGACCTCAATAGTGTAGAGTATCCTCTCATGGAGAGAGGAGGGAGAAAGGGTAGGGTGTATGGGCCCCTACTTTTCATCCCATACCTTGTTGTTATTGAGAATTCTTGAATGTGGCAAAGAATGAAAATCCTTTTGGATATAGCCTCGAAAGGGCCTTGTGAAAGAATGGAAATTCTTGAAGTTTTAAGCCCCAAAAGGGCTAAGTGAAGGTATGGTGATTGACTTCTCCTATTGAGAAAATCCACCTTTCCCCTATATTGGTTCATTGTTGGACCTATTGTGCAACCAGGTGGGAAAGCATATTTAATTTTCTTATCTCCTTGTGTTGTTTATCTCCATGTTGGTTCTTGTCTCTTCCATGTTTACCCTTGATGTAATGAAGACATTTGATAAAATTTCTTTTGTGGAATCCTTGAAGAAAATTCAATGAATTGTAATATTATGTAAATTGTAATCGAAATTGATGTAGTGGCAAAGACATCAGGTTTTCTTACTGGTTCTTTCCCGATGGAGCCTTGAACTAGGATGAATAATAAAGAAAGAAATTGATCATGAATACCTCCTTGTATTGATCTTATGTGTTTTCAAATTTTGCATATGTTGTGAGAAATTAGATTGATAGATAATGACACTAAATTATAAATCTCCAAGTTTCCAATTATGTTATTAAAATGCAAATTGATATGTTGAAGTTTCAAATATATGGTTAAGTATTTAGAGGAATTAGAAATCCTACATTGTGACCACAATGTTATCTCTCTTCTTGGTTAAATTCATAATTGACACAATCAAATTTAATTAAGAATTATGCTTCACCATGAATTCTGAATAAATGGAACACACACTTTGAATATATGATGATTGATAAAACGTGAATTATAGGAGTAAAGTAGAGCATAATCCTTTGCACATCCTTGTATTAGTATACTTGTTCATAGGAAATTTATGTTATCATTAGATTAGGATTCAATCTTATGATTAAAATAATTAAGTATATAGTAAAACATATCATCACTTAGAAAACAAAAGGGGCTTCAAAAAAATGCACTTCCAGGAGTTAAAAACCCCTCTGGAAAATGTATGGGGAAAAAAAAAAAAAAAAAGTCCCCCAAGTCACAGAGAATATGCCTTGAGTTATTCTCATTTAAATTTCAACCAAGTCATGGTTAGGCCCTCTAAATAGTATAAAGAAAATAAATTCAAAGAATATACCTAAATTCTTATGCTAATGCTTGTTTATTCTCTCCTCTCAACCATATAACTTTTGGCATTAACTCCATCCTCATCCCAACGGGGGTGGTAGCGTGGAGTTGATGGGGATGATGGCCAAAGAAATCATCATGAAATTAAATTCATACTCACTCAGCTTGGGCACGGGCCTCGTGGGTGGGTAGAGAAGTGGGTGAAATGGGCCATCAAATCCCATGCAATTATATTGTCTTTCATCATAAACATCTCAATTCTATACTCTTCCATACTTAGCGCACTTTTGAATAGCTGAGCAAGTACGTACGATGGGTGAGTACTGCGCAGTACTAACTGGGCAATGGCATTTGGCGGGGGGGGGGAATTTCTAACATTTTATTGTCGACTCACATTAACTTTTCCCCTTTATGATTCCATCTTTCCCATGCGCTTGCCTTAGGCATTACCGCCCTCACGCAATCTAAGGGAATAGGTTTGTACTACCAGGCCTGTGTCAGCATGTAGGTACATGGGTCACGTGTTGTCCCTTGGGTCAAAGGGCCTAGGTTAGCATGAGATCTTATGTTAATAGGTGTTGTATTAATGCTAGGTTAGTGATAGGGAGGTTAGATAGTAGGTGTAGGACATGTGTAGTAGTAATATAATTACTTGGTAGGGTAGATAGTATAGCATTTGTGTTTTCTTTTTTTTTTCTTTTTTTTAAATTTTGCATGACTTATGGTATTAGTTGTTAGTTAGAGGGAATTAGGTTAGTAGTTAGGGTAGATTAGGGTAGTATAGAATGGGTTTTTTTAATAGATAAATTTATAAATAGTTTTAAGTAAATTTGGCATTAGAATGTTAATTAGTTACTTAGAATTTTATGAATAGAAATTTTTAATGGTTAATTTGAATTTAGTTTTCTATATTGCCTAAGTCTTGGAGAAATTAGATGTTGATTATATGTCAATGTTCTAAATGTTAGAATGTTAGTTACATTTTTAATTTAGTATTAGTCTTGTTTAATTTAGAGTTAGTAGGTTAAATGACGTTTAGTTGACTTGTAGATTTATTTGAATTACCCTTCGTCTTAGATTTTAAATTGCAAAGATAGATTAATATAAGTTAGACTGCCATATCTTGTATCGAGGATTACTTTAAAACTTATATTTAGATTTTAGTTGTTAGTGTTAGAAATTTTGAACATGAAATTGAATATAGTAATTTAAACAAATTTGATGTCTCATTAATTAGTTTTATTCTATTACGAGCTTCATAGATTAATTTTAATATGGACTTAAATTGCGATAATTTGAATAAAGCTTAAATTAAAATATGGATTCATTGAACATAGGAACCAACCCTAATAGTGAACATTAAATTAATTAATTAGATCGATATGAGAACGAAGGAAGTAAAGCTGAAATTTTAAATGTAGAAAGTAAAACCGTTAATATTGTTATCTCCTTGGTATGTACAGTAAAGGTTAGTTGGATTCTAGTTTAAAATTTAAAAAGGTAATCTGAATGAAGTTGAAAGAAGTTAATTCATGGCATTAAGCCTAGGGCAATGGATTATAGATGTAATGACAATCAAGTTATTCATTTAGTAGTAAGGGCCTAGTTAATTAGAACATCCTTAAGGTCGTAACAATTGATCACGATTAGTTCCATTATAGTTAAACCCTAAAAAAAAATTTGACCATGTTGTCTTGCTTAATCTTAGTTAATCACAAGAACATTTGTCGACCCCATTATCTTTATTAGTCAAAAAAAAAATTTGTGTGTGTGTTTTTGTCCTTACCTTTAGGGCATGACACAAAGATACCTAATTTCTTCTTGGATAAGTGGGCTGACTCGTATCAATTTGACCCTATGTCAGAGATCCTTGATACAGGTCTCAGTACATATTATATATTGGAAAAGGATGCCCTGGTCCCCAATCTTGTGGATGCTAAAGAAGATGAAAGTGGGATATGGAGTATGTACTTTGATGGCTCAAGGAATAGAAATGGATCAGGGGCTAGTGTTATGTTGATCTCTCCTGCACAAATAAGATACTACTTCTCATTTAGGCTCCAGTTCAATTACACCAACACTGTGGCCGAATATGAATCCTTGATTCAAGGTCTCCTACTTGCCCAAAAGAGAGGAATTCAAGCCTTGAAAGTATATGGAGATAGTGAGTTGGTAGTTAACCAAGTGAGAAATTAGAACATTACCAAAAATGGTTTGCTCAAGTCTTATAAATATAGAGTATGGGATTTTCTTGAAGGTTTCAATGCATTTAATATTCTAAGCATCCCTAGGAAAGCAAATAGACATGTTGATAGACTTGCAAAAATAGGTGCATCTTATGATGTGCTAGGGAATCTTGAGGAGGAGAAGAAGAAGCAAATCAAGGTGGTAGTGAGGCCTGCCATCCCTGACAACAATACTCATTGGCAAGTGTTTGAGTCTGATGAGAAAATTCTGAGTTTCTTGCAGCATGAGGTAGAATTCTCAAATAGAAACCAATCAATACTGCAAGACCAGTATGTAGATCAGATCATCAACCTCAATTCCAAAAAATTGCCTAAAGGTCTCATTACCTTGGAGAGTGTCTTTAATCCTGATAACCAAACAAGAGGTAGAGGCGTGAACCTAGCTACTGATGGAAATGATCACACTCTAGTCATGATTTATGATGGAAGATCCTTAAATATGGGAAAGGTATGTTCTAAAATTGAGCAAGAAAATTTTATTCATCTATGTCAAGAATTTAACGATGTATTTTATTGGACATATGATGATTTAAAGCATTTTGACCCAAGGTTATTTCAGTATACCATAGATTTAGTTGATCATGCTAAACCAGTAAGACAAAAACAAAGACCAGTGAATCCCAAGATTGAACCATTAATGAGAAAAGAGCTATCCAAGTTGATTGAGGCTAATATAATTTTTCCCATCAAGCACTCATCATGGGTAGCCAACCTAGTCCCTGTTAGGAAGAAGAATGGAGAAATTAGATTGTGTGTGGACTTTAGGGCCCTTAACCAAGCTTCCCTTAAAGATCACCATCCTCTCCCTTCTATGGAGCAAATTTTGTCTAAGGTTAGTGGTTCAAAGAGATTCTCATTTCTTGATGGATTCTTTGGTTACAATCAAGTGCTAGTTAAAGAGTCTGACAGGTACAAGACTACATTTACCACTAAATGGGGCACCTATGCTTATTGCAAGATGCCATTTGGGCTAACCAATGCAGGTGCTACATTTTAGAAGGCAATGGAGATGGCCTTCAAAAAATTGATTGATAGGTTTGTCTTATTCTACCTTGATGATATTATAGTGTATTCTAAGAATGCAGAAGATCATTTTGATCATCTAAGACAGGTATTCCTTAGATGTAGAGATTTTGGGGTTTCCCTTAACCCAAGCAAGTGTGTCTTTGCCACCAATCAAGGGAAACTATTGGGACACATTGTATTTGAGGACAGTCTGACCATTGATCCGAAAAGGACAAAAGCAATACTTGTCGTCCCTCTTCCTAAACACAAGAAAGGGCTACAAAGTTTCCTTGGTAGGATAAATTTTGTAAGAAGATTTATTCCCAATCTTGCTACCATGGTGAAACCTCTTACAGCTATGCTCAAGAAGGGTATGGTCTTTGCATGGACCAAGGAAGGGAAGGAAATTTTTGAAGAGATCAAGACAGCCATAGCCTCAGCCCCTACTCTCATAAACCCAAAATTTGAGAAGGATTTCATCCTTTATACCTTAGGTGGTGAGTCAAGCATTTTTTCTATCTTGACTCAAACAAATGAAAAGAATGAAGAATATCCCATAGCTTTCTTTAGTGAAGGACTTAAGGAGTATGAAGATAGGTATAGTTATATAGAGAAGCAAGCCCTTGCAGTCATCAGAGCTTTAAGGAAATTCAGACACCTCATGTCCCATAAAAAGATTCATTTGTTAGTACCCCATGCCAATGTAAAGGATTTCCTTTTGAGCAAAGATATTAGTGAGAAAAGAGCTGGTTGGACTAAAAGAGTGATAAAGTATGATGTCAATATCTAGGTCACTAAGCTGGTAAGAGGTAAGGGATTGTGTAAGAAGATGTTATCATCTCAAGAGCCTGATGAAGAAGTTGTCATGGTATTAACAGAAGAACAAGAAGTAAGAAATGATGGCCCAAGGAATTGGATGGATGACATGAAGAATTTCTTATTAGGGAATGGATACCCTCAAGGATTAGACAGAGCTAAAAGGAGACAGTATAGGCTATAGTCAATTCCTTATGTCATAGTTGATGATATCCTCTTTAGAAGAGATTTTAATGGAGCCCTATTAAGGTGCCTTGATATAAACCAGGCTAAAAGAATGATCAAGGAACTTCATGATGGTCCTAATGGTGGCCACTTCTCGGCTAGAACAACTGCAATGAAGATCATGAGGGCTGGTTATTACTAGCCATCTCTATTCCATGACTGTCATAAGTATGTAAGGAAGTGTGAAAAATGTGCCTTCTTCTCTGGCAAACAGAAGCTTGCAGCTCTTCCCCTCCATCCTACCCAGGTAGATCAACCTTTTGCTCAGTGGGGGTTGGATTTCATAGGCCCTATCAATCCTCCTTCCAATTCTAGTCACAAATGGATTTTAGCTGCTACAGATTACTTTACTAGGTGGACAGAGGTAGTGGCATTGAGAGATGCCACTGAATCTTTAGTTGTTGAGTTCCTTGATGGAATTGTGACCAGGTTTGGTGCCCCTTCAACTATTATTTTAGATAATGCAAAGTCCTTTTTTGGAGCTCAAATTTGTGCATGGGTAGTGGATCACAATATCTATTTGAGAACATCCTCAAATTATTACCCCCACGGTAATGGCCTAGCTGAGTCATCCAACAAGAACCTAACCAGGATCATGAAAAGGACAATAGAGGATAATCAGAGATGTTGGCATAAGAGGTTGAAGACTACACTGTGGGCTGACAAGATAACACCTAAAAGATCAATGGGGAATTCACCATTTGTGTTGGTATATGGTAGAGAAGCAAGGCTTCCAATTTCATTAGAGTTCCCAACCCTGGAACTAGCTCATCAGCTTGAGTTGATTGAGGATGATGCCATGATAGTGAGAGTGGTAGAACTGATGGAGCTAGAAGAAAAGAGGAATCAGGCCATCCAGACCCTAGAGGCACACCAACAGCAGGTAAAGAGGAGTTTTGACAAGAAGGCTAGGGTCAAGATCTTCAAGGAGGGAGATTTAGTTCTAAAGTGGAATGCAGATAGGGCAAAACTAGGAAGACACTCAAAATTTGATGCATAATGGAGTTGCCCCTATCTGATTGCCAGTTGTAAGCAGGCCAATGCATTTCAATTGAGCAAGCCAAATGGTGAAGTTTTGCCCATTCCAGTCAATGGGATTTATCTTAAAGCTTGCTTTTGATGAAGGTTGAGTTCCTATACATAAGTAGTTTAGTTTCCTTCTATTGTTTCCTACTTTTCAAGAAGTGCACAAGCACAGCTGTCTTCCTATGAGGTAGTAGATTTTGAGGTGTTTTAGGTTGCAGAGGAAGTTTTGTTTCTGGTTCCAATTGCGGTTGCAGAGTTTTTCAGGGTTTTCATGTTTTGACCTCTCACAGGTAGGGTTAGGGTTTCACAGTATGCACAAGACCCATTTGTTGACTCCATAGCCCAATGGATACATAAGGCCACTGGTCATACACATAGCAGGCTTGTGTCCCCTCTAAGTCGCCAGAAATGTTACCACATTTTTCCCCTGCCAAGATTCAAAATTTGAAAATTCTACCCCACCCAACGGTTACCCTCCCCACTTTATTGTTATTTTTAATCGCCATGGGAATATTGAAAAAATTAAATGTTCAAACCTTAGAGTATTCCCTTATTTCCTGAAGTTGTTTTTTGACTGCCCATGACCTCTCCATCGTTGGATCAAAGAGAATCAATGGTTAGGCGCTATGTCGCTATGGACATTTCCAAAGCCTATCATGATAGAAACATAGCACCTTGTCAACATGTGGCACGGTTGGTCCAGTTTTCAAGGCAAAGGTTAAGGGGTAGGTCAAAAAAGTAATGCATTACTGGAGGGTGCTATGGCGCTAACAAAAAATTGCCACTTCTCACCGTTAGCGACATAGCACCCGGGCGGCCAAGAGGTGGTGGGATCGCAAGTGACATGGAGGGGTGGTCACATTGAAATGAGGTCCTGACTCATTGCCAGCTGGGTGGATCTTGACATCATCAGTTTTGGACCTGCCATCTCTTAGATGTTTCACACAAATTTCATCACCCTTAGATCGATGCAAATCAACGATGAGCGCTATCTCGCTATGAGAAAATGCACGTGATTTTTTCATAGTGAGATAGTGCCTTAGTGACACGTGGCAGGTTAGTGGGGTCAAGTAATATTAAGATGTGACAGAGTGTTGCTACGTCAGGCCAAGAGTGACAGGTGGATCACGGCCCCAAGAAATTTCAATGGATGAATGTGCAAAGTACGATGAGTCTTCGCAATCGTTAGATCAATGGAGATCAATGATGGGTGCTATCTCACCATGAGAAGTTGCATGGTGGATACCATAGTGACATAGCACCTCGGCAATGTGTGGCATAGATGACGTAATGGGCTTGCCCTTATTCAAAGTGATAGTACATCTCATCTTTTGTGGTAGTTGTCAGATGGATCAGAATACGATGGCATTTTCTCATTGGTCCATTTAGCCAGTCAAGATGCAGTTGTATAGTTTTGTGGAGCACCGTAGATCTAAGGCAGATCTACGGTAGGTGCTATCTCACTATGGAGAATTGCAAGGATTTTAACCATAGCAACATAGCACCCTTTCGCCACGTGGATTAGGGGGCCAGGTCTTGCCAAGGTGTGTGTGCCAAGGATTGCTAGGTATCATTTGAAGTGTGGAGCAGTTGCCAAGATGGTGCCAGGTATGATGAGCCTAGGTAAGAACAAGCACAGTATTATGATGAGTCTTCACGATCGTCAAATTTCAGGAAGATCGATGGTTACCACTATCTCGCCATCAAAAGTTGCACACTGTATACCATAGTGAAATAGCACCTCAGTGACACATGTCAGGCGGGCTCATGTTATCTTGTGAACCTCAAGGAGGATGATAGGTGTCCAACTGAGGGGATCTTAGAAGTTGGTCTAGTTATTTCTGTTACTATTGATGGACTTGACATGTTGGATTAGAAATTGAAGGATTTGAGTTTGATTTATGCTTCCACTAAGATAGGATCATACATGGATATGTTATTTCAGTCTACTAACTCTAGACACCACGTCCATCCCACCTTGTTACTCCTTTGCACTCCTAATTACTACAAAGGATTGACACAATTAGAGATAGAATTTATGTTGATGGCACCTTAGAATGTGTCACTAGTGACCCTCTTTCTCCTTAGACCTAGGTTCCTCTTAAATTTCTTTTGTACAATAACAATTTTTTATACACCAGTATATATTCATGTGTTGATATTTGCAAATGAATCATATTTTTATAGGAAAACATAACAAAACATACTTCTTCCAATGTGGGATCCAATCATGGTGGGAGGAGAAACATTGTTGTTGTGATACCTACTACTTGTGGGAGTACAAATATGATTGACATGACACCCACAAGAGCTCAGGTGATTTTTAAATAGACTTTTAGTTAATTAATTCAATACTAGATGCATGCACTAGCATTAATACACTTTAAATTAGTAAATCCATATATAAATGCATGTCTAATTAATTATTGTACTTTTATTTGTAGGGGTCAATTAATATTCCATAGAAACATGATGCTCATGAGTCTAGATCATAGGGTCAATATGTTTGTATATGTGAGTCCTAATGGTGTAGGAGCACTTCCAATACTTACCATTGCAAGCACATAAGGAGGTTCAAACAAAAAGTATTAGGATAAGATTTGGATCTAGAATCCAATTCTAGAAATAATGTCCAAGTTGTAAGGCAAGGAGACATTAGGTGTGTTATAAACCTTGATTGTCTACTTTAGTCATTTTTTATGGGAAATTCCTAGGTAGAATGAGGATAAGATAGTCTAGAAGATTAAATAATGATTTTTATTGATTTAAACCTTCACTAAATCCTAGGTAGAGTCTAGGATTAACATTTAGTAAAGTTTGGAGATATTTGACAACTTTTGCAAAAAGTTGTCAAAGTTGTCAACGTGCATAATGCAACTTTTGAATACCAACATTCACAACCACCTTTATTGGTTGGAACTAATTGGGAATGGCATAATAAAGGTTGAGAAACATTTCTCAACATAGAAGAGAAGAATCTATTATAATCATTGTTCCAAATCAATAAAATTATGTTGTTTTTCTATTTAAAATGCCTGAGAAACTACTTGTGTGGAATTGTATGGATTCACATGCAACTCTAAAGGATTGGAAAAGTTTAAGGATGCTCTTATTAAGGATTTTCAAGTGGTTTGAGGTTTTGAAGTCATACTAGTTAAGAGGAATCAATTTTTGAATCTTTGTTGGTCATAGGGAGGCCTAAACTAGGGTTTTGAGAGAAAAATTCTCTTTCCAAGAAATTCCACCATGGGAAAAAGATAAGCCTCCATGGAAAGAAGGGGGAGAGGATTCAAATTAAGATTATTTGGGTCTCAGAAAATGAAGTAGAAGATGTTGGTAGAAAACACTAAACCCTCTAGATAAGCATCTAAATGTGACTATCTAGTTTGGATTTTTGAGGTACAACTTCGCCTAGGGGTGGAATAGAACCATAACAACTTGGACTTAGATATTTTGACATGTCCCTAAAATAGGATTAGTTGGAATATTTTTTTAATTTCTTGTACTTTCTTTGGAAAAAAGACCTAATTAGCCCTATTAGGCCTAGGAGAGTTTTGCAAACAACTTGAGTTGGGAGATTGGTCAAGAGTCCAAACATGGTAGGGGTTCTTAATTTAAGGATTGGAGTCTTTGAAGGTGTTTAAGACTTTCTATGGTTGAATTCCAAGAAATTTTCCTTCATAAATCCTTAGTTTCTCCTTGTAGCCCTATTTGGAGTTTTAGGTGAGTAAGTTGATTTTTAATGTACATATTGGGGGGATTTGTGTATGAAAACATTTGGAAAATAAATCTAAGTTTGGAAGAAGCACTATCTCATCCCTAAAAAATTTAGCTTAAATTTTGTGTCTTGTTAGGCCTCAAGGATGTGTCTTAGATTTTGAATTTGATATAGTCTAAGGAGAGTGGGTATTGGGAATCACATAGTGGAGTCTTGTATTGTATGGTTGTGAAAAATTTGTGCATGTATAAGGCACACACCTTGGTTATATAGAAGGGGACTCTACTCCAAGTGGTATTAGAGAAACTTAGTAGATGTTTGGAGAAAGACAAATTGCAACCATGTCAGGTGGTGTAGAAGGAAATGAAAATGAACTTCCTAACAGAATGGCAAATGCTAAACTACTAAGGGTGGTCAAAGATCATGATGTTGAGAGGAAGAAAATGAAGGAAGAGATGGAAAAATTAAAAGAATAAGTCTTTTAAGGATTCAATGGTAACTCTAAGAATGAGAAGGTGGCGAGTGATGAAGAAATCCCTTGGTAGGAGGAAGAACAAGAGATCCCTATAGAATAGAGGTTGTTCTTTAAGACTTTGAAATCCATGGAGAGAAGGACCATGGACACTAAACTTAATCTTCTTATCTATAGTGGCAAGATGGATCTAGAAGAAATGATGGATTAGATTGATGCACTCACTAGTTTCTTTGACTATGACGAAATACCAGAGCATTAAAAGATGAAAATAGAAAAATCCAAGTTGAAGGGGTTTGCCTTAACTTGGTGGAACTTCACTCAAATAGAAAGGGTGAAGATGGAAAAAAAACTAGATCAGCACATGGAAGAAGATGGTGACCTTGATAAAGGAATCCTATGTGCCTAAGGACTATGAGATTCTACTTCACAAAAAGAGGTAGAGTCTAAGACAAAAGGAGATGGATTTCTCAAGTTACACTAAAGAGTTCCACAAACTCACTATGAAGTTCAAATTGGTGGAACCAAAGTGTGTCAAACTTACTAGGTATATGCAAGGGTTGAGGATGAAAATCCAAGATGAAATGAGTCTATTTTCTCCTATTATATTCCAAAAATGCTTTCAAAATATATTGAAGGTGGAGGAAAATCTTAAGAGGAAACAAAATTTAAGAGATTTTGGCAATAGAGGAAGAGGAACAAGTGGCAGTAGAGGACAAACTCCTAGAGACTATGGGGAGACTAGGTAGGATAATTGCTTTAGTGAGAACATTTCTAGAGGATCCCATAGGGGAAGAAGAGGAGACTCAAGGGGACAATTTGGAGGAAGATCATCAAAACCTCCAAGATCTTACAAATGTAACCAACCATGGAACTTTGCATCTAAGTGTCTTTAACATTAAAAGAATTAGATTGATAGGAGAGAGAAACTAGTTAGGGAAGAGGACAATCAAGAAGAGTAAAACCAAGGAACTTATGTAGCATATAAGAAGGGAGAAGCCCTTATGATGAGAAGGACACTTTTGAATGCACCAAGCACCCATGAACCACCTCAGAGGAAGAATTTGTTTAGAACCACATGCAAGTGTGGGGACAAAGCTTGTAGCATGTTAATTGACAATGGATCTACTAATAACTTAGTGTTAGAGGAGGTAGTTAAGAAGTTAAAATTGAGGAGGGTACCACATCCAAACCCTTATAAGATGTCTTGGTTCACAAAGAAGCAACATACCATCATAGAGGAGTAGGCTTGGGTAGAATTCTAGACTAGAAAGTACAAGGACAAGGTTGTTTTTGATATTGTACCAATGGATGCCTATAATTTTCTATTAGGGAGACTATGGCAATATGATGTGGAAGCACACCATGATGGTAAGTTGAAAGCTTACACCATAAACCATAGAGGTGAAAAGGTAACTCTCTTACCCTTACTAGATTTTGTAGAAGAGTAGAAAGATTCAAAAAAATTGCTTTTAGATGGAAAAGAATTTCTAAATGTTGTGAAATAGGAAAAGGCTCCATGCTATGCTCTAGTCATTTTTCCTAAGGATGAAAAACCTAAGAAAGTTATGAAGGAAGTGAAGCTCTTGAGACATGTAGGTCCAAAGGAGGTTGTAGACTTATTAGACTAGTATAAGGACATTATCACTAAAGAATTTCCAAGTGAATTGCCCCACATCAGAGATATAAATCATAACATAGACCTGATCCTAGGAGAAACATTTCCTAAAAAAGAAGCATATAAGTTAACCCCAGAGAAAAATTAGGAGATGGCAAGACAAATACAAGAACTCCTTGGTAAAGGATTGATCTCAAAGAGTCTCATTCCTTGTGTAGTACATGCCTTGTTGGCACCCAAGAAAGAAGGCACATGGAGATTATGCACTAATTCTAGAGCAATAAAAAGAATCACTATTAGGTATAGATTTTCCATGCCTAGGATAGAAGACCTATTGGACCAACTAGAGGGAGCAAGATATTATTCCAAGATATATCTAAAAAGTGGTTATAACCAAATAAGTATTAGAGATGGTGATGAATAGAAGACTGCCTTTAAAACTAATGAAGGCTTTTATGAATGGAGAGTGATGCATTTTTCCCTATCTAATGTTCCAAGCACATTCATGAGATTAATGAATGAGGTGCCAAAGCCATTCCTCGAGAAATTTTTTCATAGTATACCTTGATGACAACCTTATTTTCAATAGGAGTAAGGAGGAACATATAGAACATCTTAACTTGGTATTGAAGCAATTACATGAAGAAAAACTTTTTATAAACTTAGACAAGTATGTTTTTATGCAGGGATAACTTGTGTATTCAGGATTTGTGATATCTAAAGGTAACATAAAAATGGATCCCAAGAAGGTGGTATCCATCTTTAGTTGTCCTTCCCCTAAGACCATGACTAAAGTCAAAAGCTTTTATGAACTTGCTTCTTTATATAGAAGGTTCATTAGAGGTTTCAATCATTTGTGTGCTCCTATCCTTGAAACAATCAAGGGTGGGTAGAAGTTCAAGTTTGTGTGGAACAAGGATGTAGAGGAGGCCTTCCAAATGCTAAAGAAGAAGGTACTGTAGAAATCTATCATAGTGTTCCCTAATTTTTAGAAAACCTTTACTATTGAATGTGTTGCTTCTAACTTGGCTATAAGGGTTGTCTTGAGTTAAGAAGGGAGGCTAATAGAATTTTTAAGTGAGATACTAAATAAATTCAAGAGGAAATACTTCTCTTATGACTTGGAACTATATTCCTTAGTCTATTAATTGAAGAAATCGAGGCACTACTTCCTTCCAAAAGAATTTTTTGTATTCACAAACAACCAAGCCTTAAGTTTCTTTAGTAGCTAGGAAAAACTAATCCACAAACAAATAAAATGGTTAGAATCCATTAAAGCCTACACCTTTTTAATAAAACACAAGAAGGGAGTTGCCAATAAGGTGGCAGATGCACTAAGCAAGAGGAATCTAGTTGTGCAATAAATCCAACTCCAAAGTGTAGCGATCAATGCCTTGAAAGGCATGTATAAAGATGATAATGAATTTAAATACATCTATAAGGTGTTCTCTAACTTCTTTGAGTCTTATTACACTGAATCTATTGACTCCTTGATTCAAAATGGGCTACTATTCAAGGGGCATCAACTTTGCATTCCACAATATTCTATAAGGGAGAACAGCATTAGAAAAAAGCATGTAGGCAACAAGGGGGGACATTTTGGATTGGACCAGACCTTGGAATGGGTGAGAAGGTTCTACTATTGGCTAAAACTTTAGACTAAAGTGAGGAAGATTGTGGAAATGTGTACAATCTATTAGAGGGCCAAGGGTACATCCACTGATGTAGGATTATGCCAACCTTTTCCTATTCCTACAAGGCCTTAGGAGAGTTTCAGAATGGAATTTGTGATAGGATTGCCTAGATCATAGAATGGAAATGATAGCATATAAGTTGTAGTGGAAAGATTTTGTAAAATGGCCCACTTCATCCCTTGTAAAGGCATCAATTATGCAATAGCAATTGCAAATTTGTTCTTCAAGGAGATTTTCAAAATTCATGGTTTACCTTTAACCATACTATCAGATAGAGATGCAAAGTTTATTGGTCACTTTTGGAGGACCTTATGGAAGAAATTAGGAATTAATCAAATTTTTAGCTCTACCTACCATCCACAAATAGATGGGCAAATAGAAGTGGTTAATAAGTAGCTTAGAAACCTACTTAGATGCTTGAAAAAGTAATATGGAGACAAGTGAGAGTCAATCCTACCACAAGAAGAGTTTTCATTTAATGACTCTATCAACAAAAACACAAGGAAGAGACCTTTTCAAATATTGTATGGGTAGAATCCAAGAGGTATCATAGGACTCAGGGAACTACCTTCCAACACTTCATTCAATGCTCATGGAGAGGAGTTTGCAGAAAGCATGAAGGAGATTCATGACTCGGTAAGGTTGGCACTTGTGAAGAGTGTAGAAAAGTATAAGAAGGCTAAGGAAAAACATAGAAGATATGTTCAGTTGTAGGTTGGAGACTTAGTTTGAAAATACTTGAAGAAGGAGAGGTTGCCAAAGGTCAAGCATACCAAACTAATCATGAAGAAAGTAGGACTTTGTTAGATATTGAAGAAGCACGGAATGAATGCTTAGGAGATAGAATTTCCCTCACACCTTGATATCTCTACCATATTTAATGTTTTTTAATCTAAATACATATAAAAGTGATGTTGATGTAGGTTCAAAAGTATAGCTTGAAGAACTAGAAGAAGATGTTGTAGGGATACCAGCCCATGAACCAAGAAAACCTGACAAGATCTTAGACACCAAGGTCATTAAAAAAACTAGGAAAAATGCATACAAGAAGCATTTGGTTCAATGGAAAGAAAGTCCTAAGGAGGAGTCTATATGCATGGGTAAACAAGAGATCCAGAAGAATGGCCTAAGTTTGCAAGAGCTTATCTCAAGAGGACTTGAGATTAGTACACCCTGGCAGTATCATACAAGAGTACTTCCAATACCTACCATTGGAAAAACATTAGAAGGATAAAACAAAAAGGGTTAGGATATGATTTGGATCTAGAATCCAATGGTAGAAATAATTTCCAAGTTATAAGGCAAGGATACATTAGGTATGTTATAAACTTGATTGTCTACCTTAGTCATTATTTATGGGCAATTTCTAGGTAGAATGAGGATAAGATAGTCTAGAAGGTTTAATAATGATTTTTTATTTGTTAAAACCTTCTTATAATCCTAGGTAGGGTCTAGGTTTAAAGTTTCATAAATTTTTGAGACATTTGATAACTTTTGCAAAAAGTTGTTGAAGTTCTCAATGTGCATAATGCAACATTTTTGCAAAAATGAAACTTTTGAATACCAATATTCACAACCACCTTTATCAATTGGAACTGATGTGGAATGGCATAAATAAGTTTGAGAAACATTTCTCAACATAGAAGATAAAAATCTATTGTAATTATTGTTCCAAATCAATAAAATTCTATTTTTTCCTATTAAAACTGCCTAAGAATAGGAATTAGAAGATGTTGGGAGAAAACACTAAGCCCTCTAGAGAGACATCGAAATGTGATTGTCCAGTTTGGGTTTTTGAGGCACAATTTTGGCTTGGGGGTGGAATAGAACCATAGAAATTTGGATTTAGATGTTTTGACATGTCCCTAAATTATTTCAATAGGATTGGTTGGAATATGATTTTAATTTCTTGTACTTTCTTTGGAAAAGAGGCCTAATTAGCCCTATTAGGCCTAGGAGAGTTTTGCAAACAACTTGAGTTGGGAGATTGGTCAATAATCTAAACATGGTAGGGGTTGTCAATTTAAGGATTAGAGTGTTTGAAGGTTTTTAAGACTTCATATGGTGGAATACCAAGAAGTTTTCCTTCATAAATCCTTAGTTTCTCCTTGTAGTCATATTTGGAGTTTTAGGTGAGTAAGTTGATTTCTAAAGTACATATTGGGGGATTTGTCTATGAAAACATTTGGAAACTACATCTAAGGTTGGAAGAAGCCCTATTTCATCCCTAAAAACTTTATATTAAAGTTTTTTTCTTGTTAGTCCTCAAGGAGTGTCTTAGGTTTTGAATTTGATCTAGTCTAAGGAGAGTGGGTATTGGGAATCACATAGTGGAGTCTTGTATTTTATGGTTTTGAAACATTTGTGCACCTATAAGGGACACACCTTCAGTATATAGAAGGGGACTCTACTCCACCTAAACTTGACCTAAGTTCATCCAAGTACACATATGTCCTAACCATGATGTGAGTTCATGCATGAATGCATATACACATGTGTATGTAAGTCCTAAACATGAAATGAGCATAAATACATACACATATAAGTCCTAAACATGAAATTAACATGTACACATATGCATATAAGTCATAGAAATTACATAAAATGAACATGCATTTACACATATAATACACATGTGCATACACATATATAAGTCCTAGAAGTTATATAAAATGAACATGCATGTACACATATAAGTCATAAACATGAAATGAGTTCATGCATGAATACATATGTACACATGTATATAAGTCCTAACTTGAAATGAACATACACATACACATACAAGTCCTAAGTTACATAATTTATGAATAGATATTAATTAAATGAACATACATACATATTTATTAAATGATTAAATGAACATAATTTATGAACATTTATTAAATCCTAAACATGAAATGAACATACATACATTCACCTATAAGTCTCTATGTTACATAAAATTAACATGTACACACACATATAAGTCCTAAACATGAAATGAACATCTACACATATACTTATAAATCCTAGAAGTTACATAAAATGAACATGAACTTACATATATAATGTGCATGTAGATACACATATATAAGTCCTAGAAGTTACATAAAATGAACATGCATGTATACATATAAGTCATAAACATGAAATAAGCTTATGAAATTAATACATATGTACACATGTATATCAGTCCTAAAAATGAAATTAACTTGGTAAATTTATAAAATATCTAGGCAAGTTGTAAATATGAAATATCTCAAGTTGTTCCAAGTGGTTCTACGCACTCATGGAGAACATTTAATATTCTTTCATGGTCTTCAATATCTAGTCTCCGCTTGCAACGTCCAATTTGATGTTTAACTAAATGTAGAGTAATGGAGGAAGCAATGACATGATAACTATATTGAAGCACCTTATTGTTAGGTTGGTAATCAACAAAGTGAATTACATGTTTCACTAATCTAATTTGGCTGAGATATGTTCCCTCCAAAACAACTAAACCTACCCACCATGCATTTAAATGTAAAATATGTGTACATGTAATAAATAAATTCATCATTCAATAATAAATGTGTAATATATATTTGAAAAATAAACCTATAGGGAATAACATTCCATAATTTTCTTTAGGTTCAGTTAACTACATCCTTTCTACAGTGCAACACAATAAATAGTAACTCACTCTTTCTACATTTTTAGGTTCAACAATTACTACAAAGACTTCCCTTATGTACAAAAAATGCATAAATGTTTATGTGAGCTAGATTTTCTTTTTGTATTTAATATATAGACATTTATTATTTTTTAAATTTTAAATACTTACCAATTCAAACTAGTCCCAAGATATAATTACAATTAGTAGAAATTAAAGGAATGTCATCGAAGTTTTCATCTTCATATCCATTATCTATATTGATAACAATAAGTAGCACCAAAGTCCATAGACCTGCATATCTATGATCTTGATTGATGTGGAATTCAATACTAAAAAAAAAAAAAAATAGTCTCTCGTGTATAATGTCTAATTGCAATGACTAGTACTCATAACAAAATGTAAAGATCATGTTTTTTCTATCCTTTTGCAACCATGCATAATTTTTCTATCCACACCTAAAGACATATTTATTAGAGACAAATATATATATACACATGTGTTTTTAACTTTTGTTAGTAAACAATTTTTCATAAATGATTTTATATGAAAAATAGAGAAAAATGTATACCAACACATGAATTCCTTTACAAGACTAAGGAATTATTTGCTTAAAGTTTCTTCAATAAAACAGGCACAGCTACCTTTATTGCAAATAACAATTTTTGATCTTTAAACTCAACAAAAAGATATTTTCAAAATACAATCTGCTGACAATGTTGAATCAACTTATTCTATCTCATCAATATAAAATAGATTTTTATGCTAAAGAACCACTCAATTTTAACTATCAATAGTATCCACATAATTGAAAATTAAGTAATCGAGTAGGCAGATTCAATAAAACTCACTTCTCACAACTTCCTAAACTTTGAATTGGCAATTTTAGAATTGTTAACAAACACAACAAAAGCTTTTATATAAATAGTATTTTTAGAAATACCTATTGAAACAAGAAAATAACAGTATCTACATCCAAAAGCTTTTAACAAAATCAAACTCCAAAGTTTTCTTTATATTTACTGAAATCTGAAATGCTACTTCTAAAACTTAGGATTAAACTTGAAACAAAAATAGTTTTGTCTATCAATCTATTGAAGATTAACCCTATGTCATAATACTTATTACATATTTATAAGGCATGGGGTTGGACAGTTTCCAAAATTACTACACTAGGAGTAAAATAGTCTTTTGGTTAACACAACTTTGTTAACTGAAATGCAAGAAAAGTAAAACAATAGAAAAGAATAACTAAGCAACTACGTGTAAGTACATCTTTTGATCAGGTAGCACTATCCCTATTGGCCACATTTTTTGCCACTTTCCATGCTTTGTAGGTAGGTTAAAATGCTGAAATAATGGACTAATGGGGCAGACCAATGTAGGCAAGCCACTACTTCTAGATTTCCTTTTTTTTCTATAATTTTGTTGTCTTTTCTTCATGCATTTCCAAATGTTTCAAATTAATTATTAGCATGGCTTTAGTGTGTGCTGCATTTGAGAAGTATTGCTTAGTTAGTGCCTTCTTGTCTTGAAGTTCCTAGAATTTCTTCTGAACCTCCTTGATCACTTCCTCAGATTGGGCAACGAAGTCTTCTTCTTTTCCTATGAAATGCTTGACAAACCATTTAAGGTCTGCCTAAATTATTTGATATATGACCTTAAGTTCTTGTAGTGTTTCTTTGATTTCAATCATGCCTTGTATTAATGTTTCATTCCTCCATTTAATACAATCTTTGATCATGTACAAGGCTTTCTCATCTAAACCTACCATAGGACATTTGGCATGAAACTTTTGTAGTCCAAACTCTTGAATGTCTTCCACCCATATCACTTCCTTTGCCCAATTGTTTCTTTCCTTCTCATATCCTTCATTTCTCAATTCTACCTTTTTAGTGATGTTTGATATTTCTTTCGAAGCCTTGTCTAGGAGACTTATATGTTTCACAGTGTCATCTAGGATGCCTTGCACCCATTCCCCTACTGTCTTTGCAACTACTTTGCATTTGTGCAGGTTATCAAGAGATTGTTGGTTGGTTGCAAAGGACACATCAACAATCAATGACATCTTGTTCATAGGTTTTTCTTCAAGATGAAGGATGGCATTGATTTTTTTTTTCATACTCTTTATAGTATCCTTCATCTCCTATTTATCTTGTTCATCCTTCCATACTCTATGTGTAATTTTCTTGTTAGAGGCTTCAAAGAATTCTATATCTACTTCACGGTTTCCTTTTCCCAAATCAACCTTTGTTATTTGGTAGTCCTGAGGAGCCAGGGATTCACATGAGCTTCCATCTGGTGCAATGGCTATTTTACCCAACCAATTCCCTGAGTTTTTATCAAACTTAATCCTTGATTATATCCTAGCTTTCTTCACTTTAAGTGTTTTTCCCAAGCATTTACTAACTAAATCATCAATTAGCATGGAAAGGGGAACCATGCTCCACTTTTTCTCAATAGAAGTCTCCAGCCATTTAGGTGTGACTAGTTCTTTATCAGTGGCAGGGGAGAACTTAGCCAAGGCAAGATTACTCTCCTAGCTTTTACTATTCACTAGTGATTTTTGGGGTTCAGGTACACCATCTGCCATAGGTGGTTCTTCTGCAACCTCAAGATCAACTATCACTTTACTCTTTCCCTTGGTTGTTGGTGTATTCCTTGTGTTTGAATGGGTCACCCTTTTAGTTTTAGGGGTCCCTACTTGAACTTGAAGTTGAAGTGATGTTGGAACTGCTTCGGCTTCAACTTCAACTGAGCCTACAATAGGACCATGAATATCTTGATTAGTGATCACTTATTTCTTTTGAGGAGCCTTTTTACTTTTGATTTTTGAAGACTGCCCGGTCCAGTTAGAGGTGGAAACAATTTTTTATTTTATCCAACTTGCAATCCTATCCAACACATCCTTAGTGCGAGAGAATACATCATCCTCTTCTCTTCTTCCCCAATCAATTTTAGGAATAGGCACGCACTCAATCTAGTCAATGTAAAATGGGTCAAGCACTTCTTTAGAATCTTCTTCTTTCAGCCCACATGTATCAAGATCCACATTAAACATATTGATTTTTTTAACTATTATCCTTGACCACAACCTTTTCCTTAATTCAAACTTGTTAGGCCAATTTTCCTATTAGTCTTCTAACTATGGAATGTGAACAAGAGAGACTACATTTTTAACATTGTTCCTAACAAACCTTGTATAATCAAAATCTTCTCGAGGGGAGAAGGGTTTAAAGCATAGATGGGTCAATGATGCTTTTGTTAACATGGATTGCTTAAGACTAGGACACCTATAGTGGCCAATTTCAATAGGAAAGAATACAGAAGAAGACCTCTTAGAAATTTCAAAAGACTCTATCATAGAGACAAATTGTCTCCACATTTTAGATAAAACAATAGAGTCTAGGCAGTAACAAGGTAACTTCAATAGTTCACTAGAAAAACCACTTATTTTGAGATATGTGAAAGTAGGGAACTAAATGCAAAAGTAGCCATAGACTTGTATAGCTTGCATTGCTTCTTTAGATAGTCTACTACTTTCATGACCTTGAAGTTCAAAGACCAAATTGTTAGGATTAAACCACAGATAGAAATAGGAATTACATGCAAATATAACCAATACTAGAAAATAATAGATCACATAGAAAATAACACAAATTACCAAGATTTAACGTGGTTCACCCAATCCCTGGGCTACATCCACCAAATATCAAGTCTGATATTATTACAATCTAGTGATTACAACTTGATTACAATCCATAATCCCTTACGGCTCAATACCGCCACAAGAACCTATTTCGCTTCACCACTATGAAAAAAGCCCTAAACCTAAGCCCTTTTGTATAGGTATTAAAATGCTTTATGGTTACTACATCTTAGCCATAAATTGGAAAATATTAACCCTTACTTTAGTGGCAAATCTACGAATAGTACCCAAAAAAAAATTGGGACGATGCCCCAAGCCCCAAAGAATTTATGAACTATGTACTGTACTTTCCTAATTAGTCACCACAAACTAATAATCTCCTACTTGGGGACTAATCAGGCTCCACACTAAACAACAATCTCCCACTTGGAGACTGATCTTGTAGCTATGCTGCTACTCCATAAGGCTCCCACTGGATCAAACCACCTTGGACTTTACTATTCATTTATTCATGTTTAGTCTAGAAGACCAACGTTCTCCCTTGTTACTACCTTTTTCAACATATCTACTAGATTGTCATTTGTATGTATCTTCTCCAGCTTTAACTATCCATCCTCCAAAACTAACCAAATGAAATGGTACCACAACTATATGTGTTTGGTCTTTGAATGCAGAGCTCAATTCTTTCCAACATTAATGGCACTCTAACTATCTGTGAACAAATAATTATCCTTTTGAGGATGACCCAATTCTTCCAAGAAGAACTAAAGCCACATCATCTCCTTGGCTACCTCTGTAGTAGCTACATACTCTGCCTCTATAGTGGATAAAGTATTAACCTTTTGTAACATAGAAACCCAATTCACAGCTGCCCCACCAATAGTAAAGACATAACCTATAGTACTTCGCCTAGTATCAATATCCCTAGCCAAATTTGAGTCAACATAGCCCTATAAATTAGTAGTAGAGCCCCCAAAGTGTAAACACTTATTGGATTTTCCTCTCAAATATCTAAGAATCCATTTGACTACATTCCAATGCTCAATTCCTGGATGACTCATATACCTACTAATGAATCCCACTAAATGTGTAATATCTAGCCTAGTACATACCATAGCATACATCAAGCTTCTTATAGCTGATGCATAGGGTACCTTGGACATCTTATCATCCTCTTCTTGTGTCTTATGACACATCTCCTTAGTCAACTTCAAATGACCAAGCAAATGTGTGCTGACAAGTTTAGCATTCTCCATAGAGAAACGTTGCAACACCTTCTCCACGTAATTAGCCTGAGATAGTGTCAATGTTTTTGTCTTCCTATCTCTGCAAATCTTCATACCAAGGATTTTTTTTTCTACCTCCAAATCCTTCATAGCAAATGCATGTGCTAATTTGCATTTTAGCCCCTTAATGTGATCCATGTTAGACCCAACTACAAGCATATCATCAACATATAAACCTAAAATAATGTAGCTATCATCATCCAACCTCTTCAAATAAACACAATGATCTGAATGACACCTAATATAACCATGCTCATGCATAAAACTATCAAATTTTAGATACCATTGCCGAAGTTCTTTCTTCAAACCATATAAACTTTTCTTCCATTTGCACACTAAGTTCTCCTTACCTTTGACCACAAATCCCTATGGCTAAGCCATATATATCTCTTCACCCAAATCACCATGAAGGAAGGCTATTTTAAAATCAAGCTGATCTAAACAAGGCTTAAAATAGTATGGATAGAAGTCATCTTAACAACAAGATAAAATATTTCATCAAAATCAATGCCCTTTTTCTATGTGAATCCTTTCACTACTAACCTGTCTTTAAATCTTTTCTTACCTCCTTCCTCTTCTTTCACCTTGTAAACCCACTTATTCTATAAAGTCTTTTTACCTACAGGAAACCTACACAAATCCCATGTCTTTTTCTTCAACAAAGAGTCCATTTCATCTTTCATTGCAGAGTCCCACTAAATCTTAGTATCCACCTGCATAGCTTCATCATAACATTCAGGTTCACTAGCATCAGTAAGTAAAATTGAATACAAAGAGGGAGAAAATCTTTGTGGAGGTCCAATATGCCTTTTTGACCATCTAATATTCACCAGTGTGTGTGGTATTTGTTGTTGTGGTTGTTGCACATTATGAGGAATGGCTAGAACATCAATTTTTGCAGTACCATCTAGCACTACATAATCATCTTCTTTCTTTTCATGATGCTACAACAAATCTTTGTACAACACATTCTCATTGAATATGACATCCTTGCTTCTTACAATTTTCTAATTTTCAAAATTCCAAAGCCTATAACCAAATTCATGAATGCCATATCGAAAAAATACACATTTCTTTGACTTAGCTTCTAGCTTTGTTCTATTTTTAGAATCTATGTGAGCAAATGCTTCACAACCAAAGGTTTTGACAAAAGAATAACTCACCTTCTTACCATTCCATGCTTCCTCTAGAATAACATAGCCCAAAGGAGTAGAGAGACCTCTATTAATCAAATATATAGCAATATTGATAGCCTTTGATTTAGGAGTTTTTCCTGTTGTTGAACTTTAGCTCTTAGATTATCAATATTTCCAAAGACGTCCTGATGGAGAGTGGGGGTATTCTCTTCTAATTTCTTATTTTGCTCTTTCAAAGCAGTCATCCTTCTTAGCAGAGTATCTCTTTCTACTATTGCATCCAAAGTGGCTCGCTCCCTTTCCTTTTCAAGACGGATGCGCTTAGCTTCTTCCTCAGCAATCCATTTCTTCAAAAATCCTATTTCAGATTGCACTTCTTTAGAATCAGCAGAGGTTGCCTCGGAATCAGCAGGATCATCTAGATCTATAAGGTTTGGTTCCATATATGGGGCTACTCTGGGATTAAAAGGGGTATCAGATGAACTCCTAAATCCTAGCCCACAATTTATATCTGCTACAGGCCCTGGTCTTGGTGAAGCAATTCCCATAGTAGATACGTCTTTATCTTGAAAAACTCTCTGATCTGGTAATGGGGTACTGAAAATACCTCCTAAAAGTCTTGTATTTTCGGATTCAGAACTAAGCGAAGATGATTCTCTTGCTATTATCAGTTGATAATGGGAATTTACGGAGGCATTACCTCTAGGCTTCCAAGTAGGATTTGGATCTATTCTTTTCTTATTTTGGTTCTTCCTACCACCTTGGGGTAAATCAGTATACATTGATACATCGGGATTGGCTCTCATGTAAGCCCTTGTGTTTTTTCTCTTATCAGCCATATTCTCCTTTTGTTACAATAAGCACTAGCTTCAGAACCTTGACTGAGTCGCCACCCTTTTTCGGGAAAATATAATAACACTTCTTACTGACAGAAAGAAAACAAAACACAAGTGGGAACAAAAATACGACACAAAGAGATCAATCACTGATGTTGTAAGACTGCAACTCTTGCTTGTTAGATAAGACACTTGGATAAGCTGGATGCGTCAGTGTGTAGCAACGGTACTTGGGTTTATATCTTCTTTTAAATTCTCAAGTTTTGACACTAAAGATTCCCCTATAGCTACGGGCAAAATCCAACTGAGAGTAGGACTGAAATTTTCAATGAACACCAGAGGTTCTTGTCCTTTCAACAAAATGGATTACCATCTTATCTCCCCAGCAGAGTCGCCATTTATGTTGGTGTTTTATTTTGATGTTAACAGTGCTAAAACTACTAAGCGACAAAAGGCTTAGTACCTAGATATCAGTACATACACAACCTAAAGAATAGCCAATTCTCATTATCACTTGCATATGCAAAGTACTAGGGCCCAACTTCAACAAAACCTTAGACGGTTTTCTACTCTTTTGGCTCTGTAAAACCAGGGCGGGTGCACCCGGGGATGGTTCAAAGATAGAAAAATTGTATGAGAATTATCCTTAGTTTCATTCTGATTCTCATCTCTAAATCCTCAAACATATAGGTAAATAACTGATAAACACATCCCTTGAACAGATATGGCCAAGAAATCTTCTATAGCTCTGCAGATGTTTCCAACAACAATGGCTAAATGAAGCTAAGACAATCCATGCAAGCAAGTGCTGGCCAACTTTGAAAATCTTACAGGAAAGATAAATGAAAATTGATTTTATGATGTATTTTGAAAAAGACTAGTTATAATATACTTCTCCTTTGGGCTGAAATACTTTAGATCAATGCCTAATCCATTGGGAATTCAGAGTCAAGTAAATTCTTAGATCTAATTTGTTGCCTTGCAACGAATTTTCATCAGCAATTCCTACCAGAATTTATCATTACAAAATCCTTATTAACACCCAAGCAACCTCATCACATTCATCAAAGCCTTTACTTAATCCTTTGAATTAACAGCAATAACAATGGATGTACAATCTTACTAAATTGCAATCAATTGCATAAGCTTTTACTCACACAACATCAAGGTAGCTCAGTATTAAAAAGGAGACAAAATTCAGAGAAGAACAGATATGGGGACAGTTCATAATTTGTATTCATTTCCTTTGAAAATGGTATATCCTTTACAAAAGACCCAGAAAAACCTTTAGAGAAGAAGCACAGTTCTTTCTACATTCATCCATATCTCAGAAATTTTGACAGAAAAAGTATACTATAAATTTCTTTCCCAAAATGTTTGGACCAAAAACAGAACTAAGTATAATACTTAGTGAAAACCAAATTCGGACCCTTCTTTAGCCTTGGGATCTCACTTAAATAATGTGAGATGCAACAAGCTTCAGGCTACAGTAGGTGACAGGTGTCCTCCTTTTAAAAAACAAAAAACTAGAATAACAGAAAGGTTGATTACAATAGCACTTCTTGGCGGGTCCCTTTCTGTTATGCCTCTTGGTTGTTATGATCTGCTCTCGCAATCATTCCTCATCTTTAGAGTACATACCCATAAGGTCTGCAAGTGATGTATCATCTTCTGTTACATGCAAAATTGCTTTAACCTGGGGATTTTCTATGTCATCATTGCTGACTACAAGAGTAACTATTACTCTTACATCTTCCTCGTCATCGTCCCCTGACATCTGTTCACTAAACTGATCTTTCCATCTGTTAAAGGTATCATCATCTGGCCAATAAAAAATTAGGGTTTCTCTTTGTATCTTTATTAAAGAATTGGCATTTTCTTCTAAATCATCGAATTCTTTTCTTATATCAGCATAATACAATTGTATTTTTACCAGCTCTTCATTTGTCTTTGCCCAAAATCAATAGCCAGTCTCACTGATGATATTTGTTATTCTGTTATCGAATAATTCATCCATTTCCTTTTTCCATTTGTCCTTTTCCTTTACTGTATCAACAGATTCTAAGGCACAAGGAAATAGGGTGAATTTTTTAGCAAGATATCTAGAAAAACAGAGTATCAATTTCCTCTGTAAAGAATCTCTTTTATTTTCAAAATTATCTAATTGATTCAATAAATCAAAAATCCTCTCAACTTGATGATAAGGCATTTGAACTGCAGATATACAAATAATTGTAACATCATTATTTCTCTGTCTCCACTTCTGTGCCAGAGAATCTAATCCATTCTTTTCTTTATTTAATTCATCCATGAGGGTTACAATCCTTGTCAACTGATCATAAAAATTTGACCATTGTATTTTATCCCTCAAGTATGTCACACCCTGCCTCCATTTCTCTTCCTGCTGATTTCTAAATTCTATCTGCCACTCATGTAATTTGGTTTTTTCTGCTTCAAATTCCTCTGCAGTATAGAATTGGGGTCTTTCAGGGGTGTCAGGTATCTCAATAATAGGGGTTAATCCCACAGATGACTGTGGGGGATATGCAATTCTTAATGTACTGGATTCTCCCACTTTTCTCTTTCCAAGTACCTTTTCTAATTGAGATACCCTGTTTTCTAACTCAATTCTCCTTTTTACCTCTTGATTATAGGCTTCCACCACTACTTCATATTTATTATGCATATCAGTCATTTCCCTCTCTTCTCTTTCTGCAGTAGCCAGGGAAAATTTAGAATAATCCACATTCATGTGGGCTGCCTGTACATTTGAAGTGTCAGCAACTCTTCTTACAATGATACTCCCTGTCAATCCTGAATCATCAGGCTGTGTTGAAGCAATTCTGGATCCTCTTCTCAGGGACCACATAACAAGGGCAGCTTGATCATTGCTGAACGCTGTACCCAAGAATTCCTCTTTATTTGGATCCTGGAGCCCTAAATTATTTGAAACAGAATTAAAAACTAATGCGTCAGCAATGTCCCAATTGGGCAATAAAAAAACATTAGCATTTTTTACCATCTGTCTTCCCTCATCAGGGGTTATATTTTGGAACTCTTGAACCATTTGTTCCTTTATTAGATTTTGAATGGAAGTCTCATCCTTTTCTGGATGTTCTGCTCTCATATTATTGCACCTTTTCTCAAAAATGTGCATGTTTACTCTCCACGCAAACTGATGGAAAGCCCTAGATCTTACAAAATTGTTATCAGACAAAAAATGCTAACTGGCTTGTTCCAAAACAGGGTCCAATTCCCTTCCTCTGAAATCTACTGTAGCTAATTCAAAACTTGGTACAAGGGGTTCCTGAGGGTTCCCTTCATCAATCTCTGCTTGTGTAACAAAAATTTCTCCTTGTGACCCCATTTGTTCGAATTGCTCATTGGTGAGCTGTTCTTCCTCAATACTTATTGGGGTTTGAGAAGGTGAGCCACTTTCATCAGGGGATTCTTCCTCCCTTATTATTCTCCTTCTTTTAGGGGAAGGTTCAGGAGGTCTTTCTTCTAAGACAGTGCTGGTGGTTCTAACTATCTGTTTTTCTTTATGCACAATGGGCACCTGCTGTCGGACAATAGTATATCCTGTTTTCTTCCGTACCACCAGTGGACCTATTCCAATGTTGGGGGTGAAACCCAATTTTCTCATAATTTCTCTGGCTTTATCTGAAAAAGAATTAATAAAATGATGTTTCTTCTCATTCATTACTTCCATTATCTCAAAGAAATTACTCATGAGCTTATGTACTTTATCTGCATAGTTTGCAGCATTACTAAGAGGACTGAAATCTTTATCAAAACAATTAATGAATTCCAAAATTTTTGAATAGACTCTCCATTTTTCTTTCTTTATTTCTTGCTCATGGAGAGAGTATTCATTTCTTATTATATCTTCAGGAAAATAGAATTCATGCTGAAATGGACGAAGCTTGATTCTCAATCTAAGGGCAGAGTTAAAGAAACCTTCTGTATCACAAAAACGAGAGTGAGACACTGCCATTTTATATTGATCCAAAATTTTATGGAGGAAGACCCACCCTTCTTTAGTTATCACAAACTGGTGGGCTATAGTACAAGTAGGAAAAATTGATCCTGTCCCCCTTTTGTGCAAAAAGGCCTCCTCCACTCCTCCCAACTACCACAAAAATTCAGCTATCCCTACCTTCAAGGGTACCTAATAGGGTAACACATGGGGTGTTCCTTTGAAACCATAGACCCTGATGACCGTTGAGACTGAATATGGGATAATATCTCCCCAATTATGTGAAACTTTCAGATTATGGGTTTTATCCATAGGCCTGACAAGGTGCATTAATGCCTTAGGGATTCTGGGATTATCACTCAATATGAGGCACCTTAATTTGGAGGCAAAGTGCCTATCAAATCTAACGAAGCTAGCATTTTCTACTTCCTAGGTCATGTCTGCACTCCATAATTGGACTGGCAGTGCTTCCCCTTCTTGTTCTCTATTTAAAACCATTTCTTTACCAAAATAAGTGGCCCCTTTAAAAAGAAACATATGCATTAGTAAGGAATACTGACCCCAAACCTTTTCCACCTTACCCTGTGCAATCCCCACCAATCCATGATGGATCTCATTTGCCAAGTAAGATGCAAAATCAAAAATTATTTCCACACCAAAAGAAGAGATTTGGGTGATCATATACATGAAGCTCACCGGAATAAAATCTTCTTCGCCCTCTCCGAAGACTCTGCACAGGGTCCTATATATCTCCACTGCCCTGGCATTAAAACATGATTTCTTGAAGGGCTCTTTAGAAGATGATGTTATGGTTGGGAGGCCTCCAATCTGGCCTATGTGGGCTTTCAGTGCACCCTGTCTAACTACATCCCTCTTGGATATATATTCCTTTTCTAAATCTATCAGATTAATGGGCACATGATACATGGTGAGGGGTCCCAGACTGAAAACCTTCCTAATCTCCTCGGGACTGATGGTAACTAAAGCCTCACCATCTATTCTCCTCACTACCTTAGTGGCTTGGTCATAGTTTTTTGCTATGGCTTCAAGCAGGTCAAAATCCATGAACACGTTGGGGACAACAAGCTTCCCAAGATCAAAATTCCAAATATTGGCATGAGGGGCATATAACTTTCTCTCTGCAAACCATTTTTTGAATAAACTCAAACCAGTTTGAGCAGTTTGAGCATCCCGTACCCAATTACCCTTATCATACAATCCATCAGCTACCCTGAGCCTAGGGTTGAGTGAGGTCAACCTCTTAACTTGCACCGTTTCTACAGTAGACTTAGGAAGTAACTCAAGCAAATCATCATGCACATTTCTATCCAGGTAGTTTACTGCTCCTGTAAATCCTTTCTTAGGAGGCATCTTGGGCTATCCTTTTTAAAACTTAAAAGCTCACGAAGATGATGGCAGTTTTACTTACTTGAATTCTGTCTCATTTCTCCTTAGTATTCCTGCAAAAATTTCAGCGAACAGATAACTTGACAATTTTTATCAACTTTGGCACACTTTTCTTTCAGTAATAGCTTCTGCACAAGAATGGCTTCAAATCTTTTCTCGCGTGAAATGAAACTGATGCAATCTCTCTGTATTATACTCTGTTTTTCCTCACGGACGAAGCTTTCTTGTCTAATTAATACAGAGAGTGGCACTGCATTTTTTATTTAAAACTGCGCCGTCGATCTTCAAAGATCCTACGATCATGCGGTACAAAGAGAACAACTAGGAGTTATATTTTCCATGTCAGTTATTTTACCCAATGAGAGCTTTCCACGTACATAATTCTTTCTTTTGGTGGCGCTTACATTTAGACCCACTAACGACGGAGAACACGTGTTAGCATGTTGCTACTTCGTTATGCATAAAAAACAAGCACCTTGCCATGACGAGGCGGCGACAACCGTTGATCGGATCAAAAAATGATCGAAAGATATGCTACAGGACTTCTTAAGAAAGAAAGCGGCGGGCCCATCTCGCTATGTCGCTGTAATTATCTTCCTTGCAACTCTTCATAGCGAGGTAGCGAGCTCCGTTGATCTACTTCAAACTGACGTTCAAGATTTCTTGTACATTTAGTCAGATAGGTATTAATGAGAATCGAATCTCTGCATAGCTGGCACATGTCAAAATTTATCACAGTCATCGGTCATTACACGTCATCAAAGATCTTGCCGATCTTTTGCCATTTTACGGGGCCTCGCTAACTCGCTAACGGTGAAGCACCTCAATTTTCTGATAGCGAGGTAGCGAGCTTCGGCACATTAAAGGATTCCGTGCCGAAAAATGCAAGGGGTACCCAGTAATTACTTCTGTCAATTAAAACTGATTCTGACAATGGTATTTATGACTGGTCATGCCACCTGGTGTAATTATGATACAAGCAAGATGCAATGTCATCATTTTTAGATTTTCACGTGGCCTCGCTACTTCGCTAATGGTAAAATGCCTGAATTTTTCGATAGCGAGGTGGCGGAACTTTCGAAAAGATCAACATTCCGGCTCTGATGTCAGATATTCTAGTGGGTCCCTCTCCCCCTTTTTTATGGTGAATTGCAAAGTGTACCTGCACAATAAAGCATTTAATAAGCAAATCTCCGATCGCCGCACCTTCACTTCATGGTCCCACCGCTTAAAACTCAACACTCGCTATCTCGCTATACTTAATGAGCATGCAACTTTCAATAGCGAGGTAACGCCAGCGGTAGATCTAATCAGATCTGACGGTTGGGACAAATAGGAAGAAAGGTAACTGGGGAGAAAGGAAAAGGAATACGAAAGCATATTCGCTTCTTTTGAAATTTGAAAATTTCGCGCCCGACCATTTATGAATAGGGATGAATATAGGGCTTATATGGCGAATACTTCTTATAGACAGTTTATCCAAAACCTTATACTTCACTTAGACATAGAACATCTGACTTTTCTATGGTTTAACTGAAAAATTTTTTACTGCCGAAAAAGTCAGACCAACAGTGGCTCTGTCTGGGGATGATAGACTACTTGAGTCTATGCAAGGATTTAGAATCTATGGGAGAGCAGACCACCATCCGAGAAGTGACAACTTCTTCAGAGAGCACAGAGCAACACACAAAACAAAAACTCAGACTATACAAGGATTTACAGAAAACAGGACGCCAGGAAAACCTAAAACTAATGTTCATGGAAGAAAATAAGTATTTTTTCAAGAAAAATACCTCTTCAAGAACTTTCCATGAACTGGCAATTCAAGAATATTATCAAATACATCTTTGATTATGTAGGAATCTTCACCCCAAGCATTCTCAATGAGATATGGGCCTAACCAAATGGGATCAAATTTGCCATGTTTTCCTTTATCTTCAATTCTAGCGTTCCACATTAAGACTAGGTCTCCATTTTCAAATTTCTTGTTTACAGTTCTTTTATCATAGAGTGTTTTGACTTGTAACTGCAATTTTTGATTTCTCAGAGATGCTTCTCTTCTGGCTTCGGTCAATCCTACCAATTCATTCATTCTTTCTTTCATTTCATCAGTAGTATCTTCATCATATGATTGGATGTAATTGTATAATCCCATCAAATTGTTCTGGGACATTCTAGCTTGAATTCCATACACTAAATCAAATGGAGCCACTCCAATTGCCTTCTTTACAGTTACTCTGTCAGCCCATATTGCCAACTATAACTTGGAATCCCATGCCCTTTTATTATCGTCCAAGGTTCTCTTAATGATTTTCAACAGGCTTTTATTTGTGGACTCAGCTTGTCCATTCCCTTGTGGATGATATGGGGCAGATGTTGTTTTTGTCATTCCATTTTTATCACAAAACTTGATGAATTCCTCAGACCTAAAACACATAGCATTATCTGTGACAACTTTCTGTGGACATCCAAATCTGGAAATGATATTATTCAATAAGAAATTATTTACCACTTTACTCGTTGCATTTCTGGTAGGGATAGCCTCTACCCATTTTGTAAAGTAGTCAGTAGCAACCAGAATCCAAGAATAGCCAGTACTGGACTTGGGAAAAATTTCTCCTATGAAGTCCAGACCCCATTGTTGAAAAGGTGCTTTAGTTTCAACTGGCTTCAATGGAGTATTTCCTGAGAATTTCAATTTCCCAGCAAATCTCTGACAAGGATCACATTTCTTAACCATAACTTGAGCATCTTTGAACAAAGTGGGCCACCAGAAACCAGCTCTCATTATCTTATGCGCAGTAGTCTTGGCCATGTAATGTCCTCCACATACTCCAGCATGCATTTCTTTCAAAATCTCTTTTGCCCTTTCTCTGTCAACACATTTCAACAGAACTCCTTCAAAGTTTCTCCACCATAAGTTATTTTGAACAATTACATACCTGATGGCTTGCAATTTAATATTCCTTTTTTCATTATCAGGCAGATGGGGAGGAACTTGCATATGTTGCAAATAATGTATAACATTAATGTACCAGTCACACTGGTCCATGTCGCATAAATCAGTTCTGAAATCATCATTTACTAGGTTTATCTGATTAGCTTCCAGGTTAGTTTCGGCCATAAGTTTGGCCAAACCTTGACCTCTTACTAACTTAGTTATCTGCATATCAATGTTAAATTCTTGGATTCTATTGATCCATCTGCATCTCCTTCCTGACACTTCCTGCTGAGAGAAAATATCTTTAACTGCAGCACTAGGTACAAAGGCAATAATAGTAGCACCTACCAAATAAATTTTGAATGCTTTTACGGCCTTTACCAAAGCATATGCTTGTTTTTCATTTATTTCATACTTCAGTTCAGCATGCTGCAGGGATTTGCTAAAAAAGGCAATAGGCTGTTCATACCCTTCTTGGTTTTTCTGTAATAAAACTGCAGCCACAGTATGGAATGATGCAAAAGAAAAAATATGCATGGGTTTTGTATAATCTGGGGTCCTCAACACTAGAGCATTTTTTATCGCAGTTTTTATATCCTGGAATGCCTGTGAAGGTTCACCATTCCAATCTATAACAGCTCCTTTCTTGAGCATTTTTGAAATGGGTCTACTGATTTCAGCGAAATTGGTAACAAACCTCCTCAGAAAGTTAACCTGACCAAAAAAGGACTGTATACCTTTCACGTTTTTAGGTTTAGGGACTTTATCAATAGCTATTACCCTTTCTGGGTCTATTTTTACCCCATCCTTGGACACTATGTGTCCTAATAACTTTCCTTCTGTGACCCCAAACGAGCATTTCTTTGGGTTTAGGGATACCCCATATTCTAGGGCTTTTATAAAAAAAATTTCCAAATGTTTGCAGTGATCTTCAGCCTTGTTAGAATACGCTGTAAGATCATCCTGGTACACAACCATAAATTTGTCAATATATTCATGAAATGCTACATCCATGGCTCTTTGGAAAGTAGCTCCTACATTAATCAAGCCAAAAGGCATCCTCACATACACATACATTCCCCAAGGGGTTGTGAAGGCTATTTTGAACTGTTCACTTTCTTTTACCAGAACTTGATTATATCCAGAAAAGCCATCCATCATTGACATCAATTCAGAGCCGGTCACTTGTTGCAACATGGCTTCCATATTAGGTAATCCATAATTATCTTTTAGAGATGCAATGTTTAGATTTCTAAAATCTACACAAAGCCTAATATCTCCATTCTTTTTTCTTACAGGAACAAGGTTTGAAACTCAAGTGGAATGCCTAATTGGTTTGATTATTCCACCATCTCTCAGTTTTGTCAGTTCTTCCTGCATTTTTGGGACAAGGGTAGGATTGATTGGCCTCTGTTTTTGCCTAAAAGGTTTTACATTTTCTTTTAACGATATGACATGCTGGAAAAGGTCCTCCCTATAAGCTTTAAGGTCATCATATGACCAAGCAAAAACATGCCTGTACTTTCTAAGTAGGTCAATCAATGCTTTTCTGATTTGAACTGGCAGATCTTGGCCGATGTAAACCTTTTTAGGGAATTCATCCGTTCCCAAATTCATTTCTTCTAGCTCCTGTGGTTTGGGGTCCTTTATTCCCGATTTTACTCTCTGTCTTGGTTATCAAAAATATTCTCCAAGACTACCAACCCCTTAGGCATCTTATTTGTTTTTAATTGCATGATTTCTTGGCCAAAAATGGTTTCCTTCCCATTTATGGTTTCAATCAGTCCATTGCAGTCCATCTCCTGCCCATGGTATTTGTCTTCATTTAGCAAAAAATTTGTGATATCTTTGTCATCTTCAAACACCTGCCAATTGTCAATGTTGTCAGGTATAGAAGGTCTATTTTGAACCTCAATTTGGGAGATTCCTGCAAATGATATTTCTTTTGGTTTGATAGCTACATTGGCCAGAAGATCAGCCGTTTTATTCTGGGTCCTATCTCTCCATGAGATCCCAAATGCATCAAAGAATTCTATTTGATCCCAGACTGCGTTTCTATATTGTTTTAATCTCCTATTTTTTGAGGAGTATGTTCCTTTAATCTGAGAGATGATCAATTCAGAATCCCCTATGACACACAATTTCTTAATTTTGTGGTGTGTGGCCACTTTGAGACCTAGCAGCAATGCTTCATATTCAGCAATGTTATTAGTGCAAGAAAACTTCAAGGTGAATGAATACCTGAAGGTGTTATTTTCAAGGGACACAAAGACTACACCTGCCCCTGCACCCTCTTTAGAACTAGCCCCATCAAAGAACATTGTCCACAATTTTGGTGAATTCATGCAACATTCAACCTCATTTTCAATGATATCAGGTAAGTTTTCCACTTCCTGAATAATTAATTCAGCCCTGAAAGCATTAATCCCCGTGTCTAGGAAACAGGTGGTATCTTTGTCAATTTCTTCACCTAAGATGTGGTTAACCCTGGATTCCCTATTTACCCTGACAGCTTTGTCTCCTATATGGAAAGTGGCATAAGTAAGGTCACATTGTAGGCTTCCCCCCATGGCGGCACTCCATTTTCTGGAAAGTAGCATCCCGTAGTCTGGGGGTATATCCACTACAAGGACAGACATGGTTAATTCTACCTCAAGAAATGCAGCCAGTTTGAATGGTAAGGCATTTATAGTACCTATTACTGGAACCTCTCTAGCATCCATCCCTCAGCATCTACCTTGCTTAGTATCCACCTTCAATCCTAGGGCTTCCATTACTTTAAAAGGCATTATAGTGTTGGAAGCTCCAGAATCTATCATACAATTTTTTAAGGTTTTCCCTTTTATGATTAAACTAAGGAAAAAAGGATCAATATCTTGTATGAATGCAACTGATGAATCATCTAAAAACATCTGAGGAATCTGGGATATAATACCATTGTCCTCTATTATTAATGGGGTCTATTGGGCTACAGCTTGATTATCAATACTATTGTTGTTTGCTATTTCACCCAGCCATGACAAAGCCTTATTTTTATGCTCTTCAATTCTAAAAAGATCATACAAGGGTACTTTCACAGTAATTTGAGATAACATGGCAATCATATCAACAGGTTCAACCACAGTAGGTTTTACAATAGTACCTGGAATCAGAGTCTTTTGAGTAGTGGGTACCACTTTTAGCTTGACAACATCCGGTTCTGATTTCTCTGGTTGCACTACGGTCTTTGTTGCTTCACTTTTCTGAAATTGAACCTTCTTTTTTGGTTCCCATTTCTGACCCTTGTTCTCCTTGATCTTAGACACATCTATACTTGCTTTCTTGTGTTGATCATCTGTCTTATGAGTGGTGTCTTTGATGAACATACTAGATGGCCTTCCTGCCTCATTATTTATTGCTCTATTTCTCAAATTGTAATTACTGTGGACTTGTGAAATCATTTCGGCTGTAATTCTATCAATTTCCTCCTTGGAGGGGATTCTTAGGTTTGTGAAACCTTCTTTAGGAAATGTATTGCATACCTTATCTGTATCATTCTTTTCATCATCTGAGAATATTTGCTGATGATATAACTGGTAAGCAATTCTCTGGCTGGTAACATCATTCTCAGGTTCTTCTAAATCAAAGTCTATCAAATCATCAGATGTGTTCGCCATATTGCAGCTTATATCATCATGGTTTTTTTCTTCTGTTTCTTCTTCTACTTGCACTCCTTGAGCTTGGGCGAATGACTGGGCAACAGCACAAAAATCAGCAGAATGAGGTGATTGGCATATAATGCACCAAGGTACATCATCATTCATATTTACAGTGTTCCTTTGCAGGGGGTCTGGGGTACCCTTATCTTTCATATTTTGGATCTGGTTAGGAACTGGTTTACCATCTTTTCATTGGGTGGTATAAGGGTAATTTTGCATCCTAGGCTGTCTATTGAAATTGCTGTTATTCACAGGGGTTCTCTCAGTAACATTTGTCTTATTTAAAATAGTGGGATTCATCTTCTTGAGCATTTCTAAAACATGGCCTATAGTAGGTTCTTCAGGCCTTTTTCCTATGGGAGTTTTGTCACCTTCCCCTTTATTATTATTCTTAGGGTTGAAAAGCTTAGGATCATCCCTCCTCCCTAATTTGCCAGAGGCCTTTCTATTATTTTCTATATTCACTGCAACTCTATAGGCATCTCTCAAAGTTTTAGGATCCTTATCTCTCAGTTGGTAGGCCATTTTGCTATCAAAGGCATTGAAATAGGTTGTAAGACAGACATCTTCATTTAACCGCATAAACTGAAATAGTTTATACATCCCTTTCTGAAATCTCACATTGAAATCAAATGTGGATTCATTTGGATTCTTCTTGATATTGTTGAACTCATTCAACATGAATCTTGCATTAGTATTGTCCCCATATTGTTCTTTGAACAATTTCTCCAAATCACTCCATGAAGTAATACTATCATCAGGCAACCTCCTGAACCAATCCCTTGCATCCTCTGTGAGTGAATGCACAAATAATTTGTTGCCTTGCAACAAATTTTCATCAGCAATTCCTACCAGAATTTATCATTACAAAATCCTTATTAACACCCAAGCAACCTCATCACATTCATCAAAGCCTTTACTTAATCCTTTGAATTAACAACAATAACAATGGATGTACAATCTTACTAAATTGCAATCAATTGCATAAGCTTTTACTCACACAACATCAAGGTAGCTCAGTATTAAAAAGGAGACAAAATTCAGAGAAGAACAGATATGGGGACAGTTCATAATTTGTATTCATTTCCTTTGAAAATGGTATATCCTTTACAAAAGACCCAGAAAAACCTTCAGAGAAGAAGCACAGTTCTTTCTACATTCATCCATATCTCAGAAATTTTGACAGAAAAAGTATACTATAAATTTCTTTCCCAAAATGTTTGGACCAAAAACAGAACTAAGTATAATACTTAGTGAAAACCAAATTCGGACCCTTCTTTAGCCTTGGGATCTCACTTAAATAATGTGAGATGCAACAAGCTTCAGGCTACAGTAGGTGACAGGTGTCCTCCTTTTAAAAAACAAAAAACTAGAATAACAGAAAGGTTGATTACAATAGCACTTCTTGGCGGGTCCCTTTCTGTTATGCCTCTTGGTTGTTATGATCTGCTCTCGCAATCATTCCTCATCTTTAGAGTACATACCCATAAGGTCTGCAAGTGATGTATCATCTTCTGTTACATGCAAAATTGCTTTAACCTGGGGATTTTCTATGTCATCATTGCTGACTACAAGAGTAACTATTACTCTTACATCTTCCTCGTCATCGTCCCCTGACATCTGTTCACTAAACTGATCTTTCCATCTGTTAAAGGTATCATCATCTGGCCAATAAAAAATTAGGGTTTCTCTTTGTATCTTTATTAAAGAATTGGCATTTTCTTCTAAATCATCGAATTCTTTTCTTATATCAGCATAATACAATTGTATTTTTACCAGCTCTTCATTTGTCTTTGCCCAAAATCAATAGCCAGTCTCACTAATGATATTTGTTATTCTGTTATCGAATAATTCATCCATTTCCTTTTTCCATTTGTCCTTTTCCTTTACTGTATCAACAGATTCTAAGGCACAAGGAAATAGGGTGAATTTTTTAGCAAGATATCTAGAAAAACAGAGTATCAATTTCCTCTGTAAAGAATCTCTTTTATTTTCAAAATTATCTAATTGATTCAATAAATCAAAAATCCTCTCAACTTGATGATAAGGCATTTGAACTGCAGATATACAAATAATTGTAACATCATTATTTCTCTGTCTCCACTTCTGTGCCAGAGAATCTAATCCATTCTTTTCTTTATTTAATTCATCCATGAGGGTTACAATCCTTGTCAACTGATCATAAAAATTTGACCATTGTATTTTATCCCTCAAGTATGTCACACCCTGCCTCCATTTCTCTTCCTGCTGATTTCTAAATTCTATCTGCCACTCATGTAATTTGGTTTTTTCTGCTTCAAATTCCTCTACAGTATAGAATTGGGGTCTTTCAGGGGTGTCAGGTATCTCAATAATAGGGGTTAATCCCACAGATGACTGTGGGGGATATGCAATTCTTAATGTACTGGATTCTCCCACTTTTCTCTTTCCAAGTACCTTTTCTAATTGAGATACCCTGTTTTCTAACTCAATTCTCCTTTTTACCTCTTGATTATAGGCTTCCACCACTACTTCATATTTATTATGCATATCAGTCATTTCCCTCTCTTCTCTTTCTGCAGTAGCCAGGGAAAATTTAGAATAATCCACATTCATGTGGGCTGCCTGTACATTTGAAGTGTCAGCAACTCTTCTTACAATGATACTCCCTGTCAATCCTGAATCATCAGGCTGTGTTGAAGCAATTCTGGATCCTCTTCTCAGGGACCACATAACAAGGGCAGCTTGATCATTGCTGAACGCTGTACCCAAGAATTCCTCTTTATTTGGATCCTGGAGCCCTAAATTATTTGAAACAGAATTAAAAACTAATGCGTCAGCAATGTCCCAATTGGGCAATAAAAAAACATTAGCATTTTTTACCATCTGTCTTCCCTCATCAGGGGTTATATTTTGGAACTCTTGAACCATTTGTTCCTTTATTAGATTTTGAATGGAAGTCTCATCCTTTTCTGGATGTTCTGCTCTCATATTATTGCACCTTTTCTCAAAAATGTGCATGTTTACTCTCCACGCAAACTGATGGAAAGCCCTAGATCTTACAAAATTGTTATCAGACAAAAAATGCTAACTGGCTTGTTCCAAAATAGGGTCCAATTCCCTTCCTCTGAAATCTACTGTAGCTAATTCAAAACTTGGTACAAGGGGTTCCTGAGGGTTCCCTTCATCAATCTCTGCTTGTGTAACAAAAATTTCTCCTTGTGACCCCATTTGTTCGAATTGCTCATTGGTGAGCTGTTCTTCCTCAATACTTATTGGGGTTTGAGAAGGTGAGCCACTTTCATCAGGGGATTCTTCCTCCCTTATTATTCTCCTTCTTTTAGGGGAAGGTTCAGGAGGTCTTTCTTCTAAGACAGTGCTGGTGGTTCTAACTATCTATTTTTCTTTATGCACAATGGGCACCTGCTGTCGGACAATAGTATATCCTGTTTTCTTCCGTACCACCAGTGGACCTATTCCAATGTTGGGGGTGAAACCCAATTTTCTCATAATTTCTCTGGCTTTATCTGAAAAAGAATTAATAAAATGATGTTTCTTCTCATTCATTACTTCCATTATCTCAAAGAAATTACTCATGAGCTTATGTACTTTATCTGCATAGTTTGCAGCATTACTAAGAGGACTGAAATCTTTATCAAAACAATTAATGAATTCCAAAATTTTTGAATAGACTCTCCATTTTTCTTTCTTTATTTCTTGCTCATGGAGAGAGTATTCATTTCTTATTATATCTTCAGGAAAATAGAATTCATGCTGAAATGGACGAAGCTTGATTCTCAATCTAAGGGCAGAGTTAAAGAAACCTTCTGTATCACAAAAACGAGAGTGAGACACTGCCATTTTATATTGATCCAAAATTTTATGGAGGAAGACCCACCCTTCTTTAGTTATCACAAATTGGTGGGCTATAGTACAAGTAGGAAAAATTGATCCTGTCCCCCTTTTGTGCAAAAAGGCCTCCTCCACTCCTCCCAACTACCACAAAAATTCAGCTATCCCTACCTTCAAGGGTACCTAATAGGGTAACACATGGGGTGTTCCTTTGAAACCATAGACCCTGATGACCGTTGAGACTGAATATGGGATAATATCTCCCCAATTATGTGAAACTTTCAGATTATGGGTTTTATCCATAGGCCTGACAAGGTGCATTAATGCCTTAGGGATTCTGGGATTATCACTCAATATGAGGCACCTTAATTTGGAGGCAAAGTGCCTATCAAATCTAACGAAGCTAGCATTTTCTACTTCCTAGGTCATGTCTGCACTCCATAATTGGACTGGCAGTGCTTCCCCTTCTTGTTCTCTATTTAAAACCATTTCTTTACCAAAATAAGTGGCCCCTTTAAAAAGAAACATATGCATTAGTAAGGAATACTGACCCCAAACCTTTTCCACCTTACCCTGTGCAATCCCCACCAATCCATGATGGATCTCATTTGCCAAGTAAGATGCAAAATCAAAAATTATTTCCACACCAAAAGAAGAGATTTGGGTGATCATATACATGAAGCTCACCGGAATAAAATCTTCTTCGCCCTCTCCGAAGACTCTGCACAGGGTCCTATATATCTCCACTGCCCTGGCATTAAAACATGATTTCTTGAAGGGCTCTTTAGAAGATGATGTTATGGTTGGGAGGCCTCCAATCTGGCCTATGTGGGCTTTCAGTGCACCCTGTCTAACTACATCCCTCTTGGATATATATTCCTTTTCTAAATCTATCAGATTAATGGGCACATGATACATGGTGAGGGGTCCCAGACTGAAAACCTTCCTAATCTCCTCGGGACTGATGGTAACTAAAGCCTCACCATCTATTCTCCTCACTACCTTAGTGGCTTGGTCATAGTTTTTTGCTATGGCTTCAAGCAGGTCAAAATCCATGAACACGCTGGGGACAACAAGCTTCCCAAGATCAAAATTCCAAATATTGGCATGAGGGGCATATAACTTTCTCTCTGCAAACCATTTTTTGAATAAACTCAAACTAGTTTGAGCAGTTTGAGCATCCCGTACCCAATTACCCTTATCATACAATCCATCAGCTACCCTGAGCCTAGGGTTGAGTGAGGTCAACCTCTTAACTTGCACCGTTTCTACAGTAGACTTAGGAAGTAACTCAAGCAAATCATCATGCACATTTCTATCCAGGTAGTTTACTGCTCCTGTAAATCCTTTCTTAGGAGGCATCTTGGGCTATCCTTTTTAAAACTTAAAAGCTCACGAAGATGATGGCAGTTTTACTTACTTGAATTCTGTCTCATTTCTCCTTAGTATTCCTGCAAAAATTTCAGCGAACAGATAACTTGACAATTTTTATCAACTTTGGCACACTTTTCTTTCAGTAATAGCTTCTGCACAAGAATGGCTTCAAATCTTTTCTCGCGTGAAATGAAACTGATGCAATCTCTCTGTATTATACTCTGTTTTTCCTCACGGACGAAGCTTTCTTGTCTAATTAATACAGAGAGTGGCACTGCATTTTTTATTTAAAACTGCGCCGTCGATCTTCAAAGATCCTACGATCATGCGGTACAAAGAGAACAACTAGGAGTTATATTTTCCATGTCAGTTATTTTACCCAATGAGAGCTTTCCACGTACATAATTCTTTCTTTTGGTGGCGCTTACATTTAGACCCACTAACGACGGAGAACACGTGTTAGCATGTTGCTACTTCGTTATGCATAAAAAACAAGCACCTTGCCATGACGAGGCGGCGACAACCGTTGATCGGATCAAAAAATGATCGAAAGATATGCTACAGGACTTCTTAAGAAAGAAAGCGGCGGGCCCATCTCGCTATGTCGCTGTAATTATCTTCCTTGCAACTCTTCATAGCGAGGTAGCGAGCTCCGTTGATCTACTTCAAACTGACGTTCAAGATTTCTTGTACATTTAGTCAGATAGGTATTAATGAGAATCGAATCTCTGCATAGCTGGCACATGTCAAAGTTTATCACAGTCATCGGTCATTACACGTCATCAAAGGGGTACCCAGTAATTACTTCTTTCAATTAAAACTAATTCTGACAACGGTATTTATGACTGGTCATGCCACCTGGTGTAATTATGATAGAAGCAAGATGCAATGTCATCATTTTTAGATTTTCACGTGGCCTCGCTACTTCGCTAACGGTAAAATGCCTGAATTTTCCGATAGCGAGGTGGCGGAACTTCCGAAAAGATCAACATTCCGGCTCTGATGTCAGATATTCTAGTGGGTCCCTCTCCCCCTTTTTTATGGCAAATTGCAAAGTGTACCTGCACAATAAAGCATTTAATAAGCAAATCTCCGATCGCCGCACCTTCACTTCATGGTCCCACCGCTTAAAACTCAACACTCGCTATCTCGCTATACTTAATGAGCATGCAACTTTCAATAGCGAGGTAACGCCAGCGGTAGATCTAATCAGATCTGACGATTGGGACAAATAGGAAGAAAGGTAACCCGGGAGAAAGGAAAAGGAATACGAAAGCATATTCGCTTCTTTTGAAATTTGAAAATTTCGCGCCCGACCATTTATGAATAGGGATGAATATAGGGCTTATATGGCGAATACTTCTTATAGACGGTTTATCCAAAACCTTATACTTCACTTAGACATAGAACATCTGACTTTTCTATGGTTTAACTGAAAAATTTTTTACTGCCAAAAAAGTCAGACCAACAGATCCACCTAAGGATTTCCTACGAGTTTCCTTGCTCAAAACAACACTGATCACATCATCATATTTTAGGGTACTAGATCTAGGAACAGAGTTACTCACAGCCATTACCAAGCCATTCCAACTTTTAGGAAAAGAACACAAAATCAAGAGAGCCCTAATTTCTTCATCAAAATTGACAATCACAAAAGATAATTGACTAATAATAGTATTAAACTCATTTAAATGATATGTAATAGATCCACCTTCTACCATTTTCATATCAAATAAATGCTTCATGAGAAATAACTTGTTTGAAGTGGAGGTCTTTTCATACAATGTCACTAGGGCTTTCATCAACTCTTCTATTGTCTTTGCTTTTTTAATATTAAATGCTAGTGATGGTGCTAGGCATAATTGAATGCTTTCAATTGCCTTTCTATCTAAAAGATCCCATTCATCATTTGACATAGATCCCTGATTCTTGGCTTTTCCTTCTAACGACTTCCATAAATCCTTCTGATAAAGATAGTCTTCCATTTTCATCTTCCATAACTAAAAGTTCTGCTCATTGAACTTGTCAACCCTCAGCTTACCCTCATCTACCATTGCTCCCACTTGACCATGAGACTCCCACTAAACCATGAAACTTTCCTATAGAGAATAACTGAAAAAAAAACCTCACTATGATACCACTTCTTAGGATTAAACCATGGATAGAAATAACAATTACATGCAAATATAGCCAATAACAAAAAGTAATAGATCACACAGAAAAGAACACAAGGCACCAAGATTTAACATGGTTCACCCATTCCCTAGGCTACATCCACCAAATAGCAAGTTTGATATTATTACAATCCAATGATTACAAGCTAATTGCAATCTGTTATCCCTTATAGCTCAATACCATTGCAAGAACCTATTTTGCATCACCACTATGAAACAATCCCTAACCCTAAGCCCTTTTATACAATATTAAACTACTTTTGGGTTACTACATGTCAGCCATAAATTGGAAAATATTATTCATTACTTTAGTGGTGAATCTATGAATGGTGAATCTACAAATAATACCAAAAAAAAATTTGGGCCGATGCCCCAAGCCCCAAAGAATTTATGAACTATGTACAGTACTTTCCTGATTAATCACCACAAACTAACACAACCTTCCCAAAAAGACATCATTTACCCTTTTGAACTCTTTACACAAGGTAGCTTCTTGAAGGTCACTATAATATTGATGAATGGGCATTTCATCTATCCATGGTGAATGTGGGAGGTTTTTCCATTCTTTAGATGCTGCTAGGACATAAGTCAAAAAGGAAGACAAGAAAAATGGACCAAAGTTGTTGACAGCCACTAAGCCTTTGTGCAAATTCTTAGCAATTAGGTCTACCCAATCAATTGACTTATCTCCTTCAACAATCTTTTGGATGACGAAATACATCCATGTCTCCTAATGAGATGCATATTCATTCCCCTTAATTTTGTTCAATAGGAGTACAATATCTACAATTTCCTTGATGAAATTCTCAATGTTCAATGGTTTGGCCAATCTCCACCCACCTTCTGCCAATTTTAGAAGCCAAGACTAGGCTACCTTATTATCATAATTGATTTTTCTTTTGACATATAGGCATTCTACTTTCTCAAACATCCATGGTTCATAGGGTTCTTTGTGAGGGATCTTAAAGACCAAATAAACACTAGTTCTATTGATCTTAACTATCACTTCCCCAAAAAATTTCTTGATACACCTTGTGCTAGGATCATAATGATTTGTGCACTCAATAACTAGCTCTGGGCATGTGATCATTGTGGGAAAGGCAGTGGCCTCAAGAAACCCACTATTAACTAGTCTCTGGTATATGGAACCTAACTAGGTGTTTCTGGCTCTTTCAATGACATTGGTTAAACTTTTATTAACCAAAAATAAGTCATCAATTTCAGATAAAGAGCTAAGGAGACATGGCCTTTCAAATTTGGGCATTTTGGGGTGAAACAATGTCATGACTCGCTATGGGATAACAAGGTCTAAAGATACAAATGGAAATATTATAGAATAAAAGCAAGCACAAATAAAATTGTAGAGGGTAATGGTGGTGCACTTACAGTTTGAAAAAGCTACATCATGCGAATCATTCTCCCTACCAAATGATGCTAGAATTTCCTTTGCAAATGGAAAAATGACTAGTGAAATGGAAAAATGAATGCATTTAAGGTATAACTTACATAGGAAATTGTAGTATAGATATCGTAAGTAAATGTAATAATTAATATTCATGTGCCACGCATTGGAAAAGACCCTATGATTAATTTGTTATAAATGCCCATCAAATCTGCATGCCTATTAATGCTCCATGTCATCATGAAATGACAAATTTGCCTTTTTTCCCAAATCTTTCAATATCAAAACATGTGCCACCTTAAATTTCTTATTTATTATCTCACATGCCTTGGGAAGTGTCTTTATTGGGACCCACCTCACTTTTTTAAATTCAAATATTGAACACCTAGATGAAAACATAATGTTAGTATACAAAATTGATATCAAAGATGAAGTTGAAGTTTGAGATGATCGAGCTTCAAGTTTATCTTTCACCTCACCAAGATAGACTTGGGTAGAGAAAGTGAACTTTATCATATGGAGGATTGAAGTGAGCTCGAACTTGAACATGAAGTTAATTGAAACTTCAAGTTCAACTTCATGATTAAAAAATGACTCATAACTGAACTGCCTTAAGAGAAGAAAATGTAAGTGGTGACGATTGGCCCAACTAGGGAATGAGACTAGAAGGATCATAGACAAAATTTAGATCTTTGGCTTTATAGACTGACTTAAAATGACAAGAACAGAAGAACAGAACAAGGAAAAACCAAAACCCAAAAAGATGGTATTTACAATGAGATAGAAAATAGACTTAAAATTGGTAGAGCTCAAGGTCCTACCCATTATAGGACAAGGGAAGATCATCTCTATTGAGATACTGTAGTTTGAAGGCATTTTAGCCCAACTCCTCATATATTACAAAAGAGACTTTCCATAAGCTTTCAAATTTGGTGTGAGCTCCTTTAGGTTCCTTCCTCTTATCCCATAGTAGTACCTAATATCCTTTCATAAGTCTTTGTGGCCTTTCTCTTTGATCAAAAATTCTTTTGGCCCTTGCTTGATGGTTGGTGATATGATCTACCAACTCCCTTCTTTCTTCTTCTATTTTCTAGAGGTACAATATTCTCTTTTCAATGGGAGAATGAAACACTTCATCTTCAATTTCTTTTTTCAAATTGAAGGTAGCCAGTTCCAAAGGTAGGGATACTTGTGCTTGAACTCCATACAATAGCTCAAAAGGTGTCATGCCAATGACTCTTTTGGGAGAAGTTCTATCAACCCAAACTACTTCGTATAACTTCTTATGCCAATCCTTTCCCTTCTCATCTACTAACTTTTTCATAATATTCACCAAATTTTTATTTGTGGACTCTACCTATCCATTGCCTTGGGGAAAATAATCTAAAGCATTAGATAGCTAGACACCATGATCATAGCAATACAATTGAGTCTCTCGAGAAGAAAAATTTTGTGCATTGTTACTCACTATTTTGTTTGGTGTACCAAAATGGGTCAAAATATTTTTAGTTAAGAATATACACACTACCTATGATGTTGTTGCTTTAACAAGAACTACTTTAACCCATTTAGTAAAGTAATCAAGAGCACTGAGGATGTTCTTATGCCCTACACTTGAATTTGGATTGATAGGCCCTATAAAATCTAATCCCCACTATTGAAAGGGTTCTTCTATAATCACAAGTTTTAGAGGGAGAGCAGCTAATTGTGGTTTTCCAGTAAATAATTTGCATTTCTCACAATTCCTCACTCAATTGTAGGCAGCCTTGAACATACTTGGCTAGTAGTATCCATTTCTTAAGATTTTGAAGGCTATCACTATTGATTAAAAATGTCCTCCACAAGGCCCATCATGGAAGGTTTTCAATAATTTCTCCTACTAGTTAGCATCAACACATCTTAGAAACATGCCATCTAACCCCTTTTTGTATAAGATATCATCAATTATCACAAATTTGGCCACTCTGAGTTGAAGGCTCCTTCAATCCTTTCTTTTTAAATGGTTTGGAAATCTTCCATATGTAAATAAATAAGCTATGTTAGAAAACCATTCATCTTTCAAGCCAATAAGCAAATAATTGGGATATGGTTCTTCTTTTTCACCTTCTGCAATAAGTTTACATAGTCCTTTCCCTTGAACCAATTTAGTTGGCTGAATATCCAGGTCAAAATCTTGCACTTTTGCAACCCAAGTTGCTTGATTATTGACTGTTGCATCTTGTTGTGTGAGGATACTCTTGACTATAGTGGACGGTGCATAAACTAAAGAATGTGAATGTAGAATATAGTATCAAAAATATTTCACTACTTTCACAATAGCAAAGGCCTATTTTTTAGATAGGGAGTAATTCAACTTATGTTTCTTCAATGGAACACTCATAAAAGAGATAGGCATCTCTTCTCCTTTTTCATTCTTTTGAAGTACTATTCCTGACATGGTATGTTTTGATGCATAGCAGTACATTATAAAATCTTTTTTGAAATCAGGATGAAAAAGCATTAGATCTTTAGCAATAGCCTCTTTTACCTCTTTGAATGCTTTAGATGTTGGTTCATCCCATTTGAAATTTTTCTTCTCACTTAGCAATTTGGCCATTAGTTTGATAGTCTCTGCAAAATTAGGTACAAATTTCCTAAGGAAATTGATTTTCCCAAAGAATGATTTAACACCATTACAATTTATAGGAAGACACAACTGCTTAATAGCTTTTACTCTCTCTAGATCAATTTTGATTCCTTCTTTTGAAACCAAGTGCCCGAGCAACTTATCCTCAATTATAGCAAAAATTGATTTGTTAGCATTCAATAAAATTTCATGTTTCCAACATTTTTCAAGTACTTTCCTTAGATCTTTCAGGTGTTTCTTTCATCTTCTGGAAAACACTATCATGTCATCAAGATACACTATAATATATCTATCCAGCAAATGACCAAAGGTTGAATTCATGGCTCGTTGAAACGTGGCACCTGCATTTATTAAGTCGAAAGGCATCCTCTTACAGGAAAAAGTGCCCCAAGGTGTTGTTAATGTTATTTTGTGTTGATCTTCTTCAAAAACTTGTATCTGATTATAGCCTAAGAAGCCATCTAAAAAGGACATCATCTTCAATCCAACAACTATTTAAAGGATTTGATCCATTATAGGTAAGGAAAAATTATCATTCAAGCTTGCTTGATTAATGTTTCTAAATTCAACACAGATCCTTATCTCTCCATTCTTCTTTCTGACTAGCACTATATTTTCCACTTAGGTGGAATGATGAATTGGAAAGATGATGCAAGCTTTAAGCATTTTGTCTATTTCTTTGAAAATTGCATCAGAAACCTTTGGATTGTATGTTCTCAACTTTTGCCTAAAAGGGGTAGTACCTAGTTTTAGAGTGATATGGTGTTTGAATTGTCCACTTCTGAAAGTTTTTAAGTCTTCATAAGACCAAGCAAAGACATCAATGTACTCTATAAGAAGTTTGATGAATCTTGCTTTCTCATCTTCTTTGCAATAGGTTCCCAAGTTGATAATTTTGGGATCACGTTTGTCTCACAAATTGACCTTTTCATAATCAATATTTGGATCTTCTTTAGGTAATAAATCTTGGGCTAGGAAAGCATCTCACCTATCAAAAAGATTTTCAAGTTCAACTAGGCCTTTTGGTATCACATTTCCTTTTAATTGTAATACATCACTTTCATCAGTGAGATAAAGACAAAACTCTCTACATTCAAAATCTAAACCTTCAAAATAATTAGTAAAGAATTATTCAATACTTTCTAAAATATCATTAATGTGAGCATCATCCTTAAATACTTGCCATGAATCATTATTGTCTAGGACACTTGGCCTGTGAATGATCTCAACTGGATATTTTCTATTTATGAAGTCTAGGTGAGGAATTAGTAAAGAGGTTGATACTACTAGAGAGTCTACTTTATCATTTAGTTCTCTAGGGATAGCTTCAATTGCAAAGGATTCAAAATCTTGAATCTCATCCAACACATGATTCCTGTAATGTTTCAATCTTTGATTCTTAACTGAGAACATTTTTTTAACTTGCTTTATTATTAATTCAGCATGTCCCCTTTCCTTTAGCAATTTAATATTCCTTTTCTTGGCTTCTTCTATACCTAGAAGTAGAGCTTCATATTATGTTGTATTATTGGAGTTTTCAAAAGCAAGTTTGTAAGAGGAAGGAAAATTCTGACCATCAGGAGATATTAGCATTATGCTTGCCTCGAATCCATTAGAACAATAGCTCCCTTCAAACTCTAAAGTCCATAGTGAGTCTTCAACTTCTAATTTCTCAACTGTTTTCTCATTTTCAGACAAAATCAAATAGTTAGCAAAATTAGTCTCTTGATAAAGGATTTGAGATTTGGGATCATTAGATGGAAAGATTGTGTATTTGGATTTAGTTTTAAGTAACAAAGTTACTTTTTCTTTCCCAATAGGTATGACAGCTTGAGACCAATCCATTTTAACTTCCCCTCCCAGTTCTCGGCAAAAAGTTTGCCTAAGAAGCATACCATAACTAGTAGGAATGTCTGCCACTAAAATAGTAAGCTTAATTATTTTCTAAGGGTAAACTACTAAAGAAACTTGTGCATCTTTATTCTGACCTATTAAAGGCACCTGCTTGGAATCCATGGAATAGCACTTCCCAAAAGTTTTGGTTAGAGAAAGATCAAGAGCCTTTGCTACTATAGCTGGCATTATGTTATCAAAAGCACCTAAATCTATGATATAGTTGTTTAAATGTCAACCATGAAGGAAGAGGGATACATATAATGGTTCAGGTTTATGAAAAGAGGGAAATTTGGGGCTAACTTTATCTAGTTGGACTATCTCTTCCTGGTTATCAGATGCTTGGGTTTAAAGTTTCTTTGCTTGAGGGGTTTCACTTGTTTGCTTGGCAGACATCTCATTACTTCCTAAGACTTTGACTTCATTTATTTTCCTAGTTGCTACATCAGGAGAAGACTGATGAACATATTCAATCAGTTTATTCAACTCTTCAGGGTTCATTCTTAAATACTCAGCAGGAGAAATTTGTATTTTGGATGCTTTATAGAATTCAACAATGTCAAATGAAGATCAGGATCAGATCTTTTCAAGATTTGAGTTTTTTACTGTGTGGGTGATGACTTATTTTCACTTTCCCCCTTTGTTTTTTATTCGTTTGCCTAAGTAGGAGTTACATTATTTTTAGAATCATCAGCTTTAGTGGCCCTCTATACATGGGTTAAGACTGAACATGCAACTTCTTCTAAGTTTACAAGGATATTGTCACTTCTATTAGAATTAGATTCATAATCAAGCTAATAGCTTATAGGGTTTCCAAGTTCTTCAGAAGGTTCTTCCTCTATTTTAACATTAGCTGAGGCCACTTTCTCTGCTTCAAGTTGCTGATATCTTATATTCTCATGACAATAATTTCCTTGATGATCATTTGTAAGATGAAAAACACACATGCTAATTTTATTAGGTGGAGCTTCAATCTGCAATCTTTGTTGATTTGGGGGTAAAGTAATTTGTTTTCCTTGAAAGCTTCTTTGACCTAGATACTTTCCAGGAATGCCTTGGTACTGGGTATTCATCTTAGGAGTTTTCTTCTTAATAGTCATCACATCATTCATGAGTTTCTGAACTAATGGGCCTAATTTTTCAAAAGTAGATGGTTGTGACTTTGAATTTTGCATTTCCCATTTCCACTTTTGTGTGGCTAAAATATCATCCTCTAATTCAATAGCAAGTATTTGAGTAGCATCAACACCCGCTACCCTATATCTCCTTAAGTGAAAAATGATATCTGGAGGCATTGCATTGACAGAGAAACCTTTGCATTTTTCTGCATTAGGTCTCTTACTAGCAAGGATTTTATAAAGTATTTTATTGAATTTTGCTACAAAATCTCTCATGGGCTCATGTACTTCTTTCTTTAACTAGGTCAATTAGAGGAGTAAGGTATGTTCATCATCAGCAAATTTAAACCTATTTTCAAAAGCATTTTGCATCTCAACCCAGGTAGTGATGGACCCTTGTGGGGGATTGTGAAACCAATTTGCAGCATCATCAATCAAGGTTTGTACAAATAGCCTAATAGCTACATCTTCATGAGTGACAACAAGAACTACACAAGTAGTGTTAAAGGTATTGAGATGTTCATCAGTAGATTTCTTCCCATCTTCATTGAATTTAGGTAATACTTCTCTAGCATGTTTAGAAAGATGATTTAGGTTAGCTCCAAGGGCCAGGGTGTCATGTCCCCTTTTCAAATAATAAAAAAATAATAATCTTTGCTAAGGCAAGCAGGCCCAAGAAAGTGAAGTTTCGGAAAAAGGGGGTTAATCTTTGGAAACCATTGGACTAATAAATGAAATTATTATTAAAATATGTTTCATTAACCTCTCTTGGACATGAGTTACAGTTATGCCCTCTTATAAGGGGTTTGGAAGCATTTTGGGTGGATTCCAAAACTTGATTTTTGCTCATTCTTTGTTATTCTTCAGAGGCTGCCAAACCTGTGGAGAAGGAGACCCAAGAACGGGAGTTTGCAAGTTTCCAGGGAGACCCAAGAATGGGAGTTTTCAGGTTTCTAGGAAGGCTAAGGATGGGATTTTGAAACCATTCCATGTGCATGCTCATACAGAGTTTTCCTTTGTGCTGAACAGTGCAGATTTGTGGGTTTTCGGGTGTGTTTTTTGTATGAGTTTGGTGTTTTCAGTTGAGTATTTCATATCAGTTTGGGTTGCTGCTGTATTTCAGACTTTAAGGTGTTAAAATAGAGCTGAATATATTTATTGGGACGTGATTAAACTTTTTAGATAGATTATTAGTGTTTTTGTGGAGTTTCCAGGCATTTTTGTGTTAATTTCGGGAGCTCGATGAGCATAGTTTTTGTCCTACATTTGAGAACTGTTGTGTAAAGGCTATAAGGATCTGAAAATTTCATTTTTTAGGCTATTATGCTGCTGAAATTTTTGTAAAAATTTCCACTTTCAGATTTATTACTAACAGGTGAAGCTGTGAAGCTTTTGGCACAATTTCTGGCATACCCGATTTGGGGTTTCTTGAGAAATTTGGTGGATCTTTGTGATATTAGTTTTTTGATCTTGAAAATATGATTAGAGGTTGGAAATATCATAAAAAATCAGAAAAGGGAAATTTCAGTGGTATCAGAGCCATGATCTTTCTAGCCTAAGGGTTTGTAGAAGTTGCATGTCAGTTTTGACAACTACCCAGATCTTGCATTTCAGTTTTTAGAACTACCCAAATCTTGCATGTCATAATTTATGGTTGCATGTTGCTTCTAATCAGTTGCATGTCAAAAGTTATGGTTGCATGCTACTTCTAATCATTTTCATGTTAGTTCTTGGTGAATTTGGTGGTTGTAGAAGTTTGCATGTCAGTTTTGACAACTACCTAGATCTTGCATGTCAGTTTTGACAACTACCCAGATCTTGCATTTTTGACAACTACCCAGATCTTGCATGTCATAATTGATGATTGCATGTTGCTTCTAATCAGCTGCATGAAAAAATTTATGGTTGCATGCTACTTCTAATCATTTTCATGTTAGTTCTTGGTGAATTTGGTGGTTGCATGTTGCTTCTAATCAGTTACATATCAAAATCTATGGTTGCATGCTACTTCTAATCATTTGCATGTTAGTTCTTGGTGTTTGAAGAAGTTATATCCTATTGGGAATAAGCCATGACATGTCTGAATAGTTGATTGAGCACCACCGTATAATGAATGACATGTTGTCGAACCCAGCTAAGGTGGATAAGTTGAATAGATTTCTATTTGGCAGATTTTCTCATAGGGCAGATGACACAATTACCAAGAATTTGCATGCAGAGTTTGAGAAACTAGCTGATAGCCAGGTAGAGGTCTCAGATTCTACTCTGCCACAGGAGGTGGTGGGAAAGGATATTACACAGCTTGATAGTAATGGTCAACTTGATACTCAAACTGAGACAATTGTTTACAGGTCGGCAAAGGGTGATGCCACAAGTATTCAGGATGGTATAGTTACAATAGGCAGTGACTACAATGTAGTGGGTTCAGATGATGATTATGAGGATGTTGTTGTGCAAGATGGTGAGATACCTGGTAGAGATTAGCAAACATTGAGCATTCATGATTTTGTTGAGAAAGAGTACCAGGCATAGTTAAATGCTTCACCACATGAGGTTGAGGCTAGTAGTACTTCACATGATTTGTCCAGCCAGCTGAAGGTGAACAAAGATAGTATTGTGACTTCATTATCTTATCATGACAAGTATGTGGAGTTAGTTGGTATTGGTCATATTACTCAAGTGAGGAGTTTTCTTGAGTTACTAGTTGATTCTAGTTTACGGATGTGGACTTGAGATTATTATATTGGCATTTGGGATTCAGTTGACTGGAGATCTTTAACACTTTTTGGTAGCAGTGTTTGTTTGGGTGCTATCATGGATTTGATTACCAGATTATAGGGTGTTGTCTTTTCTTGTGCCAGTATCTTGTCTAATGTTGATATTAGTTTTTATACATCGATGTTGGGCTTTGTTCATATATCCGATCGACCATACTTGCTGGAATGTGTTGATGATCTTTCATATTTGGCAATATGTACAGATGAGTCCCAGGATCATATTGGCATTGATGACATCCAAGAGGATGTAGTGGGCAATTTTGAAAACTTTGTTTCCTTGGGTACAGAGGAGTTGGATAGCAGTGCTAATGTCTTTGATACTCCATATGTTGATATGAGCTTTAGATTTGATTCACAGGATATGGATTGTAATACTCTAGAGACTAGTGACTTTGATTATACTCCTTTAGACAGTGCATCAGAGGAGGTTTGTAGGAGATAGTCAAGCCAGTGCCATCATGTGTCTAATTAGTTGAGAGTTAGTGACCGAGACATTGCTATCACTTGCCAACATTTTGATGCTGCTCATCAGTTGTTAGAGTTTATGGATGGGGTTCTCCTACTAGTGATGAGTAGGGAGGAAGTTATCTTTTCTTGACAGAGATCCACTCTTTATGGGAGGCTATTCGAATTTTGAGACAGAATTATATGCAGTTGGTAGCCGATAGAGATTATCTTATGGAGTGGGATAGTACAGCATATGATGCATTGTTGGCCAAGGAAGATGAGGTGAGTGAGCTCATTGAGCAGCTTGAGGTGACTTCTGAGATTCTTGAGAGTACACAGTTGGCTTTCAAGGAGTCACAGTTTCATTTGGCTAAGGTGACCATGGAGTTAGAGCAACTACAGTCTTTACCTGATTCTATACAGTCACAAGCTATGGTATTTGGTGATCCGAGGATGTCCATAGCCGAGATTGTCAGAGACAGTGGAGATGGGGATGCCTCCATCCTTGATACTAACATTGGCATATCAGGTTCATTCCCACTAGAGTCAAGTTTAGTTGAGTTGGGTGTTGTAGCAGATTGTTGTATGCCTGACAGGGTGGTGGCCTCTAGTACCAAAGGCACAGAGACTAGAGATGTATCAAAGATCATGTGTGATGTAGGTGAGTCGGCAGTTGGCATGGTTCCTACTAGTAATACTACTCCCTTGGTGATATCTTCGAAGGTAGTAGTTAGTTCCAACATGGTTAATGATCAATTGCAGTTAGTTTCATCTGGATTATAGTCTGAGCCACTGACTAAGATTGGCACATTCTATCAGCATTACACTGTGAGGTACGCTCATCAATTTACCTTTGATGACCATGTTGATGAGATAATGATATAGAGATGTACTTTGGTTCCTAGTGCTTATCATCAGTTATGGGACATCTTGATGCCTCAAGATGAGAGTTGTGATGGGCATGACATGGTGATAGGTTCTGCAGTTGATAGCTTGATAATATGTGACTTAGAGCACGATTTTGGGAGTGATGCGTCGATGGGTGTTATTATTGATTCTACTCCTTTGGCTATGACATCTCCTGACTTAGCTAGTGATCAGTCACAGTGGGTTGTATCACTTGTTCATGGTGAGCTGTTGACTGAGGTTGGTTTTTTTAATCAACATTATATTGCAAGGTATGTACATTAGTTAGCATTTGATCCTTGTTTTGAGGAGTTGATGGCAGGAAAATTTGGTTTGGATTCCATTTCTTACTCTTTATCTCGTAATGTCTTTTCACCATCAATAGTGCATGGAAGTTATGGTTATGAGATAGTGGCCAGTAATTTGCAGAGTGGTGTTGACTGCAGGAGTTGTACAGTGTGTGGATTCTCCATACTTGGTATAGTTTCATTCGAGAGCATTCACCATTGTTGCAGAGTTGGATTGTACATTCCGTATAGGCCAGTGGGATGCGTTGATGGTATTTACTGTGTTGGTAGTTTGATTTGTCCACCTTACTTGGGTTTTGATGTTCTAAGAGTTTGTATCTTATGGGTTTTTGACTATGGTAGTGGTGATTTTGGAGTTTGGTTGAGCTATAATTGTCAGTTTTATTATGGATTCCTCTTGGTCATATTGCAGAAGATATTGCAGGAGCCTGTATTAATTGGTAGTAGTATAGTTCATGACTACATTTGGGATCCAGGTGGATTGATTGGTTTATTGTTCAGCCATTGCTTGAGGACAAGAAATTTTTTGGAGGGGAGGACTTGTCATGTCCCCTTTTCAAATAATAAAAAAATAATAATCTTTGCTAAGGCAGGCAGGCCCAAGAAAGTGAAGTTTCGAAAAAAGGGGGTTAATCTTTGGAAATCATTGGACTAATAAATGAAATTATTATTAAAATATGTTTCATTAACCTCTCTTGGATGTGAGTTACAATTATTCCCTCTTTTAAGGGGTTTGGAGGCATTTTGGGTGGATTCCAGAACTTGATTTTTGCTCATTCTTTGTTATTCTTCAGAGGCTGCCAAACCTGTGGAGAAGGAGACCCAAGAACGGGAGTTTGCAGGTTTTCAGGGAGACCCAAGAATGGGAGTTTGCAAGTTTTCAGGAAGGCTAAGGATGGTAGTTTGAAGCCATTCCATGTGCATGCTCATATAGAGTTTGCCTTTGTGCTGAACAGTGCAGATTTGTGAGTTTTCGGGTGTGTTTTTTGTGGGTTTGGTGTTTTCAGTTGAGTATTTCATATCAGTTTGGGTTGCTGCTGTATTTGAGACTTTAAGGTGTTAAAATAGAGCTGAATATATGTATTGGGATGTGATTAAACTTCTGAGATAGATTATTAGTGTTTTTGTGGTGTTTCCGGGCATTTTTGTGTTAATTTCGGGAGCCCGATGAGCATAGTTTTTGTCCTACATTTGAGAAATGTTGTGTAAAGGCTATATGGATCTAGAAATGTCATTTTTTATGCTATTATGCTGCTGAAATTTCTGTAAAAATTTCCACGTTCAGATTTATTACTAACAGGTGAAGCTGTGAAGCTTTTGGCACAATTTCTGGCATACCCGATTTGGCGTTTCTTGAGAAATTTGGTGGATCTTTGTGATATTAGTTGTTTGATCTTGAAAATCTGATTAGAGGTTGGAAATATCATACAAAATCAGAAAAGGGACATTTCACAGGGGACCTACTTGTGCACCCCACAAGTTAGCAGCCATTCTTGGTGGGATAAAAATCAAAAGTTGAGTGTTAAAATGAGAAGGTACTAGTGTCCCTGGTAAGATTAAGGCTTGGAGGTTTATAGTTGCAAGGGTTGGTTTTTGAGGAGATGTTGCTCTACTTTTTCTTTTAACAAATTTTTTGTATTTCTTAGAGAGATCAGGAGAAAAATTAAGACTCTTTACAAATTCATAGGACTGATCAATAAACCCCTTCCTTTCTTCACATGGAGTATACTTCTTCCTAGCTAGTTTATCACAATAGAACTAACATTCAATATTCAAAATGGTCTAGGAACTAGTCTATCAATCACTGCTTCTTCATTAGCAATAGGTACACCTCTAATGAGTTTTGCCCTTTCTTCTTCTCTTTCAAGTACTTGATTAACTTGTGTAAATTGTTCTAGACTAGTTTTCAATTTCTAGGCTTATTCACTTAGATTTGAAATAATGTCCTCTTGAGTGTTGTCAAACCCAAAGCTTGGTTGAAGTACTAGGAAAATTTCATGATGAGGTGAAACCATATCTAGTCTCCCTAGTAGAGTTGCCAAAAACTATTAATAAAAAGTTTTTCATCAATGATTTTATATGCAAAATAGACAAAAATGTATAACAACAAATGAATTCCTTTATAGGACTAAGGAATTCTCTACTTAAAGTTTCTTCAATAAAATAGGTGTAGCTACCTTTATTGCAAATAATAATTTTTGATCTTTAAACTCAACAGAAAGATATTTTCAAGATACAATGTGTTGACAATGTTGAATCAACTTATTCTATCTCATCAATATAAAATAGGATTTTATGATAAAGAATCACTCAATTTTAACTATCAATATTATCCACATAATTGAAAATTAACTAATTGAGTAGGCAGATTTAATAAAACTCACTTCCCATAGCTTCCTAAACTTTGAATTCGCAATTCCAAAATTGGTGACAAACATAGCAAAAGCTTTTATATAAATAGTATCTTCAAAAATACTGATTCAAACAAGCAGATAACAGTATCTACTTTCAAAAGCTTTTAATAAAATCAAACTACAGAGTTTTCTTTATATTTTCTGAAATCTAAAATGCTACTTCTAAAACTTAGGATTAAACCTGAAACAAAAATAGTTTTTTCTATCGGTCTACTAGAGATTAACTCTATGCAATACCAGTTATTACATATTTATAAGGCATGGGGCTAGACAGTTTCCAAAATTACCTTGCCAGGGGTAAAATAGTCTTTTGGTTAACACAACTATCTTAACTAAAATGAAAGAAAAGCAAAGCAATAGAAAAGAACAACTAAGAAACTATGTGTAACTACATCTTTTGATCAGGTGGCACTATCCCTGCTAACCACATTTCTTACCACTTTCCATGCTTCGTAGGTAGTAAAAAATGTTGAAATAATAGATTAATGGGGCAGACCAATGTAGGCAAGCCATAGCTTCCAAATTTTCTTTCCTTTCTTTAATTTTTCTATCTTTTCTTCATGCATTTGCAAATGTTTCAGATTAATTATCAACATGGCTTTAGTGTGTGCTACATTCAAGAATTCTTTCTTAGTTGGTTTGTTCTTGTCTTGAAGTTCTTGGAGTTTCTTCTAAACCTCTTTGATCACTTCCTCAAATTGGGCAATAGAGTCTTCTTCTTTTCCTATGAAATGCTTGACAAACCACTTAAGGTCTTCCTGAATTATTTGATGTATGACCTTAAGTTTTTGTAGTGTTTCTTTGATTTCAGTCATGCCTTGTATTAATGCTTCATTCCTCCATTCAATACAATCTTTGATTGTGTACAAGGCTTTCTAATCTAAACCTACCACAGGACATTCAACCTAAAACTTTGTAGTCCAAACTCTTGAATGTCTTCTAGCCATATCACTACCTTTGCCTAATTGTTTCTTTCCTTCTCATATCCTTCATTGCTTAGTTCTACCTTTTTAGTGATGGTTGATATTTTTTCAAATCCTTATCCATGAGACTTATATGTTTCACAGTGTCATCCAAGATGCCTTGCACCCATTCTCCTTCTGTCTTTGCAACTACTTTGAATTTGTGCAAGTTATCAAGAGATTGTTGATTAGTTGTAGAGGGCACATCAACAATCATTGACATCTTTTTGATAGGTTTTGCTTTAGGATGAAGGATGGTGTTGATTTATTGTGCCATACTCTTTATTGTCTCCTTCATCTCCTATTTATCTTGTCTATCCTTCCATACTATGTGTGCAATTTTCTTGTTAGAGGCTTCAAAGAATTCCATATCTACTTCAAGGTTTCCTTTTACCAAATCAACCTTTGTTATCTAGTAGTCCTGTGGAGCTTGGGATTTGCATGAGCTTCCATCTAATGGCATGGCTATTTCAGTCGACCAATGCCCTGAATTTTTATCAAACTTGATCCTCAATTTTGTCCTAGCTTTCTTCACTTTAGGTGTTTGTTCCAAGCATTTACTAACTAAATCATCAATTGGCATGGAAAGGGGAACCATGCTCCACTTCTTCTCAATAGAAGTCTCCAACCATTTAGGTTTGACTAGTTCTTTATCAGTGGTAGGGGAGAACTTAGCCAAGGCAAGATTACTCTCCTAGCTTTTAGTATTCACTAGTGATTTCTAGGGTTCAGGTACCCTATCTAGCATAGGTGGTTCTTCTAAAACCTTGAGATCAACTATCACTTTACTCTTTCCCTTGGTTGTTGATATCTTCCTTGTGCTTGAATAGGTCACTCTTTTAGTTTTAGGGGTCCTTGCTTAAACTTGAACTTGAAGTGATATTGGAACTGCTTCAGCTTCAACTTCAACCAAACCTACAATAGGACCATGAATATCTTTATTAGTGATCACTTTTTTCTTTTGAGGAGCCCTTTTACTTTTGATTTTTGAAGACTTCCTAGCTGGGTCAAGGATGGCAACAATTTTTAATTTTATCCAACTTGCAGTCCTAGCCAACACATCCTTAGTGCGAGAGAATACATCATCCTCTTCTCTTCTTCCCCAATCAATTTTGGGAATAGGCATGCATTCAATTTAATTAATGTAAAATGGGTCAAGAACTTCTTTAGAATCTTCTTCTTTCAGCCCGCATGCATCAAAATCCCAGTAGTCTTCTAACTGTGGTATGTGAACAAGAGAGACTACATTTTTAATATTGTTCTTGACAAACCCTATATAATCAAAATCTTCCCAAGGGGAGAAGGGTTTAAAGCATAGACAAGTCAATGATGCTTCTATTAACATGGATTTCTTTAGACTAGGACACCTATAGTGGTCAATTTCAATAGGAAAGAATACAAAAGTAGACCTCTTAGAACTTTCAAAATACTCTATCACAGAGACAAATTGTCTGCACATTTTAGATAAAACAATAGAGTCTAGGCAATAATGAGGTAACTCCAATGGTTCACTAGAAAAACCACCTATTATGAGATATGTGAACATAGGGAACTGAATGTATAAGTATTCATAGACTTGTATAGCTTGCATGGCTTCTTCAAATAGTCTATTGTTTTCATGACCTTGAAGTTCAAAGACCGACCTTCCCAAAAAGACATCATTTACCTTCTAAACTCTTTACACAAGGTAGCTTCTTGAAGGTCATTGTAATATTGGTAAATGGACATTTCATCTATCCATGGTGAATGTGGGACATTTTCCCATTCTTTAGACACTGCTAGGACATAAATCAAAAAGTAAGACAAGAAAAATGGACCAAAGTTGTTGATAACCACTAAACCTTTGTGCAAATTCTTAGAAATTAGGTCTGCCTAGTCAATGAACTTATCTCCTTCAACAATATTTTGGATGAAGAAATAAATCCACATCTCCCAATTAAATGCATGTTCATCCCCCTTAATTCTATTCAATAGGAGTACAATGTCTGCAATTTCCTTGATGAAATGCTCAATGGTCAACAGTTTGGGCAACCTTGACCCACCTTTTGCCAGTTTTAGAAGCCAAGACTGGGCTACCTTATTATCATAATTGCTTTTTCTTTTAGAATATAGGCATTATTCTTCCTCAAATGTCCATGGTTCATAGGGTTCTTTATGAGGGATCCTAAAGGCCCCATAAACACTAGTTCTATTGATCTTAACTAGCACTTCCCCAAAAAAATTCTTAATACACCTTGTGCTAGGATTATAATGATTTGCACACTCAATAACTAGCCCTAGTCATGTGATTGTTGTGGGAAAGGTAGTGGCCTTGAGAAACCCACTATTAGATAGTCTCTGGTATATGGGACCTAATTGGGTGTTTCTAGCTCTTTCAATGACATCAGTTAAATTTTTATTAACCAAAAATGTGTCATGAATTTCAAGCAAAGAGCTAAGGAGACATGGCCTTTCAAATTTGGGCATTTTGGGCGATACAATTTCATGAATCACTATGGGATAATAGGGTCTAAAGATAAAAATGGAAATATTATAGAACAAAAGAAAGCACAAAGAAAATTGCAGAGGGTAATGGCGGTGCACTTACAGTTTGATAGGGCTATATCCTGCGGCTTGTTCTCCCTACTAGATGACACTGGAATTTCTTTTGCAAATGGTAGAATGACTAATGAAATGGAAAAATGAATGCATTTAAGGGATAATTTACAAAGGAAATCATAGTATAGATATGGCAAGTAAATGTAATAATTACTATTCATGTGTTGTGCATCGAAAAAGACCCTCTGAGTAATTTGTTATAAATGCCCATCAAATCCACATGCCTATTAATGCTCCATGTCATCATGAGATGAAAAGTTTTCCCTTTTTCAAAATCTTTCCATATTAGAACATGTGTCATGTTAAAGTTCTTATTTATTAGCTTGCATGCCTTGGGAAGTGTCTATATTGGGACCCACCTCACTTTTTTTTTAATTCAAAGATTGAATGCCTACATGAAAACATAATGTTAGTATACAAAATTGATGTCAACATTGAAGTTGAAGTTTGAGATGATCAGGCTTCAACTCCAACTTCAACTTCACCAAGACTAACTCGGGTGGAGAAAGTGAACTTTTTCATATGGAGGATGGAAGGGAGCTCAAACTTGAACTTGAAGTTAATTGAAACTTCAAGCTCAACTTCATGATTAAGAAATGACTCAAGACTAAATTGCCTTAAAACAAGAAAAATGTAAGTGGTAACAACTTTAATTAAATAAGAAAAAATTTATGGACATATATTTAAATATATACATGTGTACACATGTACTTGATATATCCTAAAAGACTCTACATGGTTTTCTTTGACTCGTTATTGATGATGCACCAACCTTATTTGATGCAAAATGTGTCTTGTACAATTCAAAAATATCATGTGCATTATTTACATGAACTCCCATATAATTCCTTTGATGCTTTTGTAGAGCACATTTGATGAAAGCTCCAACATTGTCACATCTACCTTTGCAATGTCCACTTTCAAAGAAACTCCATATATGTGGTATGTTTTCATTACAATCATATTGATAAAGTTCATAAAATAGTTTAGATAGTTTGAACTCTACAACACACCCATCTAACCAAACATAATTTTTATCAATATTTATGTCCCTTTCTTTGATATATGCAAAACAATTCTTAAAACAATGTTCTACACAATGAATATTGTGTTCTTTATCATCACTTATATAGAAGTGATATTCTATCTAGATGACTTGTGCTTCATATGTGCTTTGAATACCATCCAAATCTAACTATGCATGATGATAGCACACTTGTATTGTAATAGTAAATTAGTCTAAATAATTAGTCTGATTAAATAGTCTTTTGGTGAACAAAAGAATAGTTTTATGCAAAGTCAACAATTGATAAAATGGTTCCAAGTGGAAAATTAACTCTAAGTGTTTGAAATTATTTTACTTGCCTCTTTGCAAAAAAGAACATGACGAATATATGGTTGAGTCAAACTTTTAAATTTGTCCATAAATGCTCCAATAGTTATCTCCTCTTCAATATAGTCTAATCTTTTGGATTCTTTCCCAAATTTAGTTCATTCCTTACATGCTTGTAACCCTAGAAATTTATCATTTTTGTGACATACATATCTTCATTTTTCAAAGGAAAAAGAGTCAAATTAGTAGATGTGTCATATGCTCCTGTAATGCAATTAATTTGACCAACATGATCATCTATTTTTTTACGTAAAATAGTGAGATGAGCTCACTTCATCTAATAGGAGGAGCATTTATGCAACCAAAAGTCTCTTCTATAAATTTTCAATAAACCTAATAGTGGAGATCAAACTCTACATGATAATGATGACAAAATGTTTCAAACAGTTTGTAATATGGATTCAATCTTTCAAATAATGTCTACCCAATCTTTACATCAAGATTTTAACTAAAAAATGAGGCATACATTTCATGGTGTGTTATGTCCAACCAATGTTTTGTATGATGTTATTAAAGATTAACTCTAATCCTATGTATGAGATCACCTATAGTATTTGAAAATGGATGAATATTATCATTTCAAAAGGATATTACCAATTTTTTTATTCTATCATCAATCTTATCACAATGAGGAGCTCTACACATAATTTCCCAATTTCCTTCCAAAGTGTTGGCATCCAAAACCATTATACTCTTTAACATATTTTGATATGGGTTTTCTCCTAAAACTAATATGTGATGAAATTGAAATTATTTGTCCATTTTGGGATATAGTGCTACCAACTATAGATGTTAGCATAACTCTTCTTGTCATGAATGTATCTTTACTTTGAGTTGTCTTCCCTAGAGAGCTCAAACCTTTCCTAACATTTTTTATAATACCACTTTGCATGTTAGAAATTTTTTTCTTTTCTGATGTTGTGTCTACACCCTACATTTTTAATGCCTCCTACAAGTTTTTTCAATAAGAAAATAAGAAAGTACTTGAGCTTTTTTAGGTGTTTCCAAATCATCAAATTTACTTCTTATTTCTTTTACTATCTTATTCAAAGCTCTTTTTTTGGAAAGACTTAACGATTCAATATCAACAAGTGATTTCAATTCATTCACATCTATTGCAAGTAAATAATCTAAGTTTGTATGTAAGATATTTTTCTTTATGCTTGTAGCTAGTCTTATGCATTCATCTATACCAATTTGAGAAATTGATCATAACCCTTCTCTAACTTCCACTACTTCATGTCCTAAATTATTATGTCCCCAACCTTCTCCAACATGTATTTTCTCATCTTGTGCTCGATTGTTGCAAACTATATGCATATAAATGAATGAAATTAGAAAATTATTTATAAAATTGAAAATATGCATCCATAGGAATTTACATGTACATACTCTTTCTTTTGATGATGACTTTCTATTGTTTTTTCACAAATTTTTTTCTTCTGCACCAAGTGATCTATTTCTTGCAAATTTACTTTATCTTCCTTGCTTTTGTCCCATCTTTGGTCTTCACATTTTTATCAAAATATTTCAAATTTTCTTCGGTCTTCTTCCCATTACTTCAATAATGGTGAGTTCTTGTTAGATTTTCTTGAATTGATTTGGACATGAAGGAAAATTCATATTTATATCATTCAAAAAAATTAAAAATTAATTTTTTTTTGGCTAACTGGCTTTAAACGAAGCCCTAAATCCTCCCAAAATAAAACATCTTTTCCTAATTCGATATCCCAAGTTAAGCTATTAGCTAGGAATGGATATTGGATCAACATAAAGTTCTAAATTCTTGAACCTTTTAGAGGATTATTAATTCTGAATAAAGACAGAGCATTAATATAATGTAAATATTTAAGATTAAAAAATTAAGCCAATTACAATTATGGTCTTTAAAAAATTTCCAAATAAGTTTTGCCCCTAGCACCTCATTTTTCCAACTTAAATTTTTTATGCCTAAGCCTTCAAATTCTTTAGGCCTACATATTTGTTCTCATTTTATCAAAGCTTGTTTTTTCTTATCTCTAGTACCTTGCCAGAAGAATTTTTTAAGTTTGAAGTCTAATTTTCTTTTTACTCCTTTAAATAAAGCAAGACATGACATATGATACATGGGGATGGCTAAAAGTACTACTTTGGTCATAGTCATTCTACTAGCTTTAGTTAACCATTTCCCTTTCCAACTTCCCATTTTTATCCATTTTTTCTAAAATTGTATTGCAAGCTTTACTTTTTCTAATGCCTTTTTCAAATTGAATGTTGATCTCCTAATAAAGTAAATCTACCTATAAACATAAAATGTTGTAAAATTAAAATAAATGATACTAAGTATGGAGGATAAAAATGGAAAACCCTAGATGAAACTCCACTTTCATCACATGAAAAGTACGTTTTCAATTTTAATTTTTTTAAAAATTAGTTTGACAAATCATAAAGATATAAAGGATCAATTGAATTGGGGAGCCTTCAAAGATGGAAATTATAAAGTCGAATTAGGGTATGAAAAGATATTAAATTCTCAATAACGAGATAAGATTGACATCCCTCTAAATCTATGTTGGGATCCGACATGTCTTCAAAAAGTAAGTATCTTCCTTTAGGTTTCTCTTCAAAAGAAAATTCTAGTAGCAAGTTGGTTTACCAAGATGGGTTTTGAAGAATCATCTAGATTCCCACTTTGTGAAAAAGAATCTAAAACATATGAATACTTGCTTTATGACTATCCATTTTCTAAGAATTGCTAGTATTGGTTATGTAAGAAATTAAATTAGCAAACTGCATTCCCTAATAACCTATTAAATTTTTAAAAAAGCTGGCCAAAACATGTTTTCTCTAAGGTTTATAGTAATTTATGGAAAATATCCCCTTCCATACTCCTGTGAGAATTACGGAAAGAAAGGAATAGAAGCATTTTTTGTAATGAAAAGATATTGGAGGCTTGTACTATTAAGGTAGATATCAATAATCTCATAAACTCATATGAGGAAGAAGGTTCCTTTTTAGACTGAGATGCAAATATGTGTAAAAATTAGTTTAACCTAATTAATCCACCAATGATATACACAGGATCTAACAAGATTGCTAGGAAAGAATGTAAGTGGAAACCTCCTCCTATAGGATTGTCAAAGTTAAATTCTGATATGGCTTCTAGAGGTAATCTAGGACCAATAGATTTAGGATGTATTATATGTTTAGATATCAGATTAGGCCTAACTCAATACACCAAACCTTTAGGAGTAATTTCTAATAACTTAGCCAAATTAGATTTCCTAATAGAAGCCTTAACTCTAAGTAGAGAGATATGTATTGAAAAATGGTTATCAAAGGAGGCTCACAAATTATCCTAAATGCATTAAAAAAAGAAAGACACCAAACTAGATCCTTAATTCTAAACTTGAATATGTCCTAGCCATTGTTGAACAATTCAAAGAAATAATCATAAAACATATTTATAGGGAAGGTCTTAAAAAAGAAAATAATCTCACTAACAAAGGAGCAGATCGAGAAGATATTCTAATTAGACAAGATAATATGATAAGTATAAGTTAGACATTGTTCTTGAAGTAAAATTAGTTTAAAACTTTTATTATCAAAATAAATATGTTAAATTTAGTTGATACTATGTAGTTTAATGTTAATAAATGACATATTTTTTTATTATTCAAAATATTTTCTAATATACTATTTTATTTCAAAATTAAAGTTAATAAGATATAAGTTTTATTTTTTATTATGAAACAAATTTCTTTTTGTTCTAACAGCTTGATCATAGCCAAGTTTAATTTTTAAGTTATATTCACAAGGAAGTATCAAGACAAAAAATATAAATTTGGAAATAGAAAACAAGTGCTAAAATGGAATAAATTACTCTAAGATATTTATATATGAGCTACACCAAGGATACCTATCCATCTCTGATCTTTGGTGCCCAATTGAGATGGTTTTATAAATCTAAACAAAATCTTAGGCCTAATGGCCTTCTACCTATCAGGACAAAAAAAGAAAAAAAAAAACTTAATAATAAATTTATAGTGTTTTCAACTTGATTTGAAAACTTAAATTTAATTCAGGGGTAAAATCACAAACCTGCATGGTAAGTGTACCAAGTTGTGGTGTTAAAAGTGGGGTATAAGTGGCCACTTTTTTTTTGAAATTAACAATTTATAAACTTTGACAAGAATTTGAAGATAGTTACGCTCAAAATTTTAAGATATGACAAAAATAAAAGTAGTAGTCCTTTGAATCTAGTTTCTAAACTACTATTTTTTTTCAAAGTGGTTTAGTTTTAGGTCCTAAAAAAAGGGGTCGCAAAATGTGGTACTATTTCTTCAAAAAAAAAAAAAAAAACATAACATAGTGCAAAGTGTGCCCCCTAAAATTTTAACTTATTTTTTGAAATTCTTTGATTACTCTAGTCAAAAGTTACCTAACACTATGTAGTTTATCCCATATTTTTCAGTTAATTTTATAATGTGTATTGTTTTAATGAATTTCATAATTGGACACATCCCAAAAATGTGAATTATCTATGTGCTCCCCCTAGAAATGATTGAAATCTAATCTAAAATCAAAACTTCTTTTTTTCAAAGTGTTTATAATGGAGTCTAGTTTCTAAAAAACTAAGTTGTGAAATTTGATGAATGAGCTAAAATCTACACTCCAATTAGTACATATTAGTTTTTGAGAGAAAATAGACATATATTCAAAAGAAATTATAGTTGAAAGGCTTGAAATAGTTCAAATTCAAAATAAATTATATGGTTATATATTTAACACAAAGATCTACAATATCATGTAACCTGATTTTATCGATGCTCAACTATGAGAAAACTTGAAGGAGAGTGCACTAGAAAAATCAATCATTTTTTGTATGCTTGTTGCAAAATACATCTCAGATCAATTCAGAGACTCCAAACCTTTAGGTTGGATCACTAAGAAAAATCCAAGCCTTAGGCTTGTTAGGATCCAAATCTTTTAATAGCTCGTGAGCGCTATAGTATGTGCACACTATTTAAAGCATTTTTAAATTCAGGCTTACATGGCATGTATGCTCTATAGTGTGCATGCACTTTGTAAGCTTGAATTTTGATAGAGAGGGAGAGAGGGTAGAGTGTGAGAGAGAGTAGAGGATGGGGAAAGAGTAGGAGATGGGAGAGGGTGGGAGAGAGAGACAGAGAGAGAGAGAGATTAGGGGATGGGAGAGGGAGAGAGTGAGAGAAAGGGGGGAGAGTAGGGGATGGATGAGAGAGAAAGAGAGAGAGAGAGAGAGAGAGAGAGAGAGAAATATGGAGATGGAGATCAAGATAGATACATGAAAATTTATATAGAGAGAGGGAGGGTGAAAGAGGGAGAGATAGAGATAGAGAGTAGGGGATGGGAGAGAGAGAGAGAGAGAGAGAGAGAGAGAGAGAGAGAGTAGGGGGTGGGAGAGGGAGAACAGGAGAGGGAAGGAGAGAGAGTAGGGGGTGAGAGAGAGAAAGGATAGGGTAGGGAGAGAGATAGAGAGGGAGGGAGAGGGAGGGAGGAAGGAGGAGAGACAGAGGGAGGGAGGGAGAGGAAGAGAGATAAAGAAGGGGATAGGAGAGAGGGGGGGAGTAGGGGATGGGGGTTCAGAGAGTACATTGGATGGGATTCATAGAGAGAGAGAGAGAGGCAGGGAGGGAGAGAGGGAGAGGGAGAGAGAGAGGATGGGAGAGAGAGAGGGAGAGAGGATGGGGTAGGGAGACAGAGAGAGATAGAGAGGGAGAGAGAGGGAGGGACGGAGGGAGATAGAGAGAGAGGGAGGGAGAGGGGTAGAGAGAGAGAGTGAGAAGGGGATAGGGGAGAGAGAGACAAAGGGAGATATTGATAAGGATTAGGGGATGAGGGTTCAAAGAGTGCATTAAATGGGATCCATGGAGATAGAGAGGGATATAGAGTAGTGGATGGGAGAGAGAGAGAGAGAGAGAGAGAGAGAGAGAGAAGAAGGGAGGGGAAGAGAGAGAGGATGAGGTAGATAGAGAGGGATAGAGAGAGGGAGAGAGAGTAGGGAGAGAGAGAGAGAGAGAGAGAGAGAGAGAGAGAGTGTAGGCTTTTTTTAGATGATTTCCAATAGCGCATACGTGCTATAGCATACATGCACTATGTCTTAGGCTTCACAAGCCTAAGACCAGGCCATAGAGCATGTGCGCTATAGTGCATACGTCCCATAGTGTTTGTGTGCTATTGGATATTTTGAGAAAAGAAAAAAGGTGCCACCCTTTTGGCACACTCACCTTGTGTCACCTTTTGTAAAGAAAAAGGATCTCATGACTTAAACTATTCAACTTTAACTATATCAAAGTGACATTTGTATTTAGATTTTGAAGATGATGTAAACTAATGAAATGTGTATAATTAGATGAATTTTATGTCTATAATTTTTTTTAAAAAATTGACTTAGATTTTTTACATTTTAAAAAAATTTAAAGCCCATTTTAAAATATTTTTAAATGTTAAAAGTATAGAATTTTGTTCCTAGGAAATAAATATATGAGAATAATCATATTTTTCTCTAATGATGTAATATCTTATAATTGACATGTATAGCTAGTGGGGAAAAAAATAATTTTTGATGCATATATTTTTAGTTATAAGTGTTCAAAGTCAAACTTATCAAAAATTGAAAACTATTTTTTTTTTGGGCCAAACTTTTTCTATCAAATCCACATGTTTTTTAAAAATAAATTACATATTCTTGAAGAGGATTCTCACCTCTAGAGGAACATATCAAATTTTAGTTTTTTGAACATGTTTTACTATTTTTTTCTTTTTTGAAGTGACATCTTCCTAAATTTTAAAATACCTACTTGTAATATTTTAAAATTATAACATATTATAACTACTCAAAACACTATAAAAATTTATATGACCATAATCTTGACTCTAAGACCTACAATAGGGCATTTTTACTTTTTCGAGAAACTTTATTTTTTATGGATAAATAAGCCTTGGAAGTGAGAGTTTTTTAGAAACTACTTTTTTGCTTGTGGGGTTGTCACATAGGCAGTTACAACCAAATCGTTATGGCCAAAAGGGTTTTAGCCATAACCCAAGCCGACCTAACACAACCACTAGTGGTCACATGGCAGCTTCATAAAAATAAAAATAAAACATTTTTCTTGTAATTTAGAAACCAAGTAAATAATGAAAAATAAAGCAATTTTTGGGAATTAACTATTTTTTGAAGTAGTTTTCATCTACTTTTTCATGGAGTTGAAAGAAAATTACGAAGGATCATCCTTAAGGTATTTTTTTTCACCTATTATATCTGTACTCTAAATCTCAATGCATTGAATTATATTTAGTGGAATCTAAATTAAAACATTTTTTGTCATGTCCCTGTTTTGGAGGCAATTTGATTTAATTAATTTAACTAATTAGGTTGTCCAAAATAATGAATATTTTATGAGGATGACTAATTAATTATTTTAATTAAATAAATAAGTGGTATTAAGTTAATTATTTATAAAGTTATCAAATGAATAAATATTAAAAGGTAACTTTATATTTAATTAATTTAATAAAGTGACTTGAATTATAAAATATTTTATAAAGTCACTTTATAAAAAAATCAAGAGTTCCCCTTTCGAGTACATACATGGACTTTGTAAAAGGAAAAAAAAAAGTAATATTAAAACTCATGTATTATCCCACATTGGCAAGACGGAAGCGTGGAGCAAGTGAGGAAGGGATTAAAAGAAAGAGGATAGCTCTCATTTATTCATGGTTGAAAATATCAAAGAAATTGGGAAATTTTCTGGAGATTATGTCTCAAGAGTTTGAAGGACGAAATCCCTTCAAGCTGGAAATCTTGACGCCATTGAAAGATATGGTCTTGAGATTCAACAGGGTAGCAGTCTGAAAAAGTGAAACCGAAAAAGCAGGCTGAAAAAAGCAGTCCGAAAAGAAAAACCGAAAAAGCAGGCCGAAAAAGAAGAATCGAAAAAGCAAGCCGAAAAAGCAGAACCGAAAAAGCAGTCCAAAAAAGCAAGGCTGAAAAAGTAGAATTGAAAAAGCAGGTGGAAAAAGAAGATTGAAAAAAAGAAAAGCAGAAGTGGCAACATTGAAAAAAATTATTACAGCCATCTACAACCAAGTTCCTTTGTTAGTATTGTTTTTTTTTTTTTTTTTAGGTGTGATAAGTTTCAGCTGTAGGTGTGCATTATACCAGCATTATCATTTTTATGCCAAAAAAATTTTGGCTATATTTCATGAGCATTAGAAATTTCATTGCAATTAAGGAGATAATAGTTGCTGGTGTCATTTGAGCAATTCAATATTATTATTTATCAGCTAGTTAGTTTGCATACCAATTGTTTGTAGAAATTCTAGTTGGCTATAGGTGTTCATTTCTCATGCTTAGATCATATATATGCATTAAATATTGTCAAAATAAGCTACACATTCATGTTAAGTCATTGTGTAGTCCATTTTGAGTCTTCTAGCACAAGATTCTCATTGATGCAAATTAAAGAAAGAGTCATTTAAAGCAAGCTGAAATACTATATCAGTCATATGTCCCTTGCATGTGAATTGTTTGACAAAATTCTTTGAGCCTTCAATCAGTATTTTTGAGAGCAGATTTGAGGAGGGTTATTACAGAGGACTTACAGTTGAAAGCTTATAACACCCAAAAAAACAATACTAACAAAGGAACTTGGTTGTAGATGGCTATAATAATTTTCTTCAATGTTGCCCCTTCTGCTTTGCTTTTTTCCGATCTGCTTGTTCCACCTACTTTTTCGATTCTACTTTTTCGGCCTTTCTTTTTTGGACTTCTTTTTCGGCCTACTTTTCTAATTCTTCTTTTTCAGCCTACTTTTTTTATTCTTCTTTTTCGGCCTGCTTTTTCGGTTTTGCTTTTCAAACTGCTTTTTTCAACCTGCTTTTTCAGTTCCGCTTTTTCGGACTGCTACCCTATTGAATCTCAAGACCATATCTTTCAATGGCATCAAGATTTCCAGCTTGAAGGGATTTTGTCTTTCAAACTATTGAGACATAATCTCCAAAAAATTTCCCAATTTCTTTGATATTTCCAACCATGAATAAATGAGAGCTATCCTCTTTCTTTTAATCCCTTCCTCACTTGCTCCACGCTTCCGTCTTGCCAATGTGGGATAATACATGAGTTTTAATATTACTTTTTTTTTTTCCTTTTACAAAGTCCATGTATGTACTCGAAAGGGGAACTCTTGATTTTTTTATAAAGTGACTTTATAAAATATTTTATAATTCAAGTCACTTTATTAAATTAATTAAATATGAAGTTACCTTTTAATATTTATTCATTTGATAACTTTATAAATAATTAACTTAATACCACTTATTTATTTAATTAAAATAATTAATTAGTCATCCTCATAAAATATTCATTATTTTGGACAACCTAATTAATTAAATTAATTAAATCAAATTGCCTCCAAAATGGGGACATGACATTTTTGTAGATCAAAGCATTTAATGGGGCATAAAAAGGCTAGATCAAGGAAAGTGTGATAGAATAAGAGATGAAAAAATGAAATGTCATACAAAATATAGTAAAAAATCAACCTATTTAAGTTCGTGTTGGAAACTTACAATTGGAACAATTGTTGTTTTGTCATTGATGTCAAATCTACTGATAAGAGATATTTTGATTTAAATGTCATATATATTTGATTGATGAAGAGGATTTGAGATATTTCTCATAACAATAGAACCTAGAGGAAAGGTTGAGTTATGGAAAGGAAGCTAAAATGGACATTTGATTAATTAGATTTTCACAAGACAAAGTGATAGTTTATATCATGAATGTAAAGCATAGTCAAGCAATAGAGTAAAAGATTAAGGAATGTCAAGTGATTCTAGTGTCAACCAAGCAACAATAATGTTGAGCAAATCTAGTGTTGATCAAGCATCAATATCAACAAAGAAAACTAGTTAATGCCAAGCTAAAGTGTCTTATAGCGATTGAGTGATTAAGTGATGATTGATTGTTAGAACTTAGTGATTGTCGAGTAATAGTATTTTGAATGTGTTTGAGGAATCATGATTTCGAACTGACTTGGTTGATTTCATGGGATATGGAAATTGTGTTGAAGATAATATTGATGAGTTGGATCATTAAATTCAAGAAGAGGATTTGGTATAATACCTATGATCAAATTTGAAGGATGAGAAGTTTCTAAAAAAGAAGGAAGATGAATAGATATAATGAATCTGATGAACTAGATTGTAAACCCCAAGATCCAAGGTGATCATGGAAAATGGAAAAGAAAGAATTACCTATTTAAGGAGGTATAGAGATGAAATTTAAGGGTATGTGCTTAGAGAAAGGTGGAAAAGGGATGCACAAGTGTAAACACAAGTTTGCGATGGTGATTGCAAAGCAAGAGAAAGGAATATTTGTTCAAATGTTGCTAAAGTTGATAAGTGAATTTGAACAAAAGACTTAAGTTTGATGTGAAGGGGATGATTTCTTAAAGGATTTTCAAGTGAGTTAAGAGACAAAGTTGACAAGGGGACTTATCAGTGAATTAGCACATGAACTGAATAGTGATCAAAACCTTCAAAAGTGAGTTATAGCCATATAGATCAAAACTATAATATTTCCTTTCTTAAAATTGCAAGCAGTTTGTATTGAAATCCTTTTAATCAAAGGTTGACCTAATAGTTTGTGTAAATCCTTTAGCGAGGTGAAATTCTAAATGGAATGATCGAATTCCTCTAACAAGGCCACTACTAATATGGTGATTAAATCCTCTAACTAGGTCATATTTAATAGTGTTTCTTGTAAAATTTAGTAGGGTTTGGTCCTAATAGAGCTCATTTTGAAAGAGTGAAAAGTGGTTTATCGTGATTTACATTTCCATGTTTACATTTAGCAAAGTATGTCATGTTTAGGATAGTAATTTTTTTATCAAAACAATAGAAACAAAGCAACAATAGGATAAGAAGAACAATGAAATACTTGAATGTTTACTTGTTCAAATGGTACTTATGGACCTTAAGTAATTGATTTACACCCCCAGTTATTCTAAACATTTCTAATAGTTCATGAAGAGGATGAGATTCAAGAAGAGGAACAGATTGGTAGTTCTAATGATAGAAAGACATTATTAGGCATAAGAAATCTGATGGATATGGATAAGGAGCTACTGGAAATATGAGTAACTAAGAGGAGAGGGGTGAATCACTTACCACAAAAATAATTCCCAAATCCCTTAAATGTCAATATAAAACAAACTCTGCAAAAACTCAACTTTGTTGAATGTCAGTAAACAAACAAAATATTGTAACTCGATGAATACTGAAATAGCTCAATAAATGCTTAACATAAAAATATTAAGATATTATATATAACTTAGTTCCATACACATAAAATAAATAGCATGAACACACTTGACATCAAGATTTAACATAGAAACCCAATTTGGGAAAAATCACCAATTGCAACTAATTACTAATTTTCACTCTTTTGAAGTGAGCCTTGCTAGGAGCCAACCCTGTTAAAGGTTACAAAACACATTATTAGGTGTGACCCTATTAGAGGATTTAATCACCCTATTAGGAGTAGCCTTGTTAGAGGTATTTAAATAATTCAATAGAAATGCCACCTTGTTAGAGGATTTACAAATAGTGGTTAAGCCAACTTAGTTAAGAGATTTAGATCACTTCTACAATGGTTAGAGAGAAATAATGAGATGACTTGATTCCTGATGCAAATGAATTACTGATGATAGATCTCAATTTTGGCTTGTATACTTGATCCTTCTTGATTGAAAGTATCTTTACATCTCAAAAAGGATATTCTACTTATCCTTCTAATCTGCTTCCTCTCGGCATCATTAAATCTTTAATTATGTTCCACTATGATTCCTTCCAATCCTCAACTTGACCTTATATTTATATCTTTAATATTATCAAGTCAGCTTGAATACAACTTAGAATAACTAATATTCATCTTCTTAGTCAGCAAGAACTAATAGACAAATCAATTGAACTCAATATGCCAAAACAAGAAAATCTTTTGCTAGCTGACCCCACTCAGTAGACACTAATTCAGAAACAATTTTCCTATGTTAACCAAGTGAACTCGGTTAACACTTCATATTCACAAATTTTCTTTGGTAACTAACTGAGCTTGGTTAACATTGGTTCTATCCAACATTTTCTTCATTAACTAAGTGAGCTTAGTTAACACTTAACTTTTGCAAACTTTCCTTTGACGCCTGAGTGAACTCAGTAGACACTATCTTCTGAACTCAAAAAAATCTAGAATGCTCGACAGACATAGGAAACTATCTTCAATGCCCAAGTAAGCTTGACATACACTAACTATGATGTAGGAGCATCTTGGGTTGCACTGTTATCCTCCATGTTTTCAATTTTTATCTTGCTGCTTAAACTGTGTTCTATTGAAATTGCGTTTTCTAGTTTTTGGGTACCTGTTGGAGACCATGTAACTAATTTTCCATATGAATGAGAGGCTGAAAACTTCAAGAATTGAAGAGGGCCTAGAGTAATATCTATAATATAAGGTGAAAATTTTAACTCCTTATAAGTTTGGAGATATGGAAATTGTCTCAAAGTATCAATTTCTGGCAGTTCTGCATCACAATTCTTTGTGCTTGACTTTCAAGTTAGATGGACACTTTTCCTTGGTGAATCAGCCTTTGTGCACTTAAGGGGTTGTAAAGGAAATTAAATACTACCTATAGTTCAAAGCATGAATTGCAATTCAATCAAAGCCAGGGGATATCATGATTTTTCTCGGACATCGATATCTAGACATTTAATTACTGATGCAGGCTGACTTGTGGCTCTTAAAGAATTTAATGTTAGGTTTATTTTCATTTAATATTTACTAAGAGATGACTTGTGGCTTCTCTATTTTCTAGAATGAACTATAAGTCATTTTGCTAAGTATAAATAGAGTGTTTAGGCTTAAAGCTAGGACCAATTTAAGAGATGATTAGGGAGCAGAACTACAAAGTGTGAATTTGAAGTTGGATCTTAGACCATGAATGTATTTGTATCTGGCTATAATCTAGAAGGCCTTATAGCTCAGCCTGTATGTTGAATATTTGAAGAATCAATGAAAGTGTTTTCTCTTCCTCCTTTGATTGTTGATTCTATGTGTTAGATTTCCACTGTATTAACTCTTGCAGGGTGGTTTGGAGAGCTAGGTGTGCCATTGGCCCTAGTTTTCCCTATCCTTCCTTGTGTTAGGTGGTATTAGAGCTTGAGGTTCATTCTTGTCATGATTGGATCATGTAGAATCCTATTTTAGATATTGGTTTTATGATTGCAGATTTGTGGATTTGACCTATAACTTGTAGAGGGTTACGATCTTGTAGGAACCTAATTTGTAAAGATGATTTGTGGGAAAGAAAATGCTGATAATGCTATTTTAGATTAGTTGAGACAAATTGCAACTAGATTAGATGTTGTAGCGATAGCCTAGAGGAGAGGAGCACATCTTGCTGTTGTAAGTGATGATGAGGCAGCAACACCAAACCGTAATCCAGAACTTGAAGAAGACCAAGATGAGGAAAGATTGTCAAGATTGTTTTCTAGGGAAAATTCAAAGGTTGTTGTAGAAGTTGTTCCTTATGATGGTAAATTGGATACTAATGTTGTGCTAGATTTGATCTCAGATATGGAGAAGTTCTTTGAGTATGAAAGCACTCCTGATAATAAGAACATGAAAATTTCACTTACTAGGTTGAAAGGTCATCCCTCACTGTGATGAGAGCATTTATAAACTACTAGAAAAAGGAGAGGAAAGGAGAAGATCAAAACTTGGCTAAAGATTGTGAACAAGGTAAAGAACAAAATCCTTCTAGCTAATTACTAGGTTAGCTTGCTAAGAAAGATACAAAATTTGAGACAAAAGGACATGATTGTGAAAGAGTATATTAAGGAATTCTATAGATTGGACATCAGATCTGGACATGTGGATGATGATGTTGAAAAAATTGTAGTGTACATAAATGGATTGGGATCTAGAGTTCAAGATGAAATAAGTTTTGTGAAGTTGGAAAGTGTGGAAGAAGCATACCAATATGCCTTGAAAGTTGAGGAAATCTTTACAAAGAAGCATGAATAAAGACAAAGAGGTATAAATGGTAGATTCTAGAGAGGAAAAGGTAGATCTTATGGAGAAGGTGGCAATTATGACAGTTTTGTGTAAGATAAAGACAAATATGAATGGAAGAATAATGACAAAGATAAGACCAACTGGAAAGGTGGTAGTTCATACTAAGAAGGTATTGGATCTTACTAAGGAAGAGGTAATTTTTATCCTAGAGGTGGTTTTTGTGGTAATTGTTTCAAATGTGGTAAAGAAGGACATAGATCTTTTGTATGTAGATCTTCTAAAAGTGGGTAGAATAATAGAAATGTTGTGATTCAAGGAGACATTGAGATTTCACCAAGTAGAACTAAGGCTAGAGAAAATTTTATGGTGAGAAGAACCATATGTAATAAGGGAAGTGATGAGGAACCCATCCTTAGAAGAAGTCTTTTCAAGACTAGATGTAAGATGGCTAGAAAATGTTGCAAGGTAATCATCAATAGTGAAAGTTCTAAAAATTTGGCATCAGAAGAGCTGGTTACAAAGTTATAGTTGTAGAGGCTAAAACATTCCAAATCTTATCATGTTTCATGGATCAAAGATGAGCATAAGAAATTGTTAAGTGGGAAATGTATTGTGAAGTTCAAAATTAGACATTACTTTGATGAATTTTTGTCGATATTATACCCATGGATTGTTGTCATATTTTGTTGGGTAGATCATGGCAATATGATAGATATGTTGTACATGATGGAAGATTGAATCAATATACTTGTTGGGTAAAAGGGAAGAAACAAATATTATTGCTTTTGATTGAAAGTCTAGATGAGGTCAGTTGTACTACAATAAAAGTTTTCATGGTTAATAGAAAGCAATTTGAAAAGGAAATAAAGAAGAATCAAGTTTGTTTTGCTATAGTTTCTAGAGGATCGAGTGTTGGTAGTAATGACTGAGTAGTAGAAGTTGCTAATGACAAAGTGATAAAAGAAATTACAAAATTTTTGAATGAGTATAAAGATATTGTTTTTGATGATATTCCTGATAGTTTACCTCCAATAAAAAGCATAAGTCATTGTATGGATCTGATTCCTAGAGCTAGTTTTCCAAAAAAAGCACCATATAGATAGACACCAATAAAGAATGAAGAACTCAAAAAAAAAGTGCATGAATTGCTACAAAAGGGATTAATCTAAGAAAGTTTGAGCTCATGTGTTGTACCTGCTATATTAGCACCTAAAAAGAATGAAGAATGGAGAATGTGTACTGATTCCAGTTCTATTAACAAAATCACAATGAAATATAGGTTTCCTATGCCAAAGATGGATGACATAATGGATTGTTTGAGTGGAGCAAAGTATTTTACCAAGATTGATTTGAAGAGTGGCTATCATCAGATTAGAATCAAAGAAGGTGATGAATGGAAGATTTCTTTCAAGACAAAAGATGGTTTGTATGAATGGTTGGTTATGCCTTTTGGTTTGACTAATACACCTAGTACTTTCATCAGGTTGATGAATGAAGTTCTAAAAAGATTTTTGGGTAAGTTTTTGATTGTTTATTTGGATGACATTTTGATATTCAATAAGACTAAGGAAGAACAACATGAGCATACTACACATGTATTGCAGAGGTTGAAAGAGGAAAAGTTATTGATTAATTTGAAAAGTTGTTCTTTTATGCAAGAGGAGATTGTATATTTGGGATTTGTGATTTCAATTGATGTATTAAAGATGGATCTTAAGAAGGTTAAAGCAATTTTAGAATGGCCTAGACCTAAGAATATGGGTGAGGTAAGATTATTTCATGGTTTGACTAGTTTTTAAATAAAGTTTATAAAGAATTTCAGTGTTGTTTTTAGTATTATGACTAAGATAATGAGAGAAGATAAAAAGGAATTCAAGTGGACACATGGATCTGATAAGAGTTTTGAGACTTTGAAACAAAAAGTTGTTGAATTACTTGTATTGGCTTTGCCTAACTTCAACAAAGTATTTCAAGTTGAATGTGATGCAAGTAATGCAATCAGAGTTGTATTAAGTCAAGAAGGTAAACCTATTGCTTTCTTTAGTGAAAAGTTGAATAATGCTAAAAGGAAGTATTTTGTGTATGATCAAGAATTTTATGCTATTGTTCAAGCATTGAAGAAGAGCCATTATTTGATTCCTAAGGAGTTTGTGTTGTATACTAATCATAAAGCTTTACAATACTTGGGAAGTCAACATAAATTGAATATGAGACATATGAAGTGGGTTAAGTACTCGCAAAATTTAAAATTTTTCATTAAACATAAGAGTGGAGTTACTAATAGATTTTATGATGCATTAAGTAGAAGACGTTCTTTGTTGATTGAAATGAAGGTTGAAGTTCTTGGTTTTGATGAAATCAAAGAGTTGTATGATGCTAATCCTGATTGTTCTGAGGTGTGGAGAGAGTGCAAAGCACCAAATCTGACAAATCACATAAGTAAGTATGATGAGTACTTCATTCAAGAAGATATGTTGTTCAAAGGTATTTAGTTGTGTATTCCTAGAAGATCTATGAGGTTGAATCTAATTAAGGAAAAGCATACTGGTGGATTGGCTGGACATTTTAGAATTGATAAAACATTGAGTTTGTTGAAAGAGAAGTATTATTGGCCACAAATGTAAGGATGTTTAGAAAATTTTAAAGAGTTGTGGAGTTTGTCAAATTTCAAAAGGAGTGAGTCAAAATACTAGTTTGTATACACCTATTGTTGTTCTTGAGAAACCTTGGAGTGACATCAGTATGGATTTTGTTCTTGGATTACTTAAAATAGTGAAGGGGTATGATTCCATATTTGTTGTAGTGGACAAATTTTCTAAGATGGCTCATTTCATACCATGTAAGAAGATATCAAATGCTGGGCATGTTGCTGAACTTTTCTTTAAAGAGATTGTGAGATTGCATGAATTACCAAGAAACATTATTTCTAATAGAGACAATAAGTTTATTGGTTATTTTTCGAAGACTTTGTGAAAGAAGATGGGTACTGAGTTGAAGTTTAGTTATACATTCCATCCACAAATAGATAGATTGATAGAGGTTGTAAATAGAAGCTTGGGTAATTTGTTGAGTGTTTAGTTGGGAATAAGCCAAGTAATTGGGAGATGGTATTGAAACAAGCTGAATTTACATATAATAATTCTATGAATAGGAGTATAGTAAACACACCTTTTGAGATTGTTATTGGAATGAAGCCTAGAGGAGTATCAGATTTGAGAGATATTGCTAGTGAACAAAAGAGAAGTGTTGTAGGAGAAGAATTTGCTGATTTTATGGAGTTTTTACATAAGGAAGTGAAGTTGAGGATAGATGAAAGTAATCAAAAATATAAGGAGACTTTTGATCAGTCTAGGAGACATCATGATTTTCAATTTGGTAATGAGATGATGGTTCATCTAAAGAAAGGAAGATTTCTAGTTGGAACATACAGTAAGTTGAAGATGAAGAAGTTTGACAATGGAAACGCTTATGAAATTGAGTTACTTGATGACATGGATATATCTCCTATATTCAATGTTTCTAATTTATACAAGTATCATGAGTTAGATGATGAATTTTTTGTATCAAAGGAATATCCTAAGAAGTAGATTGAAGAAGTTGAATAGATATTAAATTAGAGAATCGGTCAGAGCACAAGAGGAAAATATTATCACGAATATTTGGTGAAGTGGAAGAATGAACCTATGGAAGATGCTTCATGGATTTTTCAATCAAAGTTGGATTCAACTCAGATTGTGACATCTCAATGATTTTGGAGAATCATTTCTTTCAACCCTAGTTTTCTGATGTAAGAGCATCTTGGGTTGCACTATTATCCTACATGTTTTCAGTTTTTATCTTGCTACTAAATCTATGCTCTATTGACACTATGTTTTTTGGTTTCTTAGTGCATGTTGCACATTGTGTAACTATTTTTTCATAATGAATGAGGGGTTGCATACTTCAAAGATTAAAGAGGGCCTAGATTAATTTATATTATCCAAGGCACAAATTTAATCTCTTTATAAATTGGGAGATATGGCAATTCTCCCAGAGTATCAATTTCTAGCAATTATGTGTGATAGTTCTTTGTGCTTGACTTTTAGGTTGGATGTGCACTTTTCCTTAGTAAATCAGACTTTATGAATTTAAGGGGTTGTATAGGACCTAAAATACTACCCACAATTTGAAGTGTGAGTTCCAATTCAATTGGAGTTAGGAGATATCACAATTTTTCTTAGACATCAATTTCTTGACATTTAATTGCTAATGCAAGCCAACTTGTGGCCCTTCAAGAATTTAATGTTAGGTTTATTTTCATTTAACATTTTTTGAGATCTAACTTGTGGCTTCTTTGTGTTCTAGAATGATATGTAAGCCATTTTGGCTAGTATAAATAGAGTGTTTAGGACTAGAGCTAGGATAGTTTTAAGAGATGACTCGAGAGAAAACTGGACAGTGTGAATCTGAAACTGGATCTTAGACTATGAATGTATTTGTATCTGGTCGTAACACAAAAGAACTTATAGTTGGGCCTATATGTTGAATATTTGAAGAAAGAAAGTGTTTGTTTTTCCTCCTTTGATTTTTGATTCTATGTGTAGATTTTTGTTGTGTTAACTATTGTAGGGTGGTTTGTAGAGCTGGGTGTGCCATTGGCCCTAGTTTTCGCTATCCTTCCTTACGTCAAACTTGCAATGATATGAAATTTTGTGTAACATCAAAGAAAATACACAATTAATCAATTATATTCAATAATCTCCCTCTTTGGCATTGATGACAACACAACATGTCATAATACAATGAAATTTTTAGAGCAAGAATAAAGTAAGGAACATATCCTTAGTTTCATTCTACTTCTCATCCATCATAACTCCCTCTATTAGTGTGAACTCCTTTTGCCTTCAGTTTCTCCCTTTGTTAGAAAATTTCTATCTTCAACATCTTATTCTAATAGAAAACTTTATCTTTGATATCAAACCAAGTTCATTCTCCCTTATTGACAGTTTTTTCTCTATTTCTTTATAAAATTTCTATGAGATATGATAGACAACTCCTCCCTCTTTGAAATCTCATTCAAAAGACAATATTTAGTGAATATCAATGTACCTTATATACTAATTCATTTGCAATATGCCTTTTTTCAATACTACACCAACTAATTGATCCTCAACATGCTCTGGTTGATGCATCACTATACATCATTTAGAGAGCTTCAGATAGGGAAATGACCCCTAGCTTACCTCTTAGATATAGAAATCCATCCTTAAGTAATGCCTTGGTGAATATGTTTATAATTTTTTCTTTAGTATTCAAATATTCATATCTTACTTCTTCATCTTGTACCTATTCTCTCAAAAAATAATATTTTATAGCAATGTGTTTTGTTTTGGTATGCATCACTGGGTTCTTTGATATATTAATTGCACTGGTGTTATTTTTGTCACAAAATTTTTCACCCTTATCCAAAGTTTTTACCTAAGGACAACCTTGTGAAACATGGAAATAACCTTGAAGTTGTGGGACTTGAACTATGAGGTTGAATCTCTGGAGAAGGTCAGCTTCCTTTTCTATTAGGATACACCTAACTACTCTTGGAGAGGAAAAGGGAGAAGGAGATGCAAGAAACAAAATCTACCTAATCAATTCTAAGGAGGTGATGCACCAAAGTATAATGTTCAAACCAATCTCTACCCATATATGCACTTTTGAACCATAATGACACCAAAAGATATACACATGCAGACTTATTTTAATCCAACAATCACATGTATATTAGAAAACCAAGATAAATGATGTAAGCAAAATGATATTCACTTATATATCATTCATAGACTAGAGATACAGTCATGCAAAATTGTAGATATCCACAATACACCAATGAGAGACAAATAGTTCTTGCATAGTACATCAATGGCTAAAGGAGATAAGGAAGAATGCCATACAATTCAAAGGCAAAGGGGATATATAGTAGCAAGCTAGAGCAATGGCAGAGAAATAGAGAGGGTTTGACCTTTTCAAAATTTAAAAAATATGCCTTTATAGCTTAGGTATAATTGAGATATTTTCTACCCTAAACCAAACTCAACCACTACACCTAGCATTTACTGCAAATCTAGAAGAAATCTAATCATGGAACAACTCCAGATGTAATAATGACAGAAAGAAATGAAAGTCAATGCATCCAGCCATAAGAGATCAAATCAAAAAGATTTGATCATTAAATGTAATAAAGAGGCATGGAGATGCATTAATGTCATGAAACAAGCCCCAAAATACCAGTTTTTCTTGAAGAAATGATCCTTTGAACATGTCATGACTGCCACAAATAAATTTGCACCACTGTCAAAGAAAATGCAAGATGAAATAACACGCAAGTTAACTGACCGTGAAAATATAGAGTTGACCCATGTGGAATAGATTTGATCTACTTAGAAAATATAGGAATCATTGATGTAGGTCTTCATTTGAATATGGATGGCCTAGATGCTACAAAAATATCCCCAACCAATGAATAAAACATAGCCCTCAATCAAGGTTTTCTTTATATAAAATGGATGGTTGGGATGAAGTAAGGAATCTCCAAAGATGCATCTAAATCTAATGGCCATCACATCTTGGTAAAAGGGCCAAGAAAGGGAGTAAAAATATGAGAGCCATTAGATCAAAGGCATCCCAGCAAAAAAAGATCCACCATAGCGCGACCCATAAAAGGGAAGGACCCACTTGCCACATGGAAAGTGCTTACTATGTCACGTGAAATAACTACTTTGCAACTTTACATAGCATAATAGTGACAACCATAGATGATAATTGATCTAGCAATGACTAAAATGCACTAAAGGAACTGACCCACCACTAGGCATTAATCCATTTGTCAACACATTTCCCAATATGTGGTCAAAGAGGCAACATACAATTTTTTGATATCACAGAAGCAAGAAAAGTCACTTCTCAAAATAGCAAAAATGGTTAACACAAAATGTTAACCTTGGTAGAAAACACACATTAACCTAAAACTTAGCACATGAAGAAAAAAATGGGCCAACTCAGCACATGAACAAGTTAAACTAGCTCAACACATGAAGAAACCAAGCCAACTTGGCTTATGAAGAAATTGTGTTAACATGAGATGTTAACCCGACTAAAAAGTGTGTTAACCCACATCAAAGAAACCAGCCCATTGAAGATCTCTCAAATCGTTTATTGATGATGGGCTGAATAAGGGGCAAAAATGGCCAACATTCTTGGCAACTTAGAGGGGATGCTTGCCTGCTAAGCATAGACCTAGCCTTAAGAAATCCATTGGGTGTAGAGTCACCATCAAGAATTGACATGTTATCCCACCTGCAACTAGCAAAAATTTGCAACCATCAAAGAACAATAAATCTCCACAAAGCTCTGGAAAGCTCAAAACAACTCTAGAAAAGGAGCAAATGCACTTGTAGACTTCTTGGAAAAATAGCAAGGAACTAAAAAGAACAAACCACTCTATTATGTTTAAGGAAACTTTAACCCTCATTAGAGGATGGTTTAAGATATATTCCATTGACTGAAATAGGAAAAATTTCACCATTAGGCCTACTTAACTGGAAAAGGCCTACTTGCAATTGATAATCACATAGGGGCCACTCCATAGTGCATCAAATTTTGAGTGCCTCCTAGGTTTTGCCCTGTCTACATCCCATTTTAGCACAAGATCACCTTCTCTAAAAATTTTGAACTTAGCCTTCCTATCAAAGGACCTCTTCACCTGTTGTTGATGTGTTCCCAAAGTCTGCATGGCTTGATTTCTTTTCTCCTCTAACTCCATCAATTATGTTATCCTTATAGACATAGCATCATCTTTAATCAAATCTAATTCATGGGCTAGTTCAAGAGTAGGAAATTCCAATGAAATAGGAAGCCTAGCTTCTCTTCCATATACCAACATAAAAGGGGAATTTCCTATGGCTCTCTTAGGTGTTATTTTGTTATCCCACAGTGTTGTTTTTAACTTTTGATGCCAACATCTCTAGTTATCTTCTATAATCCTTTTCATAATCTTGATTAGATTTTTGTAGGATGACTCAACTAATCTATTGCCTTGAAGATAGTAATTGGAGGATGTGCTCAAGTAGATATTATGATTAACTATCCATTCACAAATCTGAGCTCCAACAAAAGATTTTGCATTATCTAAAATAATGGGGGGCACCAAACCTGGTTACAATTACATCAAGGAATATAATAATTGAAGATTTTTTGGCATCCTTCAATGTAATTGCCACTGTCTATCTGGTGAAGTAATCTGTAGCAGCTAGAATCCATTTATGACTAGAGCTAGAAGGAGGATTGATGGGGCCTATGAAATATAATCCCCATTGAGAAAAAGGTTGATCAGCCTAAATAGGGTAAAGAGGAAAAGCTGCAAGTTTTTATTTACCAGAAAAGAAAGTGCATTTTTCACACCTTCTCACATGTCTATGAAAATCATGGAACAAGGATGGCTAGTAGTAACTAGCTCTCATTATCTTCATGTTAGTTATTCTTGCTAAAAAATGGCCACCATCAAGACCATCATGGATCTCTTTAATTATTCTTTCAGCTTGGTCTATATCAATGCATCTTAATAGGGCTCCATTGAAATCCCTCTTGAAAAGGATACCATCAACTATGGCATAAGAAATTCACTACAACCTATACTATCTTCTATTAGTTCTATCCAATCCTTTAGGATATTCATTGCCTGACAATAAAGTCATCATATCATCCATCCAATTCCCTGGATTATCATTTCTTACTTCTTGTTGTTCTATTAGTATCATTGCAACTTCCTCATCTAATTCCTGAGATGAGATCATCTATTTACACAATTATTTCCCTCTTACCAACTTGGCGACTTGGATGTAAACATCAGACTTCATTACCTTAGTGACCCATCTAACTCTCTTCTCACTAATATCTTTGCTCAAAAGAAAGTCCTTCACACTTGCATGAGGTACTAGCAAATGTATATTGTTGTGTGATAGAAGATGTATAAATTTATTCAAGGTTCTTATGACTACCATGGCTTGCTTCTCTACATATTTGTATTTGTCCTCATACTCTTTTATCCATTCACTAAAGAATGCTATGATTTGTTCTTCATTCTTATCATTTTCTTGAGTCAAAATAGCAGAAATGCTTGACTCACTACCTAAGGTATAAAGAATGAAATCCTTTTCAAAATTTGGATTAATGAGAGTAGGGGTTGAGGGTATTGCTACCTTGATCTCTTCAAAACTTCCGTTCCCTTCCTTGGTCCATGCAAAGACCATATTCTTCTTGAGAATTTTTGTAAGGGGTTTCACCATGGTAGCAAGATTAGGGATAAATCTTCTCACAAAATTTATCCTACCAAGAAAACTTTGTAGCCCTTTCTTATGTTTAGGAAGAGAGAGAGCAAGTATTGCCTTTTTTCTCTCTAGATAAATTGTTAGACCATCCTTAGATATAATGTGTCATAACAATTTTCCTTGATTAGTGGAAAACACACACTTGCTTGGATTTAAGGATACACCAAACTCTCTGCATTTTATAAACACCTATCTAAGATGGCCAAAATGATCTATCATGCTCCTAGAATATATTGTAATATCATCAAGATAGACCATTACAAATTTTTAAATCATATTCTTGAAGGTTATATCCATTTCCTTCTAAAAAGTAGCACCTACATTAATTAACCCAAAGGGCATTTTACTATAAGCATAGGTGCCCCACTTTGTGGTGAATGTAGTCTTTTATATGTCAGCCTCTTTGACTAGCACTTGGTTTTAACCAGATAATCCATCAAGAAATGAGAACCTCTCAAAACCACTAACCTTAGATAATATTTGTTCCATGGAAGGTAGGAGATGATGATCCTTAAGGGAAGCTTGGTTAAGGTCCCTAAAGTCCACACACAATCTAATTTCTCTATTCTTCTTCCTAACAGGGACAAAGTTTGCTACCCATGATGAGTGCTTGATAGGGAAAATTATATTGGCCTCAATCAATTTGGATAGCTCTTTTCTCATTAAGGGTTCAATTTTAAGATTCAATGGCCTCTGTCTTTGTCTTACAAGTTTGACATTATCAATTAAATCTATAGTATGCTAAAACAAACTTGGGTCAAAACCTTTCAAATCATCATATGTCTAGTCAAATACATCATTAAATTATTGACATAGATGAATAAAACTTTATTACTCAATTTCAGAACATACATATTCCATGTTTAAGGATTTTCCATTAGCAACCATGACTAGTGTGTGATCATCCCTGCTTCCAGCAAGGTTCATGCCTCTATCTCTTACTTGGTCATCAAGATTGAAGCACTCTCTAAGGTAATAAGACCCTTAGGAAACTTTTTGGAATTGAGATTAATAATCTAATCAGCATACTAATCGTGTAGTTTTGATGGGTTTCTATCTAAAAACGCTGCTTCATTATGCAAGAAGCTTACAATTTGTTCATCAAACTAAAATACTTGCCAATTGGTGTTGATGTCAGGGATAGCAGAACTAATCACTACCTTAATCTACTGCTTCTTTTTAGCTTCAAGGTTCTTTGGGAAATCATAAGATGTACCCGCTATTGCAAGTCTATCAACATATCTATTCTCTTTTCTAGGGATGCTTTGAACATTAAATGCATTTAAACCTTCAAGAAAATCCCATACTCTATGTTTATAAGACTTGAGCAAACCATTCTTTTTGATATTTTGATTTCTCACTTGATTAACCACCAACTCACTATCTTCATATACACTTAAGGCTTAAATTCCTCTTTTTTGAGCAAGTAGGAGACCTTAAATCAAGGATTCATACTTGGCCACATTATTAGTACAATTGAATTGGAGCCCAAACAAGAAGTAGTACATTTCTAATGTAGGAGAAATCAACATCACACTAGCCCCTGATCCATTTTTATTTCTTGATCTATCAAAGTATATGCTCCATATTCTACTCATATCATCTTTGGTTTTCATAAGGCTAGGGACAAGAGCATCCTATTTTGATATACAATATGTACCAAGATAGTCTCAAGGGTTTCTGACATAGGATCAAATTGGTATGCATTAGCCCATTCATCTAAGAGAAAATTGGGTATCTTTGCTAGAGAAGTAGCAAACTCATTTACTATGTCTCTTTCCTCTTCCTCATAAATGGTGTAATTCATATTTATGGGGCTAGGGTTATAGGACTTAGTGTGATGGAGGGCTAAAGGCTCTACTCTAATTGAAGCCTTAGTTCCATATTTTGTTCTAAAAAACATGTATGACCAATCAAAAGATACGTAGCCACTCATTTGGGTAGTGCATTCTCTTGAAAGATAGATGGCAAAGTGTGGCTTGACTTCAAAAATTGATATATCTTGGACTACATTACAACTAGGGCATGCATGTAGGGCCATTTCCACATTTCTAAGGATTCCTTTAGTCTTGATACTACTACCATCCAACTGTAATACATCCCAAACAATGGGCTCATATTTCATTTCTAAAGCATCAGCAACACAATTGGGCATCACTGAACTACTAGCCCCTAAATCAATCATGCAATTATGGACTAGCCTATCTCCTATAATTGGAGAAACATAAAATGGAGGAGGTCTAACCTTTTTACTTGCTTCTACCTCCCTTGATGTTTGTATTAGACTTGTGGCACTTTCTTCTCGTGATGGTTGATCTTTTGGTTCAATGCTCTCCAAGTCTTGTTGTAGTGAACTCTTTTGCATGAGTATAGTAGCAACAGCATCCCACATTGAAATGTTTACATTTTTCTTCTTCATTTTTTCTACCACACTAAATGGTGTATTAGGTGCTTTTATAGAAGCTTTGGAAGTTGTATTTGTACGAGGTTGATATGGAATAGCCTGAGGATTACTCACATCCTTTCTGCTACTACTCAACCTTTTTTGTTGAGGACCATTGATTTGGTCATTTACTACTTATATATGAGGTATTGCATTTGAATTTGAGGCCTAATTAAGAGGGGGAGGGGTAGCATCTTCAATAGCACTTCTCTTGTTCCTAGTATTGTGAGAAATGGAATCCTAGTTTACATTACAATGTTCCTCCACCTAATGATTCATAAAAGAACAATCCCCTAGTTACTAAAAATGGGAAGCATTAGTAGACTGCAAATCATTATATTCTGATCTAATGTATGGATCTTGTTTGCTCAATGCTAGGTATACTTCTACCTTTTGGCACATGCAACAACTATATGAATATCTATAGGAGGGAAAAAAGTTCTACTCTTTAGCAAAATTATTTTGGGGACCCAATTCCCTCACTAGATTTGGGTTTGCATTTGTTACAGATGTATTGCTAATAGGCCTATTATAAGTAGGGCTTTGAGAAGAAGGTTGGGGAGGCCTAAAATTTTGAACTTTCTACCTTTCCATAGTCACCATCTTGTTACCCATTTTTTGGACCATTGAGAAGTTGTCCTCTAGTTTCCTTCCTTGGTCTCGCACCTCTTTGCTAATCTTAGAGCCCTGATCTTGCAATTTTTAATTACTCAACATAAGGGCCTACATCATGTCCCTCAATTCTCTGAACTCACTTGAAGATGTGGAGGCTACTAGGGTTATAGAAAGAGGTTGGTTTGTAGAATTAGTAGGGATAGGGGCTACTGGAGGCCTATGATTAGGAATATCTAGGAAGAAGGGCATAGGAGGCCTTGGAGCCAATTTTCCCCCTTTTATCAATATATTCTCTATCATGATGGTAATTTCATAGGCATCAAGTAAGGTATCTCCTCCCATATATTGCAGAGTGGTAGCAATGTCATTGTTAAAGGCTTTGAGGTAATACAAAAAAGTATTATCAAGAGAAGGCTTAACTGTAGTGGGTATTATATCCCATGTCTTCTAGAATATATAATTGAAATTAGTCATATATTCATGGGGGGCTCTCTTGGATCAACTATTCCAAGAGTGATAGGTGGTCATTCTTATCTTCAAAGTGCTTACATAATTTGGCTCCCAACCCATCCTAATTAGTAATAGAGTTATGAGCCAAACCTCAATACCATTTCAAGGCCTTTCCTTTTAAGGATGAAGCTAGAAGCCTAATAACAACATCATCTTCTGCAATACCATGTCTATTGCAAACATTTGAAACTTCCTGAAACTAAAGGAGAAATGGAAGTTTCACCAGTAAATTCAAGTATAATGTTGAGGGTTGATACTTGTATATCATGTCTTTGAGACAATAGGAGAGGAATTCCACCATTAAAGGTGGAAAAATCATGAGCTCTAGGGTATGCCATATGGAATAATGGTTTATTTATATGAGTAGATGGCAGCCTAGGCTGAGATCTAACAATAGAACGAGTAGAGATGGATCTTGAAGGTGTATTTATTACTATTACACTCCTAACTGGTGATAAAGATACTTTAGTCTTTCTTCTTCTAGGATTCAAAAATGAAAGCTCTTGGTACTAAAAGTTACCTCTGGAAGATGCCCTTGTTTTAGCTTTGGGCATGAATCAATGCAACTTGGTCTGAAACTAGATGTGAAGAGTGTAGAGTTGCCAAGTGCTTTGTGGGATGAGCCTCTTGAATGCTTGCAACACTAAGGGCAACACTATCTTCTCAGCATTAATATTGAAATCTTCCTTTTGACACTAGTAGACTTGAAATTTTTTGAATATTGTCCCACCAAGTGTACCAAAAACTATTGTCACAAAAGTTTGAACCCTTGTCCAAAGTTTTTACCTAAGGAGAACCTTGAAACATGGAAATAGCCTCCAAGTTGTGGGGCTTTAGCTATGAGGTTGAGTCTTTAGAGAAGGTTGGCTTCTTTTTCTATCAGGATGCACCTAACTACTCTTGGAGAAGAAAATGGAGAAGGAGATGCAAGAAACAAAATCTACCTAATCAATTCTAAGGAGGTGATGCACCAAAATAGAATGTTCAAACCAATATCTACCCATATATGCACTTTTGAACCACAATGACACCAAAAGATATACACATCTAGACTTGCTTTAATCCAACAATGACATGTAGATCAAAAAACAAAAATAAATGATTGAAGGAAAATGATATTCACTTATATATCATTCATAGGCCACAGAGATATAGTCATGTGAAATTACAAATATCCACAATACACCAATGAGAGGCAAATAGTTCTTGCATAATACATTAATGGCTAAAGGAGATAAGGTAGAATTTTATACAGTTTAGAGGCAAAGGGGATTTATAGTAGCAAGCCAGATTAATGCCAGAGAAATAGAGAGGGTTTGACCTTTTCAAAATTTACAAAGTCTTCCTTTATAGCTTAGGCATAACTAAGATATTTTTTTCCCTAAACCAAACTCAACCATTACACCAAGTAGTTATTTCAAATCCAAAAGAAATCTAGTCACTGAACAACTCCAGATGTAACAGTGACAGGAAGAAACCAAAATCAATGAATCCAACCATAAGAGATAAAATAAAAAAGATATGATCAATAAATGTAATAAAGAGGCATGGAGATGCATTAACACCATGGAACAAGCCCCAAAATATCAGTTTTCCTTAAAGAAATGATTCTTGCAACATGCCATGACTGCTACAAATAAAGTCGCACTATTGTCAAAGAAAATGTGGGATTGGATAACATGCAAGTTAACCCACCACAAAAATATAGTGTTGACTCATGTGGAATAAATTTGATCTACCCAAAAAATATATGAACCATTGATGTAGATCTTCATTTGAATATGGGGTGCCCAGATGCTACAAAAATATCTCCAACCGATGAATAAAACATAGCCATCAATCAAGATTTTTTTAATATCAAATGGATGGCTAGGATGAAGCAAGGAATCTCCAAAGATGCATCTAAATCTGACGGCCATTACATCTTCATAAAAGGGCTAGGGAAGAGTGAAAGAATATGAGAGCCATTAGATCAAAGGCATCCTAGCAAGACAAAGATCCACCAAACCGTGACCCATAAAAGAGAAGGATCCACCTACCACATGGCAAGTGCTCACTATGTCACATGAAATAGCTACCTTGCAACTTTGCATAGCAACATAGTGACAACCATAGATGATCCTTGATTTGATAGTGAGTAAAATGCACTAAAGAAACGGACCCACCACTTGGCATTAATTTATTTGTTGGCACATTTCCCAATACATGATCAAAGAGATAGAATACAATTTTGTGGTTTCACAGAAGCAAGAAAACTCACTTCTCAAAATAGCAAAAATGGTTAATGTGAAATGTTAACCCTTGTAGAAAATGTGTGTTAACCTGCAACTTGGCACATGAAGAAAATAATGAGCCAACTCAGCACATGAACAAGCTAAACTAGCTCAACACATGAAGAAACCAAGCCAACTCGACTTTTGAAGAAACTGCAGTAACACGAGATGTTAACCTGATTGAAAAGTGTGTTAACCCATATCAAAGAATCTAGCTCATTGAAGATCTCTCAGATCATTTATTGATGATGGGTTGAATGGGGGGCAAAAATGGCCAATAGTTATCATAATATATAACCATAAGATCCTTGATCTCTATCTTCATACCTACCAATAGTTGTTTGAACCAAACAATATTAGAACAATTAACTATTGCTACCACATATTCTACCTCTATTATGAATGAGAAATACAATTTTGTTTCTTGCTCTTCCAAGACACTAGTTTTTTATCAAGAAAGAATGCTCCACCACTGATATTTTTTCTATCATCAATACTTCCTACCCAATCAACATTAGTGAATACTTTTAAATCTAAATTGCTTCCTATTTTGTACCATAAACCATAGTCATTAGAAGCTTTAAGATATCTCATGATTCTTTAGATTGCCATCATGTGATTTTCTTTGGGATTTGTTTAGAATCTTGCCACCATACCGACAGCTAATGCAATATCAAGCCTTGTATGCACTACATACTACAATTTTCCAATCATTGATCTATATGTGGTTTGATCTACCTCTTTGGAATCATCATTTTTGGAAAGATTATGTCTAGTAGATATAGGGGTTCCAACTGGTCTTGAGTCTTCTATTCCAAATTTCTTTAGTATCTCCTTGATATGTTTAGATTGAGTAACACAGAAATGATCTTTCTTTTGTTGGATCTGGAATCCAACAAAGAATTTTATCTCTCCAAGCATAGACATCTCAAATTCTTTACTCATTTCTTCTAAAAATGCCTTGCATAAGTCATCATTTCCTATGAATAAAGTTTCATCCATGAATATTTTTTCCAACACAATCTTCTTGTCTAGTCCTTCTTTGATATATAGACTACTATTATCATTTGTTCTTTGAAAACCACTATGTACCAAGTAGTTATGAAGTCTTTCATACCAAGATCTGGGAGCTTGCTTTGGATCATATAATGCTTTGTTGTCTTTTCAAACCATATCTCTTTTACTAGGACCTACAAAACCTTCAGGTTGTTCTATGTAGACTTTCTCATCAAGAATGAAGATTTTACATCAATTTGATAAACTTTAAAACCTGTATGAGCTTCATATGCTAGTGAAGTTCTAACACCTTCTAATCTTGCAAAAAGAGAAAAAGTTTCACCATAATCAATACCTTCTTCTTCATAATAACCCTTACATACCAACCTTGCTTTATTTCTAGAAACTTCTCCATCTTCATTTAGCTTATTTCTAAATACCCACTTTGTGGTAGTTACATTTTTATCCTTGGGTCCAAGAAAAAGAGTCTAAATTTTATTCTTCTCTATCTATTCTATTTCTTCCTTCATTGCTTCAATCCAACTTTCATTATCCAAAGCATCTTTAATATTTTTAGTTTCAAATTCAGCAAGTAAACATGTACCTTTCAATTTGTTTCTTGTCATTGTTCCATCTGATTTATCTCCAATGATTTGGTTAGGTGCATGATGCCTTCTAACATATCTTGCTAGTATAGGTACTTTGGATTTGGAGTTTGTTTCACTAATTTTCTCATGATATTCTATGATAAGCTTGGGTCCCACTTTTTGTGACTCGAGTCCATCAAACTTAGTTTGCTCTAGTAATAGTTTAGTAGCTTCTGACTATGACTCAGGTCCTTCAGACCATGACTTAGGTTCCACTGATTGCAACTCAATAGCTTTTGGAGATTTTAGGGACTCAAGAAGTGAGGCTTCCTTTCTTCTAGATAGATTTGGTAGAGTATTAGGTTCATAGTAAACAAATCTTTTTAATCCTCAAGCTCTTTGTTGCTTTCTTCTTCACTCTTTTATGCAAACTCATCAATTCTCATATGTGTACTTTCTATAATTTTATAAGTAGATAAATTCAAGTATTTGTATGCTTTACTTCTATAGGAGTATCCTAGGAATATGCCTTTATCACCTTTGACATCGAATTTACCTTTCTTGGATTCTTTGAAGATATAACATTTTCTACTAAATACTTTCAAGTAAATTACATTAGGTTTTTAGCCATACCATAGTTCATAAAGATTTTTATTTGAGTCTTTCTTTAACTATACTCTATTCAAGGTATGCACTATAGTACTAATTGCTTCCTTCTAGTATTTGATTGCAACATTCTTTTCTATTATCAATGTTCTTGCACAATCCATGATGGATCTATTCCTTCTTTTAGCTATACCATTGTGATGAGGTGTACCATGGGCTGATACTTGTATCTTAATTCCTTTTTCAATGTAGAATTCATTGAATTCATTGGAAATGAATTCACCACCTCTATCTAATCTTAAACATTTTAGCTTCTTTCCAGTTTTCTTTTCTACTCTTTCTAGATACCACTTGAATTTTTGAAAAGCTTTAGATTTTTCTTTTAGATACATTACAGTGAATGAAAACCTTATCTCTATTGTAACTTTCTATACCAATAGGTCCACATAATTATGTATGTGCAAGCTCTAAGACTTCTTAAAAATGATAGTTCCTGCTTTTGAAACTAGGTTTCCCCATCTTACCAATTTTATAATTTTTCTATAGACCCATATCAAGTTTCCTCAAGCTAGGAATACCTCTTACTCTTATGTATTTTCTTATCTTGACCAGGTTATCAAAGTCCACATGACATAATCTTTTGTTCCGTAACCAACTTTCTTCTACTTGAGCAATAAAACATGAACTTTTGCTGAGATCTAGATAGAATAGATTACCTTTTGTTTGTTTTCTAGATCCAACCAGATTTCCTTTTCCATCTAGTAGTTTGGCCTTCCCATTCATAAATTCTATCTTGAATCTAATGTTATTCAACTATATCACACTTAGTAGATTATGCTTTAATCCTTCAACCCAATAAGCATTGTCACATCTAAGTTTATTGGTTAATGAGATACATCCTTTTCATTTTATGCAACAAGGTTCATTGTTTCCAAATCTCACACTACCACCATCATAATGTTCCATGAGCTCAAACTTTGTTTTGTCTCTAGTCATATGATGTGGGCAGCCACTATCAATAATCCATGTGTCATTTTTTCTATTATGAGAGATAAGTGTCATTTTATCTTCTTCATCATTAGATTCATTTTTTATAGCAATATATACCATTTCATCTTCACTATTATCAAAATCTTTAGCCATAAAATAAGATTTCTTACCTTTTTCCTTGTAGTCTTTGTAGTTTTTGAATTTCTTCTTACCTTTGTACTTATTATTTTTATTTTCATCATTGTCTTCTTTTTTTGGGCACCTTGAAGCAATGTGACCTTCTTCACAAGAAAAATAAATTAGAAGAATCTTACCTTTGTACTTTTATTTTCCTTTGAAATATTTCCTTGCAAGTAGGGCTTCAAAAACTTCAAGATCATTGTCTAAACATTCTTCTTCTTCATCACTTTCAAATTAACTAGCCTTTGATTTCTTACCCCTTTTCTTCAGTGAAATCTTTGTTTCAAATGCATACTCAATACCTTTGGAACTAGGGACATAATTAGCATAGTTATCCAACTCAAAAGATGTCAATCTTCCAACTAAAGCATCCAAATTTATTTTGCTATTTGGATCACATCTCATATCTTGAACAGTAGACACTCTAATTGCATAGATAGGAAGAAGGGTTTTGAGTACCTTGATTACAACTATTTTTTTCATCTTCTCTTATCTTCATCTAATCAAATTTCTTTTTGAGACTTTTAGCTTTACCTCTTCTTACATTATCATCTTCTCCATAGATATCTTTTTGTTTGATCCACATATCATAAGTTGTAGTACAACTTTTCACTTCATCAAATTCAACATAATCAAGATCAAAAGCAATGTCAATTATCATGATGTTATGATTTTTCGTTTCAACAATATCTTCAACTAATAATGTACTAGTAGGAGTCTTGTATTTGTTATCAAGATATTTACAACCTAAATCATTGATAGTTTCCAAATGTAACCTCATAAGTCCTTTCCATGCTACAAAGTTATCTTGGTTCAACTTGGGAATCTCTCTTCTAGAAGACATCTTGATCTTTAGCTTTGGTCCTTAAAAACTTCTTTGTAAGCACCGAATGCTTTAATAAAAATTGTTGGAAATATAAGAGTAACTGAGAGGGGAGGGGTGAATCAGTTACCACAAAAATAATTTCCAAATCCCTTAGATATTAGTAAAAAAAAAACTCTGTGAAAACTCAACCCTATTGAAGCTCGATAAATAGAAAAAATGTTGTAACTCGGTAAATACTAAAATAGCTCGGTAAATGCTTAAGATGAAAAAAAAAAGATATTTTCTGTGAATAATATTAATTTAACTTAGTTTCATACACATAAATAAATAGCATGAACACACTTGACACCAAGATTTAACATGAAAACCCAATTTGGGAAAAACCACCAATTGCAACTAGTTTCTAATTTTCACTCTTCTAAAGTGAGCCCTATTAGGAGCCAACCCTATTAAAGGTTACAAAAAACACTATTAGGAGTGACCTCATTAGAGGATTTAATCACCCTATTAGGAGTGGCCTTGTTAGAGGTCTTTAGACAATTCAATAGAAATACCACTTTATTAGAGGATTTACAAATAGTTGTTAAGCTAAATTTGTTAAGAGATTTAGATCACTACTACAATGATTAGAGAGTAACAATGAGATGACTTGATTTTTGATGCAACTGAATTTTTGATTACAGATCTCAATTTTGGCTTGTATACTTGATCCTTCTTGATCGAATGTATCTTTGAATCTCAACAAGGACATTTAGCTTATCCTTCTAATTTGCTTCCTCTCGGTATCATCAAATCTTCAATTATGTTCCACTATGCTTCCTTCCAATTATCAAACTTGACCTTATATTTATATCTTTCATATTGTCAAGTCAGCTTGAATAAAATATAGAATAACTAATATTCATCTTCTCAGTCAGCTAGAACTAACAAACAAATCAATTGAATTCATATGCCAAAACAAGAAAATCCTTTATTAGTTGACCCTGTTTAGTAGACACTAGCTCAAAAATGATTTTCCTATGTTAACCAAGTGAACTCAGTTAACATTGTATATTCACAAAGTTCCTTTGGTAATCGATTAAGCTTAGTTAATACTAGTTCCATCCAACATTTCCTTCATTAACTGAGTAACCTTAGTTAACACTAAACTTCCACAAACTTTCCTTTAACACTTTAGTGAACTCAATAGACATTGTTTTCTAGACTCAAAAAACTATGGAATGCTCGAAATACATGTTGGGAGGTCATTTTGCATGAGGTCAATGGCAAGAATCCATTGTATAATTCCTTTCTTGAAAAGCTAATTTTTTGGGATCAACTCCAAAGTTCAGTATTTGTCTTGTGACGTACCAAAATCCACTCAATTGAAGATAAATGTGATTGTTCATGAGGAGGCCTTTGCTGGTTTTGATAATAATATTAGAATGAAGTAAATCTATTTGTTGTCTCAAAATCACACACAAAAGAATAATATTTTTGTATTTTCTAGTTATTTAATGAATGCAATTTTAACAATGCAACTAAAATGAGTTCTTATTATAACAAGGGGTTAGCAAAGCAAATAATGAAACTGAAAGAAAATAACATGAAATTGAAATAACTTAAAATTAAAATCCTAAATGGACATAAGCTATAAAAAAAAATGTGCTATGAGTTAAGCTTTTGACTAAATCAGTAGGAAACCAATGAAAATAGCAATAGCACTTCCTAGAATCCACTGATGCAATCATCGGTGAGAAACTTTACCAATCATATGATATTTCACCTTTCATCAAATCATAAGTCCATGGAAAGTGCACTCATGTGAGACAAAAATTTATGCAAACACAATTTGACAATCTCTTCTCAAGCTAGATACGTCAGTGGAATTCATAAATATGTAGCAAACACTAGAGTTAAAAGATCGCACAACCAAAAACAACACATAAACCTTTGGCTCAATCACAATTCTATGAACAAAATTCACAAAACAATGACACATTCAAGCAAGAATGACTATACTCCAAATGCGAGCACCAAAAGTATAATTTTATTACATAATAATGGCAGCCCCAATTACATGTTACAATAGGGTATTTATAAGAAAACATCTCTTCAATTTGTGTTGAGAGTGAGAGATATTCTTGATGCAATAAAATGCTTTCAATCAATAAAATAAACTAATTATATACAATCTAACAATCTAACTAGTGCTAAACAGGACTCCATCTATATTGTATTCATTACTTAGATGCATGAGCCTTTACATGTTGAAAAAAAAAAATTATGAGAGAAGAAAGAATGAAAAAGCTCTGAGTCAAAGTGGAAGTGACTGTAAGTGCCAAAATTGGAAGCTAATCCCTCACACAACATTTGTAGGAGTTAAATTGTCATTAGAATGCATTTTTGATACATGAAAAGCTCTATTTTTGGAACTGGTAGTTAACTATTGACTAAACCTTTTTGAAATGTGCACCTCTAAAATGTAGACCTATGCACTTGCACACCTCAATAGTTCAAATAGCCAAAAAATCAAAGTTGTCAATTTTGAAAATGATTTTTGGGTTATGCTCAAATGGGGTTTTAGATCACTTTTTGTGTACATACTTTGCCCCTTTTTGATGATTTATACCCTCTTTATAGCCAATCACTTTCATAAAATTGAACTCCTTCAATCTCAAATCCCAAGGCACCTACGTTGAATCTTGTCATTAATAGCTATATAAGATGAGACCAGATCATCCAAATTGATCAAATCTTTGAAATTTTTCCATATTATTTCACAAGTTTTTCTAGGTCCTCTTAACTGGCTTTTTCAGAGGTCTTCTGCTCAAAAAAAAATTTTGAAACTTTCATTAGTCCCTAAAATTGGGCAGCTAAAGGCTTTCTATTTTAGGGACTAAAATTAGATTTTTAGTTCTTCTTTCCAACGATGTAAATGGTTCTAAATTTTGAACTCTAAGTCAAATGTTATGGCCCCAACAAGTTGAGGATGTCCTTTTTACCTACAAAAGAAGCAAACATTAGTCCAAAGAGTTGAAAATGCTTAATTAATAAGCCCTAACATGACAAAAAATACTAAGAATGTAAAAACATCACAACACTCACAAAAATGTCATTTTGGCCTCTAATAAGATAACAAGAGTGCACTAGGTGCACCTCAGAGGTGCGCTAGGTGTGCCTTTGTCCTCGTCAATGGTTTAATATATGAGAATGCACACTAGCAAACCTCATGGGGTGCACTAGGTGTGCACCTCACATACCCTTTGTAATGCATGAGAAGTATAAAGGTGTGTAGCTATGAACTTTTCTTTATGTGCTTTCCTTTGAATTTTGGCGCACTAGCACACCTGGGGAGGTGTCCCGGTGTGTTGTTCATTTTTCTTCACAAAAATGACTTATCCTCTCCGATGATGATTTCCAAAATCTGGGTTTTCAAACTAGGACCCAGATCTGATCAAAGACACTAGGCCAAAAAAGCTAAAAAATAAAGTAGGGGGTCCCCATTCCTTAGGATGAAATCGGGCATGCATTGTGAAACCATAAAAAATATCCCCGATAAAAAGGAAGAAATGACAAAGGCATTTCTTTATCAACAAACATTCCTTTGACATGTGTCAAACACCAACTAAATCTTGAACATTCCAAGCATATTTTGAGTCACTTTATAGTCAAAACCTCACAATCTTGAATCTCCATGTTCTGTGTGTTCAATGTATTCATTTCCTTCGACATCTTAGGATGTAGTCTATCAAAAATTTTGACAACTTGGAAACAATCTTCCACCCCGTTTGATCCACTCATCAAGAATCTTCACGAAAGTTGTTTATCAATCCTTTGTCTGATCAGATGAGAAAATCAATTCTGAGGGCTCTTGGTAGGCAATCACTTTCTTTTAAACATTCTAGAAAATCCTTTGAATTATTTGCTCCATGCAGTTCATAATGTCTTCATTTTATTCTTGAATGAAGCATTGTTTTGATACTAGATAGCTCATTTTGTATCTATTTATCAAATTACCCCTTTTGGATCTTTTAGAATCCTTCAGTCTTAACGCCGTTCTTTTCTTTTCTTTTCTCTTTTTCTTCTTTTTTTTTTTCTTTTGTATCCTAGCTATGCTTAGACTATATAGCCAAGACATCGGTGTCATTTCTTGGATTCAATCCTTTGGTGAACATCCCTTGTGTTCCTCTTTTAGAACTTTTAGAAACTCTCATGCCAAACAATGATCTTAGTAATCCTTTGAGAAGATCCTTTTATTTGAACCAATTATGGTTTGGACCATCCCTTGCTACTTTAAACCTTGGTTTGACAACACCTATGATAGTCGATCTTTAAATTTGCAAAGTGTTGGGAACTTGTTGAACTGCAATTCTGAATTCAAGACTGAAAGTCCCCTATTACTACCAGTAACATCCATTCCTTGGTTGGTATAAGAAACAAAATCATTAAAATGTTTTGAAAAAGAAATACCTTTTCCTAAAAGTTGAAACTACAAGGAGTGATTTAGAAAATGCATAAAAAATGAGTCTTGATTGCACCCAATCCTCAGATTGACACAACTAAAACAGAAAAAGAAAAAAGAAATGAAACCCAAACAAAAAGACTTGACTCAATGAAAACTAACACCTAGCTAGAAAGACTAAGAAAGACTAATAAAAAAAAACAAAAACAAAAAAAAACCTATCTATAGAAAACCTTGAATAATAAGAATGTGGGGTAGTTGTCAGTATATTTCTCATGATGTGCAATACTAATGAACCACTCCATATAGTCCTTAGAAAAGCTGATTTGTCTTTGTACTCAGAATTATAAAATTTGGCCAATCCTGGTTCAAATTTTGAGCACAAATTACACAAAATTAGAAGTTTTGGTAGCTCTTTATGACCATGATTAATCCACAAACACATTTTCTTACTTTTAACATCATATTCAAATTGAAAATCATCAAACTGAGAGGGATAATGAGAAAATATCATCTAATCTAGCAAGTCCCCTGCCATAAGGGTACACTCATACATTGTAATCTCTCCTTCTGGTGGTCTTATCTCTTGGTACACAACTTCAAACGTACATGGAAACACTTTAGGTTCCTTTGGACTAGAAAAATCAATCATTAGCTCTTCATCAATATCATCGATCAAGATGTTTTCTTCCTCATATCCCAAAGAAGCCTATTCAAAATCATACTTTCCCTCCATTGTGATCTCCCAAGCTAACAAGAAATCAAGACAAATCTCTTCTAAATGGAACCCAAATAGATGGATTCAGCATGACTCAATTATTGCATGGTTTGATATATGTGTAGAATACCCACAAATAGACATTTCCTTAGTCAAGCTTGAGACCAAATTGAGCATTCTATCCATCTCTTCTAATGACAAATCCTATTTTGAGGGAGGTATCTTATCATTATTCAATAAAGAATCAATATCATAGTAGGAAGAATTGGTATCTTCTTCTTGATCACTTTCTAATTAAAAAATCTCACCAACCTTGGGATCTTCTATATTTCCATCACCTTTTGCAACTTCATGGAGTTTTGGAACTTCAAAAATTTTTCGTGTCCTCAAAATTTCTTGGCATATCCACACTTATTGAAACATCAACACTTGGAAGAATTTCTTCATTGAATGGGAACACAAACTCCTCTTGATCATCATCATTATTTTTTCCTCTTGTAGATTTATCATATGATTCAAACATCATTGCACTAAATTGCAAAGGTTGTTCCTCCATGATTTAGAGAGCCTGATCTAACACATCATTGTACCCATATCTATCCTCTCTTGAACTCATACCTCTAATACCATTATTCTCATTGTTAATATTACTGTAAAGGCCAAAAATTTTGCTTTGATTTTGAGAATAATTGTTCTAGGCAGAAAGTTGTCCTAGATGATTGCCTTGGTTTCTCGAAGAATTCAACTCTACCCTTACAAGTTCATTGGATAAAAGATATATCATCTCCTTTATGGCCATAAACTCTCTAGCCATATTGTTTTCTACTTCAATGGATGCAACTACCTTCTACTCAAAGAAAGCAGTGTTTTGAGACTCATATCCTGAATATGTAATTGTTGGCATTGGAGCAGCAGTAATTTGATTTGTGAATGTAATAGCCTCTTTGAAGACCTTTCCAATGGATCAATGTCTTTGGGTGGGAGCCTTCTTAGAAAAATAGAAGTTAATGAATCCATTGTTCCAAAATAGACCTGGATGAAAGCCTCTTGTGGTATAACATAAGGAAACTCCATTCTTTGGTACATCTTGTAGAAGTGATGATTAAACTATGAAATAGTCTCGTGAGGATCCCTCTTAATTGAGATGAACTGATGATGTAGGAGAATTGGATCAATATAGATCTTGAATTGTTCCAAAAACATGATCTCAAAAGAGTTCTAATCTCTTATTGATGATGGTGGTAGATTGAGGTACCAACTAAATGCCATTTCCCCCAAAGTGTAAGGAAAAAGGTGGCATACCACATCCATATGTTGAATCTGGTTTTGATTACAAATTTCCTTAAAAAATTTAAGATGATCCTCTATTGTTTGTGATTCTCCATAGATGAACCATGGGAAAAACTTTTTATAATTTTTGGACAAGTCATGTAATGATCCATTTATATTGAAAGGTGAACTTTGGGCACTGAAGAAAGACATGGTGCATAATGATGGGAATGTGTGAAGTAGAATGTAAAGTGAATGATGATGATAGAATGTGTAACGTAAATGGGTGGAGTTCTTGGTATCCCTTTATCGTTGTGATGCTTGTGAAAGTGATTGAGTTCTAGGAACTTGTATTTATTCTAGAAAAATGCACCTCTGAAGAAGAACCCTTTCTCAAAATAGTGCACCTTGGTGACAAGACCCAAAAATCCAAAAATTCTTCTAAGTGACAATTTTCCAGAGGTAGAATTTTTTTCCACCTTCAGAATCTTCTAGAGTTGGATTTTTTTTCAACTTCAAAATTTTATAGAGTTAGCTTTTTTTTTTTCAACTTCAAAATTTTCTAGAGTTAGAATTTTTTCTCAACTTCAGAATTTTCCAGAGTTAGATTTTTTTTTTCTTTCAACTCCAAAATTTTCTAGAGTTGGATTTTTTTTCCAACTTCAAAATTTTCCAAAGTTAGATTTTTTTTTTCAACTTTAGAATTTTCTACAGTTAGATTTTTTTCAACTCCAGAATTTTCCAGAGTTAAATTTTTTTTCAACTTCAGAATTTTCTATAGTTAGAATTTTTTCTACACTTCAAAATTTTCCAAAGTTAATTTTTTTTCTTTCCCTTTTTTTTTGAATTGTAGAATTTTCAAACAGCAACTTGTGTCTTTTGAGCCAAATGATTTTAGGCCCTCTTTCTAGCACCACTTATATTGGCTAGTCATTTGTACAAGGTCAACGACAGGAATCCATTGCACAATTACTCTCTTGAAAAGCTAATCTTTTGGGAACAACTCCAAGGTTCAGTATTTGTCTTGCGACATACCAAAATCTACTCAGTTGAAGATAAATGTGATTTTTCACAAGGAGGCCTTTTTTTATTCTAATTATAATCTTAGAATGAAGTAAATCTGTTTGTTGTCTCAAAATCACACACAAAAGAACAATAATTTTATATTTTCTAGTTTTTTAATGAATGCAATTCTAACAATGCAACTATAATGAGTTCCTATTCTAACAAGGGGTTAGAAAAAATAATAATGAAACTAAACGAAAATAACTTGAAATTGAAATCCTAAATGGACATAAGCTACAAAAAACAACACGCTGCAAGTTAAGCTTTTGAATAAATCGGGAGGAAAACAATGAAAATAGGAGCAGTGCTTCTTAGAATCCACTAATACAATCATTGGTGAGAAACTTTAACAATCATATGATATTATCAAATCATAAGGCCATGGAAAGTGCACTCATGTGAGACAAAAAGTTATGAAGACACAATTTGATGATCTCTTCTCAAGCTAGATACATCAGTAGAATTTGTAAATCTGTAGCAAACACTAGAATTAAAAGATTGCACAACTAGAAACAATGCAATAAAATTTTGGCTCAATGAAAATTCCATGAACAAAATTCACAAAACAATGACACATTCAGGCAAGAATGACTACACTCTAAATGCGAGCACCAAAAGCATAGTTTTATTGCATAATAATGGCAGCCCCAATTACATGTTATAGTAGGGTATTTATAAGAAGTCATCTCCTCAATTTGTGTTGAGAGTGAGAGATATTCTTCATGCAATAAAATGCTTTTAATCATTAAAACAAACTAATTATATAAATCTAACAATCTAACTGGCACTAAACATGACTCCATCCATATTTTATTCATTAATTGGATGCATGAGTCTTTACATGTTGAAAAACAAAAAATTATGAGAGAAGAAAGAATGAGAAAGCTCCCAGTCAAAGTGGAAGTGACTAGAAGTGCCAAAATTGGAAGTTGATCCTTCACAAGGTGTTTGTAGAAGTTAAATTGTCGTCAAAATTCATTTTTGATACATGGAAAGCTCTATTTTTGTAACTGTTGGTGAAACTTTGTCAAAAATGTGCACCTATGGAGCTGCGGACCTGCGCACCTCAAAAGTGCACACCTGCAAAATGCACACCTATGGACCTGTGCACCTCGATAGCTCAAATCACCAAAAAATCAAAGTTGTCAATTTTGAAAACAGTTTTTGGGTTATGATCAAATGGGGTTTTAGATCACCTTTTGTGTACATACTTTGCTTCTTTTTGATGATTTATACCCTCTTTATAGCCAATCACTTTTATAATCTTGAACTTCTATTTCTTCAATCTAAAATCCCAAGGCACCTGTGTTGAATCTTGTCATTAATAGTTGTATAAGATGAGGAACATGTTCTGCTTCATGTGTCCAACCTCTATATCTTTGATCTTTGTCTTCTCTCCAACTGCCTAATCCTTCTCGGTAAGAGACTAGATCATCCAAATTGATCAAATGTTTGAAACTTTTCCATATTTTTTCACAAGTTTTTCTAGGTCCTCTTAACTAGCTTTTTCGGAGGTCTTCTACTCAAAATTTCAAGTTGAAACTTTCAACAATCCCTAAAATTGGACAGCTAAAGGCTTGCTATTGTAGGGACTAAAATTATATTTTTAGTTCTTTCCAACGATGTAAACAATTCTAAATTCTGAGCTCTAGGTCAAAAGTTATGGCCCCGACAAGTTGAGGATGTCCTCAAAGAGTTGAAAATGCTTAATTAATAAGCCCTAACATGACAAAAAATACTGAGAATGTGAAAATATCGTAAAACTCACAAAAATGTCATTTTAGCCTTTCACAAGCAAAAAAGAGTGCACCAAGTGCACCTTAGAGGTGCACTAGGTATGCCTTTGTCCTTGTCAATGGTTTAATATATGAGAATATGCACTGACACACCTTATAGGGTGCACTGGGTGCATACCTCACATATCCTTTCTAATGCATGAAGAGTATAAAGATGTGTAGCTGTGCACCTTCTTTTTGTGTGCTTTTCTTTGAATTTTGGCGCACTAGCACACCTGGGGAGGTGCACCAGTGCACTATTTTTTTATTTGCAAAAATGACTTATCCTCTCCAATGATGATTTTTAGAATCTGGGTTTTCAAACGAGGACCCAGATCTGATCAAAGACACAATTATTCAGTTCTTCCATATTCATTATTCAGTCATATTGCAATTACAATTTACAAAAATTGAGTTCAAGATTTTTGTTACTCTATTGTTGACATAATGTTATTTTTGTAGCTTTCTCTTGATTTGAGTTCAAGATTTTTGTTAGTTATTACTCTATTCATATTGTTGACATAATGTTATTTTTGTATCTTTCTCTTGATTTAGTTGTTTGATAATAAAAAAAGAGATAATAGAGACGTGTGCAAAGCCCATAACATCACAAAGAACTACTGACTACAAAACATAATGGAAATTTGAAATACATAGAGTTGGAACAATATCTGCTCTTAAAGAAAATTATACTTAATCTGAAAAATAACAACAGATTGGACCATTTCTAAGCCTTGGGAACTCATATTTATATCACTTGAGTTGCAACAAACTTCAGGCTTACAAAGGTTACATCATGATTCATTACAAAAGAGTCAAAGACAAAAGATAATAACAATTAAGATAATCATTACAATTTGTTGAAACCTTTTGTGACATATTTTAATAGAAAAAGGGGAAACAATTACAAAATGTGACAAGTGGCAAATGATCATTAAGCCTGTCTTCCAGTCCTAACTATAGCATTACCCAAAGTGGATGTACTACAAAGGTAAGGTAATATGTTATGATGAACAACTTCTCTTTGATATTCTTTTGCAACACTTGTCCTCCAATTGATTGCCTGAGGCTACCATCTTTTGTGTTAATCATCTTCTACTGAAGGGATTGCTTTGATATCTGCTATAACCTCCTAGATGGAAATATCTGTATCCACAATAGGCCATGCTATATTTCTAACTACCTCTAATTCACTAATTTTTTTAGTCCATTTTGCATCATTCAGTGTGTTATTAGAAAGTACAATGGAAATAAACTCAGAATCAGCTACACTGTATTGGACTGACTAAATATGTACTTTTCTTGAGAGAAACAAAAATTATAAAAGTCTCAAACCATCACAATGCCTTGGAAACTCATTTATATAACATGAGTTGCAACAAGCAAAGGGAAATTTTGATTTGACAAGTGTCCAAGAAACAAAACATTACACAAAAGACAAAAAGGTCACAACAGAATGCCAGGTGTATCAAATATTCTTTTAGGTAGGCTCGTTCCTGTTACTGTTGTACTTATCAACTTCTAATTTGTCTTTCATTGTTCTAGATCCTACGAATACGTGGCTACCAAGCTAGCCAATGAGGGGTGATCTTGTGATGCCTTAAGATCAATTTGTTCCTGTGGGTTTTCACTGCTTTCACCTTGAGCAGGCACTATTTCTTTTTTACCTTCTTCTTCCTTCAATTCTGGTGTTGATGTGTTAATGACCTACACCTCATCTTCCTATTCCCTATCATCATCTAAACTACCTTCCTCCAACTGCTGGTTCGAAGGAATATCTGCCATCTAGGTGTTAAATTGTATGTCATCCAGCTAGCTGAACTGCAGGGTATCATCTTGTTTCTTTAATATATAATCAGCCTCCTTTTCAAAACCAACAAATTCTTGCCTCCAAGAATCAAAAAATAATTGGATTTTAACCAATTCCTCTATCGTGGTGGCCCACCAGGCATGCCCCTTTTCATTAACAATTTTATTTATCCTTATGCAAAAAAGGTCATCCGGTTCTTTACTCCATTCATCCTTATTTTTCAATTGGTTCTTTCTATCCAAGGCATAAGGAAATAGATCAAATTTTTTATTCTTGTATTTATTCAAGAAATAAATAATTTTTAGTTGAAGAGCAACTCTCCTGTTATCAAAATTCGACGGGTCATTAGTAATATCAAACAATTTTTCAATATGATCATTGGAAGACCTTATAACTAAATAACATAAAAGGGTGATTTCTTTTTCCCTTTTTCCCCACTTGTTAACAATAGGCTAGAGGGTTTCATCATGGGTTTTCAGTTGCTCCCATATATTTATTACTCTTGCCAACTAATCACAGAACAAGGGCCATTCAATCTTATCTACTAAATACATTAGGGCCTTTCTAAGCTTATCCTCATATTGCATATTTAACTCTACATGTAAGGCCCATAGCTTATTTTCTTCTTCTTCAAAATCCTCAGCTGTATAATATTCTAGCCTTTGAGGTTTGTTTGGTATTTCTACAAGGGGTGTGGATTTAAAAGGTTCCACTGGAGGATGGGGGTATGTTATTCTTGGCCTTGTGGACTTCCCCATTACCTTGTTTTCAAGTTCAATTCTCTTTTCCACCTCCTTATTATAAGCCTCAAGAATTTTTTCATATTTATTCAGTAACTCAAAGATAACCTATTCCTCCTTCTTAGCAGTGGACAAAAGAAACTTAGAAGAATCCACATTCCAATATGTTGCCTACACATGTGAGGTGTCAGCAACCCTTCTTACAAGTATATTTCCCATCAACCCAAACTCATCTCATTGTGATGATGTGGCTCTAGATCCCTTTCTCAATGACCAACTGACCAATGTAGCTTGATCTTCAATGAATGTAGTGCCTTGGAAGTCACTTCTATTTGAGTCTTGCAACTCCAATCTACTTTAAACATAATTGAAAATTAGTGCATCTACAATATCCCAATTGGGCAATAATAAAATGTTAGATGCCTTTATCATCTTCCTCCCCTCCTTAGGGCTTATATTCTGCAATTCCTTCATCATTTCTTCCTTAATTTGGTTTTGCATGGGAGTTTCATCCATTTCTAGATGCTCTGTTTTCATCTTTTTACATTTCTCTTCAAAAATGTTCATGTTTGTCCTCCATGCAAATTTCTAAAAAGCCCTAGATTTCACAAAACTGTCATCAGTCAAAAATTGATGACTTGCTTGTTCTAATACAGGGTCCAATTCCCTGCCTCTATAATCAGCTATTGTTAGATCAAAACTTGGGAGAGGAGGCTCTAGAGGGTTACCCTCATCTAATTCTGCTTGAGTAATAAAAATATGCCCCCCCCCCCCTCTCCCCCGTGATCCCATTTGTTCAACCTGTTCACCAATGAGCTATTCTTCTCCAATCCTCAAAGGGGATTGAGTGGGTGAATACTTCTCAACTTGAGGCCTTTCTTCTATTATTACCTTTTGCCTCTTAGGACTAGGCTCTTCAAGTCTCTCCTCTTGGGCTATACTAGTGGATCCTATTATTTGTTTGCCCTTATCTATAGGAACCCTTTTATTTTGAACTATAGTATACCCAGGCCTCTTTTGTACAATTATTTTACCAGCTCCCACATTTGGGGTGAAAGCCAATCTCCTCATGACCTCTCTGGCCTTATCAGGATAGGAATCAATAAAAATTTGTTTCTTTTCATTGATGACTTCCATTATCTTAGGGAAGGTATTCATGAGTTTACTTATTTTGTCAGCTTCTGTAATAGCATTATCTAAAGGATCATTTTATCAAAACAATGAATGAATTCTAAGACTCGGGAATAAACTCTGAACTTTTCCTTTTTAGTTTCTTGCTCCTGTAATGAGAATTCATTCCTTATAATGTCTTCTAGATAATAAGAATCATGCTTGACCGCTCCCAACTTGATTCTATGCCTCAACATCTAATTGAAAAATCCCTCAGAGTCACAAAAACGGGGATGAGAGACAACCATCATATACTGCTCCAAAATTTTATACAAAAAGAGTCATCCCCCTTTTGTAATCACAAATTGTTGGGCCACTATGCAGGTAGGGAAAATTGACCCTAACTGCCTTCTCAACAAAACCATTTCTTCCACTCCCAACTACCACAAAATTTCAGCCACTCCTACCTTCAAAGGTACTTGGTAAGGCAAGACATGAGGACTCCCTTTAAAATCATAGATTCTAAAAATAGTACAAACAGAGTAAGGGATAATATCTCCCCAATTATGTGAAACTTTCAAGTTATGGGGGTTATCCATAGGCCTGATGAGACTCATTAGCATCCTAGGGATTCTGGGATTGCCACTCAATATGAGGCATCTTAATTTAGCAGCAAAATATCTATCAAATCTGAAAAAACTAGCATTACTTGCATCCTAGGTCATATCTGCATGCCACAACTGGACTAGCAGTATTTCCCCATTTTCCTCTCTGTTTAGTTCCCTCTCATTACCAAAATATGTCACTCCTTTGAACAAAAACATATGCATTAATAAAGAGTAGTGACCAAAAGTTTTTTCCACCTTGCCCTTCGCAATCCCAACTAAACCAATGTGAATTTCTTCAGCCAAAAAGGAAGCAAAATCAAAAATAACCTCTACACCGAAAGAAGCAATTTGAACCATCATGTACATGAGGCCAATGGGCATGAACTCCTACTCATCTTCACCAAAAAATCTGCACAAGGTCATGTATATCTCTACAGCCCGAGAAGTGAAAAGACTCTTCTTAAAGGGATCTCTAGAAGCTGCAGTAATTACTGGCAAAGATCCCAAAGAAGCCTATTCAAAATCATACTTTCCCTCCATTGCAACCTCCCAAGCTAACAAGAAATCATGACAAATTTCTTCGAAATGGAACCCAAATGGATGGATATGGCATGACTCATATATTTCATGGTTTTATATATGTGTAGAATACTTGGAAATAGACATTTCCTCAATCAAGCTTGAGACCAAATTGAGCATTTTATCCATCTCTTCTAATGAAAAATCCATTTTTGAGGAACATATATTATCATTATTCAATGAGGAATCAATATCATAGTAGGAAGAATTGGTATCTTCTTCTTGATGACTTTCTAATTCAAAAATCTCACCAACTTTGGAATCTTCTATATTTCCATCACTTTTTGCAACTTCATGGAGTTTTGGAACTTCAAAAAATTTTGCTTCCTCAAAATTTCTTGGCATATCCACACTTATTGAAACATCAACACTTGGAAGAATTTCTTCATTGAATGGGAACACAAACTCCTCTTGATAATCTTCATTATTTTGTCCTCCTATAGATTTATCATATGATTCAAACATCATTACACTAAACTGCAAAGGTTGTTCCTCCATGATTTGGAGAGCCTAATCTGACAATCATTGTACCCATATCTATCCTCTCTTGGACTCATACCTCTAATACCATTATTCTCATTGTTAATATTATTGTAAAGGCCAAAATTTTTGCTCTAATTTTGAGAATAATAGTTTTGTGTAGAAAGTTGTCCTAGATGATTGCCTTGTTTTCTTGAAGAATTCAACTCTACTCTCGCAAGTTCATTGGATAAAAGAGATATCATCTCCATTGTGGCCTTAAACTCTCTAGCCATATTATTTTATGCTTTAGTGGATGCGACTACCTTCTGCTCAAAGAAAGCAGTCTTTTGAGACTCATATCCTAAATGTGTAATTGTTGGCATTGGACCAATAGTAACCTAATTCATGAATTTAATAGCCTCTTTAAATACCTTTTCAATTGTATCAATTTCTTTGGGTGGGAGCCTTCCTAGAAAAATAGAAGTTAATGAATCCATTGTTCCAAAATTGACTTGGATGGCAGCTTCTTGTGGTATAACATAAGGAAACTTCATTCTTTGGTACATCCTATAGAAGTGATGATTAAACTATGAAATAGTCTCATGAGGATCCCTCTTAATTGAGATGAACTAATGATGTAGGAGAGCTAGATCAATATAGATCTTGAATTGTTCCAAAAACTTGATCTCAAAAGAGCTCCAATCCCATATTGATGCTGGTGGAAGATTGAGGTACCAATTGAATGACATTTCCCCCAAAGTGTAAGGAAAAAGGTGGCATACCACGTCCATATGCTGAATCTAGTTTTGATTACAAATTTCTTTGAAAAATTTAAGTTGATCCTCTATTTTTCGTAATTCTACATAGATGAATCGTGAGAAAAACTTTTTAGGATTTTTGGGCAAGTCATGTAATGGTCCAATTAGATTCAAAGGTGAACTTTGGGTATTGAAGAAAGACATGGTGCATAATGATGGGAATGTGTGAAGTAGAATGTAAAGTGAACGATGATGATGGAATGTGTAATGTAAATGGGTGGAGTTCTTGGTATCCCTTTATCACTATGATGCTTGTGAAAGTGACTAAGTTCTAGGAACTTGTGTTTATTCTTGAAAACTGCACCTCTCAAGAAGAACCCTTTCTCAAAATAGTGCACCTTGCACACCTCCACACCTTGGTGGCAAGACCCAAAAATCCAAAAATTCTTCTAAGTGACAATTTTCCAGAGTTAGAATATTTTTCCACATTTAGAATCTACCAGAGTTAGATATTTTTTCAACTTCAGAATTTTCCACTGTTAGTTTTTTTTTTTCAACTTCAGAATTTTCCAGAGTTAAAATTTTTTCTCAACTTCAAAATTTTCCAGAGATAGATTTTTTTCCTTCAACTCCAGAATTTTCCAGAGTTAGATTTTTTTTTCAACTTCAGAATTTTCCAATGTTAGATTTTTTTTTCAACTTCAGAATTTTCCAGAGTTAGATTTTTTTCAACTCCATAATTTTCCAGAGTTAGATTTTTTTTTTGAACTATAGAATTTTCCATAGTTAGAATTTTTTCTCAACTTCAAAATTTTCTAGAGTTAGATTTTTTTCTTTCCTTTTTTTTTGAATTGTAGAATTTTCAAACAACGACTTGATTCTTTTGAGCCAAATGGTTTCTAGGCCCTCCTTCTAGCACCACTTCTATTGGGTGGCCATTTTGCATGAGGTCAACCATAGGAATCCATTGCACAATTCCTCTCTTGAAAAGTTAATCTTTTGGGATCAACTCCAAGGTTTAGTATTTGTCTTGCGACGTACCAAAATCTGCTCAGTTGGAGATAAATGTGATTATTCATGAGGAGGCCTTTGTTGGTTTTGATTATAATGTCATAATGAAGTAAATCTATTAACTGTCTCAAAATCACACACAAAAGAACAATATTTTTGTATTTTCTGGTTTTTTAATGAATGCAATTCTAATAGTGCAACTAAAATGAGTTCCTATTCTAACAATCGGTTAGCAAAGAAAATAATGAAAATGAAAAAAAAAAACTTGAAATTTAAATCCTAAACAAACATAAGCTGCAAAAAAAAACACCTTGTGAGTTAAGCTTTCGAATAAATCAGTAGGAAATCAATGAAAACAAGAGCAGCACTTCTTAGAATCAACTGATGCAATCGTTGATGAGAAACTTTAACAATCATATGATATTTTAGCTTTCATCAAATCGTAAGGCCATGGAAAGTGCACTCATGCAAGACAAAAAGTTATACAGACACAATTTGATGATCTCTTCTCAAGCTAGATACGTCAACAGAATTCATAAATCTATAGAAAACACCAAAATTAAAAGATCATACAACTAGAAAAAATGCAATAAACCTTTGGCTCAATCATAATTCCATGAACAAAATTCAAAAAATAATGACACATTCAACCAAGATTGACTACACTCCAAATGCGAGCACCAAAAGCATAATTTTATTGCATAATAACGATGGCCTCAATTACATGTTACAATAGGGCATTTATAAGAAATCATCTCCTCAATTTTTGTTGAGAGTGAGAGATATTTTTCATGCAATAAAATGCTTTTAATCAATAAAACAAACTAATTATATACAATCTAACAATCTAACTAGTGCTAAATAGGACTCCATCAATATTTTATTCATTAATTGGATGCATGAGCCCTTACATGTTGAAAAATAAAGAATTATGAGAAAAGAAAGAATGAGAAATCTTTGACTCAAACTAGACATGACTGGAAGTGCCAAAATTGGAAGCTAATCCTTCACAAGCATTTGTAGGAGTTAGACTACCATCAGAATGTGTTTTTGATGCATGGAAAGCTCTATTTTTAAAATTGGCAATTAACTATCCTCGAAACTTTTTTGAAAATGCATACCTACGTAGCTGCAAACTTGTAAATTTGTGCACCTCAAAAATGTGCACCTCATAAAATGCGCACTTGTGGACTTGCACACCTCAATAGCTCGAATCGGCAAAAAATCAAAATTGTCAATTTTGAAAATAGTTTATGGGTTATACTCAAATGGTGTTTTAGATCACTTTTTGTGTACATACATTGCCCCTTTTTGATGATTTATACCCTATTTATAGCCAATCACTTTCATAAACTTGAACTCCTACTTCTTCAATCTAAAATTCCAAGGCACTTGTGTTGAATCTTGTCACTAATAGCTACATAAGATAAAGAACCCATTTCGCTTCATGTGTCCAACCTCTGTATCTTTGATCTTTGTCTTCTCTCCAACTTCCTAATCCTTCCTAGTTAGAAATTAGATCATCTAAATTGATCAAATGTTTGAAACTTTTCCATATTTTTTCACAAGTTTTTTTAGGTCCTCTTCACTATCTTTTTCGGCTATTTTCTGCTCAAAATTTCAAGTTGAAACTTTCATCAGTCCCTAAAATTGGGCAGCCAAAGGCTTGCTATTTTAGGGAATAAAATTATATTTTTAGTTCTTCTTTCGAATGATGTAAATAGTTCTGAATTCTGAGCTCTAGGTCAAAAGTTATGGCCCCGGCAAGTTGAGGATGTCCTTTTTACCTACAAAAGAAGCAAACGTTAGTTCAAAGAGTTGAAAATGCTTAATTAATAAGCCCTAACATGACAAAAAATACTAAGAATGTAAAAACATTGCAAAACTTTCAAAAATGTCATTTTAGCCTCCAATAAGCAAAAAAGAGCGCACCAGGTGCACCTCAGAGGTATGCTAGGTGCGCCTTTGTCCTCATCAATGATTTAATAAATGAGCATTTTCACTAGCACACCTCATGGGGTGCACTAGGTGTGCACCTCACATATCCTTTCTAATGCATGAGGAGTATAAAGGTGCATAGTTGTGCACCTTATTTTTGTGTGCTTTCCTTTGAATTTTGGCACACTAGCTCACTTGGGGAGGTGCATTAATGGGCTATTTTTTTTATTTGCAAAAATGACTTATCCTCTTTGATGATGATTTCTAGAATCTGGGTTTTCAAACCAGGACCTGGATCTGATCAAAGACACTAGGCAAAACCCTAGAAAAGACTCGAGCCCTAGACTAGGGATACAAAAAGCCAAAAATTAAAGTAGGGGGTCCCCATTTCTTAGGATGAAATAGGGCGTGTGTTTTGAAACCACAACAAGACACAGGAAATTGTCTTCAATGCCCGAGTGAGCTTGACATACACTAACTAGAAATGATATGACATTTTGTTTAACATCAAAGACAATACACAATTAATCAATTATATTCAACAAGGGCTACTTTTTAGGAAAATTCTATCTGAGCATATGGTATTTGAGAACACTATTAAAAAGCACTACAAAAACATGTGGGATGAATATTTCAAAAATAAAAGTATATTTGGAAAGACATAATTATTTGTCAAGTTATTTAGGAGAAGAGATATGATGTCCATTTTTGCATTATTGCATGTTGATAAGAGGAAAAACCATGTTAATAAAATAATTGTTGAAAATTTGCAAATTGCATCTAAAAAATTGACAACACACCTCAAGGAGGTGATTTAAGCACTACACATAGAGTTTTGATGACTACAATGTCTAGTAGAAATTTGACACAAAAAAAACAAGTACATGTTGTTTCTGATTTACTTCATATATCTAGAAGAATTGTTCAAAGATACATTAGGAGGAGAAATATGTCAGATGAGAACATTGAGGATAATTGGGTGAATGTTTCTAGAGTTCCTTGAAAAGACAGAATTTATAAAGATGTAAAAATATAGGTTATTGAATTTTGGACCACATCCTCTCACATTTCTACTAATAGACATGATACTATACAAATTAAAGATGATGAGACAGGGGCAAAAATTAAAAATCCAAAACATTTAATAAATATAACATAAAGTGCACTATTTCAAACATTCAAGAAAGATTTTTTAAATGTGAAAATATGTTGGAGAATGTTTGAGAGTCCATGTCCTTCCTTTGTATGCATAAATAAGATACGTGAAACTTTTTGTTGTTGAAATCATGTTGAATTTGGTCTACTCTTGTAATCATATAAAAAAGTTATGGTAGTACTTAATCCAAATTTGGTCAACCTTAGTAGTATGATACATTTGTGAAGTCTATATTATGTGATAAATTGAAGATTGGGGTGAGTTAAAAGTACAATTTATCAAAATCAATATGAAGATTGTGGATATTTGTGTTAATTTCTACTACAATTTGAGAATATCAATGAATCGACACCAATTTCATTGATGAGATATGAATATGAGACATAATAAATTAAGACAAGAGATGAATCCAAAAAAATGTATTGAAGGAGAGTGAATTGTGGTATGATGAGTTTAGTAATAAATTTCATCCATTGATATATCCACATAGCTAATATTGTCATGGTACATGATGACAAGCTAAATAGTTTCGTGATTCAAAAAAAAAAAATCTACCTAGTTGTATTCTTTTAGTTGTAGATTTCTCTAAGAACTATAAATTCTCAACTCAAATAGAGTTTCAAGGTCAATATTATCATTCTAAACAAGTTGCAATATTTGTGCAAGTGAGCTATAGACACACACAATTAGAGGTGGATGAGATAGAAAGATTGGACCAAAATGAGCACATTATCATCAAGGAGGTTCATTTCTATATTAGTGATGATAGAGTTCATGATAGGAGTTATGTGGCCCATTTTTTTGAAATGTTCTCTAAAGATATTAGAAATCGTGCAATAAATGTTTCAGAGTGTTGGATTTGGTATGACGGTTGTGTAGGTTAGTATACATGCACATACATATTTATTTAACTTTATTTAACTTATAAGTATGTGTACATGTATTTAAATTGTTTCAATTTGATATATAAATATTTTTAATCCCATTTCATGTTCACAAGACAATTTAAATCTGCAAAAGCATTTAATTGGTTGGCCATACAACATGCTAGAAGCAATGTATAATTTTGTGGAACATCTTTGAAAGTGGACATGGAAAAGGGGGGCATGATGGAGTAGGAACATTTATAAAATTTGCACTTCAACAACATGAACTTGTAGGTACATATGTATTTAGTTTTTCCAATACTTATATACATCTTCTCTAGATATATATATTTTTGAGTTAAATTTAAACTTATGATCTGACTTTCATATATACATGGATGTTACACATATATAGATTGATCTAATCCTTACAATTGTCAAATGATTCCTGGTATTAGAAGTTTATATCTAGTGCTGACTATAGGACACCACAAACCTCTAGTGATTAAAGTAAGAGACATTATGTTTTTGTGAAGATTGCATTAAGGAAAATCCAATGAGTGAATGTAAAAATATTACAAATGTATATATTTTAAATTGGAATTTGAAGTCAATAGTCAGACAACCTCCTTTTGAAGATATTGACATTGACATTGACATTCACAATCCTATATATTCAACTTACTATGAGTGCATTTCTATTTTAGTTACTATAGGTGTAATGCCTTGTTCAGGAACCCAAAATAAAATAAAAAACCTAATATATTATCAAATTTACTAAACTTTTTTTTTCTAATTTTACACAACATCAATGTAATAATGCAGAAGCAATATACAAAAACACAACATTTACACATGAAATTATAATATAGATTTCATTGCTCAAGGATTCCTTTACGTTATGTCACATTTAAGATTTTTTTATTAATTATTTAAGTCTTAAGTACAATGTCCATAATCATATAAATATAACATATTAATCTCATAAAAAAAGGAATGAACACCACTGGTAAAATGAAATACATCTAATGGATAGCATCCACTTCAAATATCGTAGGGTATGCAAGATTAGCTACAAGTACAACAAGATACATGATAACATATAAATACATCAACTAAATAGAAGTCTCCAAGATAGGGATAAGAATTAAAGGTACAATTGTATCGTTAACCTTCCAACATCTATAAATCCAAAGGGGGACCCAAACAATATGAATTCAATACCTCCTGTCAGCATGGTTACCTAGCCAAGCTTCTACTTTCACTATATAGGGAAGATAATGAACAATCCACATAAAACTAATCAAACCATAAAACATTCCTAGGCAAGAAATCCTAATAGCCAAATCTACCTCAAGGGTAACACAAACTACTCAAGAATAAAAGATAACCAAATTTGAAAGAATGCTCATCTAATACCAACACTGCATACAAAGTCAACATATATATTCCAAGTATATATCAAGTACCAAAATCATGAGATAAAGTCCACAAAAGATATCCACCTCAAGTCAAAACGCACATGTCACAAGTACAATAACCATGAATCACCAATCACCGTCAATGAAAGTAAACATCAATAATAAATACATTTAATAATAAGTACAACACCAATAATTTCATTGCTAGAGGAAAATAAAAAATCTATAGATGAGACTAAGGCTACATACTAGGGAGTGTCATCATATGGTAAAACTAAACCCCAAACCCTCAAGAGTTGAGTTACCTTTGATTGGTCACTCTAGACCCTAGAACGTCAAGGTGACACATGTAGAATCAGAATATCCTCTCATGAAGATGAGGAAAACCAACCATACCTCTCACTAGGTATCATCCCATTTCCATCATTATCTTGTACAAACACCATCTACTCCACCATGTGGCAACCACGTGGGCTCTTCTTTTTGTTGTGACAGGCTGCAGGCTGTCAAATTTAAGCTGGTGAACTAATGATGTCAACATGATGTCACTGCATCAACCAACCTTGCACATCTCCAAGGTCACTTTTGGACCTACCTTTGGTTTTTTGGCTATAGCTTGAGCATACAAAGGTATTTTTCTGATCCAAAAGAAGTGCCAAAAAGCTAGTTCCAAGACAGAGACATTGGTGTAGGTATTTTTAGGTTTTGATGCTTTTCTATTGCCCTTTTTTAGTTGAAGTCTGAAGTTGTGTTTTTGACTCCGACAAGTATATCTTTTGCGTCCCATGCCCATTTTTTGAAAACTTTATATTTTTGGAAAGATGGTTCTATTTACTTTTTAGAAATGTAGTCCTTTTTTTTAGTTTTTGGCCCATGCTCTTTCTATCATAGTTTTGGCATTTTTGCTATATGGTGGATATTTTGAGTGTTTTAGGCCCGAGGATCATTTTCCTAGCATGGATTCTCTTGTTTTTAGCTGTACTTTGTTTTGTTGCAGCCTTTTTTTAGTTTTGATCATTGTAGCTATCATTTTGAAGAACTTTTTTGTATCACATTGAGATAAAGTGCCACTTTTGCATTTCAGGGATTAGGAACGTTGTTTTGAGTCAGTTGTACATGCACTATTTTCATAAAGCACCATGGGGGGGATAGTTGTTTGCTATTTTAGGCATTCTTCCTTTGTCAAGTGAGTCTCCCTTCCATGACATTAGCCCATGCAAAGTCAATTTAACCATGTCTTTATAGGTGTCTGTACCTCTTTTCCTCTCTTGGTTTGTTCTTGGTTCCTCTGGTGTCTTCGGCTGACCTTCTCAGTTGCTTGTCATCACACCCTGTATGCATTAAGGGGGGGTTATGATGTTTTTCTAATGCATCCATGGTTCGATGGTTCGATAGTGTGAACTATGTATTCAGTGGTTGATCTTATATACAAGGCGATTGTAGTGGTTGGCTACCTATGCATTTCGGTGAGATGGATCATCTATCACATAGACATGCTCGGTTCGTGCCTTCTTCTTCCATGGAGGTTCTTTAGATCAACAGTTTGGTAGATTTGTACCTTCTTCATGCTTCAGTGATGTTGTTTTACATGATCACTCCTTGTTCCTGTTTTAGGGGACATTTCCCTAGTTGGGGGCTTCTTTAGTTCTTCACTAGGTTACCTCTTTTGGGGGGAGGGTTTTTCCCATGTGGTTTTCTCTCTTTCCCCATTTTCAGAGGTGTCATTTTATTGCATTGTACTTGGGTACCTAACATGGCCTCATTGTCAGGACCCATTCTGCATTTCATCTTAATTTTGTGAGCTTAAGGCATTTCCCTAAGTTGCACTTAAGGGGGGGTGTTAGAGTAAATAATTAATTAATTATTTATTATTTATTCTATTACTTAAGCTTACTTAAGTAAATGCATTTATTCAATATTTTCTATTTAATGCATGTAGTGGTCAGTTGTTGACAACATAGGAGTTTGTTCCCTTCTAGCATGTTCCACCTTTTGTGGATATGTGTTGAGTTGTCATCCTTATCTTCTACCACCTTCTAGCTTGTTCTACAAGCTTCCATGAGCTCTTTATAAGCAAGCTCTCTCTTTGTATTTTCATCACATAAGGCATTGTGCATATTGTAAATACATTTTCTTCTTGTGTTTGCACATATTGTCTCTCATGTCCGTTTAGGGTTTTTCCCTTGCTCCATGCTCTTCCTTCCTTGGCTTCTCTTTGACAGGTTCTCGAATGCAGGTGATCTTGGGCATCTTTGGAGTTGTATTTCATCAACTCCAACATAACTTTATATATTTTATTTAAATTTATATAAAATAGGAAAGTAATAATTATAAATACTAGCACCATAATTTATTTTAAATCTTCTCTCCTAAGGTATTTAAACAAACTTTCTCAAAATATCAATTATGTCATAAATGTAAGTTTTAATAAAATTCTACTAATCCCTGTCTATAGAAAATTGAAGGTCCTCATTTAATCAATGATAAATTCATAATTGAGAAAACATAAAGAAGGTAATCTTTTCAACAGAAATTACGAAGAGATTTGAAAACCCCTACCTTCAAACACCAAGTTGATTTGTTAAGAAGAAGAAAACCCAACTGTAGACTTCACTCCCAAGCTTTAAAAAAATAATTTAACTTTAAAATTTGAATGCATAACCTATAACTTGTCTTCTAAAAGTGATGGCCTAAATTATCTTATTGTTCTCCAAAAATCTTTCCTTTTTCAAAATGACCAAAATGACCTCTTAATAAAGAAAAATAAATATATAAGTAAATAAAACTAATAAAACTAAAATTTCTAAAATGAGTAAACTTACAAAAGAAGGTAACTCAACTAAAATAAAGTAATAGTTTTTCTTTTTTCTCTTATATTTTTAAAAATAAATAAAATTTCTTTACCTTTTTTGTTAATAAAAGAAATACATAATTTCTTTTTTTCTTTCTTTTATTATTAAATAAATAAATATTCTTTATTTATTTACTTTCTTTTCACAAAACAGATTTATCTTTTCATAATAAAATAAATAAATATCCTTTCTTTTAAATTAAATAAGTTATTCTCCACTCAAAAATCTTATTTTAATTTTTATTAATTAATGTGCAATTAAATTGCATATAATTAGTTTAATCATTAATGATAATAAAGCCCACTAATTGCGTGCAACAATAATTTTATTATCATTGATTAAATATTCATGAAAAATTAACATTTAGTCATTAATATTTTAATTTATCCTTTTTCCAACTTCCACATTTAGACTTTTAAAATCAAGTCTTTTAAATAAAAATAAATAAATATTTAATTAATTGAATTTCTCAATTAATTAAATATCCTGATATTATAATTCTTCATTCTATTTAAATAATATTTAATAATTCCAATGTTATGTGATTGATCTAAATATCATAATTAAATCTTTTACCAAATAAATAACATAGTCAAATCCACATAAGCAAAACCATTCAAAACCCAAATTCAAACAACACACACAAAGATAAATCGTGGGTTTAAAAAGGGGTAGAGAGTCAGATACGAGTCATTTTTGCAAGATAGTGTTTAGGCTATGGTTGGGATTGGACCTAAACATTATCTTTCCATTCTTACCATTGAGGTATTGTGATAGGGCATGCTTGTCCTAGCAATTCAAGGAAGTCGATGCCTAGTATCTACAACCTGCATAATAGACGAGCATATACATGTGTGTGTGTGTGTGTGTGTGTGTGTGTGTGTGTGTGTGTGTGTGTGTGTGTGTGTGTGTGTGTGTGTGTGTGTGTGTGTGTGTGTGTGTGTGTGACTAAACTGGACATGCAATGGTAGGGAGTGGTACATCATGTAGATTTGACAAGCATGTGACTATGACTCCCACCCTTAACCACATCAGACACATTAGAGAGAAAAGTAAAATAGACACACACACCATACACATACAATTATGGGGTAAGTACCATAATGAATCAAGAGTCAACTCATCAAATGCTCAACTATAAAAACACATTACTGTGAATATAAAATAATAATCATTAAAGACATATCATCTAACTTTGTTATAAAAGTAATCACATTACTAGTTACTAAGAATCGTTAAAGCAACATTAACACATAAATAATCATAATCATTAGACAACACGTGAAATATAATCAACTATGTAATCATAAATGATATTCTGAAGTCATGAAATAACATCATAACATATATCTTTGAAACTATCACATGTATGAAATAAGCCTAAAAGAGTTCAACGGATATAATATAAAGTAAACTACAAGTGCACATTACAGTAGATCTATGCATATATATGTATGTATGTATGTATGTATATGTATATATGTGTATATATATACATATATACATATATGTATATATATATATTATATATATGTATATGTATATGTATATGTATATATACATATATATATGTATATATATGTATATATACATATACATATATATATAATATGTATACATATATATATAATATATATACATATATACATACATACATATATGTATATATACACGTGTATATATGCATATATATTCATTAAAAGATGAATTATATATTTAAAATTTCACTTTAAAAAATTTACTTCTATTTTTATGTACATGTAGGAGATATTTTTGTTGTCCAAGCATTAGCAGATAATGCAAAAAATGTAGACTATTATCTTCTAAGATGCACAAAAGAAAAACACAAGTTTCTAGAAGGAACTGCAGATGCTAATAGACAATAATATCCTATTGGTTCAGTTGTCACTGAAGGCACATATTATCAAAAAACAAGGGCAATTAAAAGTGGTATTGAATTTATTGAATACATGTCTACTGAGAATATTTTACATTACAATAACCATGTTATAGCAACAAAGTTGCAATTTGAGGCAATATGAAGAAGAGGATGCTTTGGAAATCAAAAGTGGAAATTGTCTAATAAAGAACATGAAAAACTTCTAGAGATAATAAAAATTAGAGAGGATATTGTCAATAAAATATTTCTAGAGCTCTAGAAGCTAAATTTATCTTCATGTAGCTTGCATACTTGCATATTTAATGTACATTGGATTTTGGATATATGTTTTATAAATGTATTCATTGTATCTTGGATCTTGGATATACTAAATTATGTGTGTTGTTATTTATATTTTGATGATTCAATGGTTTGATGTTAAATTTATGCTTCAAGATGTTATTTATGCTTTGATCTATGTCTTTATGTATGTTCATATGTATCCCCTTAAGACATTGTCTTAGGACCTCCTCTTAAAAAACCCCTTAAGTCATGTACTTAGTAGATATGATTTTATGATTATATGTTTTGTGTACATTAGATGGTTTGATGTATATATGTGTTTCAAGATGTTACTTATACTCTAGTTTATGTTTTTTTATGTATACATTTTTATATGTATTCTTTAGTGATTAAATACTCCAATGTATTATTTAGCACATATTCTTTATATGTTCTTACGTACTTTCTTTGATGGTTAAATGCTTTAATTTTTTTGAAGATTTTATTTATGCTTTAATCTATGTTCTAATGTATTTTTTAGGAGCTCCCCTTAAGACATCCTCTTTGGACTTCCCCTTAAGTCATGTGCATCATAGATATGATTTTATGTTTTGTGTATGCATTAGATGGTTTGATGTATATATGTGTTTCAAGATGTTACTTATGCTTTAGTTTATGTTTTTTATGTACACATGTTTACATGTATTCTTTAGTGATTAAATGCTCAAATGTATTCTTTAGTGATTAACTGCTCAAATGTATTATTTATATGTTCTTATGTACTTTCTTTGATTATTGAATGTTTTGATTTGTTTGAAAATTTTATTTATGCTTTAATCTATGTGCTTATGTATTCTTTAGTGATTAAATACTCTAATGTATTCTTTATGTTCTTATATGTATGTTTTAGGATCTCCCCTTAAGACATGTCATTTTATTTTTCATTAAAGTTAGATTAAAACATCCCCCAAATAGATTCCCTTAAGACATGTGATATGATTTGATTATTATGTGTGCTTTAATGAAATTATGAATGTTGAGATCAATAACATGTACATGACATGAACATAAATATGAATATTGAAAACATACATCCATTCAACATAAACATAACATCTAAACATAAACATGAACATAATACATAAGACATGAGCATAACATACATCTAAAAAATAACCCATCTATGGAATAATATGTATTTATATGTGTATGTAATAAAATATCTCACAGCTCGTTAATGGGCTTGGTAGGGCTAATCCTAATCTTAAAAGGGATAAGGTATGTTTGACAACACCAAAGGAAGGATGGATTAAAATTAACTTTGACAGGGCTGCCAAGGAAAATACAGGGGTCTTAGGGTGTGGTTGTATAGTGAGAGATCATAAGGGCAACACATTTTATTTTGTCTCCAAATGACTGAGCGATGGCATAAATAATGTGGCAAAATGTTGTGGAACAAAAGAGGCTCTAGCTTTAGAAGTTGAATTGGGTATTTGAAGAGTCTATCTTGAACGGGACTCAGAGATAATCATTAATGAAATAAAGAAAGGGAAGCTAGAAGCGTAGTAACATGACAAATACATTCAACAAATTAGAGGAATGTTAATGGATTTTGAAGATTTTAAGGTTTCCCATATTTACCTAGAAGCAAATAGGGTGGCAGATATGTTGGCCAATATGGGTGCAAATTCAACTAGGGGGATTCAAAATAAAATATATGAAGACCTTAGACTTCTCATTTTAGATTAAAGAGAGGAAGTTATTTTGAAGAGGCCAAGTAAAAATCATTCTTGTTGATCATTTAGGGAGTACAATGTTCATCATGTTTCCACCCCCTGATGGCATTCATGAATTTATGATATTCACAAGATCACAATCTCTAGTGTGTGTCAAAGTTTGATATTATTTATTGGCACCCCGACATATAGTTGTTTCCAGATTGTTTGATGCAAGTGAATTTAAGAAGGGAAGCTAGGGAAAAACACATAGTTTTCAACAAGGGAGATGTGAAATGGAGGCAAATTTTGTGCTGAGTTCAGAGAACTAGATGCAAACATATGAAGGAAAGATTACAGTCTGGTGCTTGAAGAACATTTTCATGTTTGATGATCTAGAATTTTTGGAGGGCATACAACAGATATTTGGTGTGGAATACTTAGACACTCACTGGAAATGCTCAAATTTGTATGTGGCTTCACTTTTCATGGTGTTGGCAATGATGGTGGGTGAATCTAAGGAGGAATTATGTTGGATCATGGCAACTTTTGTGGACCCATAGTGGCTACTAGGGTTGGAAGAGATTGTGGATGCATTGTGTTGGGTGTGGGCTTAGGGATGCGACAAGAGTCATGGTGATTGAATGGAGGTGGGGAGACTTTTCTTCAACCCCTAGTCATCTAGTCTTCGATAAGCCCAAAAGGGATGCATGTCCCTAAGGAAGAGAAAGGATGGAGGAAGGTTGTGGATTTCCTATAGGGGAGGATTTGGGTGTTGGCTAAGGATAAGTGTGGATTCAAGAAGGAAACATTGTGTAAGAGTGTGTTATCTCTAGGACAACCCTTGTGATATCAGCTTGTGAGGAAGAATCAGAAGGAAGGAGGTGAATCCATAGTAAAAAGCATGTGGGTGGATGTTTCCTTGATCAAAGAGGTGGGAGTAAGCAACAAAAATTTCCACCAAGAAGTCATTCCACATGTGAAGCCAAGGCCAAGGTCTGTGTTGGATGATCATTCTACTCCAACCTTCACACAGGAGGAGGTGTTCTATTGATTTGAAGACTAGTCATAGTTTGTTGATGGAGATGGATAGTGTTAGCTCTTTAGGCACCTAATTTTGCTTTTTGGTGCTTTGGTGGTTTAGGCAGGTAGTGTTTTTGGTAGGCTGTTAATGCCCAATTTTTTTTTGTAATGCATATGTATGGCCTTGGGGTTGGGTAGTTATAAGTTTGTGAAATCTTTGACCAAACTTCACATATGACAATATTTTTAATTCTTCTTTTTAATATTAATATAAAATCACAGTGTTACCTATCCGAAAAAAATGTCTCTAGATAATAATGCACTCATTTAAAATGTCTCCAAAATACTATATAAAATGTCTCAAAAAATATATATATAATGTCTCCATGTCAAATGTATCCAAATAACTAAATGTCTCCATAATAACACATAAAATGTATTTATATCAAAATCCAAAAGAACACAGCTCTAGTCAATGAAGTGCACATCTAAAATAAGACAAGCACTACATATATCTATGTCGATCAATTGCACCCCCTCCTGATCCCACCCCAAAAAGCTCTATGATGTGCATTTGAACTCTATTTCAAATGAAAGAAATACATACATACATGTGTCAAACTATATCTATTTTATAGAGTTATAAAATTATACACATTACATTTATATAAATAAATTACATACCTCAGAGTCATATTGTCTTTGATCTATAAGTGTTTGAGGATCACCAAAATGTAACATACTATCACTAAGGCCTCGTAGAAAATGCACATGTACACATATTTAAGTTATATTGAATCAAGAATATGTATGTGCAGTATTAGAAATCCTTCTAGCCAAGTTGTGGCTATTACAGTTTCTCCTTTGCCTATTGACACTAATAATATTGTAGAGGCTCATGCACTGTTGGCTGGACTTATTCTAGCTAAACAAGGTTGTTTCCATAGGCTACATATAGAAGGGGATTCGTTAGTTATTATTGATGCTTGTATCCATAGGCACATCATTTCTTGGAAACTAAAGTTTGTTCTTAATCAGATTTGGAGACTTCTTGATGAATGTCTCGATATTAGCATTTCACATATTTATCGAGAAGGGAATAAAGTTGTAGATTTTTTATCAAATTTGGGTTGTGTGGAGATTACTACTTCTACTCTTCACCCTTTACCTTTTATTGAGAAATACAAGGTCCTTCAAAATCTTATTCAAGAAGACTTGGATGCATCTACATCTACCCACTCGGCATCTAAAGTTCATATTTTTGGTGTCGAGTAGATGTCATGGTTGTCAAGTTTTGTGAACTATGTCCCATAGTCCAAGCAAACCAAGCTTTATCAGGTGTCAAGTAACTGTTATTGAGAAATACAAGGTCCTTCAAAATCTTTTTCAAGAAGACTTGGATGCATCTACATCTACCCAGTCGGCATCTAAAGTTCATATTTCAAGTGTTGAGTAGATGCCATGGTTGTCAATTTTTGTGAACTATAATCAGATGTCCCTTAGTACTGAGCAGACCAAGCTTTATCAAGTGTTGAGTATGTTCTTTAGGTGCCGAGTAATTCAGATTTGCATTAAGTGTCGAGTTGTCTGGAGTTGTATCAAGTGCCAAGTTGTCCAAATTTGTATCATGATTTTGAGTAATTTAGATCTGCATTAGGTGTTGAGTTGTCCAGTGTAGTATCAAGTGTCGAGTTTTCCAAGATTGTATCAAGAGCCAAGTTGTTCAATTTTGCTTCAGGTGCCAAACTAGTCAATTAGTTGGTGTAGTGCTAGTTTGAGTTGTTCAAAAATGTATCAAGTGCCAAGCTAGTTAGTTAGAGGTGCCGAGTGATGTAGAGTTGTATGTAAATTACTTGGTGAAGTGCTTGTTTGACATTATTTGTATTTGGTGCCGAGTTGTCCAAATTGGTAGCAGGTGCTGAGTTGTTTAGAATTGTATTAGGTGCTGACTGATGTAGAGCTATATATTTTTTGTCGAGTGAAAAATTGTACGTGCTAAGTTTGGTGCTAAGTTTAAGGCTTTTAGTTTTTGAATAAGTGTCAAGTTGCCCTGGTAACAAAGTACACGTTAATAAATGTCACATGATTTACTCAAAAATATTTATGAGGACATGAATTGCACAATATATTTTAAGTGCTTCAATTCTGATTATTCCCTGACGACATTGAATTTTTTGATAATGGGATTTGATTTTCTCATGTAGCTAAATCTGAGTCATTAAAATACACTGGTGCCAGTACTTTTTTCAGCTCTTGCAAGGATGTTCTCTTGTGCGAACATAGATGGCTTTTAGCATGTTGCACTGTATAATTTATTACATGAGGATTGCAATCTTTATTTACCTCAACCTTCATTTTTTTTTGTAAGAATTCAATTTTGTCATCTGGTTACAAGATGAATTATGGGTGGGATATCGCTCAGGCTTGTGATATGTGTCACAAACAACACCATGGCATCTTGCCAAAGAATTTTCATATTTTCTTATCCTCATCTTTGGAGGAAAAGGTGTTACTAAACATTATTACGGATGAAGTGATGGATCAAGTGTTTTTAATTTATTCAACCATAGTTCGAAGAGCTATTAAGCATATTATGGGTGAAGAGTTCTTCTGCTCCTCGGCACTAATGTTTCTATATCCATCTCAATTTATTTCAATTTTCCTTTCTAATGTTATTTAATACAGTCACCTAATTTGCTTCAAACATTGGTCCATAAGGTAATCCATCCTCATTATCTAGTTGATAATAAACTAATTTTGGCTATGCAAAAGTATGACTTATGGAATGGAGCGGCCTTAGTTGGTAGTTTTTTCTCACATTATCAACTTCTGCATAAACATGAGTTTTTTGATATCTTTGAAGCAATTAAGAAAGTTGTAGACACTAGAAGCTTTAATTATTTGAAATATACTTTTCCCTGTACACCAAATTTAATGGATGTTCACTTGGTCGAGCGTATTAAGTTAGTAGGTTAGGCTTTGTTTGATTTATAGATGGCTTCTACTACTTCAGTTTCCAGGGGTATGAATGTAGATTTAGTGCTGCCAATTGAATAGAATTTTTGGGAATTAATTGATCAGGTTTACTTGGATTTGGACTAGAGTTAGTCTTTCTCAGAGTTTTGTACTGGCTTGGGCCCTCTTCCTGGTGAGCTAGGGTCACTTGAAGGTGGTTTTGGATTTGATTGGATAGATTTGTAAGATTTTTGTTTTCTGCTTTGTCATTGTCATGAAGATAGTGCTTGGAGGTTGCCAAAATGCCATGATAATTTATGTTTTGTGTTGAGCTGGTAGTTGAAATACCTCTTGTAATTATTTGTTTAAACTATCTATACTTTTGTATATATTAGGAATGATGCTGGGTTTTCTTCTCTGATTCTTTCCTAGTTGACCTCATTGAATCAGAATTTATAAAATAATTAAATAATATAGTGGCTTGCCACTTTTTCCTTAAAAAAAAAAAGAATATGTATGTGCAGGAATATCCACCTATTTATGTGAACCTTGTGATCATGTTGTGTGTGAGAGAATGTAGTTGATGTGTCCACCAATATCACTATGAGGAATCCATGTGACTGTCGATAAGGCCTAATATGAACCAAGAAGAGCACTAGATAAATATAATGCCATATGAAAAAATGCATCCACATCTGATAAAGCATAAACCTCTAGTGGATAAGGTATGCCTTCTATCCCATATACATCATCAAGTCCTATGCTAGAGGATGTGACTGTCAGAATGGTACCACAAGACCACAACATATATCTCCCACATTGATTAGATCACATCTCATGCAACTATGTAGCCATTATAGCAATGCTAGAATATATTTCACTACTAACTTAATCACTTGGAACACTCAAACTTGCAACAATTATCTCTAGACCTCGTGGCATAACCAAAAGTTTTGGACCCACCATTGCCTGTTTATTAATAGGTGTAGGGATGTCTGTAGTTCTAAACCTCTTTGATAATATACCTAGGCCCTACCTAGGATAACTTATAAAATATATATAATCTACATCATACTGTAAACAAAATTTTGCAAACAAATATTTCCAAAAATACAGGGGAAACTCATCCTTATGTGTCCATTTGTGATGTGTGGCTATCCAACAAGGATATATAAATGGTGACAAGCTCATCTATACACTTTGTAGTCAATTAATCTCTAGAACCCTATTCCTATCTATATAAAAAGGGAAATATGATCTTCACCATAGCAGTGGAGAAATCTATATCAACCTACCTATACTTCATAGTGCCAATGACACTATGAGAAAGAGAAGAATAAAAAGACTCAATATTGATATCATCATATGGTTTGTATGACTCATTTTTTTGAATCATACAATATAAATAATCTCTCATAATAGTAACCCTATAATGCCCTGCCAAGGAATCCAAAAGAACTAACCTAAAGTTTTACTAAGTTTGCCAAATAATTTATTTTTCAAGTTAAAATAAAGATACAACAACAGTTATAGAATAGTGGAAGGAATAACATACAATCATACATAAGAAAACATAACATATTACATTACCTAAGGATATCAAGGCATTGAATCACATTTAAATTTAAATAATACTAAATCCAATATTTAATAAATCCACATCAAATAATAATATACAAGTATGAATCCATTTAAATAATATATAGTTATATAAGACGCCACTTGTCAATAAACATAATGCACAATCATCCACTATATAGGTCACAACATATGAAAGGCTGAAATAATATACATCATGAAATAGATAGCATCATCTTGTAAGATCTATGAAATCAAATACAATACACTAGGTATAACCATCCATCATAGAAATATAGGAATAGATAGAAAAGAACATCTGCACAAACACATCTAGCAGTGGCATCCAATGGTCGGATCTCAATGGTATAAGAAAAAGCGCTACCACTTAACCTTGTGGAACCCAAAAGGGCCCACTCCCACCATGCTGAGGAGATAAACTCAAGTCTCAAACAGGATAACAAACTCAAAAGTCAAAACCAATAGCTATGTTCAAGGAATCACCTAAAACCAAACTATCTCAAGAGTATCAAGATACAAGTATCAACTAATCCTAGAGGCAACACAGACACATAGGAAATCTGTTATGCATGTGGGCAAGTGTCATTACACAAACCAACTCTAGGGTTATCGGGCTAGTCTTTTAATCCTCTACCCCTCTAGTGACTCTATGCAACACTAGTATCCTTTCATACTAATAAGGCATACTAATGAAGCATGGTCACAACCAAGCGTCCTCTCTACTCCCATCCTAGGCTATACTAGCATTTGAGGCATGGGTGAGAAAAAAAATGACTCTTATTAATTAATTTTAAACCTAGTTAATGAAATGTTATCACTTATTAAATAACCTACAATGTGTTACCTTTCAACCTCTTTAGGGCCTCGGCCTCCATTGCAAGTGACTTCCCAACATGACATACAGATAACCTACCCTAAGCTCAATAAAATCAAAAGATCACAAAAAACCACATACCATACATTAGTTCTTAAACAAGCAAATGAAAAGTACTAAAATCACTGATTATAATCACGAATTCCACCAATATGATCATCTTAATAAAACCAATCAAAAATTAAGTACTCATAAACCAATCCATGTCATAACATGACATCACCAAGAACAAATCATACAAACACCTCAGTCCTATACAAGTGACTGGAAAACAATTCCAAAAACAACTAATTAAAAACTCAAAGGTTATATCAGATAGGTCACACCATTCACCTTAGTTTCAAACAAGAACACTAAAAATCAATAACAATCAATACATCAAAACACCTCATAGAGCATGCCAGACACACTACCATGGTTGAGTATAAAATATTGTGATCAAAACATTATCATGACATCACAAAACAAAACTCTCAAGCCTTTATTAAACATCTTGATTTGGTCAAAGAACTAAGTCAACCCCATACCCAATAGTAAAATCACCCATCATAAAAAGTAACTTTCAAAAAATATTAGGTTTAGAAAACACAATGGTTTAATTTTCATTAAAGGTTTTCAAGTTTTCATTTTCATTTTTCAAATATTACAGTTCATAAAGTTTGCAATCTCAAATAGGGTTTCAGTTTCTATTTCTCTAGTTACTAGATTTGCTAAGGTTTTCAAGTTCACTAGAATTCTAGACAATTCAGCAAATTGTATAAAGGTATTTAAACATAGTTTCATAGTTCAATTCGAGCTATCAAATTTTCACAATCCATAAATAACGTCATATTTGATTTCTGGGTATTATTGTGTGAGTTTTTTTGACATCAATGTTTCAAATCATACTACATGATCCATCATCAAGATGCAAGAGAATCAAGGAGAACAAAAAATGGGGATTGCAGATCTAGGAAGGGAGATATAAAAGGCTAAGGTGATGGAAAGGGCACCCAAATCTAGGAAGAAACAGTCCACAACAAACAAAAGGAAATAAAAAATAAAAAATAAAAAAGACACCTATCAATAAAGAATGGAAAAATAAAGTACCAAAAGCAGTAGAGTAAATAAATGAAAAAAGAGGAATATAAAAGCATAAACATGTACAAAAATGTACACACACACACACACACACACACACACACACACATATGAAAATACGTAAATATTAAAGTAAAGAAATATAAAAATGTATCAAAAAATATATATATATATACATATAAATATACATACATACATACATACATACATACATACATACATACATACATACATACATATATATATATATATATATATATATATATATATATATATATCAATAAATAAATATCAAAATAGACAAATAAATAAATCTATAAGAAAGCTAAAATAAGAATATAAAAGGGAAAATAAAGAAATAGAAGGGAAAGAGCAAAGGCGAAAAAAAAAGGAATAGACAAAAAGGAGGGGGTGCTAACGAAGACTTGCCTATAAAGAAGGAAGAAATCAATAAAAAATTTAAAATGGAAGGAAGAACTAGAAAAAATAAGGCCTACCTAATAAAAAAATCCTACCTCCCTATATATACACATATGATTGAATATAAAAATATACCTATATATGCGAATAAATAAAAAATAAATGTATAAATAAATAAACAAGAGCATGAAAAGAAATAAAGAAAAGGAAAGAACAACGGGGAACAACAAAATGAGAGAATAAACAAGTAGTGGGGGTATATATATATATATCGGACTCAATCAAAAGATGGGCTAAAGGGAACTAACAAAAAACAAGAGAGGACTACATAAAAATATATTTTGTCCTTAGAGCCTTCCGAATTTGTGATGAAGAGAACTTAGACCAAGAGCTCTCTCACCTTCGCCAAGTCTTCAGTTGGAATGGTTATTCTCACAGGAAAATCTCTCGGGCTTTCAACCTTGCCAAGTCATTCTCTTGCTCTTCCTCCCTTCTCCCTTCTTATTCATTATCAAAACCCTTACCTTAGAGCCTTTCGGATTTGTGATGAAGAGAACTTAGACCAAGAGCTCTCTCACCTTCACCAAGTCTTCAGTTGGAATGGTTATTCTCACAAGCAAATCTCTTGGGCTTTTAACCTTGCCAGGTCATTCTCTCGCTCTTCCTCCCTTCTCCCTTCTTCTCCCCAAGATACCTCTTTGTTCATCTCTCTTCCTTATGTGGCTGGTATCTCCCACAAAATTGCCAAGATTCTTACCAAACATGGTGTTTGTGTGGCCTTCAAACCATTGACCACCTTGAAGAATTACATCCCCCAACTTAAAGACACTAGGGATGTCTTCTTAGAATCTAGTCGCTCTTTCCACACCAGGATCAAAGAACATGATGCGGACATTAAGCATGAGCAAGTTGTCAAGTTTTCCCTAGAAAAGCACTCCTCAACTACTAAGCATCATATCTGCTTAGAGGACATGCAAATCGTGTTCAAGGAAGATAATTTTTTCAAGAGGAAACTCAAGGAGGCTATTGAAATCAATAAAAATCCATCTAACCTCAATTGAGATGATGGTTGGAGCTTGAGCACCTCCTGGCAACCCCTATTGTCTTCCCTCCCTCCCCACTATTTCTTGGCTTTTTCTCCTAGCTCAGGCTTCCTTCTTTCCCTTCCGTCCCTGTCCCCCCACCCATCCTCCATCTAGTTTTTGGCCTATCTTTTTCAGTTGTCTGTCTCTTGATCCCCCTCTCTCATTTCCTTGTTTAGTGTTAGTTTATTCTTTTTTGTTCATTTTTTTGCCTTCCTCATTAGGTTTTTGCCAAATTTTCTTCTTTTCTATTCCTTTTTTGTTTTTTATCCTCTCGCTACTCTTGTTCGAGTTCGCATTTTAAGTTGTTGTTGCTTTTTGTTCCTTTTTCTTCTATTTCACTGTTTCTCCTCTAATTAACCCCTCTTTTATTTTAAATTGTTTTTTTTTCCCCTCCCCCTTTCGCCTTTATTTGTATTTATGTTTTTATATTTTTTCATTTTTTATCTTCATTTTTATCTTTTTATTTTTCTACACCTATTTTTTTTTAATTTTTCATTCAAGTTTTGGTTTTTTATATTCCCATATATATATTCATTTTATTCCTTTTCTTTTTTCATTAAGTAGGACTTATTTTGTTTATTTCTACTTTTCATTTCTCTTTTTCTTGTTTCCCCTCTTATTTTATTTTATTTTTATGCAGTCCTCTCTTGTTTTTTGTTAGTTCCCTTTAGCCCATCTTTGGATTGAGTCCAATATATATATACCCCCACTCCTTGTTTATTCTCTCATTTTCATTTCTCCATTTTTTTGTGTCCCGTTGTTCTTTCCTTTTCTTTATTTCTTTTCATGCTCTTGTTTATTTATTTATACATTTATTTTTTATTTATTCGGATATATATATAGGTATTTTTTGTATATAGTTATGCCTATATATATATATATATATATATATATATATTCCCTTTTATTTAGGTTTATTTTTCTATATAGTTATATGTATTTATTTTGTTTATATTTATTCTCATATATATATATATATATATATATATATATATATATATATATATATATATATATATATATATATATATATATATATATAGGTATATTTTTATATTCAGTTATACATAGATATAGATATATATTTTTCATATATATATATATAGGGAGTTAGGATATTTTTTATTAGGTAGGCCTTACTTTTTCTAGTTCTTCCTTCCATTTTTTAATTTTTATTGATTTCTTTCTTTTTTATAGGCAAGTCTTCGTTAGCACCCCCCCCTTTTTTGTCTATTCCCTTTTTTTGCCTTTGCTCTTTCTCTTCCATTCTTTATTTTCTCTTTTATATTCTTATTTTAGTTTTCTTATAGATTTATTTATTTGTTTATTTTGATATTTATTTATATATATGTATGTATGTATTTATTTTTTGATACATTTTTATATTTCTTTACTTTAATATTTACATATTTTCATATATATATATATATATATATATTTGTACATATTTATGCTTTTATATTCCTCTTTTTTCATTTATTTACTCTCCTCCTTTTGGTACTTTATTTTGCCATTCTTTATTGATAGGTGTCTTTTTTATTTTTTATTTTTTATTTCCTTATGTTTGTTGTGGACCGTGTCTTCCTAGATTTGGGTGCCCTTTCCATCACCTCAGCCTTTTTGATCTCCCTTCTTGGATCTGCAATCCACATTTTTTGTTCTCCTTGATTCTCTTGCATCTTGATGATGGATCATGTAGTATGATTTGAAATGTTGATGTCAAAAAACTCACACAATCATACCCAGAAATCAAATATGACATAGTTCAATTCGTTATCAAAATATAAGAGTTCAGTGAACATACACACTACAGTTTTCATCTTTTTAAAGTATGTTAATTATGAAGGTTTTTGAATAAGAAAAATTCCCTAGCAATATAAATCATTTTCATATAAAATCAAATCATCAAGCACAACCCAAGTTTACTAAAGATAACCATTGATTCTCCCAATTAATTTCTTTGATTTTCAATTTACTTTAGAATTATATTTAAATAATAAAGTAATAAATCAAATTTTCAAATAATTAAACTTTATCTATACTTATTAAAATTATTAATAATTATTATTATCAATTATTACCATAATAATTTTAAAATATATTAAACTTTGGAAAAAACTTTTTCAAAAAGGAAACCTACTCAAAATAAAAACCTACTAAAAATAGAAACTTTCCAAAAATGGAAACTACTAAAAATAGAAACTTTTCAAAATAGAAAATTGTTAAAAAGAGAAGCTTTCCAAAAATAGATAGCTACTAAAACTAGAAACTTTCCAAAAATGTGAACTTATGAAAAATAGAAACTTTCCAAAAATAAAAACATTCTAAAAATAAAAACTTTCTAAAAATAGAGACCTTCCTGAAATGGAAACCTACTAAAAATAGAAACTTTCTTAAAATGGAAACTTACTAAAAATAGAAACTTTTCAAAAATAAAAACTTAATAAAAATGGAAACTTACTTTAAAAAATAAACTTACTAAAAATGAAAACTTACTAAATGAAAACTTACTAAAAATGAAAACTTTCCAAAAATGGAAACTTAACAAAAATAGAAAGTTACTGAAAAACAAAAAATTTCCAAAAGTGAAAACTCACTAAAAATGGAAACTTTCTAATAGGAATCTGGTAGAGAAACCCAGATCAAACAGTTAAAATCTATAAAATAAAATTCATTTTCTTTTCAAAACCCAAATCCCGATTTCAACATCCAATTACGAACTACTAAAATAATTAAACAAGGGTTTTCAATTTAACTTTTTCTCTATATTCAAGAGTAGAGAATAATAAATTTTAACATGGGGATTTCAAATCTCTATTTCTCATATACAGATAATCAAATAAAGAACAATTAAAATATACAAGGTTTCAATTTCATTAATTCATTCATGGACATAACCAAGAATATAAAATAATAAATTTCAATTATAAGGGTTTCAAACAATTCTAGAAGTTATGAAAATAGATTTAACCAGACACAAAGAAGACAGGAAATTTGAAGAATGTAAATCTACTACACAAATTAACCACAAGATTCTACTTGAATCTGATGCTAATTCGACAACACACGAAACATGCAAGAATTTCCCTTTCTTTCTAAAAACCTCCTTTTTGCCAAATTGCTCCTCCAAAACTAATGTAATTGCAAAATGAGGTCTAGATCTCTGATAAAGAGTTCTCCCTTAATTTGGAGCTCTGGTTGTGCAATCATGCGATCTCTAATAAAGAGTTCTCCCCTAAATTTGGGGCTCTAATTGTGCAATCATGCAAGGGAACCCGCTGATCAATTACTATTTATTATTTGTTATTTTTAACCTTTTCATGCACAACTCTTAGCAATTTTAAAATACCTTTATTAAATTAATTTTCTTTCTCACTTTATTTAATTTATTATTTTTTAATTTCATGTATCAGTTTATGTAATCTAATTAAAATAAACTTTATTAAATAATTGCTTACTCTCTCTTATTAATTTTCAAAGTATTTTTGATATAATATTTATCAACTTAAGTAATAATAATATTTAGCATTTATTAAAAAATGAACTCCTCAATATATTATTATTAAATTAAATAAATATTATAATACCCAAAATTAGACTATAACTTTATCTTTAAATGAATTCTTTTATTTAATAAATTCATGAGACGTTTTAATAATATATTTATTAATTCGACTAATAATATTATTCATAGTTTATTATTTAAAATAAAACTCTTAAATAATTATCATTAAATTAAATAAATATAACTATGCCACAATTAAAACTATATCTTTAAATTTCTTGCATATGCTTTATGCAATTTAATAAGAATAAACATTATAAATTTTATGTTTTCTCTTTCAAGTTAATTACAAGACGTGTTAATAATATATTTATTAATTCAACTAATAATACTATTTAGAGTTTATTATAAAAATAAAACTACTAAATAATAATTATTAAATAAAATAAATATAAATAAGTCAAAAATAGAACTTTAATATAATCTTTTAAATTTAATTCTTCTATTTAATTAATTTTTTAATTGATCAAATATAAGTAAATATTAGATTTCTTTATAAATCTTCCATTAAATTAAATCATTAAATTATCCTTTAACTTGATTTAATTATAACAGAAAATCACAAAAGACCCACAAAACCAAATATGAGAACTCATCATACAGAACATAAAACTAAATCAAACACCAAGGTCAAAATCACGAATTCACATCACTTGACGAATTCAAAAAGGTGAACCTAACTCAGATACTTGTCTTATTTTCTAGGATAATTGGCTTAGGTTAGGATTTGGACTCAAGAGTTATCTCCCCACTTATACAATTGAAATACTACAATAGGATATGCTCATCCTGGTAATTCAAGGAAGTCGATACCCAGTACCTGCAATCTACATAAAATCCATGCATGTACAAATACAATATTCTAAACTAAATAGACAATGGTAGGAAGTGGTGCATCGTGCAAATCTCGACTAGTAGGTGACTACGACTCCCTTCCTAAACCACATCAAAAATGTCATACATAAAGAAAATATACACACACACCATACACATGCAAGTATGGGCTAGGTATCCATAGAAACTATATAAAAATCATTCATCTAACTAACATAATTCAATAATTGAAAGTCACCACATTAACATATATATCATCATTGAAACAATCATAAAATAACTAGAATAACTAGTACTAAAGTAACTCAACACATATATTAACTGAATATGAAATACAATTAATCAATTTTGGTAACCTAGCACCGCTAATCCTAAAACATAATCATAGAATAGGTCTTAAATAATCAAGTCAAAACACATCAAAAAAGTCAAGTAGGGGTAGGCATTAAAAACCTTCTCCCTATTAGGGAGGGTGGTAGAAGTCAAGAGTATAGAATCTAGGACCTTGATAGCATGAGATAGCCTATTAACAATATCTCTAAATAAATGCTCCCTCTCCTTAGTAGATGTTTAAACTCTACGTGTTGTGCTAGCCTTAACTCTACTACTTCCTCTCTAAAAACTACCATGCCCTAAGGATGTAGGTGCACCCCAACTACTAGATGCCATAATGTATGATGCATGTAAAGATGTGTATGTCTATAAAGTGAGCTAGGATGCAAGTATGACAAAGGTAGATCTACTGTCATGCCCAAAATGCAAGGGCAAAAACACATGAATTTTTATTTTTTTAAAGATTAAAAACACTATTAAGTTTGATATATTTATTTGCACATGCTAAAGTATAGGTATAATGAGAAATAGATACGAGATCTCCTAATGATGTCTTAACATTTTCATTTAACTTCAAAATCAATGAGTATGAATAGATCGTTAATCTGATCATTCGTTATTAAATTGATTTCGACACTTATTTCGTTATTACATTAATTTTAAAATAATATATTTAAAATAATTTAAATAACGATTTAAATAAAGATAAATCAAACTTTTTCAAAATATTGAAAACCAAAGGACTAACTAAATAATATAATCATCTAACATTTAAAAATATATATATTATATTAAATCTAATATAAACAACATCTTTTAAATCAAGGCTAATATTAAATAATCAATATAGTTAATTAAAAACATAAACCACAATTCTACAATAATTTAAATCAATTCATTCTCCTTATACTTACCATATAAATAAAAATAATAATCATATAAATCTTAAGTTAAACTAAATAATAATTAATACAACTAACTAAAAACTAATTTCAAACTAACACAAATCTTACAAATTTTCAATACTCTTTTGATTAACAAAGTTACTGTAGTGCCTACCCCTAGTTTGCATTTTGTTATCATTGTTGAACTCTTTTAGAGCTAGTTTCATGTTGATGGTTAGTAACATTATTATGAGATTATCAGATATTGTGCTATGGATTCAGTTAATATGTGATGAGATTACTTAGACTCTACATTTCATGTATGTATGATGATTATTTTCAGTGTTTGCAGTTATTAATGATGATTAATAAGATGATTTATTATCATATGTGTTTTCTTATGAATACTTACCCCATACTTGCATGTGTATGGTGTGCGTGTTTGCTTTGTGTGTTTGCTTTTGTATGGTGTGTCTGATGTGGTTAAAAAAGAGAGTCGTAGTCACCTGCTAGTCGAGATTTACATGATGCACCACTTCCTGCCATTACCTGTTTAGTTTAGTATATATTGTGCTTGTACATGCATAGTTTTTATGCAGGTTATAGGTACCGGGTATTGACTTCCTTGAATTGCTAGGATGAGCATACCCTATCACATTATCTCAATGATAAGAGAGGGGAGATAAATTCTCAAGTCCAAATCCCAACCCTTTAAGTCATTTGTTCTAATTGAAAAATTAGGACAAGCATCTGAGTTGAGTACCTTCCGAATGCGTCAAAGGATGTAATTCATGATATAAACTCCTTGATTTGATTTGTATGTATATTGGCTATGATGGGTTTTTTGTATTTTTACCTTTGTGAGTCTTTAGAGTATTTTTTATTAATTAAGCCTAATTAAAAGATTTAGTTAATAGTTTAATTTAATAGAAAATTAATATGGTATTTTGGTATTTATTTTATTTAATTAATTAAAAAATTAATTAAATAAAATAATTAAATTGGAAGATAAAAGCTATAATATTAAATTTAGAATGTGACAATATTTATTTTAATAACAATATATTTGGAGCTCATTTTTAAATAGATGACTAAATAATATTATTATTAAAGCTAATAAATATTTTAGCAATAAAATTTTGGAAAATGAAATTTAAAAGTGGAAAATATATTTTAAATTATTAAAAGATTCTAAATCTCATATGATTAAAATATAAATATATTAAGATTGAAAAGTGAAGATATTAAAGTTAGTGCATAAGACTTAATAAATAAAATTGGAAAGAGTAAAGTAAATTGGAGTTATAAGCTTGCATGAGAATTAACATGTGTCAACAAAACAAGAGTTAGTGCATCAATTAAGCACAAAGTGTCTACAATTCTATGACTCATCAAAAAAGAATTGGAAAAGACCCATGCTTAGTGGGTGACACCTTTCAGCGGTTTCAAGAAGCATTCCAAAGATTTTTTGAGAGCTCTTGATATTCAGGCATTCATAGAAGCTTAAAAGAAAAGCTTAATGGAAGCTACAAGTTTAATGGATGCTACAAGCTTAAAGGAAGCCACGAGTTACAAGCAAAAATAAAAGCTTCAAAGCTTACATGCAGGAGAGAAGATTCATATGCTCATATATTTTCTACTTGCTTCTATGCTCCTTCTAGCACTTCTAATCACTTGGAGGATTCGATCGGCTTGGATTCTTAGAAGAATTGCGAATGATAGAGAAGGAAGGGATTTTCTATGGACTTCTGAGACATAGCAAATTAGCATCAGTGTCCAGGTGCACTTGTGATATTCTCATATTTCCTTTGCACTCTTTCTCTTTCTGTCTTCATCATATCTGTTTTATGTGTCTGAATACTCTCTATGATTGAATCTACTATTTGAAATTGGAATCAAGATATTTTATTTGGTTGAGAAGAAAATAATAGAAAAATCTTAGATCCAATTAAGGAGAAATAATTAGATCTTAATCGGGTTTGAGTTCGAATTTATATTGTGAAATTAGATAGACAAGATTTAGAATTAAAATAAAAGTTTTATGGTGAAAATTCGAATGATTAGATGTAATCTTTCTATCAATTATATTTTTAGATGCATATGAACAAACCCTTTTATGGTTAAATTTAGAGAACAATTATTTTAAGAAGAAATTCTTAATTCATCACAAATTATCATGTTGCTACCTCTTGAATAGACCCGAATTCAGTCATTCATAAATTTTTATTGGGATTGAATTTATTCGATCACTCCAGTCAGAATCGGCACAACTTGGCCCTCTCCAACATATTTAAATTTCAACCCGATCCAACAGTTCATTAAAGAGATATGGCCGTCATATTGGGACTGTTTTATTCAAGAACGGATGTCTCTTCATTTCTCACAACCAAGAGTTTTTTATGCTTAAACTTCACAAAAATAATATATCAAAGTAATATAATTAGAATTTAATGATTATTTAATTAGTCTAAAGACTAATAAGAATGTTCTAAATGAATTAATGAAGATTTCTAATGGAAAGTTTGTGGATGGAGCTGATGGATAGAGATATTGAAATCAATAGAGAATGGATGACTTTTAATATTAATTATTTAATATATATTAAATACTATTTAATATATATTAAATACTATTTAATATATATTAAATACTATTTAATATATAGTTAAGGGGTGGTAAAAGTGTTTAATGATGATTATTAAGAGATTCAAATTTTAATGATATTGGATTTAAATTTAAATAAAAATTATTATATTGACAAGGAGTCATAGTTACATTATAACATTGTTATAACATAGCTACGATTTGAATTATTGATATGCCTTAAAGGTTAGTTAAATAATAACTAATGGGGCTTATGGAAATATAGTTTGATGAGTTTATTATTTATTAATGTTTGTTAGGTCTAACAAACTATTAATAAATAATGGTTTAAATAATTATCAACAAATTTGATTAGAGATAATCTATTGGCGATTATTTAATGAATTAAAGATATTATTGCAATTTTCCCTTATTAGAATCTTATTAATATGCATTAGTTTTATATGGTCTATTATCTAATCTAATTAAATCAAATTTAATTAAGATTAGTTAATAGTAGAAGAAGTGTAGTTAATTATTAATCAATCTAAGTAAATGGATTAAAAGAAAAGAGATTTTAATATAGTTTATATAGTGCACTTTTTATAATGTATATTGGATACTATTAAACAATTTTAGAGTTGTTTAATGAGGATGATAATGCTAAGAATTTGAAAATTATTCATATTAAAATCTACAATGAGTCTTATTGGTTTGTGATAGGGATCTTTTTCAAACAACTTTTGTATAGACAAAATATTATTAGAACAATTAAAAAATGGAGTCTAATGGTTAATTTTAATATTGATTAAATAATTGTAAGATGATAAGTTATATTATGTTGATTTAAATTTAGAAATTCTAAATGATATTGGATTAAGATTGAATTATTATGTTATTGGTTAACACGTTTGAATACTTTAATGGTATTAAAAGTTAGCTAATGAAGTTCTATCTAAAAGTTCTCTAGATTGATTATTTATAATTGTGATAAGTTTATTATTTATTAATGTTTATTGGGTCTAACAAACTATTAATAAATAATAGTATAAATAGTTTAAATAGTTATCAACTAATATGAACAGAATTACTCTAAAGGAGATTAGTTAATGATCGAAGTATTGTAAAAGATATTAATTAAATTGAATTGATTCATAATTTGAAAGATTATCAGTTAATTGAATCAACGTACATAGGAAAAACTTATTTGAGATAATAATACCTGGTATTGAGGATTTATTATAACTTGTTATTATTAAAATATAAATAAGAACATTGTTGCAGAGTGATGTACGTGATCATTAAAGATTTAATAATAAGATTCCCAATATAGCTTGTCATTAAATATTAACAAGTTATTATTATTGAATTATTAATATGATCATTTGAGTATTGAATTATAGTTGACTTTTAACTTACAGAATTCTAGTTAGTTATTAGTCAACTAATGTTAATTAGAACATTCCTATGGTTATACAATTATTAATTAAATCAATTAATGAGAGTTAATTAGATTTAATTAATAATTAAGTTATGTAATAGAAATTTATTTGATATAATTATTTTAACGAGATTGTAGATTATCTATATTGAAGTTGATAGATCTTATTCTTATGACTTGAATTATGACTTTAGATATTGTATGGTTGTCAACGATGGTGACGATTAAATTCAAAGACTCAAACTTTAGCAATACTTAATTAAGTTTCTAATTGAAAATTAAAAAGATGTTAATAGGTCATGGATGGTGTACCTATGTTAATGGATTGAGATAAATAAAGTTATAATCTCTTATTCGAAGAATAATAATTGGTCCTCTTATAATATAACGAATAATGATTTTAGAAAAGTTGAAAGGTTAATCAATTAGAATATGGATCATGGTTAAATAAGAGAACAATTTAATTAAAGGTCAATGATGTTCAGTTTAGTGAATATTTATCCTTAAGTTATTCTTTAAATATAATTCTTATTAATGGAAGGATAATGTTATCGAGGAACAAATGGGTTGACTTGTAGGTCAAATGATGAAACTTGAGACACTTGAAAATATACTTGCAAATAAAAAATTAGAAACCTCTACACTTGATAGCAAAACAAAAACATGTGTTTGCATTGTGTATTCTTTATGCTTCTTGTTTTGGGTTTTTGGGTTGACTAGTGTTGACCAGTCTTAGGTTGTTACCAGAGGCTCGGGGGTTATGAGATGTGTTGGCATGTTGATCTTATTTGGTCTCGATCTTTATAAGCCCAACCATGGTAATGTGATCGTATTCTCTATGAAATGTTTGTATTTACTGATTGTTATTGTTCATCAGTCTTCATGTGTGAAGCTGATATGTATGCGTATGAGACACTTGAGCTAATCATTTTTGAGTCATCGATCAATTATCTTTGGATTACTTTCTAGTCATCATGATGGGACTAAAATGTGTATTTATTCTTGATGATGTCATGTTGTGACATGTTTGACTCAACCATTTTGGAGCCTTCGATCAGTATGATTTTGAGATATTCTTGGTTGCTTGTTGAGAACCAATGATTATGGTGATTTATTTTGAGATATATTTTGGTTATTGAGAACCAATGGATACTTATGATTATCAGTGATGCCTTCAGTTTCTAATAGAGAACTGTTGTGGTCATGATTTTCTATGGATGCTTTTCAGATGCTCAGAGATTTGATAATTCTTATCTTGGAGATTTGATGATTCTTATTATGGATATTTGATGCTTATTTGATGATTCTTTTTATGGATTATCTTTTGGATTTTTTTTATAGTTGCTTGTACAGGACTGTGGCGATTTATGATTCCATGAGCCTAGGGTAGGTAATCTACTTGTAGTGTCGGGAAGTGGCTTGCAATGGGGGCCGGGGCCCTAAGAGGATGCCAGGGTAACTCATTGTAAGTTGGATTAATAAGTGATAACATTCACACCTAATACTAACTGAATGAACCTAAAAAGATAAGAGTTTTGGTTCCTGCCCATGCCTTGAGTGCTTGTATAGGCTAGGATGGGAGTAGTGAGAACGCATGGTTGCGACCTTGCATTCCATAGTATGCCTTGTCAATATGAGAGGATACTAGTGGCCGCATGAGATCTGTATGGACCCATGGAGTTTAGCTAACTGCCAAGGTAACTTGTATGAGATAAATGAAATGACACTTTCTCGCTTGCAGAGTAGGTTTCCTACATGTCATTGTGTGCCTCTGAGAATTAGATGTCAATTTTGTGTATGTTGGAACCTTTGAGTTAGTATACTTTTAGGATTCCTGGACTATAGAGATTTGTGTTATATGGATACCTTGTTTGGGACTTGAGATTATCTCCTCAGCACGGTGGGAGTGGATCACTTAGGTACCATGTGGTCGGGTGGTAGTGTATTTTCCACTCTTATCATTTGAGATTCATTGAGACATCATGGCTGATGCGTTCTTCGTGATGGTGGATATGTATCCTTTCATTGATGATTTGCGTTTATTAGATGATGTTATCTTATGCTTTACTTTTTATATTAGTAGGATGTTTTTAGGAGTGACATTCCTACTATGTTAATAGCTGATGATCTCTTCGGTGCTTTGGAATGTTACGCACGGAGGGATGGCTAGGATCCACGATGGTCTAATGATGCTATTTACGGTTGGGAGGAACTGTGCACTTAGTTTATTTTGTTTGATCTTTATGATGGATGTATATGTCTTCTATGGTGATGTATCATGTGATTATCTCTACTTTGATAAATCATGAATTGGAATAGGATGATATACCTTATTTCACATATGTATATTTTTTTTAAGCCTTCACACCCTGTGACATGTACAGTGGATGATTGAGCATTTGGAAATGTAATGTATGAACATTGGGCTTATCATTATTATTCATGTGGATGTTGTACTAGATGGATTCGTGTATGTTAGTTAGTTTAGATGTAACTCAACGTTAAGGGATTCTTAAAGAATGAAATCGATTATGTATGTTATGTTTATTTTTAGATGGACATTGCTATTGCTTCCGTTTATTATGTATAAGTTATATGTGGTATTTACTTTCATGTTATAAAAAAAAAAAAATTATTTGGCAAACTTAGTAAAATTCTTTGGATCCCTTGGCGGGGCATTACAGTTACTAACTAAATAATAGAACAAATAACATAGCTAATTAATTTCAAATAAAAATCTAACATTATTAAAAAAAATAACATTAATTATCCTAATTTAAAAATACTAAAATAAAATAACACTAAAACTCTTAACTAACCTAAACTAAATTAACAACTAAACTTTTAACTAACCACAACTTTTACTAATCTAAGGAAAAAATACTTTAAAATAAAATCACACTCACTACAATATTAAAAAAATATAATCACTTAATATTAAAATATACTAATACTAAAACATATTAATTAAATTAATAAGAAATTAAAGCTAACTAACATTTAAAACTACACTAACTACATACGTTTAAACTAACCTATAATAAACTTCCTACCAACCCCAATAACTTCCTAAACCCCCTTTCCCACCTCCTTTTTCCCTTAGTGATTTCCCAAGCGCTGACTCCTCCACCCACACGGGGCTCTCTACCGAAGGGTTTGAAAACAAAATGCAAAAAATAAATTGCTGGCAGAATTTTGCGTGGGGAGGAATAAGGAGGGGGTTAAAATCCCAAGTCATATGAACTTTATTTTTTCTTAAACCAAGAACCCCATTTTTTTTGGTTTTTTATCATGACAAAAAATTATTGCATGCTCATGGTCAAGGATAACTATGCCAAGGGGGAGAAAAATAGTTATGGAAAAAGTTTAGTGGTTGGAGGTGAGATATTTATTTTTATTATGAGTTCTTTATTTCTATTTGTTTTATGTATTAGAGTTTCTTTTTTTTAATACTAATACAATTTAGCAATCACTTTTCTAAGGGAATCTAACTAGAATATTCTCTGTCAACAAGGGATTATTTTTTTTCCCATACAAACTCTAGAGAGTAAGTATTTTTGCTGTAGGGGAGTAAATTTTTTTGCCAAGCTCAATTTTTTTCTTAGTGTAGATTTTTAAGACAAGGAAGAATATTTATTTTTTGTTCCTTATTTTTTTTCTTTTGAGTGTTAAATTTGAAAGAAAATTATATTATTTTTACAAGGGAGGTATATACATACATACATACATACATACATATATATTTCTAATTGGATATAAGCAAACCATATCTATTTAATCTAGAGCAATATTATTTATTTTCTTTCTAACGTTAATTATATTCATCGAGTTCAAATATTGTGTTTTAAAAATTGACATAGGATTCCTTTGCTTCCTAATAATTACAAAAATGAATTGAAGTCCCAATCATAACATTAAATTTCCTCTAATATATTTTGAACTTATAATTGCATAATTATATTTCACCTTGATATCTAATTAATCTAAATCAATGAATATGATTACGAGACATACAAATGCCATAATAAGGTAAACATCATCACATCTGATTCTTAAGTAACATATGTAAAAAAATTGCAAAAAAAAAACTATAAAACTCATATGCAACAATGATACTCATTTTTTTATTGAACCACCTGATTCAAAGGCTCCACCGAGAAAGAACCAGGAAGAAAACCCGATATCGTTGTCATTTCAACAATAACTTTATATATAACATTTTTACATGGGATTATTATCCCAAGGAGAAAACTCCCAACATAACTAAATTTCAATAACAATCCTGAATTTCTTCCTTGGCTCTTAAATAGGGAAACCATTACGAAGTTTGCAACATATCAAGGCGAACATGGAGAGAACAAAAACTGACTAAGAGACAACCAAACATAACATGAAGAAAAATTCAAATATTCACTCCCATCCAAATTTACACAACATGTTTGACATTGAACCAGACTAGGGAGAAGGTGGATTTTTCCAACAGGAGATGTCAAGAACAACACCACAACAGGTGTCATTTTGGGCTATAAACTCAAGAACTTTCATTCTTCCATTCTTACATTCCAAAATTGAAAGCATGGTTTGTGCTGACGAGTAGGGGTCCATAACACCCTACTCTCCCTCTTCTTATCCTGAGAAGAGATTATGCACTGTCAGTGTCCAACTAAAGACCTCCTCCCATACATAGCCACTTCTTCCCTATCCAAGGGTGAGTAATGTCAATATAACCCTTACAATTCCTTCAAAAATCAAACCAAAAATATGAAGGAAAACATTCAAGAAAAATCCATTTCAATCCCTCCCAAACATATACAAAAAAATACACTAACATACATATGCAAACAAAATGGCTTAAGCATGAAACACAACATGAACCAAAAGAGTTGAAGAGTTCCTACCTTCACAATAAGGTTATGGCAATTGAAAAATTTGAGATGAGCTTCCCTTCCTTCTCTTTCTCCTTCAATCATGAAATAGTATCTAAAATTAGAGGTTGGGTGAACACTCATTCTCTTTCAAAATTGCCTCTAAATAAGATCCTAACCTCAACCACCTTCCAAAAAGAAATAACTCCTCCACTTGCCTAAAAGTTCTAGAGTCTTCTAACTCAACTAGTCATAAGGCTAACCTCAAGGTGGAGTTAAAGTCATCCAACTCATGATGAAAATATTCAATTTTCGTAATGAAAAAAAAATAGGATATTTAAACGACCATAAAAGTCAACAAAAGGGGCTTGAGGGGTGGAAAATGCCCCCAACCCATACCCATACCCCTTAGGTACTTAGTTTTAATGATTTTTAGCTTTTACGACTAATAAGGGACCTAACAAAAAGTTTGAAAATTTTAGGACTTTCTAGCAACCTTCAAAAATGCAGATAAATCACTAATCTGGATTACAATAATTAATCTCGATTACTAACTGATTAGCAAAAAGGTCACTAACCTAGTCCAACTTAGATCTTTAGGTTATTTAGTTAACCCTAACTATCATGTTGGAATGCATATACAATTTATGAGTGATAAGCGACACTAAAAAATCACTGTTATAAAACATTAACACTTAAAAATTACAAAATGATACATTCATTCAATCTATGATAAAAATAAAATATGAACAAAAAAGTTTGCATCTTTTGTTAGACTTAACCCTAGTTTTCACAATTGGTACATAGGGTTCATTTTTGTTTCTCCATTAGATTTTTTGGCTAAATTATCTTGTACACTCATTGCACACATCAATAGCTCAAGAAAATCACACACACACACACACACACAACTTATCAAGGAACTCACATAAACTAAAACATCCATCTTTTAAATAACTAGTCATTTATCTTATTTCTACTCATATTCTTAACCATTAAAATTGCATTATCAAAGTGTTAATTTTGCATTCACTTTATACACTACTTCATTAGTACACTCATGGCACACATTGCACACATCAATAACTCAAGAAAATCACACACACACACACACACACACACACACAACTTATCAAGGAACTCACATAAATTAAAACATCCATCTTTTAAATAATTAGTCATTTATCTTGTTTCTACTCATATTCTTAACCATTAAAATTGCATTATCAAAGTGTTAATTTTGCATTCACTTTCTACACTACTTCATCAGTATACATGTTCATAAAATATTAAATAACATATTTAAACATCTGAAAGTAAAACATCACACAAAATAAAATAATATAATAGTGTTCAGTGTATCTGATAGTGTCTTGACATATCGAGTCATGAGTATCAAAATAATAATGTATCAACTATGCTATAATGGGTCGGGGCGAGGCCTCACATCCTCCCCAACTAGGCATGAACTTCCTCTTAGAATTCATCAAACAGATAAGGGTACTAAGATCACATCTATGCTACATTCTCCCATGAATTCATGGCCTCATCATAATAATCCCACTGGACCCTAACTTGGTCCAGCTCTAGCCTCGAAGAGCTAGTGTCTGACAAGCGATAATATGGATAGGCTCCAACACTAGCTACCTGTCTGACTCCACCTACATGGCATCCCAATCTATAATATGAGACTCGTCATAAATGTATCCTCTAAGTACTGAAATGTGAAACACATCATGGATGTGTGACATGCTAGGTGGCAAAGCTACATGGTATGCAATTGGTCCTATCCTCTCTAGGATCTCAAATGGTCCAATGAATCGAGGTACCAACTTAGATCCTTTTTCGAATCGAATAGAACTCTTGTGTAGTCGCACCCTCAAGAAGACTCCATCTCCAACCTGATACTCTTGATCTATCCTCTTTGCATCAGCATACTTCTTCTACCTATCTTGTGCCTCTCTCAGGTGTTGTCTAATCAGGGTCACCCACTATTCCATCTCTTTGACTAACTAAGGACCAATAGATACTCAATCCTCAATCCTATCCCAATTCAAAGGCATTCTGCAAGGTCTTCCATACAAGGCTTTATAAGGTGGCATACCTATGGAGGAATGGTACTCATTGTTATAGAAAAACTTGACAAGATGTAAGTATTCCTCCCATTTGACCTGATGGTTCATCACATACATATGCAACATGTCCTCCAAAACCTAATTTACTCACTTAGACTGACTGTCGGTCTGAGGATGGTACACTGTACTCAAATTGAGCTTAGTGCCCAATGTTGCCTATAATTCTCTCTAAAAAGATGAAGTGAACAATGAGTCCCTACTAGAGATGATCTTATGGGGAATGCCATAAAGTCTGACAATGTCTCGCAAAAACACCTGAGCTATGTCTCTTGTTGTGTATGTAGTACATATGGGTTAGAAATGGGAAACCTTGGACAATGTGTCAACAATAAAAAAAAATGGCATCATGGGGGTGACAAGACATGGGAAGTCCAATAATAAAATCTATAGATATAGCATCCCACTTTCACTCTGCAATCTCATGAGGCTGAAGAAGTCCAATGGGATGATGATGCTTTTCCTTCACCCTCTGACACTCGAGGCATCTCACAACAATATTAGCAATCTACACTCTCATGCTTGGCTAGAGAAACAATTGCCTCTAATATGCATGTAACTTCTTAACACTGGGGTGTGCTGCATAAGGTACTTTGTGAGCCTCAAGTATAATGAGCTCGCGCGAACCCCTAATGGAAGGTACATACATACATCCTCTTTGATGCAAGACTCCATCAAACTCCAAAGAATACTCTAAATACTTCCCTTCCAAGGGTCTCTAAGAATGCATTATCTAAGTAACTTCTGCATAAAGCTCATTTGCTGGCAAGTGTTGTAGGATCCACTATCTCAAGTTAGTGCAAGTAGTCACAGGTGAAAGTTCATGGCACCTTCTACTTAAGGCATCTGCAACCACATTCTCCTTTCCCTTGATGTAATGAACATCAAAATTGTACTCAAAAAGGAACTCCATCCACCTTCTTTTCCTAGCATTAAGGTTTGGCTAGGTAAATATGTACTGCAAGCTCTAGTGGTCAGAATGACATTCAAATCTCTGACCTAGAAGGAAGTGTCACCACCTCACTAAAGCATGAACCATGGCTGCAAGCTTTAGGTCATGAGTAGGATAATTGAGTTCATGAGTCTTCAACTTCCTAGATTCAAAGGAAATAGGTCATCCCTCCTACATAAGGACTGCCCCTATGCCATCCAAAGATGCATCTATGAATACCATAAAATCCACAAAAGGATTTGGTACTACAAGAATTGGAGCACTTGTGAGGGCTCTCTTGAGCTCTTGAAAAGCTCTATCACACTTCTCTTTCTACTCATATTTCTTCCCCTTTTTATAAAGAGATGTGATTGGGTGTGCCAATCTAGAGAATCCTACAATGAAGCATTGGTAATATCCTAATAGTCTCATAAAGCCCCTCACTTTAGTGACACTAGTGGGTGTTGGCAAATCCATGATAGCAATAATATTTGATGGGTCTACTGAGACACCATTGCCTAAAATGACATGAACCAAATAATGTATCTCATGTCAATAGAACACACACTTTGACAAGTTGCCATACAACTGGTTCTCTCTAAACTTCTACAGTACTTGTCTCAGGTGCTCCTCATGCTCCTTCTCATAACAAGAATATATCAGAATGTCATCAAGGAAAATTACCACAAATTTATCCAAAAAATGTACAGAATACTCCATTCATGAGGCTTATGAATACAGCTAGAGCATTTGTGAGGCCAAATGGTACTGCAGTGAACTTGTAGTGACCATACCTTGTACAGAATGTAGTCTTGGGAATATCACTATGCACAATCCTTAACTGATGATAACACGACTTTAGATCAATCTTTTAAAATACTTAGGCACCTTGTAACTAATCAAAGAGATCATCAATCTTGGGAAGCGAGTATCAGTTCTTGATGGTTACTTTGTTCAACTATTGATAATCAATACACAACCTAAGTGATTCATCCTTCTTCTTTACAAAGATCATTGGTGCAACCCAAGGTGACACACTAGGCCGAATATGCCCTTTCTCTAAGAGTTTCTCCAGCTGAGTCTTTAGTTCATTGAGCTCATGAGTAGTCATCCTGTATGGTGCTCTTGATACGGGCTCAGCTCCTGGCACAAGATCTATATAAAAGTCCACTACTCTAGGTGGAGGCATAACAAGGAGCTCTAAAGGAAATGCATCTGCAAACTACCAAAAGATTTGAAAATCATCAAGGGATGGCTCTCCCTTTGAATCTCCCTCTCTGTCACTAATGGTGATAGTGAACAACTGACATTTTTTTCACATGCACTAAGTTGTAGGGAAAAAATCATACAAAGGGATACTGGTCTCTTTACCCCAAAGATCAGTCTAGAGATCCCATCTTCATCCACACATTCCACCCTCTTCTATCAACAATCCATCTTGGCACTATGGGCATAAGGCCAATCCATGCCAAGGACAACATCATAAGAACCTAGAGGGGTAATGTGTAGATCAGAGATTGTGGTCATGTCTCCAATTTGCATCTGGAAATTATGCACCATGGAACTAACACTTTGGCTCCTAAGGTTAACTCTACTTCCCAAATAACATCCTATCTAACTGCCACTAGCCCACAATGGTCCACTACATATGGAGATATAAAAGAGTCAATAGCTCCAGAATCAAATAAAATAGCAACCATATGACCCTATATTATACATGTAGCCTCAATAATTGTGGTCTGATGCTCAGATTGGTAGTTTTCAACCACTGTCAAAACTTTATGAAATCTACCCATATGACCAACTATCAGCTTTGACATAGCCCCTCTCTGCCCACTAGATGACTATCCCTGCGGACACTCTCTAGCTATATGACCTATTCCTCCACAAGTATTGCATGGTCCTTAGCTATAAGGCTGTACACGCATTGATCCAGACTGTTGTGGCCCTCTTGACTTGCTAGATCCACTATATCCACCCCTGGAAGACTGTTGAGTCTTCACTGACTATGATTATGGTGCTTGCACCTTCTAATCCTTTTTGGGAGCCTATGACTACCATTGCTTGGGCTTGGAGCCCTAATACCCCTATGAGAGTTTCTTCTATTATTGTTGCTATAGTTTTTGCTACTAACATTGTTGGCCCTTAGAGGACTGTACTGTATAGTTCTGATTCCATCTCCAAGGAGGTTTCTACTGGGTAGAGTTTTGATTATGAGACTGATCCTGTGACTCATGTCTACCATGAGTATCCTCAGCAACTAATACAATCTCAACTACCTATCTAAAGGTGGTAGGGAAAGCCAAACAGATTACACCCTAGAGTGAGAAGTTTAGGTCCATGATGAAGCAATGTACTCATAGTTTCTCGTCCTTCATGTGTTCAACATATGGAACGAGCTCAAGAAACCTACTCTCATATAGAGCTAATATGAGACCCCTCTGATGTAGAGAATAAAATTCCTCTATCTGATTCTATTTGAAGTTCTCGGACAGGTACCTCTCCTAGAATCTCTCTAAGAATGACTCCCATGTGAGGGTATCCATCCTCACTCCTAAAATCTCCTCCTGATGCCACCAATTGGAGGCATTTCCCCTTAGCTAATGGACTATTAGACGTGCCTTTAGATTAATCCCATAAGGATGTAATCTAAAGCACTGTTGTAGACTTTATAACTAGACCTCTACTATTGTTCCCTTAGTGGAACTAGTATGGTATGGTGGCTAGAGTTCTATCAACTCCCTGATGTCATCTCCTATATGTCTAGGAGATCTATCGAGTGGTGGTCCTCTCCAAGTTATTGACTCACCCTCATGCTCACTCTATCCCTCTACCTGCCTCAATGGGGGACTCTTACTCCTCTCTCTGCCGCAAGGCCTACCTCCTCTAGGTCCTTGTGCTTCCCTTTTGGAAATCTATTTCCCTGGTTGTACTACAGGTGGTAGCCTCTACTAAACTACTCCAATCAGTGTCTGAAGGGCATCTAAAATATCCTGATTCGAGTTCAGTAGTGGTGGAGGTGGTGGTGGTGGTGGAGGTGGTGCTCCATCCTCCTGTTCTACTCTACCACCTCTCGCCCTACAACCTCTACCTCATCGATTGTTTCATGTAACGAGAGGGATCCTACAAAAATTTAAAGTTCAGATTAAATTGAAGAGTAATGGTTTTAGGTTTCTAGTGTTGAAACATGGGCTCTAATACCAAAATGTCATGCATACAAGGGACAAAAGACACAATTTTTTTTTTAAAGATTAAAAGGCACTACTAAGTTTGATATGTTTATTTGCACAAGCTAAAGTATAGGTATAATGAGAAATAGATACGGGATCTCCTAACGATGTCCTAATGTTTCCATTTAAGTTTAAAATCAATGAGTATGAATAGATCATTAATCTGATCATTCGTTATTAAATTGATTTTGACATTTGTTTTGTTATTACATTAATGTTAAAACAATATATTTAAAATTATTTAAATAACGATTTAAATAAAGATAAATCAAACTTTTTCGAAACATTGAAAACCAAAGGACTAACTAAATAATATAATCATCTAACATTCAAAAAAAAAAACTTTATTCAATCTAATATAAACAACATCTTTTAAATCAAGGCTAATATTAAATAATCAATATAGTTAACTAAAAACATAAACCACAATTCTACATTAATTTAAATCAATTCATTCTCCTTATACTTACCCCATAAATAAAACTAATAATCATATAAATCTTAAGTTAAACTAAATAACAATTAATACAACTAACTAAAAATTAATTTCAAACTAACACAAATCTTACAAATTTCCAATACTCTTTTGATTAAAAAAGTTACGAGCTAAATAATAGAACAAATAACATAGCTAATTAATTTCAAATAAAATCTAACATTATTAAAAAAAACTTAACATTAATTATCCTAATTTAAAAATACTAAAATAAAATAACACTTAAACTCTTTACTAACCTAAACTAAATTAACAACTAAACTTTTAAATAACTACAACTTTTACTAATCTAAGAAAAAAATACTTTAAAATAAAATGAGACTCACTACAATATTAAAACAATATAATCACTTAATATTAAAATATACTAATACTAAAATATATTAATTAAATTACTAAGAAATTAAAACTAACTAACATTTAAAACTATACTAGCTACATACTTTTAAACTAACCTATACTAAACTACCCACCAACCCCACTAACTTCCTAAACCCCCTTTCCCACCTCCTTTTTCCCTTAGCACTTTCCCAAGCACTGACTCCTCCACCCACATGGGGCTCTCTGCCCAAGGGTTGGAAAACAAAATGCAGCCCATAAATTGCTGGCAGAATTTCGCATGGGAAGGAACAAGGAGGGGATTAAAATCCCAAGTCACATCAACTTTATTTTTTCTTAAACCAAGAACCTCATTTTTTTGGATTTTTTATCATGACAAAAATTTAGTGCATGCTCATGGTCAAGGGTGACTGCACCAAGGGGTAGAGAAATAGTTATGGAAAAAGTTTAGTGGTTGGAGGTAAGATATTTATTTTTATTATTTACTTTATTTTTATTTGTTTTATGTATTAGAGTTTCTTTTTTTTTAATACAAATACAATCTAACAATCACTTTTCTAAGGGAATCTAATTGGAATATTCTTTGTCACCACAAGGGATTATTTATTTTTCCCATACAAACTCCAGAGAGTAAGTATTTTTGCCCTAGGTGAGTAAATTTTTTTGCCAAGCTTAATTTTTTTTCTAAGTGTAGATTTTTAAGACAAGGAAGTTTTTTTTTTTTTGTTCCTAATTTTTTTTCTTCTAAGTGTTAAATTTGAAAGCAAATTATATTATTTTTACTATATATATTTAATTTTTTAAATTTTTTTTCCTAATTGGATATAAGAAAACCATATCTATTTAATCATGGCCAATATTATTTATTTTCTTTCTAATGTTGATTATATTCGTCGAGTTCAAATATTGTGTTTTAAACAATGACATAAGATTACTTTGCTTCCTAATAATTACAAAAATGAATTGAAGTCCCAATCATAACATTAAATTTCCTCTAACATATTTTGAACTTATAATTGAATAATTATATTTCACCATGATATCTAATTAATCTAAATTAATGAATATGATTACAAGACATACGAATGTTGCAATAAGGTAAACATCATCACATCTGATTCTTAAAAAACATATGCAAAAAAATTGAAAAAAAACTATAAGACTCATATGCAAGAATGATACTCATTTTTTTATTGAACCACCTAATTCAAAGGGTCTGCCAAGAAAGAACCAAGAAGAAAACCTGACATCATTTCCATTTCAACAATAAGTTTAAATATAACACTTTTACACAAGATTATTATCTCGAGGAGAAAACTCCCAACATAATTGGATTTCATTAACAATCCTAAATTTTCTCCTTGGCTCCTCAACAAGGAAACAATTACGAAGTCAGCAACATATCAAGGTCATCATGGAGAGAACGAAAAATAACTAGGAGACAACCAAACATAACATGAAGACAAATTCAAACATTCACTCCCATCCAGGTTTACACAACAGGTTCAACATTGAACCAAACTAGGGAGAAGGTAGATTTTTCCAACAAGAGATATCAAACACAACACCATAACAGGTGCTCTTTCGAGGCTATAAACTCAAGAACTTCTGTTCTTCCTTTCTTACATTCCAAAATTCAAAATGTGGTTTGTGGTGATGAGTATGGGCCCATAACACCCTACTCTCTCTCCCTCTTCTCATCCTAAAAAGAGACTCTGCACTGTCAAAGTCCAACCAAAGACCTCCTCCCATACATGGCCACTTCTACCCTATCTGAGGGTGAGAAATGGCAATACAACCCTTACAATCCCTTTGAAAATAAAACCAAAAATATGAAGGAAAATATTTAAGAAAAACCTATTTCAATCCCTCCCAAACATATACAAAAAAATACAAGAACATGCATATGCAAACAAAATGGCTTAAGCATGAAATGCAACATGAACCAAAAGAGTTGAAGGGTTCCTACCTACGCAATAAGGTTATAGAAATTGGAAAATTTGAGATGAGCTTCCCTTCCTTCTCCTTCCCCTTCACTCCTAAAATGCTCTCTAAAACTAGAGGTTGCGTGAACACTTGTTCTCTCTAAAAATTGCATCTAAATAAGATCCTAACCTCAACCACCTTCCAAAAAGCAATAACTCCCCCACTTGCCTAAAATTTCTAAAGTCTTCTAACTCAACTAGTCATAAGGCTAACCTCAAGGTGGAGTTAAAGTCATCCAACTCATAATGAAAACAAAAAAGAAAAAATAGGATATTTGAGAGACCATAAAAGTCAACAAAAGGGGGTGGAAAATGCCCCCAATCCATACCCATACACAACATAAAATAACATAATAGTGTTTAGTGTATCTGATAGTGTCTCGACATATCGAGTCATGAGTATCAGAATAATAATGTATCAACTATGCTATGATGGGTCAAGGCAAGGCCTCACATACTCCCCCACTAGGCATGAACTTCCTCCTAGAGTTCATAAAAAAGACAAGGGTACTAAGATCACATCTATGCTGCATTCTCTGATGAAGCCATGACCTCATCATAATAATTCCACTAGACCCCAACCTAGTCTAGCTCTCAGCATCAAAGAGCTAGGGTCTTTTAAGCAATAATATAGATAGGCTCCAACACTAGCTGCCCATTCAACTCCACCTATAAGGCATCCCAATCTATAATATGAGACTCATCATAAATGTATCCTCTAAGTACTGAAATGTGAAACATGTTGTGGATGCATGATAGGCTAGGTGGCAAAGCTAGACAATATGCAATTGGTCCTATCCTCTCTAGGATTTTGAATGGTCCAATGAACTAAGGTACCAACCTAGAGCCCTTTTCAAATCAAATCAAACTCTTGTGTAGTCACACCCTCAAGAAGACTCTATCTCCAACATGATACTCTCGATCTATCCTCTTTGCATCAACATACTTCTTCTACCTATCCTGTGCCTCTCTTAGGTTTTGTCTAATCAAGGTCACCTATTGTTCCATCTCTTTGACTAACTAAGGACCAATAGATACTCGATCCTTGATCCTATCCCAATTCAAGGGCATTCTACAAGGTCTTCCATACAAGACTTCATAAGGTGGCATACCTATGGAGGAATGGTACCCATTGTTATAGGAAAACTCGACAAGATATAAGTATTCCTCTCATTTGACATGATAGTTCATCACATAGATATGCAACATGTCCTCCAAAACCTAATTAACTTGATCAATCTAACTGTCAGTCTAAGCATGGTATGTTGTACTAAAATTAAGCCTAGAGCCCAATGTTGCCTTCAATTCTCTCCAAAAAGATGAAGTGAACAATGAGTCCCTATCAAAGATGATCTTACAGGGAATGCCATGCAGTTTGACAATGTCTTGCAAAAATACCTAAGCTATGTCTCATGTTGTGTATGTAGTACACATGGGTAAGAAATGGGCAACCTTGGTCAACTTGTCAACCGTCACCAAAATGACATCATGGTGGTGAGAAGACATGGAAAGTCCAATAATAAAATCCATAGATATAGCATCCCACTTCCACTCTACAATCTCATGAGTCTGAAGAAGCCCACCGGGATGACAGTGCTTTGCCTTCACCCTCTGACACTCGAGGCATCTCACAACAATATTAGCAATCTACACTCTCATGCCTATCTAGTGGAACAATTGCCTTAGATCTGCATGTAACTTCTTAACACTAGGGTGTGCTACATAAGGTACTCTGTGAGCCTCAAGTACAATGAGCTTGCACAAACCCCCAATGGAAGGTACATACATACATCCTCTTTGATGCAAGAGTAGATCAGACTCCAAAGAATACTCTGAATACTTCCCTTCCAAGGGTCTCTAAGAATGGACTATCTAACTAACTTCTACATAAAGCTCATTTGTAGGCAAGTATTGTAAGATCTGCTCTCTCAAGTTATCAAGTAGTCATAGATGAAAGCTCATGGTGCCTTCCGCTTAAGGCATTTGCAACCACATTCTCCTTTCCCTTGATGTAATGAACATCAAAGTTGTACTCAGAAAGGAACTCCATCCACCTTCTTTTCCTAGCATTAAGGTTTGGCTAAGTAAATATGTATTGCAAGCTCTAGTGGTCGAAATGAAGTTCAAATCTATGTCCTAGAAGGAAGTATCACCACCTCACTAAAGCATGAACCACTGCTGCAAGCTCTAGGCCATGAGTAGGGTAATTGACTTCATGAGTCTTCAACTTCCTAGATTTGAAGGGAATAGTTCGTCCCTCCTACATAAGGACTACCCCTATGCCATCCAAAGATGCATCTATGCATACCAAAAAATCCATAAAAGGATCTAGTACTACAAGAATCGGTGCACTCAAGAGGGCTCTCTTGAGCTCTTGAAAATCTCTATCACACTTCTCTTTCCACTCATATTTCTTCGCCTTTTTTTGAAGAGATGTGATTGGGTGTGCCAATCTAGAGAATCCTACAATGAAGCATCAATAATATCCTGCTAGTCCCATAAAGCTCCTCACTTCAGTGACACTGGTGGGTGTTGGCCAATCCATGATAGCCCTAATCTTTGATGGGTCTACTAAAACACCATTGCCTAAAATGACATGACCCAAATAATGTATCTCAGGTCTATAGAATGCACACTTTGACAAGCTTTTATATAACTGATTCTCTCTCAACTTCTGCAATACTTGTCTTAGGTGCTCCTCCTGCTCTTTCTTATTACGAGAATATGCCAAAATGTCATCAAGAAAAATGACCGCAAACTTATCCAAAAAGGTATAGAATACTCCATTCATTAGGCTCATTAATACAACTGGAGCATTTGTGAGGCCAAATGGTACCACAGTGAACTCATAGTGACCATACCTTGTATAGAATGTAGTTTTGTAGATATCACTATCCACAATCCTCAACTGATGATAACTCAACTTTAGATCAATCTTTGAAAATACTCGGGCACCCTATAACTAATCAAAGAGATCATGAATCCTAGGAAGCGAGAATCAGTTCTTGATGGTTACTTTTTTCAACTGTCGATAATCAATACACAACCTAAGTGATTTGTCCTTCTTCTTTACAAAGATTACATGTGCACCCTAAGGTGACACACTAGGCTAAATGTGCCCTTTCTCTAAGAGTTCCTCCAACTAAGTCTTTAGTTCACTAAGCTCATGAGTAGTCATCCTATAAGGTGCTCTCGATACTAGCTTGGCTCCTAGCACAAGATCTATATGAAAGTCCACTGATCTAGGTGGAGGTACACCAAGGAGCTCTGAAGGAAAAACATCTGCAAACTCCTACAAGATTTGAAAATCATTGAGGGAATTCTCTCCCTCTAAATCTTCCTCTCTAACACTAATGGTGATAGCAAACAATTGACATCCCTTTCACATGCACTATCTAAGCTGCATAGCAAAACTCATACAAAGGGATACTAGTCTCTTTACCCCGAAGATCACTCTAAAGATCTCATCTTCATCCACACATTCCACCCTCTTTTGTGATAATCATCTTGGCGCTATGGACATAGAGTCAATCCATGCCAAGGAAAACATCATAAGATCCTAGAGGGGTAATGCATAGATCAGAGATCGTGGTCATGTTTCCAATTTGTATTTGAAAATTATGCACCATGGAACTAGCTAACACTCTAGCTCCTGAGGCTAACTCTACTTCCCAACTAACATTCTATCTAACTGCCACTAGCCCATAATTCTCCACTACATATGGAGATATAAAAGAGTCAGTAGCTCTAGAATCAAATCAAATAGCAACCATACAACCTTATATTATACCTATTGTCTTAATAACTATGGCTTGATGCTTAGCTTAGTGGTTGTCAACCGCTACAAAAACTCTGTGAGATCTGCCCATATCACCAATTGTCAACTCTGACATAGCCCCTCTCTAACCACCAGATGACTATCCCTACAAACACTCTCTAGCTATATGACCCATGCCTCCATACGTGTAGCATGTTCCTCAAGTATAATGCTATACACCCTGTGATTCAGACTACTGTGGGTCTCCTGACCTTAAATCCATTGTATCCACCCCTAGAAGTGTTAGTGTAGTTTTTTATTTTTCCTATTTTGCTAAGTTTTTCCTACACTTTTAATAATCTCGCTTAGGTTAACAAAGCATGTCTTATTAGGTGAATGGTTGTGAGGTGTCACCTTCCTACATGTGAGCATCCATTAGCTATCTTGGGAAGATACTTTGCTATCTTTAGTCCGATAGATGGTTGCTCCTCATTGGTTGGTGTTGCCACCTCCTCCCTCTTCTTAGCCTATATAAGCATGCTACTTGGCTTGTATTTGCATCTCTTTTTTTTGCATCCTCTTAATGCTATTTTGCTTCCAACATTTGCATTACTCTCTTGGAGACTAACTCTATGATGCTATTTTGATTTTGTATCATTTTCATTCATAGTTTAGATATTTACTCTTTGCACTAGTTTTCTGAGTTATTAATCTTATCAGATTCTAACATGGTATCAGAGCTTTTCTATGTACAAGAGTAGATTTTAGTTTCCTTATTTGAGAGATTCGGGGGGGGGGGGGGCAAATAAACTTTATTGTAGTTTTTTGAAAAATGAAGTATGCTCTTCTCTTGCATCTTTGGATGATCCTGAGAATCAAAAAAGTTTTGACAAAAATAGTTTTTCTCTAGGGTTTCAATCTCAAATCTGACAACCAACTTGCATATTTGGAGTTTTCAATCAGTTTTGCAGGTTCCAGCATGACATTGATGGACTTAGGAAGCTGATCCAGCATTTGCATGTCATATTCTAGTTGTTGGGGTCATTTTTTAATTTTTGGAGTCATTTTTTACTATTAAAGGCATCTGATTTACACTACAGCAACATCTTCTATACATCAGCAAGAAAAATGCTTTTTGAGTTTTGTTTGCAGCCCCGAAAAGCCATCTGGGTATCTTTTAGATTTTGCATGCAAGCTGTATATTTTGTAGAATCAAGCATGCAAAGCTACAGCCATACCCCTTTCCATTGGCAATCGCAGATTTGAACGCAATTTTCAAATGTCTCATTCTTGCTCATACGGACTCCAATTTTGATGATTCTTGTTATGAACTTGGCTATTTTTTTGTGCTCTATCCACTAGTGGAGTTGTTTTTTGATTTTCATGCATGAATTCTTTAGAAATTGCAGATTCTCAACTGTGACTGTGCATAGTTCTCATTTTGGAAACTTCAGAGGATCGTAACTTTCTCATACGACCTCATATCAAGGCAATTTTTTTTGAAAGTGCATAATTTTTTGAGTAGATCGTAGTGGTGCTATTTGTTTCCTTGATTATTGTGCACAAATTTCACTTTTAGCATATGCTCTTCATGAGGGTTTGTAATGCATTGAAATCAAGACCACTAAGTATTTCTTTCTAGTGGTAGTTGTAAACACACTAAAATAAAGTGCCAAATCATATTTCTTTGGGGGGGTTCTTTGATTGAGTAAACAGTGGGGGGCATTGTTGTGGCTGGGTTCTCTTCTTTTTAGCATTTTTTCTTTGCATTTCTTCATCATGGATCAAACAAATATGCCCATCCTAACTCCATACAATTACTTTGAGTGGAAATCATGCATGACAATTCACTTAAGGAAAGCTGGATTAAATAGGATAACTATGGGACTTGAAACTGAACCTACTAAAGATGAAGATAAGCCTACGTGGTTTAACAAATGTGATGAGGAATTTGGAACATTGTGTTTGTCTGTTTCTCCTCACTTGCTATTTCACATTGAGTCTTTGGATACACCAAATGAAGTATGGACAAAGCTAGAAACACTATTTGGCACACAAGATTCAATGAGGGGTCATATGTTGGAAAATGAATTAATTAGTTTGAGTCTATGCAATTTCAACACAATCCAAGATTTCTTCACCAAATTAAAATCACTAAGGCTATAGTTAAAACAATGTGGAATTGAAAAGAAAGATGAACAACTAATTCTTAGTATTCTCTCTAAGCTAAGTTCAGAATATTCTGTGTTTGTCTCTACCTTCTATGCTACTAAGGGTGTACTTGGTACTCAATTCACCATGCCATCTTTAGATGATTTTGCTGTCAATCTCACTCGAGAATAGGACAAGCTAATCAAGATGGGCACTCTTAAGTCCTCTAAGTCACATGCCTTGGCTTCCAACCAAGGCACAAAAGAACAACAAGGACAAAGTAGTAACAACAATAGTAAGGACAAGAAACAAAAGAATAGTGAGGAGAAGAAGGATCAGATATTGATTTCTTCAAAAGCAACTATTGATACACCATCTTCCAAGGGCAATAAGCCTAAGAAAGAAAAGGTAAAATGTGTGTATTGTGAAAGACCTAGTCATGATGAACATAAATGTTTGCAGAAACAACTTGATCACTTGACATACATTCTTGAGAAGAATAATATCAATGTTCCTGAGTCTATCAAACAAATTTCTAATGAAGGGTCTAACAAGGAAAAAGAAAACAGCAAGGGGAAAGAAAAGGGCAAGGCCCTTTTTATAGTTGCTTCCTCACCATCCACTTGGGTTCTTGATGCGGGTGCTTCACACCACATGGCTTCATCTAAGGAAGAACTTGCATCCTTGGAGTTGTGTACTATGCCTTCTATTTTGATGGGTGATAACACTCTTGTTAAGGTGTGTGGGAGAGGGTCTGTTGATGTGGGGGATGGCACATTCCATGATGTTCCTTGTGTACCCTCATTGTTAACTAATATCCTATTGGTACACCAGATCACTCACACAGGTTTAGGCAAGTGGGTTGAGTTCACTCTTGATTCAGTGGAGATACGTGAGTTGCACAATGATTCTACAGTTGCAGTTGGGAGAGCAAATCATCAGTCACGACTCTATATGTTTTCTCACTTTGTTCCTGATCCTCCTTTGACTATTTCACTCACTCACTCTAATGATGTGAGCAGATTATGGCATGAGCGGTTTGGGCATCTTAACTTCCACTGCTTGCATCAACTTAACCAGTAGAGCATGGTCACAGGGTTGCCTTCTACTTTGACATTGGAGTCAGTTGGAATACATGATAGATCTTCTAATGGGTTGGATTCACTTGAGCAGTCTTCTACCTCCACTTTTGATGTAGAGAGTGATTCAGAGGACTCACCTCCTTCCTCTCCTAATCATCATTTACAGGTTGATGATTCTCCTCTAGATTCTCCATCTTCTGGTCCAGTTTGGGCTAGACAAACCTTGTAGTTTGCAGGTGATTGGGTTGGGGATCCATCAGACACCAAGTAGACTCGTTCACAATTACAAGATGCTCTACATATCTTCATTGCTACTGTCTCAAATCCACATTCCTTTCATTAGGCTTCTGGTATTTCTGAGTGGGATACAACTATGCAGAAAGAGTATAGTTCCTTGATGAGGAACCACACTTGGGATCTTGTCCCTTTTCCTAAGGGAAGAAAACTTGTTCGATGCAAGTGGATCTACCGAAAAAAATTTGCAAGCTTTGCTAGAGGTGCAGGATGCTTCATCTTTTGGGGGGGGCTCTTCCTCTCACTTGGAGTCCTAATTTTCTTTGGGGAGTCTCTTTTCTCTCTCTTTTGGGGAAATTTTATGTACATGGGTACCTCATCAGGCTTGACTTGTCGGGACCCATTTCTACATCCACCTAAGCTTCGCTTATGGGGGGTTTTAGTGTAGTTTTTAATTTTTCCTATTTTGCTAGATTTTTTCTACACTTTTAATAATCTTGCTTAGGTTAATAAAGCATATCTTATTAGGTGAATGGTTGTGAGGTGTCACCTTCCTACATGTGAGCATCCATTAGCTATCTTGGGAAGATACTTTGCTATCTTTAGTTCGATAGATGGTTGCTCCTCATTGGTTGTGTTGCCACCTCCTCCCTCTTCCTAGCATATATAAGTATGCTACCTGGCTTGAATTTGCATCTCTCTTTTTTGCATCCTCTTAATGCTATTTTGCTTCTAGCATTTGCATTACTCTCTTGGAGACTAACTCTATGATGCTATTTTGATTTTGTATCATTTGCATTCATAGTTTAGATATTTATTCTTTGCACTAGTTTTATGGGTTATTAATCTTATCAGATTCTAACAAGAAGACTGATGATTCTTTACTAAGTGTGATTGTGGGGCCTATGCCTTATGATCCTATTTGGGACCCTGTGACTACCTTTGCTTGGGCTTGGAGCCCTGATACCCCTGTGAGAGTTTCTATTATTTTTGCTACTATGGATTCTACTACTAAGACTGTTGGCCCTTAGAGGACCCTGTTATATAATTTTGATTCCCTTTCAAAGCAAGTTTCAACTGGCTAGAGTTTTGGTTCTAAGACCAATCTCGTGACTCATGTCTACCATGAGTATCCTTAGCAACTAATTCTATCTCAACTACCTTGTTTGAAGGTGGTAGGGAAGGCCAAATGAACTACACCTTGGAGTGAGAAATTTAGGCCCATGATGAAGCGATGTACTCGCAGTTTCTTGTCCTTCATGTATTCAACATATGGAAGGAGCTTGAGAAACCTACTTTCATACTAAGCTACTGTGAGACCCCTCTAATGTAGAGAATGAAATTTCTCTATCTGCTTCTGTTTGAAGTGCTCGGACATATGCATCTCCTGGAATCTCTCAAAGAATGACTCCCATGTGAGGGTATCCATCCTCACTACTAAAAACTCCTCCTGATGCCACCAATTGGAGGCATCTACCCTTAGCTGATGGACTATTAGACATGCCTTCATATTACTCCCATAAGGACATAATTCAAAGCACTGTTGTAGACTCTGTAACTAGGCCTCTACTACTATTCCCTCAATGGAACTGGTTTAGTATGTTGGCTGGAATTGTATGACCTCCTTGATATCATCTCCTATATGTCTAGGAGGTCTATCAATTGGTGGTCCTCTCTGATGTATTGACTCATCCTCATGCTCACCCTGTCCCTCTACCTGCCTTGATCGGGGACTCCTACTCATCTCTCTACCACCTAGCCCACCTCCTCTGGGTCCTTGTGCTTCCCCTTCCGGAATTTGCTACCCTGGTTGTACTACAGGTGGTAGCCTCTGTTGAACTACTCCAATTAGTGTTTGAAGGGCATCTAAAATATCCTGATTCAAGTTTGGTGGTGGTGGAGGTGCTAGTCCATCCTCCTATTCTACTCTACCACCTCTTGCCCTACGACATCTACCTCGTTGATTGCTTCGTGTAACGGCAGGCATCCTACAAAAATTTAAAATTTAGATAAATTTGAAGTGTAATGGTTTTAGGTTTCTAGTATTGAAACACGAGCTCTGATACCAAAATGACATGCCCAAAATACAAGGGCAAAAACACACGATTTTTTTTTTTAAGATTAAAAACATTGCTAAGTTTGGTATCTTTATTTGCACATGCTAAAGTATAGGTATAATGAGAAATAGATATGGGATCTCCTAAAGATGTCCTAACGTTTCCATTTAAGTTTAAAATCAATGAGTATGAATATATCATTAATATGATCATTCGTTATTAAATTGATTTCGACACTTGTTTCATTATTACATTAATTTTAAAATAATATATTTAAAATTATTTAAATAACGATTTAAATAAAGATAATTTGAACTTTTTCAAAACATTGAAAACCAAAGGACTAACTAAATAATATAATCATCTAACATTCAAAAAAAAAACTAAACTTTATTAAATCTTATATAAACAACATCTTTTAAATCAAGGCTAATATTAAATAATTAATATAGTTAATTAAAAACATAAACCACAATTCTATATTAAATTAAATCAATTCATTCTCCTTATACTTACCCCATAAATAAAAATAATAATCATATAAATCTTAAGTTAAACTAAATGACAATTAATACAACTAACTAAAAACTAATTTCAAACTAACACAAATCTTACAAATTTCCAATACTCTTTTGATTAAAAAAGTTACTAACTAAATAATAGAACAAATAACATAGCTAATTAATTTCAAATAAAATCTAACATTATTAAAAAAAACTATCATTAATTATCCTAATTTAAAAATACTAAAATAAAATAACACTAAAACTCTTAACTAACCTAAACTAAATTAACAACTATACTTTTAAATAACTACAACTTTTACTAATCTAAGAAAAAAATACTTTAAAATAAAATGACAATCACTACAATATTAAAACAATATAATCACTTAATATTAAAATATACTAATACTAAAACATATTAATTAAATTACTAAGAAATTAAAACTAACATACATTTAAAACTATACAAACTACATACTTTTAAACTAACCTATACTAAACTACCCACCAACCCCACTAACTTCCTAAACCCCCTTTCCCACCTCCTTTTTCCCTTAGCACTTTCCCAAGCACTGACTCCACCCACGTGGGGCTCTCTACCCAAGGGTTGGAAAACAAAACGCAGCCCATAAATTGCTGGCAGAATTTCACATCGGGAGGAACAAGGAGGGGATTAAAATCCCAAGTCATATCAACTTTATTTTTTCTTAAACCAAGAACCCCATTTTTATTTTATTTTTATCATGAAAAAAATTTATTGCATGCTCATGGTCAAAGATGACTACGCTAAGGGGGAGAGAAATAGTTATGGAAAAAGTTTAGTGGTTGGAGGTAAGATATTTATTTTTATTATTTACTTTATTTTTATTTGTTTTATGTATTCGAGTTTCTTTTTTTTTAATACTAATACAATTTAGCAATCACTTTTCTAAGGGAATCTGACTAGAATATTCTCTATCACCACAAGGGATTATTTATTTTTCCCATACAAACTCCAGAGAGTAAGTATTTTTGCTCTAGGGAAGTAAATTTTTTTGGAAAGCTCAATTTTTTTCTTCGTGTAGATTTTTAAGACAAGGAAGTATATATATATATATATATTTGTTCCTTATTTTTTTCTTCTAAGTGTTAAATTTGAAAGCAAATTTTATATATATATATATATATATATATATATATATATATATATATATATTATTTATTTATTTTTATTTTTATTTTTTCTTTAATTTTTTTTTTTTAAATTTTTTTTAAATTTTTTTTTTCTAATTGGATATAAGCAAACCATATCTATTTAATTAGGGGCAATATTATTTATTTTCTTTCTAATGTTGATTATATTCATCAAGTTCAAATATTGTGTTTTAAACAATGACATAGGATTATTTTACTTCCTAATAATTACAAAAATGAACTAAAGTCCCAATCATAACATTAAATTTCCTCTAACATATTTTGAACTTATAATTGCATTATTACATTTCACCATGATATCTAATCAATCTAAATTAATGAATATGATTACGAGACATACAAATGCCGTAGTAAGGTAAACATCATCACATCTAATTCTTAAGTAACATATGCAAAAAAACTAGAAAAAAAAAAAAAAAACTATAAAACTCATATGCAAGAATGATACTCATTTTTTTATTTTACCACCTAATTCAAAGAATCTGCCAAGAAAGAACCAAGAAGAAAACCCGACATCATTGCCACTTCAACAATAAGTTTAAATATAACACTTTTACACAAGATTATTATCTCGAGGAGAAAACTCCCAACATAATTGAATTTCATAACAATTTTGAATTTCCTCCTTGGCTCCTCAATAGGGAAACTATTACAAAGTCTGCAACATATCAAGGTGATCATGGAGAGAACAAAAACTAACAAGGAGAAAATGAAACATAACATGAAGACAAATTCAAACATTCACTCCCATCCAGGTTTACACAACAGGTTCGACATTGAACTAGACTAGGGAGAAGGTAGATTTTTTCAACAGGAGATGTCAAACACAACACCATAATAGGTGCCCTTTCGTGGCTATAAACTCAAGAACTTTCATTTTTCCTTTCTTACATTCCAAAATTCAAAACGTGGTTTGTGTTGACGAGTATGGGCCCATAACACCCTACTCTCTCTCCCTCTTCTCGTCCTAAAAAGAGACTCTACACTATCAGAGTCCAACTAAAGACTGTAACACCCCACTCGGGAACCCAAGAGAAATAAACCTAACATGTTACAATGTTTACTGAACTATTTTTTTTTTAAAGTTTAAACAACATCAAGATAACATTAATGTGGAAGCAATATGAACATACACATCAAATACACATATGCAAATATAGATACAGTTTCAATTCCTCAAAGGTTCCTTTACGTTGAGTCACATTTAATATTTTTAAATTAATTAGTTTAAGTTTCAAGTACAATGTCACATGATCATAAAGAAATAACAAATACATAAATCGCATAAGCAAATGCATAAGTATAAATAATACAATGAAAGTACATCCAATCAATAACATCCACTGCACATGTCGCAGGGTATGTGAAAATAGATATTGTACAAGAGAATACATGATAACATATATACATCATCTAAAAAGAAGTCTCTGAGATAAGAAATAAGAATGATAAAGGTACATCTTCTGCAACGAACATCCAACAGCTAGCAATGTGAAGGGGAACCCAAATGGTAAGAAGGCACTACCTCCCGACCACGTCGTTACCTAGTCAGGCTTTCACTCCCACCGTGCAGGGAAGATAATGAACAATCCACATACGGCTATCAAACATAAAACATTCCTAGGCAAGGTACCCCTAATAGCCAAAACTACCTCAAAGGTAACACATACTACTCAAGAAGATAAAATAATCCAAAAGTAAGAACACTCAAACCAATACCGACACCACATAACCAAACATCATACACGAACCAAGTATAAACCAAATACCAAGATCATAAGATAAAGTCAACAAAAGATAATCATCTTAAGTCAAAAGCCATACGTCAAAAGTACAACATCATGAATCACCAATCATCATCAATGAAAGTAAATAACCATAATAAACACATCCGACAATAGATACACCACCAACAATAAGTACACCACCAAAGGTACAAAAAATCTACTGAGGAGACTCAGACTACATACTAGGGAGTGTCATCACATGGCTGCTTGAGTTACCCTGGACTGATCTCTTATGAGACCCTGGACCCTCAAGCGTTGAGTTACCCTAGACTGGTTACTTTGAACCCCGGACCCTCAACATCACACATATGGAAACTAGAAAGCCCTCTCAAGAAGACGAGGCACTCTTCTCATTCCCATCCTTAGCCTATACAAGCACTGGTGGATCAAATCTCTAACTTATCTTTTTAGTGTGTTTCCCCCCCATAAATTTTAATTACTAGATTATCACTTATTACATAACTTGCATTAGGTTACCCTGGTACTAACCACTTTGGGTCCCGGACCCCTATGCAAGCCACTCCCAAGTCACATACCTAGACAACCTCTCCTAAGCACATAAAAACACAGTTGTGTCCCATACCACAACACCCATAAAGATCAAACTTGGTTTCTTAACAGGCAACCTGATAACAAGATGGATCAAACTAAATCCAAATACACATAAATGCTCACAAAACAAATCGCATAAGTATAAACTCCAATTTGAATCACAAGAATCATCATAACATCTAGCCACATAATAGTATCCAAGAAATCTCACAAAACCTCTGGTGTACATCCTAGACTGGTCGACATCTAAACAACACCAAAATCAAAAAAGAAATATAGACAGTACATAGAAAACATCATAGTCTCACATTTGGATTTGATTGATAATATATTGTTGAATTAATGTAAGGTTTCAATTTTCCTTTTCAATATAAGTTTCAATTTGTGTTTCAATGTATGTTCAAGTGTATACGATTCTCAATATTACTCATACAATACACCCGTGTATTTGTTTGAATTAAGGTTTTAAATTTCCAGTTTAATACATGTTTTCAAGTAAGTAAGTTTTCCAGTTAACCTTCATAATTAACCCTTGCAATTAAACTCATTCTTGTTCATATAATAACATATCAAGACTTAGAAGTAATATTAATCATTTATTAAATTATTCGATTACTAAATAGAAATATTTCCCAATTCCATTAATAATTCAAATGGTTAAATAGTAAATATTATTAACCATATTAATTGCATTAAAAAAAATTTAATAAACATTATTACATTTTAAAATTAATAAAAAAAAAGATTAATAAACATAGCAATTTTTTTAAAAGCCCGTTGGCCTCCCCATGAAGGGGCTGCCGAGCAGCGTACCCTGTTGCGCAGGGTCTGCACCAGTAGTGGTACGTTGTACCACTGCTGTCGCAGCCTGCGTCAACAGCGTACGACGCCGACAGGGGTTATAAAAAAATTTGTTTTTTTATTATTTCTTTTTTTTATAATTTCATTTTTTTTTTAAATTAATTTTTTTATTTATTTATTTTATTTTATTATTATTATTATTATTATTTCAAATTAATTAATTAATTATTTTATTTTATTTTATTATTTTTTTTTTTTTCTTTTTTTCTTTTTTTTAACTAAGTCAAATTTCAATAATTTTTGTTTATTAGAAGAACAACCCTTCTAATAAATTTAGATAAATTATTATATATGAAAATTTTAAGAATTGTATTATAATTCTATATTCTTTATTTTATAATATTTTTCTCAACGAACTTCATAACAATATTATTTTAATATATACATATTTTAATAACATTTACGATATTAATCTGATAGGAAAAATAAATTGAACCCTTCGAATTTTCAATCCTAAGATTTTCATTTCCAAAAACAAACCCCTTCCAAATTTAAATTTCTTAAGTCCATTTTAATTCAAAACCCAAATTTCAATTTAATACTAAATTTCTTTCAGAAGTAAAACAAGGTTTTCTAAATAGTTTTTCAATCCCGATTCCTAGAAGAAATCAAATCGCAAAAGATTCAGAAGAAAGGTAGCAAGATTCATTCAATAAATTTTGAGAAAGCAATTTCCAACAAGCACGAAGAAGACAAAGATCTGAAAGTGTTTCTAGAATGGTTCACAAACCCTACCTTGATCTGATGCTAACAATCTGGTGAAACCCTTACTAATCCGAACCCTTCCAAGCTTCCAAAGGTTTCTTTGCTCCCCTTTCCAAAAGTGTGTTCCCTGAAAACCTGTCCCCCGTAATAATGACCCCAAAACCCTCTAATATAGAATCTAATTACCCTTTAGGGTTTCTATCTCCACAACTCTAAAATAATAATTACTTTATTTAATTAATTCTTTCATGCACAATTAATTTTTCTTTTTAAATTAAAATATTCTTTTTATTATTCCTTCATGCACTTTAAGTGAATTGTTAAATTACTTTATTTAACTTTCCACTTGACTTCTATTTTAATCAATTTATAACTTATAAATCTCATGCGTACTTAATGCGATTAAATATCTTTATTAATTTCACATGTTTAATCTTTTCAATTAATTTCTTTTATTTTCAACTCATGCATAAATCATGCGAACTATAATCTTTATGATAATTAAATATCTTTTCACTTTTAATTTCATTTTTTTTTGAAACTTAATTGATAAAATATTTATTAACTTAAATAACAATAATATTTAGCATTTATTTAAAAATGCACTCTAAATATATTATTATTAAATTAAATAAATATAATCACGTTCTAAATTTATCTTTTTAATATATTTAGAACGTTTAATTTGATAAATATTTATTAACTTAAATAACAATAATATTTAGCATTTATTTAAAAATGAACTCTAAATATATTATTATTAAATTAAATAAATATTATCATTTTCTAAATTTAATCTTAAAACTTTTATCTTCAATTTAATTCTTTATATTTAATTAATTTCTCAATTAATTAAATATAATTAAATATTCATAATATCATAATAATTCTCCATTAAATTAAATTATTAATTTAATCTATTAATTAGACTTAATTAATAGAAATTCATCAAAGACTCACAAAACAACATACGCATAAAATACTCACGGGTTTCAAAAAGGTAGACAGTCTGTTACGAGTCCTCCTTGCAGGACAAGTATTATAGGCTTAAGGCTAGGATTGGACCTGATCATTATCTTCCCATTCTCACCATTTGAGTATTTGTAATAGGGCACGCTCATCCTGGCAATTCAGGGAAGTCGATGCTCGGTACCTACATCCTACATAAAAGACGAGCATGTACATGTATATAATATATCTAAACTAAACAGACAATGGCGGGGAGTGATTCATCGTGTAGATCCCAACTAGCAGGTGACTACGACTCCCTCCCTTAACCACATCAAACACTTCAGACAGAAAGATAAAACAAACACGCACACCATACACATGCAAGTATGGGGTAAGTATCGTAAAAATCACAAGTCTAACATCAAACGCGTACATGTAATAATGCATCTCTATCAATACAACATAATCATCATTAAAGACATCATGTTAACATTTTTATAAAAGAAATCACATTTACTAACTAGGATCATTAAAATATCATTAACAACACATGAATGAAATCAACTAAGCAACAATAACTGATACATTTGTGATCAAAGTCATGAAATAATATCATAATATTACAAATCTAGTATCTCTAAAACTAATCAATGCATAAAATCAGCCTAAGGAATTTGACAATGATAACAAAAATGCGAACTAGGGGCAGGCACTACATCCACCCCCCCTAGAATTAGGCTTACTCCTGGAAGCCCATTACAAAGAAACATGAATCAAACTCAGAAAACTCAAAACTAAGGTCCACGATTAGGGCAATTGGTCGCTCTATGACCATATTGTCCACAAAAGTAGCAATCTCCACTAAAGCCTCCCTGAGCTCCAGGTGCACACGACTGATCACAACTACCAACACTAGCATCCTCACTAAGAGCTCGAGGAACTCGGTCCATCCTGTTGCGCATACTATGCTTCCAGTTGCGATAGTTCCCTGACTGTGAACCACCACTGTTACCATGGAAGAACTTTCTTCTCGGCTTCTCCTGATTACCTTTAGAGAAGTTAGGAGAATTTCTAGAACTTTCAGCCCCTTGAGACCGGTTATCCCTCAATGCTCCTAAATAAAGTACCCCTCTTGCCTGAACACCTGGTAGGCCACCTTGACCCAAAGTCACACTCACCTCAACCAAAGTAGCTCGCAATATTGCATCTTTAAGGGTTTTAGGTTGGAAAACCTTAACACCCCCAATGATGTTAGCATTAAGTCCTCTAATGAAATGTTGGACCATCAATGGTGAGCTATCACTAACTCTTGCATAAGACATAAGCTCGAAGAACTTACGCTCATACTCCACCACAGTCTTGGTACCCTGTCTCAAATCATGAAACTCATCTGCCCTCTGAAGTTGCCACTGCTCTGATAGAAATCACTCATGGAAGTGTTCGAGGAACAACTCCCATGTAACAGTCTGCATATTTATCCCAAGTTTCTTCTCCTCCATATTCCACCAAATCATTGCAAAGAGCTCTAAGTGGGTGATGGCATATCTTGCTTTGACATTGGATTCAAAGTCTTGCATGGAAAAACATCTATCTAGTGCAATCAACCAATTCTCAGCATCATATCCAGTACCTTCTCCATTGAAAGGTTTGATCTTGACCCGTAATAGGTCCTTCATTTGGATGGACTGACTAGACCGCCTTATGCTCTCTAGGCTCTTCCCTCTAGGAATCATGGACATATCTCTATCTTCATGCTCTAAATGATGAGCTCTATCCTGCAACAGTAGGTGTGCTAGGATATCCTTGACCAAGTCTCTAGTGACCGGTCCTTCTATTTCAGCATCTTTCTTAACACTAGCATCCTCTCTAGCCTCTTCCTGAATAGGGTCCCCTGAATGGACCAAGGAAGGAATACGGGGACTAACTCTCCCACGACTTCTACCACGTCCTGAGCTATGACCCCTAGCAATGGATCTAGAACCAGAAGTCATCTCTCTTACAACACCCACACACAACAACGACATCTAAGAATCCATCATAACCATAGGGTCATAACTAACTGACATAAAGCAATAATCCAAAAAGTTTTATAAGTTTTCTAGTTCCATGTTTAGAATTTGGTATCATTTCAGAGTTTGTTGTTCAATAGTTTGGTTTCAAGTTCGATGTCAATATAAGTTTGTCATTTAAATAAGTTGCAAGTTTACTAATTGCTCAAGTGATGGCGCATATAATGCCCAGAGTTTCCAATGTTGAAACTCAGGCTCTGATACCAGATGTAACGCCCCGCTCAGGAACCCAACAGAAATAAACCTAACATGTTACAATGTTTACTGAACTATTTTTTTTTCAAAGTTTAAACAACATCAAGATAACATTAATGCGGAAGCAATATGAACATACACATATGCAAATATAGATACAGTTTCAATTCCTCAAAGGTACCTTTACATTGAGTCACATTTAATAATTTTAAATTAATTAGTTTAAGTTTCAAGTACAATGTCACATGATCATAAAGAAATAACAGATACATAAATCGCATAAGCAAATGCATTAGTATAAACAATACAATGAAAGTAGATCCAATCAATAACATCCACTGCACATGTCGCAGGGTATGTGAAAATAGATACTGTACAAGAGAATACATGATAACATATATACATCATCTGAAAAGAAGTCTCTGATATAAGAAATAAGAATGATAAAGGTACATCTTCTGCAAAGAACATCCAACAGCTAGCAATGTGAAGGGGAACCCAAATGGTAAGAAGGCACTACCTCCCGACCGCGTGGTTACCTAGTCAGGCTTCCACTCCCACCGTGCAGGGAAGATAATGAACGATCCACATACGGCTATCAAACATAAAACATTCCTAGGCAAGGTACCCCTAATAGCCAAAACTACCTCAAAGGTAACACATACTACTCAAGAAGATAAAATAATCCAAAAGTAAGAACACTCAAACCAATACCGACACCACATAACCAAACATCATACACAAACCAAGTATAAACCAAATACCAAGATCATAAGATAAAGTCAACGAAAGATAATCATCTTAAGTCAAAAGCCACATGTCAAAAGTACAACATCATGAATCACCAATCATCATCAATGAAAGTAAATAACCATAATAAACACATCCGACAATAGATACACCACCAACAATAAGTACACCACTAAAGATACAAAAAATCTACTGAGGAGACTCAGACTACATACTAGGGAGTGTCATCACATGGCTGCTTGAGTTACCCTGGACTGATCTCTTAAGAGACCCCAGACCCTCAAGCGTTGAGTTACCCTAGACTGGTTACTTTGAACCCCGGACCCTCAACATCACACATATGGAAACTAGAAAGCCCTCTCAAGAAGACGAGGCACTCTTCTCATTCCCATCCTTAGCCTATACAAGCACTCAAGGCATGGGTGGATCAAATCTCTAACTTATCTTTTTAGTGTGTTTCCCCCCCATAAATTTTAATTACTAGATTATCACTTATTACATAACTTGCATTAGGTTACCCTGGTACTGACCACTTTGGGTCCCAGACCCCTATGCAAGCCACTCCCAAGTCACATACCTAGACAACCTCTCCTAAGCACATAAAAACACAGTTGTGTCCCATACCACAACACCCATAAAGATCAAACTTGGTTCCTTAACAGGCAACCTGATAACAAGATGGATCAAACTAAATCCAAATACACATAAATGCTCACAAAACAAATCTCATAAGTATAAACTCCAATTTGAATCACAAGAATCATCATAACATCTAGCCACATAATAGTATCCAAAAAATCTCACAAAACCTCTGGTGTACATCCTAGACTGGTCGACATCTAAACAACACCAAAATCCAAAAAGAAATATAGACAGTACATAGAAAACATCATAGTCTCACATTTGGATTTGATTGATAATATATTGTTGAATTACTGTAAGGTTTCAATTTTCGTTTTCAATATAAGTTTCAATTTGCATTTCAATGTATGTTCAAGTGTATACGATTCTCAGTATTACTCATACAATACACCCGTGTATTTGTTTGAATTAAGGTTTTAAATTTCCAGTTTAATACATGTTTTCAAGTAAGTAAGTTTTCCAGTTAACCTTCATACTTAACCCTTGCAATTAAACTCATTCTTGTTCATATAATAACATATCAAGACTTAGAAGTAATATTAATCATTTATTAAATTATTCGATTACTAAATAGAAATATTTCCCAATTCCATTAATAATTCAAATGGTTAAATAGTAAATATTATTAACCATATTAATTGCATTAATAAAATTAATAAACATTATTACATTTTAAAATTAATAAAAAAAAAGATTAATAAACATAGCGTATTTTTTTAAAAGCCTGTCGGCCTCCCCATAAAGGGGCTGCCGAGCAGCGTACCCTGCTGTGCAGGGTCTGCGCCAGTAGTGGTACGTTGTACCACTGCTGTCGCAGCCTGCGTCAGCAGCGTACGGCGCCAGCAGGGGTTATAAAAAATTTCATTTTTTTATTATTTCTTTTTTTTATAATTTCATTTTTTTTATTTTTTTTAAATTAATTTTTTAATTTATTTATTTTATTTTATTATTATTATTATTTTTTTTTAAAATTTTTTTTAAATTAATTAATTAATTATTTTATTTTTTATTATTATTATTATTATTATTTTTTCTTTTTTTTTCCCTTTTTTTAACTAAGTCAAATTTCAATAATTTTGTTTATTAGAAGAACAACCCTTCTAATAAATTTAGATAAATTATTATATATGAAAATTTTAAGAATTGTATTATAATTCTATATTCTTTATTTTATAATATTTTTCTCAACGAACTTCATAAAAATATTATTTTAATATATACATATTTTAATAACATTTACGATATTAATCTGATAGGAAAAATAAATTGAACCCTTCGAATTTTCAATCCTAAGATTTTCATTTCCAAAAACAAACCCCTTCCAAATTTAAATTTCTTAATTCCATTTTAATTCAAAACCCAAATTTCAATTTAATACTAAATTTCTTTCAGAAGTAAAACAAGGTTTTCTAAATAGTTTTTCAATCCCGATTCCCAGAAGAAATCAAATCGCAAAAGATTCAGAAGAAAGGTAGCAAGATTCATTCAATAAAATTTGAGAAAGCAATTTCCAACAAGCACGAAGAAGACAAAGATCTGAAAGTGTTTCTAGAATGGTTCACAAACCCTACCTTGATCTGATGCTAACAATCTGGTGAAACCCTTGCTAATCCGAACCCTTCCAAGCTTCCAAAGGTTTCTTTGCTCCCCTTTCCAAAAGTGTGTTCCCTGAAAACCTGTCCCCCGTAATAATGACCCCAAAACCCTCTAATATAGAATCTAATTACCCTTTAGGGTTTCTATCTCCACAACTCTAAAATAATAATTACTTTATTTAATTAATTCTTTCATGCACAATTAATTTTTCTTTTTAAATTAAAATATTCTTTTTATTATTCCTGCATGCACTTTAAGTGAATTGTTAAATTACTTTATTTAACTTTCCACTTGACTTCTATTTTAATCAATTTATAACTTATAAATCTCATGCGTACTTAATGCGATTAAATATCTTTATTAATTTCACATGTTTAATCTTTTCAATTAATTTCTTTTATTTTCAACTCATGCATAAATCATGCGAACTATAATCTTTATGATAATTAAATATCTTTTCACTTTTAATTTCATTTTTTTTTTGAAACTTAATTGATAAAATATTTATTAACTTAAATAACAATAATATTTAGCATTTATTTAAAAATGCACTCTAAATATATTATTATTAAATTAAATAAATATAATCACGTTCTAAATTTATCTTTTTAATATATTTAGAACGTTTAATTTGATAAATATTTATTAACTTAAATAACAATAATATTTAGCATTTATTTAAAAATGAACTCTAAATATATTATTATTAAATTAAATAAATATTATCATGTTCTAAATTTAATCTTAAAACTTTTATCTTCAATTTAATTCTTTATATTTAATTAATTTCTCAATTAATTAAATATAATTAAATATTCATAATATCATAATAATTTTCCATTAAATTAAATTATTAATTTAATCTATTAATTAGACTTAATTAATAGAAATTCATCAAAGACTCACAAAACAACATACGCATAAAATACTCACGGGTTTAAAAAAAGTAGACAGTCTGTTACGAGTCCTCCTTGCAGGACAAGTATTATAGGCTTAAGGCTAGAATTGGAACTGATCATTATCTTTCCATCTCACCATTTGAGTATTTGTAATAGGGCACGCTCATCCTGGCAATTCAGGGAAGTCGATGCCCGGTACCTACATCCTGCATAAAAGATGAGCATGTACATGTATATAATATATCTAAACTAAACAGACAATGGTGGGGAGTGGTTCATCGTGTAGATCCCGACTAGCAGGTGACTACGACTCCCTCCCTTAACCACATCAAACACTTGAAACAGAAAGATAAAATAAACACGCACACCATACACATGCAAGTATGGGGTAAGTATCGTAAAAATCACAAGTCTAACATCAAATGCGTACATGTAATAATGCATCTCTATCAATACAACATAAATATCATTAAAGACATCATGTTAACATTTTTATAAAAGAAATCACATTTACTAACTAGGATCATTAAAATATTATTAACAACACATGAATGAAATCAACTAAGCAACAATAACTGATACATTTGTGATCAAAGTCATGAAATAATATCATAATATTACAAATCTAGTATCTCTAAAACTAATCAATAGGGAAACTATTACAAAGTCTGCAACATATCAAGGTGATCATGGAGAGAACAAAAACTAACAAGGAGAAAATGAAACATAACATGAAGACAAATTCAAACATTCACTCTCATCCAGGTTTACACAACAAGTTCGACATTGAACTAGACTAGGGAGAAGGTGGATTTTTCCAACAGGAGATGTCAAACACAACACCATAATAGGTGCCCTTTCGTGGCTATAAACTCAAAAACTTTCATTTTTCCTTTCTTATATTCCAAAATTCAAAACGTGGTTTGTGTTGACGAGTATGGGCCCATAACACCCTACTCTCTCTCCCTCTTCTCGTCCTAAAAAGAGACTCTACACTATCAGAGTCCAACTAAAGACCTCGTCCAATACATGGTCACTTCTGCCCTATCTAAGGGTGAGTAATGGCAATACAACCCTTACAATCCCTTTGAAAATCAAACCAAAAATATGAAAGAAAATATTCAAGAAAAACCCATTTCAATCCCTCCCAAACATATACAAAAAAATACGTCAACATACATATGCAAACAAAATAGCTTAAGCATGAAACACAACATGAACCAAAAGAGTTGAAGGGTTCCTACCTTCACAATAATGTTATGGCAATTAGAAAATTTGAGATGAGCTTCCCTTCCTTCTCCTTCTCCTTCAATCCTGAAATGCTCTCTAAAACTAGAGGTTGGGTGAACACTCATTCTCTTTCAAAATTTTATCTAAATAAGATCCTAACCTCAACCATCTTCCAAAATGAAATAACTCTCCCACTTGCCTAAAAGTTCTAGAGTCTTCTAACTCAACTAGTCATATGGCTAACCTCAAGGTGGAGTTAAAGTCATCCAACTCATGATGAAAACATTCAATTTTCGTAATAAAGCAAAAATAAGATATTTGATTGACCATAAAAGTCAACAAAAGGGGCTAGGAGGGTGGAAAATGCCCCCAACCCATACCCATACCCCTTAGGTACTTAGTTTTAATTATTTTTAGCTTCTAGGACTAATAAGGGACCTAACAAAAAGTTTGAAAATTTTAGGACTTTTGAACAACATTCAAAAAAGCAGATAAATCACTCATCTAGATTAGGGTAATTAATCTCAATTACTAACTAATTAGTAAAAAGGTCACTAACCTAGTCCAACTTAGATCTTTTGGTTACTCGATTAAACCTGACTATCATGCTAGAATGCATACACAATTTATGAGTGTCAAGTAACACTAAAAAATCACTGTTACAAAACATTAACACTTAAAGATTACAAAATGATACATTCATTCAATCCATGATACAAATAAAATATGAACAACGGGGCTTGCGTCTTTTGTTAGACTCAACCCTAGTTTCCACAATTGGTACATAGGGTTCAGTTTCGTTTCTCAGTTAGATTTCCTAGCTAAAATATCCTACACACTCATTACACACATCAGTAGCTCAAAAAAATCACATGCATGAATGCATATATATATATATATGTATATGTATATGTATATGTATATGTATATGTATATGTATGTATGTATGTATGTATACACACATATATATACATATATATATATATATATATATATATACATATATATATATATATATATATATACATATATATATATATATATATATATGTATATATATGTATATATATGTGTGTATACATACATACATACATACATATATATATATATGAGGCAAATCACATAAATTAAAACATCCATCTTTCAAATAACTTGTCATTTATCTCGTTTCTACTCATATTCTTAACCATTAAAATTGCATTATCAAAGTGTTAATTCTGCATTAACTTTCTACACTACTTCATCAGTATACATGTTCATAAAATATTAAATAACATATTTAAACATCTTAAAGTAAAACATCACACAACATAAAATAACATAATATTGTTCAATGTATTTGATAGTGTCTCGACATATCGAGTCATGAGTATAAAAATAATAGTGCATCAACTATGTTATGATGGGTTGGGGTGAGGCCTCACATTTGCACATGCATATATGTACACATACACATACACATACAATGTAAATAAAAATAATCAAGTAAATTAATTTAAAACATATATGTGCTTAATATTATGTATATATGCACCATTTAATTAGATCTAAGTTGAACAACTGAAAAGTATAGATCATTTTAAACTATGTACATATCTATCAACATCAACAATGTATAACTCATCTATTTGAACAAAAAAATTGTACATGTGCACGATAAAAAACCTCTAGTTCATTAAATTTGAAACTAAGTGTATAGATAAAGCTTATTTACTAAATTTGAACAACTAAGTTAACTATAGGTTTGAACATGTTTTCTTGGTTTGATGTCTAGATGGAACTTAACTTTAAGTTATATATATTTGAACAACTAAGTTGGTCCTCTAGATTTTATATTATATATCTTTTTTAAGTTTGAATAACTAAGTTATTCTAGTTTAGTTCTACCTGGTGTTTGATTATGTTAGTTTTATATCTTAAAAGTTAGATATGTTGGATTCTAGGTTTAATAAGTTAACTTCTTCTAAAATACAACTAACTAGTTACATTAATCTATGTTAACTTAGTTTAATCTACATTTAATCTATGTCTATGATTAACTAGATATAAAATTACAAGACTATAGTTATCTACATTGAATCTAAACCTATGGTTAATTATATTAAATTTAACTATATAATTTTCTAATGTATTTAATTAATCTAACATATAATAACTATTTTTTTAAACCAATCTAACTAATTAACTAATAAAATACTTTTAAAAAAAAAATCTAACTTTAATACTAACATATACTAACTTTAAAAAACTCATAAAATAAAATAAATTGCACCAACCTCTTACGATCAAAATACTCTAACCCGCTCCACGAAATTTGTAAGCCACTATAGTGAAAATGACCCTCTTAGGGCCACCACGACAAATATATATTTTTTGTGAACCATTTTGGTTGAAAGGGTTTTGGCCATAACCTTTTGGCCACCTCCACAACATGTTGACACCAAGTAGCACCACGTGGGTACGACCAAAACTATTTCGGTTGTAACCCTATCAAATATCTTAAAGGGTGACACATGTTTGTGCTTTTACCCCTTAGACATTTTCTCAATGTTAGTGTTTGAGAGATATTTATTTAATTTTATCAAAGGTATTCAAGCTTGGCTATGAAAATAATAAGACTTTTTCTTTTTCTTTTTCTTTTTAATATAGAAGAAGTTTTGAACTAAACACTATTAAGGTGTCTAAAATATGGGCTATCATGCCCACTTAAAACTAAGTACATTTAGTTAATATTCATAACAATGAAACATCAAAATTCACAAAACTTAAGATTCCCCCTCCCTTCAACTAATGTTACTCTTAAGGCTTAAGAAACTTCATTGCATCTAGTTTATATTCATTAGGATAAAGCAATCAAATTCATAAAAACTAGAAACCCCCTTTGCCTCACACTAGTTCTAGTGGCTCTAATATAATATATTTTTCTTTAATTTCTAAACTTTGCATTAGTGAGCGATATGTGTTATCTTGTGCTCATGAATAACAAGTGCTACATAGTGGTGTGTACTTGCCACTATAGTTATAGTTAATAAAAAATATTATCATGATATCTTAATATAGAAATTATAAACTAGTTATAACTAGGGATAAATAAAAATAAATATTAGTTGAAAAATAAATAATTATGTTTGGTGTGCATTCAAAATTTAATATTATCTATAATTTTATATATATAATATTGTGATATTGCTATTAGGATTTAATTGTGTAATTTTGAGTCGAACTCATTGACCAATGTTTCATGAGTAGTGATTAAACATGAATCCATCACTCATGAGAATAAATGGAACACTTAGCACTCATTGGATCTAGGTGATGCTCATAGGGGTGAAGCACCAGGACTTCTCGAGAGTTCACCCATCTCAGTACTACTCCAGCTTGAGCAGGCTTAACTGTGAAGTTTCCTTCATTGTTAAACCTAAAGCTTGCAACCTCATTTGAAAAACCTTCACCAAGTGTTGTGCCTTATGAAACATTCATTAGAAATTCCCTTAAGCTCCTTAGTTGATAAGTAGGAGATTCCATAGCAAGTCAAATTGTGATATTACTATCAAGATTTAATTGTGTGATTTTGAGTCAAACTCATTGACCCATGTTTCATGAGTAGTGATTCAAATGAGTCCATATCTCATGAGAATAAATGAAACACTTATCACTCATTGGGTCAAGTGATTCTCATAGGGGTGAAGCATCAGGACTTCAAAATCACACAATTAAATCCTGATAGCAATATCACGATTTGATTTGTTGTGGAAATTATCTCCTACTTATCAATTGATGAGCTTAAGGGGCTTTCTAATGAATAGTTCATAAGGCACAACACTTGGTAAAGGTTTTTAAAATGGGGTTGTAAGCTTTGGGTTTAACCATGGAGGAAACTTTGTAATTAAGCATGCTCAAGTTGGAGTAGTACTAGGATGGGTGACCTCCTAAGAAGTCCTAGTGCTTCACCCCTGTGACCATCACCTAGATCCAATGAGTGCTAAGTGTTCCATTTATTCTCATGAGAGATTTTATGTTGAATCACTACTCATGAAACATGGGTCAATGAGTTTGACTCAAAATCACACAATTAAGTCCTGATAGCAATATCACAATATGACTTGCTATGGAAATTATCTCTTAGTTATCAATTGATGAGCTTAAGAGGCTTTCTAATGAATGGTTCATAAGGTACAAAACTTGGTGAAGGTTTTGCAAATGGGGTTGTAATCTTTGGGTTTAACCTTGGAGGAAACTCTTTATTTAAGTCCGCTCAGGCTAGAGTAGTACTGGGATGGGTGACCTCCTGGGAAGTCTTGGTGCTTCACGCCTATGAGCATCACCTAGATCTAATGAGTGCTAAGTGTTCCATTTATTCTCATGAGAGATGGATTCATGTTGAATCACTACTCATGAAACATGGGTCAATGGTATAAAACATGGGTTAGTGGGCATCTTAATATACTAAATATAAACTCGTTATAACTAGGGGATAAATAAAACTTAATATTAGTTTGAAAAAAAAGAAGTTTGGTATGCATTTAAAATTTAATGTTTACTATTTTTTTTAATATTTTATGTAATTTTTCATATTTATTTTTTAAAATGGTGTGAAACAATTATAGGATGGCTTGAGCATTAAAAATATTAAATAACTTAAGAATATAATTGAGCTTACATAATATTCCAAAAATTTTCCTTTAATAATGAATTGAACCTAATTGAGATAAATCATTTTAAATAATATCTTTAATTCATTAAAAATATGCAAAGTTTATAAATATTGAAATAATATATACATATTTGAAAATAATTAGTTCATCATGCAAAACTAATTGACTAATTGTACAAAGTGAACAAGTGACACATAGTGGCTTGTATTTGTCAGTTTAATTTACTAGAGCAATATAATAGTAATATTTAACATAGTTTAATTAAGTAGACTAATAATAATATTTAACATAATTTAATTAGTATTTTAATTTTTTCATAAAATTCTAATTTTTAATTTAGAAAGATTAAAAAGGTTATCAATCCATGTTTAAGCCAATAGGCTTATTGTGGGAGCTTTGCTCCTAGACATTACTATTTTGTCGGAAATGTTGTAAGGCTTATAGTTCTTAGATTCACATCTATTTTTTATTTTATATATTTATTCATTCATTTTTTTTCATATTTTGAACATGTAAACAATAGTGTAAATTACTATTAATTACTTCAAATTGATATTCATGTAGAATAGACACCATAAAATATCAACAAAATACATTTCCTCTTACAATAGACAATAGTAGTCAACTACATTAAATATAAATATTTTTTTGAATCTCAATTAATTTAATTTTAAAAATAACTATTTTTTTTATATTTCATAGAAAATTAATATAAATATAATATTAGTCACATATTGTTAAAGAATTTTTTTAATTTTATTTTATCAGTAAATGGCCAAGGCCTTGATTAATTTTATTAAAATAAATAAATAAAATTTACAATAGCTTATCTCTATTCAAACGGGCACTAGTGGGAAAGAACAGAGAAGAAAACCTCCAGTCTAGCCTGGGACAGATGTCCTATATTATCACATTTTAAAAGGGGCATACCCTAGTATAATATATTAGAAATAAATTTATATGTACATGTGTGCAAAGGGGCATACCCCTAAAAGATAATGAAGGAAAAACTTGTAGAAGAATGCCCATAATGTTCAAAATATCTTGCTCAAATCGAACTCTAATAGTCTTGTCAATCTTAGAACAAATATTAGAAGTGCATGTTAAGAAATCAAGTAAAGCATCTAACTAAACTAATATCCACGAAAGGCTAATTACCCATATAAGAGGCATCATAGTTACCTCTAACAAATGTTTTTGATTAAGTAAAACAGGTTTTACAGGGATCCTGAAACCCGAAAGTATTACAGCATATTAATAATTAATTTTTTTAGTAAAGTCCAGCTAAAATGAAGCAGCTTAACAAAAGCCAACCATAAAACTAGCCCGCAACCAGAAACAAAAAACCAGTAAAACAAGATCACAAAAGAGCCAGCAACACTAGGAAAGAACAACAACCTAACTATCAATTTTGCTTGTCAAGAACCTACAAGGATTCTGTAGCTTCAATAGTCCTTCTATTGTCCGCGTCCTCCTAGTCCTGGTTCTGAGCATCCACCTAGTCCTGGTTCTGAGCATACACCTAGTGCTAGTTTTGAGCATCCACCTAGTCCCTGGTCTCTTTTAGATTGTCTTTAGCCTGTCTGTTATCTTGGTTATCCTTCTCTAGAATTTCCCCATCAAAACTAGCACTAATTAGTGATTCACCCAAGCTGTTAATATTTTCATTTGAGGTAGTCAAGGTGGCAATCACCTGATTCACAAGGTTGTGGTGTAAATTTTCAACCTTTTTGATTCTATCCTCCTGGTGAGCTATGTGATCCTGGATGTAGATATGCAGTTGTGTTTCATCCTAGCTTCTGTCCTGATCAATGTTTTCCTAGTCACTGCCTCTATATCAGTCTCCTTCCTGGCTTTTTCTCCCCTTGAGTTCTTCAATTTCATGGAACAACCACTTGATAGACGAAAGTTGTCTACCATGTTATTCCTAGCATTGTTCAAAAGGCTAAGCCTAGTTTCCCTAGCATTATCTAAAATCACAACCAAACTAGGGTCAATGAGGTCTCATAATGGGTTTTCCCATCAATGTCCTCTATCACTTGAATGTTCAAAGGCTCCCTGACAATCCCCAATTTGGCTTTATTTGAATTACATTTCCTCCAAGACCTCCTTCTATTTTTCGTAACCACCTCCCCACACTCTTTTCCCAGAATGTCTATAGTCGGGGAAGAAGTGGGGCCAAGGCCAGGAATCTTAGGAATTTGGTCTTTAGTGTCAAAAGCCTCTTCAGGTTTGCTTTTCTTAAGATTCCTTGACACATCAGAAGAATCCTCCTCCTCCTTTTCACTATCCCTCCCTTTCTTTTCCTCCTTCTCATCACCCTCTTCATTCTCCTCTTCCTTCAAATCAGTGTCCTCTTCCTCCTCACTATCCTCCTCCACCTCTTGAGGCTCAGGCTTAGGGGGAATGAGGGGTAAACCTCTTGGGCTCTTTCTGTAGGGGATGCTAGCTGAGGGTTTCCTATCTTCTTTGGATTTGGACTCCTCTTCCTCTGATTTTATGCTTTGCACTTCCTCAAAATTTGAGCTCCTAGTTTCCTCAGATGCACCCCCAACATCACCAGTAGATTTTCCCCTAGTTTGAGCCTTTAGATGCTCATAAACTAGGAGGAACAATCCCTCATGAAGGGTAGGATTAGTAGTGGGTTTTCTCTTTAAACCCTCAATACCCTTGTTCATGGAAGTAAAATGATAGAAGGGAAAAGAAATTTTGATTTTATGCCTAAAGTGATTAAGCAAGACAAAATGATGCATTCTTATCCTATCAAATCTAGGGTCTAGGGAAATATACTCAATGATGATCCTAAGAACATACCTCCATAGCTTTTTGATTGACTCCATGTTGTAGTACGTCTCCACCTTGACGAGCTTATTTGGCTCCTTTTCATCCTTCACAAAAACTTTGATACCATTTTTCGACATTTTCTTGTCTCTAAAAAAATTGGTTCCTTCTAGAGGAATTTTAGCAACCCGGGCTATCAACTCAGCATTAACTTGATGGGAGACCCCATCAATTTTGACCCTCCCATTTTTCTAGGATTCCACCATGACCTTGGTTATCCCTACATCAAAACCATGGAGCTTCTCCAGGAATCAAGAAATCCCACCCTTTTCAAGTTTGCGCCAAACCTTCGATTTCCCCTTCTAGTTCCTCGCCTCTACCAATGGCTCCCTTATATTTCTCTCTCCCACCTTGGTTTCATCTGCAACTAAGGTCCCCCACCTGCTCATAGTTTTCTTCTAGACCTCAGCTTTCTTCATATTGCAAAGCACTAAAATGTTATAGAGAATACCATTATTAATGGTAGTATTCAAAACAACCCATAAAATGTGTCGTACGTACACTCTATTATGATAAAAGAGTTTTGCATGATTTTTAATAACTCCCCCTCCTACGTGCAATCTTGCAAATCTTTCCATCATTTATTTTGGATATTTCTAGTACTTCCTTGGATGCAATCTTGCAATAGGAAATTATTTATTGCTGCTAGAAAGATGTCACCGATGTGCCATGTCCTCTCTGCATTTTTGGTGACTGCTTCATTAGCAAACTAGTCACCAACCAAATTAGACTCTCTATACACGTGAGTGATATAGGTCTTGTTGAACTTGCTTAGGTCAGACTTTAATTTGTCAATTACATTTGCAATGGTCCATGAGGGATTAGCATGACCATTGAGGCAATTGATGATGTTTAAAGAGTCCCCCTCCAGCCATAGGTTCTCAATCCCAGAAGCCAGGGCCAACTTGACAATGTGACTAGTAGCACTAGCTTTAGAAAAATGATTTGTCTGATGTCTGAGTGGGTAGGAAAAGGCTGCAACTCCTCCCCCATGACTATTCTTGATGATCCATCCACTACCGACAAGTCCTATGTTCCCTTTAGCAGCCCCATCAAAATTGGCCTTGAACTAATTTTCAGGGGGGGAAAACCACCTGGCCTCCTATCTTTTCCTATCCCTGTCCATTTTCCTCTGTCTTCTATTCCCTCCTTCCTCAATGTTATCGTCCTTGGTGGTGGTGAAGTTCTCCTTCATTAGACCTTCAATTTTCTCTATAATGACAAACTTAGGGGCTTCCCTGTCTCTGAAGATTTGGTCATTTCTCTCTTTCCAAATGCCCCAACAGAAATGTGAAAGGGACCAGGAGCCAATCAGATGAGATATTAAGCCATTATTTGAGCTCCTCCACTAGCTAAAGAAATCTTGAATAGTGGCTAGAGGACACCAGCTGATCCCAGAATTCCTGGTAAGGAGGTTCTAGACTTTAGGGGAATAGGGACAATGGATAAAAAAATGATTCACCATTTCTAGATCATGCTTGCATAAACTGCATCTGTTGGGGATAATCCGACCATGCTTAGCAAGATTGTCTAGAGTAAGGATCTTGTCTTGGAGTAAAAGCCAAAAAAATATATTTATTTTAGGGGTAAGTCCAAGGATCCAAGCTTTTTCCCAAATGGTTTTCTCCTTTCTATCCCACAAAGAGAAGTATCCAGAGGTGACAAAGTAAAGGCCATTTGAGTTACCTCCCCAAATGACTTCACCCACCTTATTATTTATTGGAATCACATTCAAAGTAATCATCAAGGATTAAGATCCAAGGATATCAAAGACAAGTCTTGCCATCCATTACCTATTCTGTAATCATTGACTTTCAAACCATATCTTCTTATGCATTGCTCTACCCATCTACCATAATTAGGGTGATCAATGAGAAGTCCCTTGCTAGTCCAGTTGTCCTACCAAAACAAAATATTCTCACCTATGCCAACTTTCCATTTCACCTTGGACTTAGCCAATGTCATAGCCTTTATGACCCCATTCCATATGTAAGATCCTTGAGGTATATCAACCTCATGAAGCAAAAGGCTTAGTGATTGCCTACTCAAGTACTTTTTAGTCATGATTTCCTTCCATTCTCTAGTACTATGAAAAATGTGCCATATTTGTTTGGCTAGAAGGGCATTGTTGAGATGTTTGATTTTTCTAATACCAAGGCCTCCATAAAATTTGGGAAGGAAAACATGGTCCCAGGCAACTAAATGATATCTTTTATGTTCTTTGACCCCTGACCAAAGAAAATCCCTTTGAATCTTCTCCATTCTATCAGCTTCCTTAGTCAAGATCCCAAAGAGACTTAAGGCATAAGTGGGGAGGTTTTGGAAAATAGATTTCACCAAAGTGCATTTTCCTACCTGGTTGAAAGATGCACCTTTCCAACCCACAAGTTTCTTATTGAATGTATCTATGATGTTATTCCAAAAGGATTCTGGGGGTTTGGAACCTAGAGGTATGCCAAGATAACTTGTAGGAAGGGTACCAATACCACTTCCTAATATTCGAGCTATTTTCCTTTGTCTCTCTAGCAGAGTGTTGATGAAGTAAATAGAACTCTTATCCCAATTGATAGCCTGGCTAGATCCCCTAGTATAAGTATTGAGTAAGCCCTCGAACTCTCTGGCCACCTGGATCGTGGCCTCGCCCCCCAAAATAGTATCATCCACAAATTGTTGGTGGGTGAAAGAAAGAGGACCAGATGAAGGCTTGAGTCCTTGCAACCTCCGATCTTGTCTTTTTCTTAAAATAAGTCTTCCCAAACAATCAACCAAAATGATGAAGATAACAAGGGAAAGAGGATCACCTTGTCTCAACCCTCTTGAAGGGAAAAAGAAATTTGAAGGGGAAGAAATGAGCTAAGAGATGAGTTTACAAACTTGGGAGTCAAAGCCAAAAGCTTGAAGGACTACCAACAAGAAATTTCAATCCACCCTAGCATAAGTTTTGGACATATCAAACTTAAGAAGGAAACCTTCTCTCTTTCCAACTTCAAGAGAGTGAATCACCTCATGCACCATGATAATAGAATCTAAAATCTTTCTCCCTAGAACAAAACTAGTTTGCTAGGGAGAGATGATTAGGTGAAGAACTCTAAGGAGCCTAGTACTGAGAACCTTGGAAATGATTTTGTAGAAGGAATTACAAAGGTTGATGGGCCTAAACTTATCCATCGAATCTACCCCCACAGATTTTGGAATGAGGACTAGAAATGTAGCACTGAGTTCTTTCAGAAGGTTTCTAGCCTCGAAAAACTCCTACATAGCCTTCACAATGTCCCCTTTGACCACTTCCTAGTAGACTTGGAAGAAAAAAGTAGGGAAACCATCCGGGTTAGGGGCCTTATCACTCAGAAGAGAAGAGATAGCTTGAAAAATTTTCTCCAGAGTAGGAATAGCTTTCAACATAGAGTTATGGTGAGCTTGTAGAATAGAAGGAATCGCAAACAGAATATCATCCTAATTGGGCCTCAAGAGAGTGTGATCCTTAGAAAGAAGGGATGAAAAAAACTACACTGCTTCATCCACTATCTCATTGTCCTTAGATAACAAAGCCTACCCTTTCCTGATATTGGAAATCCTGTTAACAATAGTATGTTTTAAAGTGGTTAGGTGGAAAAATCTAGGGTTCTAATCTCCTTCTTTAAGCCAATTAACTCTTGATCTCTGCTTCCAAAAGTGTTCTTCCCTAGTAATGATGTTATGAAGGTCAGAGAGAATATTCCTTTCCTCCAACCAATTTTGATCATTATATCCATCTTGCTAAATCACTTCTTGGATTTTGTGAAGTTGATTAGTCCTCTCATCCTTTTCCTAGAAAATGTGGCCAAAGTCTGTTTTGTTCCATATCTTAATATTTCTTTTCACATTCTTCATTTTTTGGGCCACCTTGAACATTGCAGTACCCTCCACCTCAATGTTCCACCATGAAGAAATTTTGGCTTCTAGAGCTGGATCAAAAATCCACATTTTCTCAAAATGGAAAGGGAAGGACTGTTTAAAAGAAAGGGGACAAACTGAGAGAGGTATGGGGGAGTGGTCTGATCCCAATCTAGGGAGAAGAGAAAGCCTACAAGAGTGATTTTATAGCCAAATAGGGGAAATAAGGGCTCTATTGAGATGAACTTGGATGCAATCCCTCCCAACTCTCCTATTGGACCAAGTGAATCTTCCCACCGATAGGTCAATATCCATTAAGGCCAAATTGTTAATGAAGTTTGAGAAGTCTAGCTTACTCTCTTGATCTCGGGCAATCCCTCTGCTTTTTTCATCATTAGTTGGGGGGAATAGAAATTCCCCATTATAATTCCTTTATTTATATTGTTTGAGTTAATAACCTCTATGAGCTTAAGCCAAAAAGCCTTTCTCTCCCTTTTGGAATTGGGAGCGTACAGGTTTTAAAAAAACTAGGATTCATTGCTATGTATGTGGGACATCTTACATAGGAGGACATTACTTCCATTATAGATAGTGGAAACCTGATAAGCCTTGTTGTTGTAGAGGATCAACACCCCACCTACAACTCCTTCTGTGTATGTGGCCTCACAACTCATGTTTTTGTTGAAAGAAATCTTGCCTACCACTTCTTTTCTCTTTTTAGTTTCTTGAATTAGAAAAAAGTCAGGTCTTTGGTCTCTAGTCATGTTCCTAACTAGCTCCTATTTGTGAACCCCATTTAGGCCCCTTATATTCCAAGAGATGATCTTCATTTCTTACCAGAGTATTCCTTGATGGTTCTCTAGCTTCCATCTACCAAGTTCCTTCTGGCCTCTTCTTGCAATAACTGGTTCATTTTTATCCTTCCTGGAGATTTGATTGAACTCCCAACATCAGCCTTAACCCTACTTTTGGTTGTCATTGGTGATAGAGGATGATGTTCGTAGTTTTTCTTCTTTCTCTTAACCAAACTCCAATCATTGTTACTATCTTGAGAAAAGTTGTCAATCCACTCCTCCCATTGGGAGATCTTCTCTAGGGAAGAGTTGTTTATAAACTCTATGATCTTAGTCCTCAGGTCTTTGGATACAACCCTATTCATTAGAGTCCCAATACTTCCCACCTGATCAGGGTCTTTGCTGACTGCTTCCTTTGGGGGATTTGGGTCAGAAATCCTAGGATTCTCCATGTGGGGGATCTCCTTCCTTCCAATAATTTTCTCCTTTTCATATATCACATTGTCTTTTGCCACATCTATGGCCATAAGAATTGGGTCATCCTTCAAAGGCTCATTAGGAGCATTAATGTGGAGATTAACTTGGGAATCCGAATCAGGGTGGGAAGGGCAGTTCCCACTTGTATCACCTTGGAAACCTTCCTGTCTAGATGAGATGCTCTTAGCCTCCTTGCCATCCTGATTCTCAAGCTTCTTAGTAGATTTGTGTCTCCAGATTAGTTTCTTCCTTCCCTTAATAGAGGTTCCAGTGGATTTGGAGTTCTACTTTGCTTTGATCGAGTTAGCGGGATCCTGACTTTTCTGACTGTTCTACTTCACAACTTTTGGCCACTGATTAGCTTTATGGCCTACCTTCAAACAAAGGAACCAGGAAAAAGGCATAGTTTCTTAGATCAATTTTTGAGCATGCACCCTGAGTTTTGAGTGGAAAGACACAGATTTTGGCATGTTTGTTCCTTCTCTTACCCCTATACAAATGCATGCATAGTTGAGGCATCTTTCGGAGTTAGTGATAGGATCAATGGATAGTAACTCTCCAAAAGATTTGGCTAGCCCCACAAACACATCTTCGCTCCAGTAGTCTAGAGGTAATTCAGGCAATCTAACCCAAACAGGGGCTTGAACAAAAAAAGCAGAACTCCAAATCCACTAGAACCTCTAACAAATGTTAGTAAACTAAGAAAAAGTAAATAAACAAATAGAAAACAAAAAACTAATAACATAATTAGAAAAGGAAAGACAATAATAAACCAAACAGAAAAACAAATAAATCAAACCTAAAATACTACAAAGAAGGATATCGATATTAAACAACTATCGAATGAACATCACTAAAGAAAGAGAATAAAAAACCTATTAAATTTAATGACAGACCCCACTTGGGCCCATACCTCAAATAATACATAAACATTATAGTACATTGATAGGAAACACTAAAAACATAGAGACAAGAGAAGATTAGCTAGGACGAGCAATAGATCTTGCTAGCATATGAGGGCATTGCACCCAAATTAGATACAGACATAACCAAAAAGCCACCATAGTTCCTACTCCTCATAATCCTCAAAATTTAGAGGAGAATCATAAAATGAATCATATTCACAAAGCGTTCCTGACCAGGAGAAACACAAAGCTTACAATATTGCTTGCCCTAGAATCCAATAGTTTAATTTAGGACTAAGGAGGAGCTACAAGAGGTAGTTGTAGGATAAGGCTTCAATTCAAAAATGTTAATACAATTAAGGAAAAAGAAGCATATCAAACTACATATCGTATTAAAATAAATCTAGTAGTCCAAGATCTACCAGAAAGAAATCCACCTCTCAATCACATGAATTGAGAAAACTACTCACCACATTACTGTCTGATGGCAAGGCATGAGAGATTTAATGAGTAGATTATCCTAATACTAAGATTTAAAGAGTATATTTCCATTAATTCATGCACCACATAGATAATGAAAGCATGAAATGAAGAACCAAATCGAGAAATTCATATCATAAGGAAAGAAACCACGTCCTGAAAAAGGCCAATTCAAATAGACTATAAAGTAGGCCAAATTCGAACACATAATCAAACCAATATGCAAAATGCCAAAAGGTAACTCAAAGCCCTACTCAAAACTTCATCCATGCAATTAAGCCTAATTTGAAGTAAAGGAATTTAACCTAAAGATAAGAATTAAAGAATGAAACATAAAAATGCCATGATAGGAACAAGGCACAAGCCAAATACCATGTATTATATATATTTCATAAAGTCCACTAAACAACAAGATAAGTCTACAATTTATATAACAGAGATATACAAAATATAACATTTTTTATTTAAAACGAGGGTCTTTTACTATCATGGGTACTAAAGCATACTAGCAAAATTGCTACCTATATAAAAACATTGAAACCCTATAGTACTGGTCCTAAATAGAAGAGACTAGCAACATTCAAGATGAACCCCTACCTTCCTTCCAGAGAACCATGATTAGTTCCATGATGTCATTAGGTTGCTCCAACTAGAAATTGAGAGGAAATTCAAAGTTGAATTTTTCTCTGCTTGTTTTTTCTGCATTAGGGGTACAAAAGTCCATATCATCAAGGTTGTCGAATGTCACCCCCGACTGGATGTAAGCTTTGGAGATATGAAGATAGTTGAGAAGCCACTCCATATTTTCTTCTATGATGATCCCTTACCAATGAAGGAGAAAATACAAACTGGCCTCCATTTTAGGCAATTCATAATAAAATGCTGAGCTCTCTCGAATAACCAAGGATGGTCGTCGATAAGTGGTGACTAAATCCAGATGCCCTAATGGTAGATTCATATACTATTCTAGAAGGAGAATCCTGAATTTGTTATCAATATTGTACACCAATTGTTCCAATCCTTTTCTCCAGGTAGGAACAAATAGATCACAACAAAGCCTGATGATGTTATCTGCTTCCACGTTGGCTCTTACCAGATAGCCGATGGATGACCCAATTATATCATTGTTGGTCCTCCAAGTATATTGACAGTCAAAAACCCCCTCTCCAAGAGCTTGACTTATTGCAAGACATGTCATGTTGTCCATTGGATAGAGAATCCAGTTCCACTTCTCTGGTTTTATCGATCCATGGAATGCCATGCAACTCTCAATGGCATGGAATAGGTGAATATTAGACTCCATGCTAAACCTTGAGAATGAAAGTGAAAGGAAATAGAAGGAAACCCCCAAAAATAACGAGTAGAAATCTCTAGATGCAATCATAGGAGTCACAAGCTTGATGACACAAAAGGATTACATCAAATGACACTTAAATGTGAAGTACCAATACATGAGAAGCACCACAAAGGAAGGAATTATTACATGAAACTCTGAGCTGCCTAAAAACTATGGCTGATGATATGATATTTAGGAGAGTGCAGAGTCCACTCGAATGATATAAATATAATGTACTCCTAAATTATCAAGAACAAACCAATATATATAGCATAAAACTTAGGAATCGATATAAATAAGACTAAACAAATAAATAAGATGTAAGGATATACCGATAATAAAAAATGACCAAAAGAATATATACTAGTTGGATTAATTAAATAAAAAACTAAAGACTGAGACCAAGGATGAATACAAGATCAAAGAGGATGAGAGTAATCATCATTAAAAAGAAACAAATTAACTCCATCTGCTCCCGAGTTAGCTAGTTGATCTGCAAGTTGGTTGCCTTCCCTATATACGTGGTAGATCCTATAATCTTCTAACTTATCTATTAGGGAGAGAACCACCTCTAACTAAGAGTTAAGAATCCAATTAGGAGTAGACATTTTCTTAATGGCATTTAATATAATTTATGAATCTCCTTCAATGATGACTTTAGTTAATTTAAGTTTAATACATAACTGAATACCTTGGTATAGAGCTTCTAGTTCTACTAGATTGTTAGAGGTAGGATGAATAGACATCGCCTTTTTGACTATCCAACACCCTGCCTCATTATTTATTATACATCTGATGCTAGCTATACCTAGGTTACCACGAGCTACTCCATCAAAATTTACTTTAACCCATCCCAAAGGTGGAGGCTCCCATTTACAATTTTTCCTAGCCTCTTTATTGTTCTTTGAGTAGAATAATGGGGGATTAATCAAGTTAGGCCAAAGTTTCTTCATGAGGCCATCCCAATTCGAGAATGAACCTTCCTCTAGCCATGAGTTTTTGAGATAAGAGTTGATTGTTTCTACAATACTAACTTCTATTTTAGCAATAAGATCTTCAGTTTTGAATTCCACATTTTGAAAAATATGATGGTTCCTTTGTTTCCAGATTTCCTATAACACAATAGAAGGGGAGATATTCCAAAGTTTTCTATAAACTCCCTTGACTGGATTTATGGGTCAACCCTGAAGCAAATCAAACAGGGATTTTGGGAAGGAGTTCAACCATCCCAACATCTTCCTGAGCCACTCCCAATATCTTTGAGAGGAAGGATAGTTAAGCAAAAGGTGGTCATTGTCTTCGCTGCTAAGTTTCCAAAGAACACACCGAGAGGGACCCTAAATGCCAAGAATATATAATCTTTCCATAGTAAGAATCCTATTTTGAATAGCTAGCCAAAGAAAGAAGCCCACTTTCGGAAGACAAGAGGAATCCCAGTAGAGCTTAATGGGATATCCACCAGTTCAGATTTATGAGCTTGTAGAATGGCCCTATATCCATTTTTGACATTATATTTCCCATCATTAGAAGCAGCCCAAATTAAGGTGTCTCTTCTATTTGATAGATTAAGAGACCTGCTTTCCAAAATCTTTTCAAAATCATTAACTAAATTATCCTCAAAACCCAAACCCTTCAGAGATTTCCATGCCCCCTTAGGTGTTCCTTCTGAATCTATCAAAGTCTTATAATCCTTGAATTTGTTACCCCAAAGAGTAGATAATTTGTTTTTAAGAATCGGGGAGAAATTATAGAGAGTAAGGAGGGGGGGGGGGGGAGGGGTTACCATCCCAAGAATCCTCCCAAAAAAGGGCCTCCTCACCTAATCCAACATCCCATGTTAAGAATTTGTAAATTAGCTTGTGACATTTTATCATGAAGTTCCAACATTCAGACCCTTTGGGAGGAGAGATAACTCTAAAAATCAAAAGCAGGTTGTCTACATAAAGATATTTTTTATAAAGAATCTTGGCCCATTTATAGTTTCTTTCGTTATAGAGGCACTAAATGAGTTTTGCCCCTAGGGCTTCATTTTTCCATTATAGATTCTTGATCCCTAAACCCCCTAATTCTTTAGGTTTACAAATGATGTCCCATTTGACAAAGGCTAGTTTATTTTCTTCCTCTCGATCCTTCCTGAGAAAGTTCCTCATCTTAGATTCAAATTTTTTGAGATTCTGCTTAGAGAGAGGGAGGCACGAAAGAGGGTAGGTTGGAATAGCCGAGAGGATTACATGAATCTTAGTGCATTTACCAGCCTTTGTTAGCCACCTGTCCTTCCAAGAGCATAGCTTGGAGTCTAGTTTTTCTAATGTATTATCCCAAACCTTGCCTAATTTAGTCCCTTTTCTAAGGCAATACCAAGATATTTACAAGGAAAGGCTCCTTTCTTAAACCCCATTATCTTGCAAATTTGTTGCTCTACTTCTGGCTTGGTATTAATGAAGAAAATTTTAGATTTGATCTCATTAGCCTTGTATCCTGAAGCTTCCATGTATGTACTTATAATGCTTTTGAAAGGATGAGCTACTGACACCGTGCTTTTATCGGGAAGAATAGTATCGTTAGCAAGCTGTTGGTGGGTTATATTAGGCAAATTTTTGGAGACAATAATCCCCATAATCTTTTTGTTATATACGTATATTTCATAGCTCTCCCAAAGGCTTTAGCCATAATAATGAAGAGAGATGTGGATAAAGGGTCCCTCTGTCTAATTCCTTTGGATATATCAAAGAAACCTTCTGGCGTGCCATTGATAAGAACCGAGATCATAGGAGTGGATATAAATTTGAAGATTAGATTAATCCATTGATGGGAGAACCCATAAGCTTCTAATGTCTTGCATAGGAACCTCCAATCTACCATGTCATATGCTTTTTGGATGTCCAATTTCATAAGCATACATGCATCTTTGTTTGAACATGCAGAGTGAATGGTATCTTGAATGGTGATGATACCATCAAGAATCAATCTACCAAGCATGAAATTGGTTTGTTCCTTAGAGATGATCTTGGGAATGATCTCTTTAAGCCTATTTGCTAGGACCTTGGAAAAGATTTTATAAACTATATTGCACAGAGCTATCAGTCTATAATCTCCTAGAGATTCAAGATTAGACTTCTTTGGAATCAATGTGAAGAATGAATGGTTGATCTTAGCGAGGAGAGAGCCTTCATTTCTAGAGGCTTAGATCACTTTCCAAAGGTCAACACCTATGATGTCCCAACATTTTTGGAAAAGAATGCCTGGAATCCATCGGGACCTGGAGATTTATATGGATTCATATTGAAGACCACATTGTTAACTTCTTCTAGGGTGATGGGTTTGATCAATTTTCTATTATCTTCTTGAGTTACAACTTTAGGGATAAATTTTAACATATTTGATTGTGTTATTCTATTTGAGCCTTCATGATTATTCAATATATCCTAAAAATATTTAACAAGTGTTAACTATTTTGCCAGGTTTTTCTGGTAGAACACCTAGATGGTTTTTAACACATGTGATTCTGTTCTTAGCTCTGTTGTATAATGTGGAATTGTGAAAGAATTGTGTATTACAGTCACCTTCCACTAACCATCTTTCTCGAGATTTCTATCACTGGAACATCTCTTCTTTGGACAATATATTTTCTTGCTTGGCTATCAATTCTTTTTTGAGAAGATAACTCCTATGATCCATGCCCTTGTTGATTATTTTAGAGTTTAGTTCTTTAAGTTGGTTTTCAATGTCCAATTTTTCTTTGAAGATATTGTTAAAATGTTCTCTATTCCAATTAAGGATACGTTCTTTAAGAATTTTTAGTTTGTTGACGAAAACAAACATTTTGGACCCTTCCCAGCTATCTTGCACCCACCATGATTTGATATTAATGATAAATTCTAGGTCTAGGAACCACATTTTCTCACACTTGAATGGGTTTCCGGCCGGTTTGAGGGGCTCCACGAATTCAAATCTGACCGAGAAGTGATCAAACCCAACAATAGGTAAAATGGAAGATTGGATGTTAAGATTACAGACATCTAGCTCACCCTTAATCATAAATCTATCCAATTTTTCTGCAATGTAAGCAAAGTCCTTTCTTCTGTTATTCCATGTGTAAATGCCATTATTGGTAGGGATGTCAATCAAATTATGCATGGCATACCACTCTTTAAAATCTTTATATGCTTGTGATAGCACCTGAATACCTCCTACCTTTTCATTAATATCTAAGATAGTATTAAAATCACCTCCTAGAAGGAATAAATAGTTATAATGACTATCCATAAATTGACCAATTTCCTTCCATACTATTTTTTTATCAAGATTTTTAATCGGTCCATAAACATTAATGACATTAAAAACAAGATCCGATTTTAAACTATGAACAATACCACTTATCCAATTGTTAGAATTATGGAGTATACTAATACTAATCTTCCTCGGATCTTAGAGGATGCCTAGACCCCTGGTTTCCCTAGAGAATTCATGAAACACAGAACACCAAACCCCTAGCATCCTACTAAATTTAGCTATTTCTAATGTATCTAATTTAGATTCTTGAATTAAAACAATATCAGAATTAAAAGATTTGACGTTATTTTTTCGTAACCTCTTTTTGCTAGGGGCATTGAGTCCCCTAGCATTCCAAGTACTGATCTTCATACCTATTTGGGAAGGCACTTCCCCTTCCCAATGTAGAAAATTTGATCTATCTTCTACTATTCCCTACAAAGACCCTCTGCTTCCCTGAGCTCCTTAAGGGATTTTCTTCCTCTTTTACCCCTTACTTTGCCACAACATGGAGATTTAAGCCCTTCTTGAGACATGTAGATGGTTAGTTGTTCTCGGTTAGCTTCCACTGTTTGTACTATATCTATCTTTTTTGGTAGAGGTTGTTCTTGTACCTTTGATTCCTCTTTTGTATTGAGCTGATTAGAGAGACTAGATTGTATGGAAAATTGTAATGCCATGTCTTGCAATTGAATATTTAATATGTCTCTTCTAAGATCTACACCAATATAGTTTTCCCCTCCTAATTTGAGGATTCTTTGGATAAGTTCTTCCTTTTGAGATACTAAGGTTTTGCCAACTCTTTCTGTATTGAAAACTTGGACTAATTCATCTGAAAGTTGATCAATATACACTTCTTCTGACTCTATCATATCGAGTTCAGCATTTGAAGAATCCAAAGGGCTTTCCTTATTCAAAAATTCTTGAAATTCTTTAACTGATAACTTATCTACTTGTTCATAGTCTAAATCTTTATAATCATGCCTGCTAATAGGAGTGAATGGCGAACTACTTGTTGCGGCTGGAGTTTTCCAAAACTCATTATTTTTGACAGGGGTCTCCAAGATGCTACCATCCAGCCGAGGCTGGTCAAGTTTCAGAGAGACTGCTTCCTTTTGGGATTCTTTCTTGCTGCTTTCCTTGCATGAAGTAAAGAAAATAAGATTTTCAAGCTCTTCTAGATGTCTTCCTTGAATAACTTCTAGAAAACCTATTTGCTGAAGGCCAGAGATCACAACCATCTAATTATCTTCACATGTCTACTACAATTTGTCTTATGTATCTTTCTCATGGGTTGTCTCATCTGATCCCTTTTGGTTGGATGAGTTAATCCTTGAAGCTTCCTCCCTGTTAGCCAATAATTCTGATTCTTGAGAACTCTGAGGAGACTAAACTGACCTGTCTCTATTCTTCCTTCTTTTATTTTTCCTTTCATTCTTTCTATGTTTCCTATTATCCACAATTATGCTCTGCAACCTGGGTTTGTTGGATGTGTCGGTGTGGTTATCCTTGGCTCTTATAACAACCTCTTGAGTGGATTTTTCATTAATTTCCATAAGGTACTTGTCCGAATGAAAGGAGTTGCCCTCCTTGTTGCTAAAATGTCTATATTATCTTTGAGGCATCTTACCTTTTGCCTTGTCCTGAAATCTTCCTTGATTGACCTTGAATTAGGCAAATCTACACCCAATCTTATGAAACATTCCTTTGGACTCTGATCTTCTCAAAGAATTTTGAGATTTCTTCTTCTAATAAGGGGAAGAGACTCATTGATATTCAATGTTTTGGACATCATGTTAAAGGACTATCTTCTTTCATCGTCAAGTTTGATGATATCCAAGATTTTGCCCTCATACTTGAGAAATTCTAAATCATATTTGGATCTATTTGTGATTAGTTTTAAATGTTTGGAATTGGATTCATTGATTTGACCACTAATAAGGAGTCTCACATTATTGCTATTTTCATAAGCCAAATCCAATCCAATAAGGTTTCCTAGAGAGCTACCAATCCTTTTTAAGATGTTAATGTGCTTTAATTCTAGAGGTAATGAGTAAACTACAAACTAGGTGAGAATTAGAAAATCTAAAACACTTTCATTACAATTAGGAATCCAATCAAAGAAATGAATGGCATGGCCTTTGACAAAACATTCAGAGGCTTTAAGAAATTCTTTCTTAATTAGATCATCATAGTAATGAAGATAAAGGATTTGATCAGAGAATTTAGAAACACATACCTGGGCGCCACAATACTCTTCCAACCAGTCGATCAATCTATGAAAATTAGTAGCAGGGCCATTCCAATAGGCAAAAAGGCCTTCCTCTTGACATTCTTCACATTGCTCTTCACTAACTTGATCGTTGATGATGAGAACCATGTTGTCGCATACCATTGAAGAATGGTGGAGGGGTTTGGAGAAATTAGGGTTGAGATGGGGATTTATGCTAGCTTTGTGATGCGGGGGGATGTATGGAGGGGACGAAGGTGAAGAAGGGAAAATTGGTGAAAGAGATGGTATTGATGGTTGATGAGGATGAGAGAAACCCTTGATCCCTAGACAAGGAGAAATCTGGTTAATCCTGGCGTACTTGGTTGAATTGAACACAACAATCTGCTTATCTAAGCTTGAAATTGAGAATATTTTGGGTGGCATCTCTCAGCTAGATATTGCTATCATATTTTCCTCCCTCTTCATTTGCAGATCCACCAACGAGGCATAGTAATTCGATGTGTGACCCTTCTCTGCGCCCAGATGACCATGATCGCCTGCCTTGCTTTGGAAATGATAGTTGAGAGAGGCTTTGCTAGACTGTTTGGAAGTCTGAGAGTGACGCCACTAAAATTTCCCTCGATTAGTCCTTGAAAAGGGTTTAGGGTTTTTCATGTGAGGTCTGCTATTCGCATTTTTCACACTACACTTTCTGCTCGCCATTTTTACCCTTCATTGGGAATATAATTGTGCATGATACTTATGTTCCACGATATTGGGCAATTTTAAAGTAAAATATTTTTTAAATTGTTTAACAAATACATTTTATTTATTATTTATTTTTAATTAGATGATTATTTTAAAATCTATTATAAGTAACTATGAAATGAATAATAGCTTCAAATGCTAAATTTTATCTATGAACATAAATAATTATAATTTCAACATTATACAAAAAAAAAAAAAATTATCAACCATGTCCAAAAAAATTATTCATTTGGTATACTCTTTAAAAATAAATAAATATCAAATTTTACTTTATTATCTACAACTAAAAATAAATTATATGTATTCACAAACAACATGCTCTAATTTTGAAAATTGAAACTATTCTCTTTGTCTTCTTCTTTTATAAGAGCTTCATTTATGTATTGATTGTTATTATCAATAGTTAAACTATGTATATATATTCAAGCTATGAGTATGTGGCAATTTAATTTTATTTATTAGGGTTGATAGGTAATTTAAAAAATCATATATTTCTTATTAATAGAATTTGAAAACTATTATATAATATTTCAAAGATTTAACAATTGAATATATTTTAGCTGATAGACTATATGTAGGAACTCTGTTTCCATAAAATTACTTTTTTGGCCAGAAAATTGGTAGCCTTTGATGAGCCCTTGTCGTTAATTATTTTCTGACCAGTTTTATCTCACTCCAACTTTAACTCTCTTTTTTTCCTATTTGTTTAATTTAATTAGCTATTATCTACATTAACTCTTGTTTTTTTCTTGTTTACTTATTTATCTTCATTTTTAACTCTTGTATTTAATTTATAAATTAATTAATGCTGATAGGCATTCTACAATGGAAAAATTAGTGGAGTGGGATGGTGTGACCATGTTAATGTTAACTTTTATTCTTCTAGGTTAAATTTGACAAGCATCTACATGTCAAAATTTAAGTATTATATAAACAGAATATACTTTTAAATATTATATAACTTTAAATATTATATAAATAGAATATACTTTTTAAAATAATTTAATAAATATCACATATAATATTTGTTTAAATTATAGTATTTAGAAATATAAATCATCTATTTTTTAGAAATTGAAATAAAAAGTTTAGGTTAGCAAAAAACTAAATAAATGGAGATAACGGAAATATAGATAATTTTAGATGCAACATTAAATTATAATTATTTTGTAGTAGATATATATTTGTATTTCTTTAGATAGATTTATTTAAGATATCTATACTAGTTTATCTATACTTTGAATTCTTTTTTTCTATTTATTTAGAAAAATAATTAGTTGTTATCTCCACTTTTAACTCATGTTTTTTTTCTTTTCATTTAATTTTAATTTTTAGAATTGATTGAAGTTTTAGTTTTTAAATTATTTTAATTAGTTTATTTTGTTTGCTTCAGATATTAATCTTTAGTTTAGCTAATAGGATATACATGGGAGAAGTTCCTATTTTTTAATTATATTTTTAAATATTTCCTCATATTAATTTTTGGAGATTTTTAAAATAATTATTTTTTTCTTATATGACTTTAAATTAGTTTAATTTTTAGTTTTAATAATTATTTTTTAAAGTTTTAGTTTTAAATTTATTTTTTAAATTAGTTTATTTTTCACTTTAAATATTGATTTTTAGTTAGCAAATAGGACATTGGTATGATTGAAGTTTTAGTTTTTAAATTGTTAAGCTGAGAGGCTTGTACAATGGGAGCATATTTGGTTGTAAACAATCTAACATTTTAAAAAAAATTGACAAGTAGTTGCCTATATGACTATGAACAAGTATAGTTTGATTAAATGTGGGGCCCAATTTGTGTGTGATGCCTTGCCCATGTGCCAGAGTTGGTAGAAGATGATGTTCCCTTTTGCATGAACTCTGTCCATAACCATTTTCCACGCTGTCATGAAAAATTTGATATAATCTCTAATAATAAATGAATGACATCTACAACCATTTTAATTTTTTCACCTTCACCATTATAATGTTTTAATATGAATATACTTCACCTCCACCATTATAATGCAAATGCAAATGCAAGGATGGGCAGCCATAGTTTGAGTGAATATGAGCCTATCACACTTATAATATTTTAATTTTTATTATAATATTAAATATAATATTTTTAGGTATAATAGAACATGATTTTAGCAAAAGAAATTAAATAATTAAATAATTAATATAAAATAGTACCAATGATTTATTAGAACATAGAAATTAATAATTATAACTAAATAAAATTAAACTCTAAATTTTAAAATATTTGTATGTATTTTCACTTTATTATTTATTTTCTATTTCACACTTTGATTAAGACTAAATATATAGACCAATTATAATTTACAATTTTATTTTATGTTATTATCAATTTTATATTTGTATAGTATAAATGAAATATTTTAAGTCTTATAGAAGAACAATTCTCTCATTTCTTAGGCCACATTATAAATAATTACATATTATTATAATTTACATATTTATATCTAATAATGTAATATACAATATTATATATATATATATATATATATATATATATATATATATATATATATATATATATATATATATATATATATATTTAAAACATTAAAATATTTTTAAAATATTATTTAACTTTTAAAATATATGTAGTGGTTTATACGTTATAAAAATGAAACATAAAATATAAGCATCATTATCTTAATAAATTTAACATAAAACCATATAATTTATGACATACACTATTCCTTTTTAATTTAATTTATTAAATATCAAATATATTTCTAAAATAGTAAAAAAAATATGCATTATAAATATCAATCATAATTAAGCCAAGAGGCTTTCTACAGTGGAAGCATTCATCAATCTAAACTTTTGCAACTTTTTAAAAAAATTGACGATGTGAGAGAGAGTGTAACAAGGGGATGAGGGTTAGGCATGAAGTAAACACTTTGAGAGAGAGTGAGAGATAAAGATACATGAGACAAAGAGAGTAGGTAGTAAGGGACATGATAGAGGTTGTGGGGGGGGGGGGGGGGGGGCAATGAGAGACACAAGATAGACATATAGAAAGAATATGAGAGATAAAGAGATATGACGAGGGGACATGAGACTGAGATAAGAGGAAATATGGTGAGAGACATGTGCAAGAGAGATTGTGAGATATAACGATACATGAGTGAAAAATATGGGGTAGATATAGAGGGTAAATAGGGGGAAGAGATTGTGAGAGGAGGGAGAGGAGAGACTTAAAGAGATTAAGAAGACAAGGAGGGAGAGACATATTGTAGAGATAAATGGTAATAAAGTAGAGGATATGGTAAGTAGGGGTGGAAATAGGACAAAGGGAGAAAAAAGAGACAATGTCAAAGGAGAGAGAGATTAGGTAGAGAGAAAGTGCCCTAATGGATGGAAATGGTGATGAGAGAGAGAGAGAGAGAGAGAGAGAGAGAGAGAGAGAGAGAGAGAGAGAGAGAGAACAAAATGTTAGAGATTATATCAAATTTTGAAATAAGGTTGAAATTTATAAATTTAGGAAAATATTAAATTAATTAAGTTAAATATATAAAACTAAAATTCAACGAATGTTCTAAAGTAATGTTAAATTTGTTATGAGAAAGTCTTATAAAGTTAGCTTTTAAATAAAGTTTAAGTTTTCAAATAAAATCAAGCTTTATAAAGGAAAGGATATGGTAAGTAGGGGTGGAAATAGGAGAAAGGGAGAAATGTAGGAAGGTATGAGGTAGAAAGAGACAATGTCAAAAGGGAGAGAGATTAGGTAGAGAGAAAGTGCCCTAGTGGATGGAAATGGTGACGAGATAAGGGAAGGGGGAGAGAGAGAGGGGGGGAGGTAGGGGGGGGGGGAGAGAGAGAGAGAGAGAGAGCAAAATGTTAGAGATTATATCAAATTTTGAAATAAGGTTGAAATTTATAAATTTAAGAAAATATTAAATTAATTAAGTTAAATATATAAAACTAAAATTAAACGAATGTTCTAAAGTATTGTTAAATTCATTATGAGAAAGTGTTATAAGGTTAGCTTTTAGATAAAGTTTAAGTTTTCAAATAAAATCCAGCTTTATAAATTAATTCAAAAGATATGCATATAGTCAAATTTCAAAAGGGATGTGTGGATGTGGGTGTGGGTGTGAGAGGGGGGGAAGGGAGCGGGGGGGTGTTGGGGAAGGGAGAGTGGGGATAGTCTACATTATGAGGAGGGGGGGTGGGGGAGAGAGTGTCTAGAGAAGGATGGGTGGGTAAATTATAGAAGGGGACATGTGCGAGAGAGTGTGACAAGGGGATGAGGGTGAGGCATGAAGTAAACACTATGAGAGAGAATGAGAGATAAAGATACATGAGACAAAAAGAGCAGGTAGTAAGGGACATGATAGAGACTATGAGGGGGGAATGAGAAACACAAGGTAGACATATAGAATGAATTTGAGAGATAAAGAGATATGAGGAGGGGACATAAGAGTGAGATAAGAGGAAATGTGGTGAGAGACATGTGCAAGAGAGATTATAAGAGATAAAGATAAAGATACATGAGTGAGAGATATGGGGTAGATATAGAGGGTAAATAGGGGGAAGAGGGAAAGGAGAGACTTAAAGAGATTAAGGAGACAAGGAGGTAAAGAGATGATGTAGAGATACATGGTAATAAAGGAGAGGATATGGTAAGTAGGGGTGGAAATAGTACAAAGGGAGAAATGTAGGAAGGTATGAGGTAGAAAGAGACAATGTCAAAGGGGAGAGATTAGGTAGAGAGAGAGAATAATTAGGGCATCAAATGGATGAAAATGGTGATGGGGGGGAGGAATTTAGGAGGGAGGGAGGGAGGGAGGGAGAGAGAGAAGGATGTGGTAATTAGGGGATGGATGAAAATTAGAACAAAATATTAGATATTATATCAAATTTTGAAATAAGGTTGAAATTTATAAATTTCGGAAAATATTAAATTAATGAAGTTAAACATATAAAGTTAAAATTAAAATAATGTTCTAAATTAATGCTAAATTTGTTATGAGAAAGTATTATAAAGTTAGCTTTAAAATAAAGTTTAAGTTTACAAATAAAATCAAGCTTTATAAATTATTTCAAAATATAGTTAAATTTCAAAAGGGATTTGTGGGTGTGGGAGTGTGTGTGTGTGTGTGTGTGTGTGTGTGTGTGTGTGTGTGTGTTGTGTGGTTGTGGGTGTGGTTGTGGCTATGTGTGTGGGTGTGGTTGTGGGTGTGGGTGTGGGTGTGGGTGTGTGTGGGTGTGTGTGTGTGTGTGTGTGTGTGTGTGGGTGTGTTGTGGGGGTGTGGGTGTGGGTGTGGCTATGTGTGTGGCTATGGTTGTAGGTGTGTGTCTAGGTGTGGGTGTGGGTGTGGGTGTGAGTGAGTGTGTGTGTGTGTGTGTGTGTGTGTGTGTGTGTGTGAGAGAGAGAGAGAGAGAGAGGGGGGGGGGGGAGTAGGAAGGGTCTACATTATGAGGAGGGGGTGGAGTGTGTACAGAAGGAAGGGTGGGTAAATTATAGAAGGGGACATGTGAGAGAGAATGTGACAAGGGATGAGGGTGAGGCATGAAGTAAACACTATGAGAGAGAGTGGGAGATAAAGATACATGACACAAAGAAAGCAGGTAGTAGGGGACATGATAGAGGCTGTGGGGGGGTCATGAGAGACATAAGGTATATATATAGAGATAATTTGAGAGATAAAGAGATATGAGGAGGGGACATGAGAGTGAGACAAGAGGAAATATGGTGAGAGACATGTGCAAGATAGATTGTGAGGGATAAAGATACATGAGTGAGAGATATGGGGTAGATATAGAGGGTAAATAGGGGGAAGAGATTGTGAGAGGAGGGAGAAGAGACTTAAAGAGATTAAGGAGGCAAGGAGGCAGAGAGATGATGTAGAGATAAATAGTAATAAAGGAGAGGATATGGTAAGTAGGGGTGGAAATAGGTACAAAGGGAGAAATGTAGGAAGGTATGAGGTAGAAAGAGACAATGTCAAAGGGGAGAGAGATTAGGTAGAGAGAAAGAGAATAATTAGGGCATTGAATGGATGGAAATGGTGATGGGGGGAGGAATTTGGGAGGGAGGGAGAGAGAGAGAGAGAGAGAGAGAGAGAGAGAGAGAGAGAGAGAGAGAGAGAGAGAGAGATGTGATAATTAGAGGATGGATGACAATTAGGGTCCAAAAGAGATGGAGACTAGTGTGTGTGTGTGTGTGTGTGTGAGAGAGAGAGAGAGAGAGAGAGAGAGAGAGAGATGTGATAATTAGGGGATGGATGACAATTAGGGTCCAAAAGAGATGGAGACTAGTGTGTGTGTGTGTGTGTGTGTGTGTGTGTGTGTGTGTGTGTGTGTGTGTGTGAGAGAGAGAGAGAGAGAGAGAGAGATGAGTTCCTAGAGGTTGAGAGACATGGACTATGGCTATATGGTAATCAAGAGGAATAGATGGTGAGAGGGGGAGAGATATAAGAGAAAGAGGGAATGTGAGAGGGAATAGGGGAGAGATGAGGTAAATATAATAATTAGGGAATATGGTAGATGGACATGGTAATGAATGAAGGAAGAGAGGATAATAGTGATAAGTGGGTGGAGGGGGGTGGGGGGGGAGGGTTAAATAGGAGAAGATTTGTTGAGAGGAGGGTGGGGAGAGAGGGAAAGAGAGTAATTATGGGGGGAGATATATGTATTATATGTTTGGGAAAGAGAGAGTAAGAGACGTGATATAAAGATATATAAGGTATTTAGGGGGAAGCAATCACTAGAGGGGCAGGGAGATGGAAAAAGGATAGATGGGGGAGTGGGGAGAGATAGAGGTAAATATATAAAGAGGATAATTTAGGCGAGAGAGAGAGAGAGAGAGAGAGAGAGAGAGAGAGAGAGAGAGAGAGAGAGAGAGATATATGAGGCTAAGGTGTGAGAGAGACATAGTGTGAAGGATGAGAGATAAAGAAACATGAGAGAGTTTTTGAAACTTCAATTTAATGAATAATACACAAACCATGTATTATAAAAGTTGAAGCCTTAATAACTCTCTAACTCTTGATTTCCTTAAAGAAGTCCCACTATGACCTTTTCTCTATTGCAAATAATAATCTAGCTTTAAGGATAAAAATTAAGCTAACACTAATGCAAATGAAAACTCTAATTTCAATCCAAAGTTTAATTCTAATTAGTAGGATTAAAAAAAAAAGATTGTATTAATTATTATATAGGTGGTGATTTTCATTTTTTTCAAAGGTAATCTATTTCATTAAGCATATTTTTGAACTGAACATATAAAATCTATAATGTACCATAAAATATAATATATATAATAATAATAATTTATTATTTTAAGTTACTAAATTATAATAATATTAAATATTTATTAATTAAAAAAAATCATAATATATTAACTATAACGAATTATAATTTTAAAAATAATGTCTTTCATTTTGCATCGCGAGTGCTACTAGCTTATAATGGAGATTGTTTTTAAATGATTAATTTAAAAAAAGAAAAAACTTGGTAGATTTTAAATTAGTTTTTTATTTATTTTTTAAAATGATTTTATTCATATATTCAAGCTAATAGACTTTAAATTAATAAGTAGAGATGTTTTTCTACAACAAGTTAAACTATGTAGTTTTTGAGTCAAACTCATTGACTCATGTTTAATGAGTAGTGATTTACAAGAATCCATCTCTTGTGATAATAAATAGAACACTTACAAGTCATTGGATCTAGGTGATGCTCACAAGCTAAAGCATCAAGACTTCCTTAGTTTAGTTTTTAGTTTTTATAATTATTTCAGTTTATATATTTTGCTCCACTTTATACGTGTTTTTTTTTCATTTTTTTTCTTATTAGTTTTTCATAATAAATTTTTATGGGAATATTTTTTACATGATAACTTATTAGTTATCAATAAATTAAATAAATAAATATTATTTATTTGATTTATTACAAAATTAAATAGTATTTTACTTAAAGTAAACACCTATCGGCTCGTTGCAAGCACAAAAACTTGCAACTGCTATTTAAATATATTAATTATTGTTATATAAACTCTAAAGGGTCTTAGTATAAATCTTGAGCGTACATAAACACGCGAGTGCTAGTTTAAAATTATTTCATATTTAAATATTTTTTAATTAACATATTTTTTAATATAAGAAATATTTAACATAAAATATAATTTCTAATTTACTATATAAATGTAATGTTACTATAGCTTAATTATATTTATTGGATTAGTATTTAGCTTTATTTTATTAAAATTGAAAAATTCTTTATATATATTTAATATGTTTGGATCACTCACAAACTATAGCTTAATTGTTTTTTTTAAATTAATATTTAGTTTTTGTTATTAAAATTTTTAAAATCTTATATATATGTTTTATATATTTCATTCACAAACTATAGCTTAATTGTATTTATTATATTTTAATATTTTATTTTTGTCATATATATATGTGTGTGTGTGTGTGTGTGTGTGTGAGAGAGAGAGAGAGAGGTAGTTCATATCACTTTCACCATATTTCAATCCAAAAACTATGGCCGGTGTTGTAGACTACAAAAGCCGCTTTAAGAAATCTGCCACTTTAACACACCAAATACTTGAACCAATCAAATTGAAATAAAATAATTTCTAGAAATAAAAAATTGTATATATACATTACAATTACAATGATCGCGATACAAATACAATAATGTTTCCTTATATTTCTCATATATATAAGTAAGAAAAAATAAGTTATGAAATCTTTTACAAATGAAATAGGAGGGCCATCTGAACCTAGGAGTGAGAAAAATAGTATTGAAAATAAAAGTCAAAAAAACCGATACGATCTATGCTTGTCTCTATAAAAATAGTCTAAATGCAATGAACGTTAACTGACCCATTCGCACTTCTGAAAAAAATTAAGCATAAACTTAGCTAATCACGCATTAAATTTTCCACAATCCTGTTAAACTTGCATTGACCGTAAACTCATCCTACAAGTGTCATGGGAAATTCAAAATGAACATTTCCTCGTTAATGGTATTTAAAAAAACCAATAAACAAGATGTGACGGACAAAGAATAAGGTTAAACACATGGATACTCCAACTAACTAGAGAACGTGAACAACTGTCGGTCGGCGAAGAAAATGTATTTAAAAACGCTTAGTCAATGAGGAGGACACGTATAAAATCTACGCAGACTAAGTTGGCAGCCATGGATTTAGCTCCCACTTTATAGTATTCGTAACAAACCTCATTCCAGCTCATACCAACTCTTTTTTATACCAAATCCTCTCTCGTCATTTGACTCGGCAATTTTGTTGGGAAAAGTTACCTTCCAATCATGGCGCCTTTACGTTAACCTCTGGGGAAAAAATCTGAGATTGAAATGTGTCGCAAGGAAACAAGTAGAAAAGAAGAAAATTATATTGGATTCTGCCGTTTTTGTCAAACAAGTACAGGTCTGGAAAACCAGATTCGATGTAAAAGCATGGGAAAGAGGGAGAAAAATAGGTGAAAGGGTTGTGCAGTCGTATGACAAAATGACAGGGCGTGCAGTGAATTAGGGGGAGAAAGGAATAAAGATTCCCGGTGCGGGAACATGGAATATTGTTAGAGGGCGACTGAAAATAGTAGCATTTACAGGGGGATTTGGAAGATTTTTATTTATCATGTGGCTGAAGTGGGAGTCCAGCTGGGCAGTCCAGCTGGTAGGGTAAGTGCTGGGCCCCGAGGTCTGAGAAGCACATGCGTGCGGAACCCTAGGCAGCACCAGTCCAGATAGACTACACTCATTTTGACACAAAGGAACAAAAGTGCGGACCAGAGGAGGAGAGCATTTGAAGCATAGCATGCGCTGAGAGACATTGCTACGGATCATAGTGCACGAAAAGGAATTTCTCTGAATTGTTCATGTACGAGCATGGAGAAGAAAGAGGGGTGCGGAAGCTGTTTCCGTTGCGGATGCTGCAAATGCGACCTCACTTTCTGTAATCATTATTGATTTGGAGTTTAAATTGGGAAGGTTTCTATTATTGGATGCACTGGCTGTTTGCATGGTGAGCGAGTGTTACTTTTGTAATTGGAGTTGGAGTTGGAGTTGAGTGGAGATAAGAGTTGCTTAATTTGGGCCGTAAACGCCGTTCTTACTTTCTTTCATTTCATTGTCAATGTGATTGCCTTTGTCAGAGGGCTGCGATTATTGCAGCTGAAGGACGATCCCGGAGCAGAGGCTTTTTTGAGCCGAGCGAGCGACACGTTCAAGGTTCGATCCGCAACTCCTGCACATGAGGAGACTAGTAAGTGTTGTGTGCTCTAACTGTAACAGCAATTCGCAATCTTTTGCCGGATCCAGTGATGGAAATAAAAGAGAATGAGATCATTTTAGAAGTGGAAATCGTTCTTGATCATGCCTGTTTGCGTGGAAATGCATGAATCTATTTCGATTACATGGTTGTAATGCTAAATGGTTTTCTTCGTAACATGTAAATCTGTGAGAATGTTAGTGCTCTTATGTTCAATATCGGTCCTTGAGGATAAATCTGGCTGGAGTCGTTAAATTATTTCTTTTGACAGAAGTCGTTTTGGAATTTAACAGATTTTTCTAATTCTTAGAAAAATCCAATGTGCGGAATTCCTAATTCCATAGAATAATCGGAATTTCAATGACATCGGTTTGCCTGATGCATCGCGTTGCAGCCATTTCTGTGGCGACCTCTTGAAATGAAGAGGCATTAGACAAACAGTATAAATACTGGACCCTAAAAGCGTACAATTGAATCGAAATTGTAGCGATTTTACTTCAGAAGGTTACTGACTATTGACAATACAGCTAATATTTTGTTAGTGAGCCTAAATGCTGGGGATATTGGTCTTGCGAAAGAAAGCTTCTTTACATTGTTCTGAGATTCCATGATGTAATTCTGTTTAATGAACAGACATGACGATAGTGGCCCAAGTAAGATAATAGTAGGTTCCGGGCTCTACTACCAAATTTGATCTTTAGTAATTTATGCATCTTAGTTCTAGCTTATGCAGCAGTTTCAGGCATAATTCTCCCCCGAGTTACCTCGTAGATTGGCTTTAGTGCCTCAAATATATTAACCTAAATAAAGTAGACATTTCGTCTTATGTGGATATTGCAAGTTTAATATTTCTCGATCAAATTTCAGTGCATTTTAGTTTATCAAAGAAAAACCCTAAATGTTTTGTTGGTGTGCCTCAAGTTTGGGGTTATTTCTCTCGTTGGTGCGATTTGTGACGGTAAATTTTGGTAAATACTAAATTCTATTGCATGTCCGAACTCTACACAATTAAATCACATTTGTAGCAAGTTTGCGTCGGATTCTACACATGTGCATTAGCTTTGTGTTAAATCCCCTGTCTCGCTGCTTTAGATTTTGCCATGCTGCATCCAATATAATGACCTAATTTAAAAGATTCGAGCGATTTGGTAAGGAGTTCTTGAGGGAATATTGATATGCTATAACTCCATGCGTAATGGAAATCATAGAAGGTTTTGTATATTTTGTGTCGAGATTTGAAAACTCTTGCCATTTTTTTCTTGTAGCATTCTCCCTATAGCTTGGTAGTCAATGGTAAAGAAACAAATTCGTAGATTACTAGCTGAACATAGACTTCGACAACTTTCTCTATTTAGTAATTCATGAAAGTAAGATTATTAATTAATATGCTCAAGAAATTCTCAAAGGATTCATAGTTTCAGTGATAGTGCAGCAATTAGTGTATCTCCTCACGGTTCACTTTCAACAAACTAAGTGACTACTGAGCTATTGTAGATGCAATATACAGATCAAGTATATACTTAGCTTTTCTATTTGTGATTCTGGTGTTTTGCAGGGATTCTTTGTGCTCCTGGTCCTCTTTTGCATCAGCCCAGTTGGGCAGGCAATCAGAGATGGCTTACAGAAAAGGGATTGGAAATCAAAAACTTCTGGTTTACACCTACAGCAGCAGGATGCTTGCACAGATATGAGAGCTCCATCTTCCCGGCCTCACAGTGTCACTATAACTGAATTTGGAGCTGTTGGAGATGGAGTAACACTTAACACACATGCTTTTGAGAATGCTATTTTTTACCTTCGATCCTTTGCGGATAAAGGTGGTGCCCAGCTCTTTGTTCCGGCAGGAAAATGGCTGACTGGAAGCTTTAATCTCACAAGTCACTTGACTCTAAACTTGGACAAAGATGCAGTAATTCTTGGGTCACAGGTGATCTTTTGCTCTGCTTTATCTGATATTAATGTGCTACATGTTTTGTTGTACAAGTTTGATATGGGTAAAAGTGTTGGTGAAGTTCAAGTTTTAAATGCCTAATATAGACACAGGAAGAAATAAGCCTGGGCTTTTCCTTGGAGAAAGTATTCAATATGGATATGCACTAGTAATGTGAGGCGAATTATCATGACAGCCTAGAGATTCCATCTTATTGTTAGAGCCATCACCCGTCCTATGAATGATAAAATTTAGCAAGCCTCTCCTTTGTGTTCTTGAAGAGGATTAGTCTTCCAATCCATCCGTGTCACAAGAAACTACAAATTTTGATGATGGGCTGGTTACACTTAGTTCAAATGCTTGTATCTGCTTATTACATTTGTTCAGATTTTAATTTAAGCCACTAGGGGAGCTCCCTCACCTTGCACCACAGAAAGCCACACCTATCATGTGGCATGACAGCAGTCACGTCTAGAATGATTTGGGTCAAATCAACCAAGGAACTTTCCAGCCACAGAACAGGTCCACTGCTAAAGAATATCTCTCTCAATGAAGCATGGAGAAAGATGATTACTTGACCATACAAATGGAACTGAGAAAGGGCGATAATAAAAGAAACAGGGAAAATGGACTATCTAAAGGAAATGAATAAATGTTCATTGACTTGGATCGCCTATAGTTTGATGTGTCACTGTAGTGCACCAGGTGGAGAGAGGAGTGCAACTTTAGACTTTACTCTGCCTGATTGTTAGACAAACATTGACAAAAGACATGAGGTGTTGGGCTACATCCTCATAAATGCTATGCATTGGAGGCTACCATGAGAATCATTGTCTAGTATACATGAAATTTACAACATGAATGGTCTTACTTTCATTGCACTTGCTCATTACTGAATGTTTCATGCAGGATTCAAAACATTGGCCGGTGCTTGACCCTTTGCCGTCGTATGGTCGAGGTAGGGAACTAAGTGGAGGAAGGCATAGTGCCCTTATAACTGCATTCAATGTGACAGATGTTGTAATAACAGGTGGGGATGTACTTTCTATAGCATGATCTTAAATTCTAGATCATGAAATCTTATCTTTATTGATGCTTAATTTACCCTCTTGCTTAGAATGAGCAGTCAGCTATCAAAAGGTGCTGCTATTAGATGGCTGCGGAGGCCATTGGTTCAAAGTTTTTATATGCATTTGGTTAGTTTATTATACTTATAATATTTTGCTTCGCATATTCATTTTCACAGGTGACAATGGTACTATTGATGGGCAGGGATCTATTTGGTGGGATTGGTACCATAATCATACTCTAGGTTACACCCGCCCTCACCTTGTTGAGGTGGTAGACTCAACTGATGTCCTCATCTCGAATCTAACATTCCTGAATTCACCATTCTGGAATATACATCCAGTGTACTGCAGGTTTGCATTCAAGTTAGTTTGTCTGTACTGTGGATGGTTTCTGTATGCTTGTCAAACCTTTTCATTACTAGCATATGCTATTCACCAATCTCTATGTAGACTCCTGTTGTCTGTTTGATAATTTGTTTCATCAACTATCATTATAATATTGTAATTTGAATGGCATTTATGGTGAATGCAGCAATGTGCACATTAAAGATGTAACCATCCTTGCTCCATCGCACTCACCAAATACTGATGGAATCGATCCAGGTGACTTGATTCTTTTTTTATATTAACAAAGATCAAATGTCTCAATATTTGTGGGGATCTGGTTCCTTATTTTTTTAGTACATAGTTTGAATTTGAATTTCAGACAGCTCATTGAGTATTGAATTTTAAAATGTCATCAATAACACATACTTTTAAAACTAATAAATCTTTGGTAAGCTTCTGTGTTTATAGATGAATATTTATTTAAATTTTCTCACAATAAGTATGTATTTGGTGCATATATTTTTGGTTGTTCTTGTAAATTCTAAAAGTAGTTCCTTTATGCTTTTCGAGCTACATAAACTCTTAAAGTACAGTTGCATTATCAATTTAAACAAGGGAAATAATAAATCCTTAGTTGTACAATTACTGCAACAAAATGTGGCATGGCATGGCTATTTGTACACTTATTTGCATCGTTGCTCACTATTGGTTGTGTTCTATAACAAAGGTAGACAGCATTGCAGTCACAAATATGTTCAACTTTGCTTAGCAGATACAGAGTGCAATTATTTATGAACAGAGAACTCCATGCCAAAGGATGTAAAACTTGTACATGTTTATAAGTCTGTAGTTATAGATGTATCTGTCAATGCCCTGTAGTTTTTGTTTTAAATGTACCTACTGTGCCTTTACATAGAAAAAAGTCTTGTATTCACTGAGTAATGGTATTTTGAAGAAATCAGGAGATCAACAATTCTGTACCCCTTTATAGGCCATTCCATTCTGTTTCATGTTTTACAATTAGGGAAAATTGTGTATTGCAAACTAAAATAAGAATAGAAAACTGGCTTTTTACACAGCTAACAACAACTCAGTAAAGAAGTGCTCTGATTTTGCACTTGATACACTTTGATAACAATCCAAACAACCTGCAATTTTTGAAAAGTATGACATACACCTTTTCAACAACCAAACTACAATCAAAATAGTGTAAGTTTGGCTGCAGAAATTTGGCATAGCACAGGACTTATAAATTTAAGCTCTCTTCATATGAATGTAATTTTTTGTTCTTATTTACGGAACTACATAAATAATGAGAACTTGAAAAGGGATTCCATTGAGAAATATCATAAGGGATTAATGCAAGTCAATAATAGTTATATTGTCATCGAAGATGATTTCTATTTCAACTGATGTAAATATATAGGCATACCAGTGGGGCATGATGGGTACATGTAATTAAAGCATGTGATGTGTACTTAGATTGCTAAACAAAGAAAATAGAGCGAGAATTTTTATCATCAGCTAGAACCCAATCTTATTTCTTATGATTTCAGTGTTTGAGCAAAATGAAAGTTCATGTTAATACATGGGAATTGAAAGAATTGGAATGTGATCATTAACAGTATTATTCAATTTCAATTTTGCCAAGGAAATACATCATATACATAAAATAGAAGAAAACATTTTTTTAATGATTTATCCTCTACTTCTGCAAGCAACCTAAAAAAGGATCTCTGCATGTAGATCAAACTCAGGCATAAAAACAAGAATTCCATGCTAAGTCTAATACTATTTCCTTAAAATTGAGCTTTTGGATTCTACAACAAAGGCTTGTCCTGTTCGAACGCTTCAAGTTCTTGCTTCAAATTCTTTAGACACAGAAGGATTCCATACCAGGGCTAAAAGTATTTCTCTAAAATTAATCTTTTGTTTTGCACAAAAACCTATCCTGCTAGGACACATCCTACATAAAATTGACCTTGGCAAGTTTATGGTATGAGCCAGAGGGCTTCATCTAATTGAGATAAGATGTGACCAGAAATAATTGGTTCCATTATTTGTTTATTTTTAAACAATATGCACTATTTAAAAAATAAATTAGTGGGCTTTCAAACCCAAAGGCACTTATTAGCAGCAAACAAAAAATGTGTTTATTCTCCATGCCTTTAGCAAATCTTATATCAAAACATTATTGGATAATTTTTGCACTTTCTCAAAGAAAAGCACAGAAGATTCTAGACCAAAAAGCGACTAACCAATAGTGATTAAGAACTATTTATGGTTATTTCCTTATGTTTAGCACTTGGAATCAGATTAGTATTAAAATATATCTGAGCAAAAATTTCTACTAACTTTCTGTTTTACATGCAGATTCAAGCTCATATGTCTGCATTGAAAACTGCTACATAAGCACTGGAGATGATTTGATCTCAATCAAAAGTGGTTGGGATGAGTATGGTATTGCCTATGGGCGTCCCAGTTCCAATATCATTATCCGCCATGTTACTGGAGAAACACCCACAAGTGCTGGCCTTGCTTTAGGCAGTGAAATGTCTGGGGGAATTACAGATGTGCAAGTTGAAAACTTTTGTGTCTATAATTCAAGATATGGTATCAGGTTGAAAACTGCTCCAGGCAGGGGTGGATATATCAAAGATATCTTTGTATCTAACATGACATTGAAAGATGTGCAAATTGCATTTGCCTTTACAGGATCGTATGGTGACCATCCTGATGACGGCTATGATCCAGGTGCCCTTCCCGATGTTGATAGGTTAAGTTTTACAGACATTGTAGGAGATAATATTGAAACTGCAGGTTTCATGGAGGGAATCCGGAAAGCTCCATTCACAGGCATTTGCCTCTCAAACATTTACCTCAATGTCACTTCTGAATCTGCTTGGAACTGTACAAATGTTTATGGCTTCTCAGAGTCGGTCACCCCTCTTCCATGTTCACAGCTCCAGAACCCAATCCATGGCAGCTCATCTTTTTGTCCATCTCAGTTTAGCAGTTCAGGCAAAGATATCTAAGCCAGCTGTGCATATTGTTTGTGGTTGATTTTTTCCTTTTTGGTTTAGGTCAATCCTGAAAATCATTCTTCATTTTTGCAATGCCTTTTGTACTATGTTATGTAGGCAATAGTGTCCATAGCATTGAGAATTATATTGAACTATTTACTACATTCTTCTTTATTTCTATCTAATAAAGTTCAGCTCTTCTCTTACAATTAAACCCTAGGTTCCTGCATTTATTCTTACCAGAAAGACCTTCCGATTGAATTCCCAACAACAGAGATTTCCTCTCAAAACCGTACAGCTCTTCTGACTGGAACCCTGGCACTGAAGGCTCTCTTTTAAACATTATGAAGCAAGATGCTCTCTGCGTCATCTCAACAATGAGTTAGAAGTCTACAAAATTTTGTGTATGTACACTTCTAATGAGTTTTCTGTAACTGAGACATTGCCCTTTGGGGATGAGTATTTGGTGGTTGCATTGTTTTCTTGCATTTTCATTTGTTGCTGGTAAGCAAGAGCTAGCAGCTTAAATTTAGCTGTGGAACTCTTCAAATTATGTGTATTCCTCCTGTTGGCTTTGATGCCATCATGTACAGAATCATTTTCACTTTAATTCTGATACCTCCGAGGTGATTTTTGAACTGTTGGAAACCTCATCAAATTCAAATGGACTTGCAAAATTAAATATGATTAGATGTTCATCAGTAAATCTTTGAAGTCTTTTCTCTTAATGTGGAGCATAGGAATCACCTAACCAGACCCTGTCCCACTCTTCTAATCTTGAATTCCATTTACAATTAAATGAGCACATGTTAAATCCCCACTTGAGAGAGACCAGAGAATGAAATGAATCAAGTACATACCCTGCTGGATACCAGCTTATGTAATATGTGAAGAAAGCCTTATTTGTTGTGGCTTTGGATTTCAAGAACTGCAAGTTTTATGACCTATTAAGTACTTTTTCATAGGTAATGGGCCAAAGCCTAGATTATTATTTTTTTATTATTTATTAAAATTAATTATTATGCATTAAAACTCGAGCCCAAGACCTCCCATAGGAGTCAATATGACAGCTATGACTAAGATGTGCCATTGGCTATGTTTAGGTGCGTGAACATCCAAAATCTATCTTGTTCTCCGCGACTTTTATTGTTGCGGCTTATTATAAAAACAAAACAAAACATACTTTAAAGGACCTGCAAACATCTGCATTGCGCCTTTCCTTCTTTTCCCCGTTGGAAAGAAGGCAATGTAATGGGCTTTAAAAGCAATATGGGTTCATGACCACGGTAATTTATTTCATGTTCAGTTGTAATTTAGGGAGGAATATCAATATCTTTCGTTTCAGAACCTTGATCCATTATTCCTTACATCTACTTCTCCAAACCAATTTCCGGATCACACTATATTGTATACTGCACGCAGTGAGATTCAGAAAAATGACAGGAAATAAACAACTTCTAAAATCTCTAGCTGTCTTTCAAAAAGTAAAGTTCTACATATCACTTCAGCTGTTCCTGACACATTAAATTTAGAAATAAAATGAATAAATATGAAATAAAAGTAAATTCCACATATCACTTCAGCTGTTCTTAACACATTAAATTTAGAAATAAAATAAATAATATGAAATCAAAGGTAAAGTGAAATTTCTTTGGAATAAGATAACCTAAATATCAAGGATATTCGAGTTTCGGAGTAAGTTAAATAGCAGGAAACAAGGAATGAGCAGATTAAAGTCAGAACTCAAAAGCACATTCATTCTAAGAAAAAATTGAACTAATAAAAATGGAAAATCCTAATGATAGGAAAAGCAATTTTATGATCATATTATCTAAATACAACCTATTGGAAATAAGAAATCAGTGTAAATTAAAAACCATCCCTTATTAAATAGTGCAAATTAAAAACCATTCCTTACTATTTAAATAGCGTAAACAATAATCATAAAGGAACAGAATAATGGAACTATGATGTATTCATTGGTCCTCTACTTACAGCGTAGTGTCTCTTAGGACTTCTCATTGATATAACTTAGAATAGTAATTAAGAGTGATTTTGATGTTAAACGGACTAACATTGATCTTGGTCAAGTGACTGAATTAAGCAAGAAAAGAATGAACAGAACACCGTAATAAGGTAAGGTTAGACAGAAAATGATCCTGTGATAAAATAATTCTTTTGTAATCTTCTAAAGAGCAATAAGTCCTAGAAATGTTGTGAGATTCTTTGCCCTCAGCAATGAAACAATGTAATAAGGTTTGTTACAATTCTATTTAACAAATTATCATGATGGACTTTTATTGATTAAAAAATAAATATAAATATAAAGATAATGAATATTTAGTAAATTATTTTATATTCATTTATTATTTTAAAGTTTTATATTTTGAATACATATATATAAATATTATTATAAAACTAAAATTTATAATTTAGTACACATTTTTATTTACCTTTAAATAAATAAATAACTATGTATATATATAAACAGAAGAAAAGAAAATGATGAATGATGGCTAGTCTAAAAGTAAAATGAAATAATTCTAAAGCAAAATAAAATAATTTTAAAGATAAATTAAATAATTTAATTTTTTTTATGTCATGACATTTTATAAGATGCAAATGATGTTTCTCTTATAATGTTGTTCAATTAGATTTGAAACTATTGTACATTATAGTAATAATAATAATATTAGAATTTTGACATACTTGAAGTTATTTGTAAAATAATTATCTTAATAATAAATTAATCATTTTGACAAATAATAAGGATAAATGATTAACTTTGAATAATTGACATTTAAATATTGAAACATAAAAAGATGCATTACATCTAATTCCTATCAATTAGGAAAATTTATACCATATTTTTTGGTTTAACAATATTGTACCAAAAAATCATAACATATTAATTAGTAAGACTTGAGTTATGTTGAGATGAGGGGTTTGATTCTTGCCCACCAATAGTTGGAAAAGTTAGATGTCAGATGACAAACACATGCCACCATGATATCAATGGTGACATATATGTTATTCATGGCACTTCCATCCATAGAAAGATGATGAGAAGAATAGATATAAAGAGATCTAACAAGAATAAAAAAATTATATTATTATTTCTATTATCAGTAATGTCTATTATTATATAAATTAATTAATTATTATTTTATTATTAATGATTATATGAGCTCAATATTTTAACTACTTAAATTTAATAATAATAATATCATGTGTAATTATACATGCAACATTTAATCTATATGATAATAATGATTCTGGATATATACTAATAACTTCTTATCCTATTAGTTTTCCATGACCCCTATTATTATTCATAGTACTAATTATACTATTTATTACCAATAACTATATACTTTTGATAATAAGTATTTATTAAGAAAGCATATGTAATGAAAACTTTAAATAATGTATTATATTAATTTTGTTAATAAGTATAATGTATCCTTATTTATTATTATTATTTTTTTATCAAATAAATGAATTCCTCATATAATATTATGAAATAATAATCTTTTTTTTTGGGAAAAGGTCAAGGTTATATAAATTATATTATGATTAAAGAAAAATGTTACAAAGTTACAAAGTCTCTGTTCAAGCAAGTACTGGTGGGAAAGAACAGAGAAGAAAACCTCCAGTCTTTTTCGGGACCTTACTCCAATACATAATACAAAGATAAAAGGGGCATACCCTAGTTTACAGATATAATAAATTAGGACATTCCCTACTAAAACAAGGGACAAGAGTTATCCCTTCCTATGGCAATTCATATTTGAGAAACCTTTGTCGTGATAGTCAATACTATCATTGCTTTGCTAAAAGAAATTTGAAGAAATTTGTACATCACTACTTCCTCAAGAATCTCGTTAGCAAAATTTTGAGCAATTAAAATCCTAAATAAACAACTTTTATCTTTAAAGAGAAGTTTAATCATTAGTTGTTATTGAGAAAAGAATAATATTAATTCCTATGAAATAGATAAAAGCCTTGGTGACCCTAACCTCGTCTGCTCTTTGATTGGCTAGGTGATCCACTTCCTTATTCCCCTCCCTAAAATTGTGGTTGGGTACATAACTTAAAAAATTGCCAAGGTAGACATTGGCTTGTTGTAATATAGTATCCAACTTCCAATTGAGAGTAGAGCCTTTTCTAATGCTGTTAATGACAAGAGAGGAATCCCCTTCAATTTCTAACTTTTCTATATTAAGCCTATTGCAATCCTTAAGTCCTTCTAGAAGGGCTAGGAATTGAATATCATTGTTATTTGTAATTCCAATTGGTTTAGCAATAGAAGCTATTCTTTCTTCTTTCTAGTTGTGTATGCAACATCCTATTCTTGTCAGGCCCAGATTACCTCTAGAGGCCCCATCGAAGTTGAGTTTGAACCATCCCGCCTCAAGAGATTTTCATACACATTTCAACCTCTCTTCGCTCGAGGCAACTATAGTATTCAGTTTAAGATTGGGCAACATTAAACCTTCCCACTTATTACGCATCCTATCATCCCAAGGAGAACAAAATTGAGCCCCTTTGAATTCTAAGGGTCCTATTTACCACTTTCACTATACCTACTTCTAGTTCAATTAAGAATTGAGAGAGCTCCATGGATTTATCTTTGAAGATTCTATGGTTTCTCTCCTTCCATATTTCCAAAATTAATAGGGAGGGGGATGTAGTCCAAAGACTCCAATAAGAATCTTTAGAGTGGAGACCTAGCCAGCTAATATAAAGGTCCAAAAAGTTGCTTGGAAGAATTGATTGCTATCCTAGTTTGTTCAGAAGCCGAGTCCAACATTGATTAGAGAAATCACATTAAACAAGAATATGATCAAGGGATTCTGAGTAGTTTTTGCACAACACACATCTTGATGAACTGTAATATCCCATCCTCTCAAATTTATCTATAGCGAGAACTTTATGATACAAAGCTTGCCAAGAGAATGTACCTACTTTGGGAAGACAATTCTTACCCCAACACAATTTTCGAGGAATATTGGATCTAGGGAAATTAAAGCATCTATAGAGTCTTGTAACCTATCTTAGAGGAGTAAGACCTAGAGGGGGATCCATTCCAAATAACTATATCTGGTCTCAAATTAAGAATTATCCTTCTAGATTCTAAACTCCCCTTAAGTCTAGACTTAAATCCTACATTAATTTTAATATCCCATTCTTGGATCCATCTAAAAGAGAGAAGATCTGAATCATACTTAATCATGTAATTGACAACATGCACCCCAATCCTATCTTTCAAGATATCAAGAGACCTCTCATCCTAAAAGGATTGAGATAGAACTGGGGAACCTCCTCACAAATCATCCCAGAAGAGGGCTTGTTCCCCATTTCCTAAACTCCAAGATAACTTATTAATAATGAGGGGTCTACATTTAATTAAAAAGTTCCAAAGAGCTAAACCCTTGGGGTGGGAAGCATTCCTAAAAGTACTATTGGGACTTCTACCATCTAGATACTTGTATCTTAAGATTTTGATCCATTTCAGATCTAGACATGTGATCATTTTCTAGACCAAATTTGCACCCAATGCTTTGTTTTGTAAATCTAATCTCTTAAATCCTACACCATCATCTTCGTTAGACCTAAAAATCTTATCCCAAGAAAGTAGAGACAATTTTTTATTGTCACTAGATCCATGCCAAAAAGCTCAAAACTTTTTAATAATTTTACTGAGAGGGTCTCCATGAAGCTATAAACAAGACATCTCGAAGATCGAGATTTCCATCAAAATGAACTTAAGTTTAGTAGCTCTACCTGCTAATGATAACCACCTATTCTTCCAAGAGTTGATTCTCTGATCCATCACATTGATTTTATCCTCCCATACCCCTCTTTGTCTAAAGCCCAAGGTTAGGGGGATGACCAAATATTTATTTGGAAAATCCCAAGATGTCCAAAATTTCTTATTCAAGAAGAGCAAGAGTATTGAAAAAGAAGACTTTCAACTTTCCTTTATTGATTAACTATCTCAATAGCTATGCATACTCATTCAAGATTCTATTGAAACTTCTTTCTTCCTCCTTTGAGGCTTCTCCAAATAGAAAAGTTTCATCTACAAATGATTTAAAGTGATCCTGATACCTTTAATATCCCCTTCTATTCTAGTTGACTTTAAGGATCTACCTAGTGCTTCTGCCATGATAATAGCTTAAAAAGGGATAAAGGATCCCCCTAGTGAATGCCCCTTGAAATATCAAAGAAGTCTTCCAACATTCCATTAACTTGAATTTAGATTTTAGGTGTCAAAATAGATTCAAAAACTAGATTTATCCATTATTTGACAAAATGAATGCTTTGAGACATTTGCATAGGAAGGACCAATGTCCCTTGACATATGCTTTTTTAGTATCTAATTTCATTAATATAGACTTTTCTTTCTTAAAGTTGACTAAATGGATGACTTCTTTAGCAATGATGACCACATCTAATATGGATCTGCCTAGGACAAAGCTTGTTTGTTCCTATGAAATTATGCTTGGTAAATTATGTTTTAGCCCATTTTCCATAACTTTAGTAAAGAGTTAATATACCATGTTGCAAAGAGAAATATGCCTAAATCATCAAGAGAAGAAGCATATCTTTTTTGGGGATAATTGCTAAGAAGATGTGATTTAGTTCTCTAAGTAATCTTCTATAATTCCTAATATTTTCTAGAACTTCTATAACTTCATTCCCTATAAAGCTCTAGAATTCTCTATAAGAGAGACCAGGGATGTAACGCCTTGCTAGGGAACCCAAAAGAAATAAACCTACAATTTCACTAAGTTTGTCAAACACTTTTTTAATAAAAGATAATAATTAAACAACAAATATAATACAGTGGAAGCATTAACTCGCCTATGCCAAGCATCATAAAACATATTACATCTCTTAAGGTTCCCATGATGTTGAATCACATTTAAGTTTAATTAATACTAAATCCAATATATAACAAATCCACATCAAAGAATAACTACAAGTACGAATCCATTTAAATAATATAGAATTATATCAAATGCCACTTGGCAATACTCAAAATACATAATCATCCACTATACAAGTCGCAAGCTATGGAAAGCTCAAAGAATATACATCATGAAATAAAATACATCATCTCATAAGAGCTCTAATAAACAAATTATCATTGTGTAATTAGAAAGACAAATCTGTTCACCAACATTATGCTTAAAATTTTCTTTCCCTTCTATTCTAATATTTTTCCTTAAAGAAAATTAATTGTGTTTTATTTATTTTTGATGTTTTATTTTCTTAAAATGTTGCATTAAAAATAATAGTACATTCTTTATCTCATTGTTATTTTTATGCATTTAATTCCTATTAATCATAGAAATAAAAATTCGTCTATCATATGTATCATCAAGTTTCAATACATGAACACATCATCTAAAATATTTCTTTTGCTATCACAAAATCTCTCTCTCTCTCTCTCTCTCTCTCTCTCATATGGTGACTCCTTAACCTCTTTGATATGTAATGGTGGCCTATGTAATGTTGTGTTGCAAGAATGGAACCTAGATTCTTTGCACTTATATAGGAACTCTTGCAAAAACCATAGCTCAATATCTTGCACTACCAATTACCTATCTTGTACTACTATGCACCACTCTAGTCTCTCCTAAATCTTATCTCTAGATCAATATATGGAAATATATCTACATGTATATCAATATCTCTTTGAGCTCTAAACTAATTTTGGTAGGTCAAAGATATCCTTAATGCTATGGTTAGTTCCTTAAGGACCTCGCCCACAAAATTACTCCATTCATAAATGAAATTTTCTTTTTCTTTATAAGTTTACTTTTCTTATACAATTTCAACTATAACTTAATTATATTAAAATTTTATACCTGGATCTCCCTTCTTATATTATACATCTCTCCATAATGTCAAGGGTGGTGACATGGAATGAGTTCTATCTCCATGTGCTCATTTCCTTAGTTGTGGAGGTGGTTTAGTAGTATGAGGGTGTGTCCACCATGCTTGAATCTTCTCATCCATGGAATGGTCCACCATGGGCATCTCCTCTTATGTTTCCTTTTTCCTCCCCTCTTTTCTCTTCTCTAGAACTACCCCTTCTCTCTGCTCTTGTGCCTCTTCTTCTAGGTACTTAGGTATATCATCTCCTCTTCCCTCTATGTTAGGAAGATACTCATCCATGAGGTCTTCCTAAGGCTTGTCCTCCTCTCCTATCCCCTTGTTATCTCCCACCCACTCATCCTCTTCTTTGTCTACTCCTATCTAAGATATGTAGAAGGCACATAGATCACCACTTTGATAATCATCTCGAAAGATGTATCTCACTTTATTAAAAGTCCAATATCATATGTAGTCTCATGTGGCATAGACATAACCTCTTAGTAGAAATGGAACATCATTTCCCTCCTTTGTATCACTAAAGATGATATCAGTATGCTTAGATACGACCTCTAGTCTCTAGACAAATCTATCAGGATATGTGTATTGTGGTATCTCTCTAGGAATACCTCATTATAGGATAAAATATCATAGCACTTGATCATAATAATATGGAACGATCACATAACTCTATCATTCCTCTAGAAATCTCCTCCTCGAAGACTATCTCATTTGATTTATTATGTCTAGCCACTCTACCATATGTCCATACTATCACCTCCACTAGCATGTAATCAAATCTAACCCTCTAGTACACTATATCTCCGAACTACCACATCTTTCCTAGTGGATATTCATATACTCTTGACAAGATCTTGTTTAATGCATCTTGAATTTTTTTTGGTCAAGTACATGAGAAGTGCTCAAACATAAAAACCTACAAGAGTGTACATACCATCAAGCTATCTCTTTCATATCATATGAGTTTTCTTATCTTGAAATATAGAGCTTTTAGTATACTTCTCCCCATGAAAACACAATCCTCTCTAACTCTAACTGTCAGACCAAAACTGTCCCCTTATAATTGAGGATCACCACACATGATTAGAGATATAATATCACTCCTCAAACTAATGGGTTCAAACATGCTACTATGGGGTTAAGATCTATCTTGTCCACTTGGGTCTTCAATTATGATAGGTGACCTAAGTAGTACTCCTCTCTATGAATCTCTTTTATACCCCTCTCTTAATATGGCCTAACTAGAATCCCATGGATAGGAAGACATAGAATCCTATATCCATCCTCCAAGGTAAGTATGATCTCTCATATAGGTAGATGCAATGTACATGTATCCTCATTCCATCTCTCTATAATGGTTAGTAAAATAGCCCAATGGAGTATTAGGTATGGTAGTTATTCTACCTAATACATGCCTACTACTATCAGTAGTTGTATCTCATCATCATCCAAATCCTGCATTCTCTCATGGATGAAGTGCATTACATGTGAAATTGAATGCTCTTGTAGAGATGGTAGATCCTAGAAAATCAAATAAAACTTTGTTTCAAATATCTAATAATAAATATGCCAAAAAAAAAAACCAAACTAAACTAAGTGAAATTTTACAGAAAAGGTCAACTTTCCTAGACAAGAGTCAACTCTCCTGGATAAGCTTGATTTCCCTAGACAAGGTCAACTTCTGTCCAAATCAGGCACTTGGACTCCTAGGTCTAGGTCAACCATCAAGTGAAAAAAACTCCAAAATATGATGCAAAATTAACTTAAAAAAATGCAAAATGAGGTAAAAGCAATCAAAATCATGACTTACCTTAGGAAAAGGTTGAGTGACTTCTACTATACCTCTAAGAACCTCCATATGTGTTGAATGTAGTATCTCCTTTGACATCTTCACTAATATTCTTCTTCTCCTACAAGTCTCAAATGTAAAAAATGAATGGTAAGCTCCCCTATTTATAACTTTTTGAAGTGGGGTTAAGGAAAAATCAAGGTTTTCCATTCTATTCATCTAGATAAGCATACACTCTTTCTATCATAATTTGATCTAGGTAACTTCAAATTTCTTATTTTAATAGGCATTGCCATTATGATCCAATTACCTTATTCCTACAACTAGTTTAGGAAAGTTATAGAAATTTTATAATTAGTTGTAGGAGCATTCTTCATCATTCTACATATCTAGGTCATATTTTTAGCTATATCACCCTATTTCATCTTTCATAAGGAGTAAACCAAAAAAAGGGCACATGGGAAGCTAAAAAATTCAAATAATCATCTCTAGCAAGTCTTAGGTAATTTTATTTTTTACTATTGTATATTCTATAGGGTGTAGGTACTAACAGTTCTTTGCAAGACCTCAACATTGTGGGTTTTTCTATATCCTTTTCTTATAGAAAAGTTTCTTTACTTTAGTTTGCATATTGACATAGTGTCATATCCAACTAAAGTGGGGGGTCAATATATAATCCTAAATTGGAATTTTTTTTTAATTTAGTGATGGTTTAGCACCTATTTAATGTAATTCCATGATAAATTTGTCTTTAGGATGCATTTGCATATCACTTTTTACATGTCTTAGATAGAATTAGGGTAGGATCTAATGGAAATTCCTTGGTATTCCTATTAAATAAAACAAAAAATGAGGTAGGATATTTTTAGATAGTGTCCTCCTTTTCCATTTTCCAATCACAAAAATAATTTTTTGGGCTGAAATATGGTTTTCTTTGAAAACTACAATGAATCTCTCAAAATTTGAGATTGTTCTAGGACCCTAGAGGACACCTAGAGTTTTCTTGACCTTGAGAATAGGATTTAGTATGTCCTTGTATAGGAATTTGGATATAGTGTGTTCCTATCCTAGGACTGGGATGTAGTACATTATGGTCTTGGGACCTATTTTGGGTCCCCTTCTTGGTCCTTGTATTAAGGTTGATATGAGGCATCATTTCTTTTCCCAGTTGGCAATTGGGAAAATGTTTATTTTGAATCCCTTTATAATAACACTCAATTTATTCATTTGGAATAGAGAAGAAACATGAAAAATTCATGTGGACAATCTATTATGGACATCCCAATCTAACATAGTTCAATTGCAAGATGGAATCAAAGAATCTTAGAAACATCCTTTGAAGAAAGAGAGTTATTCACTTTATCTTCTACCTTACCTCAACATATGATTTGTCATTCAAGCACTCAAGATTCAATCATGGAGTAGAAAACATGGATCGTGAGTATATCTTAGAGTTTTTCAGGCCTAGGCACTTGCTATGATTTCTTGGTTGTCCTTAAAGGTATGCATTGCCACTTCATTCTCAATTCTAAATTTAATTACAATCTACATGCTAGGTTTTTTTTATCTAGGGATTTAGATCTTAGCATTGCATAATTTCAAATCTTGTACATGAAAAAAACACACATTTAATTTAATTTAATAACTATCCATGGAGGCAGGAATCACATAAATGGGGGGTTGACTAGGAGAACCCCTACATAGCCACCCAAACATCCATTTTCAAATATTTATAGATCTTGGATGATAGAATAAAGTAGTGATCTAGATACCATTTTCATAGAATATCCTAGATTAGAAATTAGTTTTGCAATTGGACATAGAATTAAATGATGCATTTTTTCTCTATCCCAACAAATAATATTTTTTTGACTAAGATACACTTCTTATTTGTCCTAGAAAGTCATCCCTGTGTTAGAGCCAAAAGATTTCTAGGTTTTGCAAATATTATAGTTTTGGGTTGAGAAGCCAAGTTTGTTCAATGTTAGGAAAAATTAGAAGCTAGAAATTCATATTCAAGCATTTGCCACTCTTCAAGGAAGTACTTCATTTCCTTAAGTCATTTATTTTAATTTTCCTTTCATGTCTTCTATCTAATATTTTCTTTTATATTCATATTCATAGATTTAGATTTGATTTACTTTCATATTTAGTAGGTCTTCAAGGAATTTGATATGCTTTTATCTAGCTCCACATCCTTTGGATCTTGGTTTATGTTAGTGATTCTCTATCATGTAGATTACATTGACCTACTAGAATATAACAATCTTGGGGTTATTTTAGAAAGGATCTTTCTCCTTGACCCCCCTCTTGAGGTAGAGGGATATTTGCACCCCCTTGGAAATATGAGGTATTGAGAATTCTTTCCTTACATAACCTTCCCCTCTATAAACCTCTATTTTGATTTTAACCATCATTATTATTATTACTTCTTAAATTTCTTTTACCTTTCCCCCTCATATTATGTCCATGTTGTCATCTAGTTTCCTTTAGTTTTTTATCCTAAAAACCCTTTTAAAGACTTGAAAAGAATTATTTGTATGATTTGGAACTTATAAATAGCTTCTTTGTTATGAAAGAAAACTTCATAGTATGAGATTCATGCAAATCAACTTCATACCCTATCTCTAGAATCCCTAGATTAGGTTCTGGAACTCAGATACCTTATTGTTATAGTATAAATGAGGTATCCATCTCTGACAAAAAATTACTATAAAGTCCTCCTAAGAAATCTCACCAAGTTATGTTTTCTTCCATGTCATTTCATTGTTCTACCAAGTACCAACTTCACCAATCAAGTGGAAAGGACCCCACACATTTCTAGATTCTCCAAAAATATTACAAACATGGAATTTCTTCTCCATGGATAGCATCTAAAGTAGGAGATAAGACCTTATTGAGGTCCTTAATCAGTTTTTCTACTATTCTTTTCCTATTATTGGGTATTTTTGCATCCCTATGATCAACATTCTATTTGAACTTCTATTTATTTCTCCTATCCTCCTCTTTCTTCCTTTATTATTAAAATGTTTATCCATCTTATTTCTTTTTCTCAGCTTCCATCCTAAGATCTTTTTGATGTTTCCATTGAGCTCTATCCCTTCAATCTTTTTAACTCTTCCAATTCTTTCCTATTTATTCTTCTTTCCTCTTAAGTCTTTCTAAAGATGATAAATGTGATCACCTTGCTACTCTAAGAGGTTACCCTAATTACTCAAGAGGGGCAAGATCTAATCTATCTTTTAATTAGGCTCTTATATCCTCAACTAATAATGTTGTTATATAAAAATTGAGTTATTATAACATTGTCACCTTTCAATAACTTTTGCAAATATAAGTGATGTCATTTTGAAGTTGTGAATTCCTCATGATGTACACAGGGGGTAGGCCCATTAAAATTATATAGTCATAAGGTATATTCATGAATCAAGGTCCTCTTGACTGCTACAATTTATTTATCACTAGAGAATCCATCTCAACATGGTTTACTCCTTCTAAATCAATATGACCTAGATCACCAAAGGTTGATTGAATCATATTCTTTATCTATCCCCTCTCTTTCAAGGATTCCTCTAATGAAATTTTAGGATCCCTTTAAATCTTAGTCTCTTAAGATCCTCATCCAATAATTCTTTTGATGGACTATTATGCTCACTTTGAACTTGGTATCAATCCTCCTTTTCCTACAAGAACATTCTTGAATGAAAATATCATGGAAAATAGATCTTATAGTATATACAAATATGAGAGAGGATACATTGATTGCTTAAATAAAATACTCAAGGATAAATACTTAACTGTGCATCAACATCCTTTTATTTAATCTTTCATGCCATTAGACATTAATATTGTAATTGAAAAATAATTATTTATTACTTGTAATGTACCCTTCTATTAGGAAGACTTAGAATGATCCTACAAAGAATATGAGATTCAGTAGAAGTCAAATATTCCTCATGCCTTTTCTTAAATGAATATTATTCATATAAATTATTTATTTATTATTTATTCCATTATCCATCCCATCTCAGAGGTTCTTGACCTAGTACATTATATACAAACTTTAATGTTAGTATTAATTACTTATTCATGGGACATAAAATACTTATCAAACATCCCACAGTCTTACCTTATCGAATAACATAGGCTTGTGGTTGACTAAATACTTAGTATCTTCATTACATGTAGTGTTGTTGATGAGTGTGTCATTTAATCTTTTTAAAATAATTTTTCTCCTTTTTTTATTCTACTTCTGCAACTATATTCTTGTTGTATTAGTTTACTATATTCTCTTGAACTATTTATTCTTCAAAGGTTATCCCTCTTTGGTGACTATAAAAGTGCCAATTTACTATTGTTAGAATCTGAAAAGATTAATAACCCAGAAAACTAGTGCAAAGAGTAAATATCTAAACTATGAATGCAAATGATACAAAATCAAAATAGCATCATAGAGTTAGTCTCCAAGAGAGTAATGCAAATGCTGGAAGCAAAATAGCATTAAGAGGATGCAAAAATAAGAGATCCAAATACAAGCCAGGTAGCATGCTTATATAGGCTAGGAAGAGAGAGGAGGTGGCAACACCAACCAATGAGGAGCAACCATCTATCGAACTAAAGATAGCAAAGTATCTTCCCAAGATAGCTAATGGATGCTCACATGTAGGAAGGTGACACCTCACAACCATTCACCTAATAAGACATGCTTTATTAACCTAAGCGAGATTATTAAAAGTGTAGAAAAAACCTAGCAAAATAGGAAAAAATAAAAAACTACACTAACACCCCCCCATAAGCGAAGCTTAGGTGGATGTAGAAATGGGTCCCGGCAACGAGGCCATGTTAGGTACCCAAGTACAATGCAAGAAGATGCAACCTCTGAAAGCGGGGAAAGAGAGAAAACCACAAGGGAAAAACCCTCCCCCAAAAAGAGGTAAGAACCTAGTGAAGAACTGAAGAAGTCTCCCGCTAGGGAAATTGTCCCCTAAAATAGGAACAATGAGTGATCATGAAGAAGCAGCATCACTGAAGCATGAAGAACCGCAAAACTCTGTCAAAATGCTGATATGTAGAACCCCCATGGAAATAGAAGGCACGAACCATCAACCAAAAGAACCTCCATGGAAATAGAAGGCACGAACCATCAACCAAAGGAACCTCCATGGAAATAGAAAGCACGAACCATCAACCAAAGGAACCTCCATGGAAATAGAAGGCACGAACCATCAACCAAAGAAGCATAGAACAACAATATAACCTCCCCTTAAGGTAGGTGAGGTGACAGGCAGCTGAAAAGATGGGCCAAAAAATCTCCTACAACACAGGAGCCAAACTCATCGAGAGTGAGGTACAAACACAAATAAAGGCATGTGTCATCGACACTGCATGAGGAATTAGAGAAAGAGAGCCTATAAGCAGCAAAAAACTATCCCCCCCATGGCACTTTATATAATAGTGTGAGTACAACGAATCACAATGATGAAAAGGATCCCGAATCGCAAGAGTGGCACTTTATCTCAGTGCGTTGCATAAAGATGCTTACAGTGAATATCAACAATGATCAAAAAAAACATAAGGCTGAAACAACAGAAGGTAAAGCCCAAAACGAAGCAACTGAAGCAACAAAATCGATCTCCAGACCTGAAACAAACAGAATATCCACCAGAATGCTAAAATGCAAAAGACTGAATAAGATGTGTCTGGAACAGAATCTGGAACAACAACCAACATCACTGGAAAGAGCACAAAAAGAGCTTTCCAGCGATATAAAGAAGTCCAAAAACGGAGATCGAAAGCTCAAGATACGCCTCCCGGAGTGCAAAATAGAACATCTGACTTTGATTGCCATAATAGGCAACCAAACTGTATCAAAACTCAAAAAAAACCTATACCAGTATCTCTGTCTCAGAACCAGATTTTTGACACTTCTTTCGAATCGGAAAAATACCTTCATATGCAAAAGTTATGGCCAAAAAACCACAAGTAGGTCTTGATTTCAATGCATTACAAACCCTCATGAAGAGCATATGTTAAAAGTGAAACTTGGGCACAATAATCAAGGAAACGAATAGCACCACTGCGATCTACTCGAAAAATCATGCACTTTCAAAAAAAGAATTGCCTCGATATGAGGTTGTATGAGAAAGTTATGATCCTCCGAAGTTTCCAAAACAAGAACTGTGCACAGTCACGGCTGAGAATCTGCAATTTCTGAAGAATTCATGCATGAAAATAAAAAAATAACTCCAATAGTGGATAGAGCACAAAAAAATAGCCAAGTTCATAACAAGAATCATCAAAATCGGAGTCCGTATGAGCAAGAACGAGACATTTGAAAACTGCATTCAAATCTACGGCTGCCAACGGAGAGGGGTATGGCTGTAGCTTTGCATGCTCGATTATGAAAAATATACAGCTTGCATGCAAAATCTAAAAGATACCCAGATGATTTTTCGGGGCTGTGAACAAAACCCAGAAAGCGTTTTTCTTGCTGATGAACAGAAGATGTTGCTGTAGTGTAAATCAGACGCCTTTAACAGAAAAAAACGGCTCCAAAAATCAAAAAACGACCCCAGCAACCAAAATTTGACATGCAAATGTTGGATCAGCTTCTCAAGTCCATCAATGGCATGCTGAAACCTGCAAAACTGATTGAAAACTCCAAATATGCAAGTTGGTTGTCAGATTTGAGATTGAAACCCCAGAGAAAAACTGTTTTTGTCAAAACTTTTCTGATTCTCAAGATCATCCAAAGATGCAAGAGAAGAGCATACTTCTTTTTTCAAAAAATTAGAATAAAGTTTATTTGCCTCCCCCGAATCTCTCAAATAAGGAAACTAAAATCTACTCTTGCACATAGAAAAGCTCTGATACCATGTTAGAATCTGAAAAGATTAATAACCCAGAAAACTAGTGCAAAGAGTAAATATCTAAACTATGAATGCAAATGATACAAAATCAAAATAGCATCATAGAGTTAGTCTCCAAGAGAGTAATGCAAATGCTGGAAGCAAAATAGCATTAAGAAGATGCAAAAATAAGAGATCCAAATACAAGCCAGGTAGCATGCTTATATAGGTTAGGAAGAGAGAGGAGGTGGCAACACCAACCAATGAGGAGCAACCATCTATCGGACTAAAGATAGCAAAGTATCTTCCCAAGATAGCTAATGGATGCTCACATGTAGGAAGGTGACACCTCACAACCATTCACCTAATAAGACATGCTTTATTAACCTAAGCGAGATTATTAAAAGTGTAGAAAAAACCTAGCAAAATAGGAAAAAATAAAAAACTACACTAACAACTATTTCCTACTGAGTATTTTATATGTTTCTCCCTTATCCTAATCCTATTCCTATGCAAAACACCTTTAGTGGAAGAATTAGTTAATTCCTATCTTGTGATATGCACTAAATTCTTCTTCCAAATTTATCTTTGTAAAACCTCCATTTTACATTGACTGCAAGCTTATCCCTCCTTTGTTATAGATCCTTAATTGGATATTTTCATTTTGTTTGCACATTGTGGGATATATTGAGATACTCAAACTTTATGATGCATTAATGCCACTCCTTAGATACTATTGGTTTATATATTTAGAGATATATGAAAGGATTATTGTCAAAATATGTTCCAACATATAGTTTTCTATGTGCTTGTGACCTACCAAATAATGGTGATAGTGAGTAGTGTGTACCCTTCATAAGAATCATAGTTTCATCTTTTGATCATGTGATACTCTATAGAAGGTAAGAGCTATGCATTGCTTGTATGCTGAATAGGCTTTCTATATCAAAGAAAAATGCTTCTATGTATGCCAAATTTATTGTAGTATAAAACAATTATCTTACTATATGTCCTTTGTATTAACCACCCTATTTTGTTCATACTTTTCTTTCCTTTATATTGCGTAGATTCTAGTGGTTCTCTTTGTCTATGTATGCACTCATTATCACTTAGTATCTGGGGACCAATAATCTATCTAAAGTGATTATATGTTCTCCATTTATCACTGACTAGGTTAAAACATGTTTCAAACTCGATGTTGATTGGATCATATTAGCTTCTAATTAGAATCCTCCAAAGATTGTTGTGTCAAGATCATTGTCTTCTAATAAATTCCTTGTATTTTTTATTTTATTTTATTTTATCTTTGTTAATTATGAAATGTCTAAAAAAATGGATTAATTGAATCTAGTCTTATTATCAAATAAGCACCTCTACAACTTTGGCAAATTGCTAAGTCTCTCATGTGTTCCACTTAGTAGGAATTTGTAGCAGATGCATATTACATAATACTTTCTTCTCACACCTTTCATTCACCAATCAACATGCTAGTTTCATTTGTCTCAATGTTATAAACTCCTTACATTTGTAGGTGGCTTTGATAGAATGTTGCTTTCTAAGCATCATTCCAAATGTACTAAGAACTTCCATTGTATCTAGTATGTGGTTTCCAAATGGAAGTGACCTCTTATTTAAATGGAGAATAAGCCATGAAGAGACATGTCTTGTGAATGGAACATGTCTATTTATTTAATAAAAATGTATCAAACCTCTTATTATTATAAATCAAATGAATTATATTTTTACTGAAATTAATAGGAAGTATGATGCTTTGTGTCTCTTGTTTTTAGCCAAGAGCCTCTTTAGTTACATAAAGGACCTCAAATCTATACAAGACTAAAAACTCGTGAAAGACTACAAAACCATAAAAGGTAATTTTATTTTTTTAAGACATCTATCTTTACTTTTAATTTTCATATATGTTGACATGGTAATAACTAATCCATATAGCAAAATTGTAACCAATTTGTGTTACATGAAGCCAAATCTTTAATAATTTTTAGTTTGCCAAATTACAAACTAGATCTACTATATTTTGATTGAGAACTATAAATTTTGTTTCAATCATCATATCAATAGCCATCACATTGTTCTGGAGGTATCTAATTTTATCTAACATCATGTAGAAAATAATTCAGATAAAACATGTTTAAATTTCTAGAATTTTATCATTAATTGTGTACAATTTTCTTTAGCTAAAACATGTTTAAATTTATAATTTTTTTTCTTTCATAGGTTTCTATTTCTATTCAAAGGCTAGAAGACTCCAGGTAAGTGTGCACTTATAATACATAATATTGTATTAAGCCTAAATTTGGAAGTTCATTTATTGGTCACTGAAGTTGGAATACATAAGTATGATGAAATCATGGACCATTAATTTATCCCACAAATTGGAGTTGTTCGTAGGTTGTTCTTGATCAACATAGTTACCAATGTAATATTTTTGTTTGGTTCAATCCTTTCTCTCATAGTAGGTGCACAATGATTTTTTTGTAAACTAAGTTATGATTTTGAAAGGAACTTTGGAAGTGTGTGTGTGTGTGTGTGTGTGTGCGCGCGCAAGATAATTCTTTATAATTACAATTCTTACAAGATATGTATATAAGAGTAAAAAATTGATCATTTTAAAGTATTGCCTAAATTGTTATGATTGTAAATTGTTTAGTTTTTATAGTTGATCTATGCTCAGTTATATATCTTAATATTTATATATTATTAATACTAATGACTATCATTGATCTAATTATTATTTTTTTTATAGAAAATAATAAACTATTAATCTACTAAATCACTTTTAACTATAACTTCTACCAAATAGATAATTCAAACGTAGATGATAAATAGTCCTCTTCCCTCATGTTTTCATAGGAATTATGTCAGCACAAGAGATCAATGCGGTGACAAAAATACAACTGCTTGGCTTATACTCATGTACCAATATACCTTAAAGAAAATTTTGGCAATCAGATTTCCAAGAAGAATGTATCCCATTATATACATTGTAATGATGCTCATCCCTTATGTCTGCACCATTCTCAGATATAATTTTCATCTCATACCCAATTAAGAAATTATTTTGTTAGATTCATAAACAAAACTAACATTACTATTTTCTCAATTCAATTATGTAAGATTTATTTTGCATCATTTATATTTTCTCAATACTTAGTTTATGTACCACTTGTTTCTATTTATTTACATTTATGCATATTCCCTATACTATTTGAACTTAATAATTTTCTTAATTTAAGTGTGCAAGATGCACAATTTATGGAGGTAGAAAGGTCAACTATTTATCACAAATGATGTTATGCAAATTTCATTTTAAAACAAATGCTTTTGTTAAGGTTGTTTTAGGTATAATACAGATTTTGTTTATTTTTTAAAATAATTGTACACATTCATTCATATTGTCATTTTGATTGTAAACAACTATTTCTAAATCTATTGTGAAATTTCATTAAACTCTAGTTTTTTCCCCCTTTCCTTAGTGATATTAGTTTTTGTTGAGAATGTAAATTGTGAGAAGAAATCATTAAGATTTTATTGCAAATATTTGAAATTTATCTAAGCATTTAAATACAGAGTATTAAATTAACAATTTTTTCATTGAAGTGTTCAAATTTATGAAATGAAAAACTTTGGATAAAAATTTATTTTCTAATAGTTTAAGCATTTAATAAAAAAGTATTAAAATTATATTTTATTGTATCTACCTAATTTATTTGAAGTTGAATTTATTACTTAATAAACTAATATTATATTAAGTAAAAATGTGATAATAATAATTATTAATATTTGTTTGATTATTTATTAAATGATCTATTTTTCAATTATGTCTTAGTAAAATTTAATCTCACCAAAAAAATTCAAAAATTAACATGGATTTCTTCTAGAGATTTAGAGAATATATTTAAAATAGAAGTCTTATATAAAATATTTTAAAATATTTTTTTTGGTGAAAGTGGCAAGCCACTGTATATATATAGATATATTGATAAAAGTTGGTTCAAGGGCTCATGAAGGGAAGAACGTAGCAAGAAACTTGTAATGAAATAACTTGAACAATAGAAGAAATAATATGAAATATTATATAAATACTTGATAATAACTGAGAGTAATAGGCCACTTCGAGGGAGCAACCTCCAAATATCTCCAATGAGAAAAAACTTCACAATCTGATAATGGAATAAGACTCACAGCCTCCTACATATACCTAATTATGCTTAGGTTGAATAGACACAACCCTACATAACACCTAAGCCGACCTACCTACCTATTAAGATAGCCACAAGTTGACTATTCATAACCCAATATACACCAATATTAAGGGGTGTCATGCCCTCTCTCTTGAAAGAAGCATTGTCCTCAATGCTAACCAAGTGTGGATTCTTTTGATTAACTCCTCATCCTCCCATGTGTCCTCTTCAACTAGTAAATTCTTCCATTGGATGAGATACTGAGTCATGGTTATGTTTCTTAGCTTCCTCATCATGCATGTTTGAAGAATGCACTTTAGTTCCAAAAGTATTCTTCCTTCTTCATCAAGTTTTGGTAGTATTGTTCAAGTAGGAATATTTTGCGCAATTACAGGTTCTTCAAACTAGAAACATGAAAAACTTGATGTATCTTTGTTGTTGGTGGAAACTCAAGCTTGTAGGCAACACTACTAATCTTTTGCATGATTTGGTATGGTCCATAATATCTTGGAGACAAATTATTAATATCTTTTGGTTGCTTCATTGAGATTTGTTTATAAGGTTGTAATCTCAAGAAGATCTAGTCCCCAACTTCAAAATTTCTTTCAATACGATGTTGGTCTACTTGTTGTTTCATTCACTTTTGTGCCATAGCTAAATTCTCCTTGAGTCCTAAAAGTACCTGTTGTTGATGAAGCAAGTGGTCCTCTACTATATAAACTCTTGGTTAAACCTTTAATGTTGAAGTGATGGAAGGATGATGATATCCATGAAGTTCCAAAAATGGAGACATTTTTTATGAGCTATGAAAATAATTATTGTACCACCGTTCTGCAAAGAGATAGCTAATCTACACATTGAGATTGTTTTTCTGAAGTGAAACAACGTAGATATCCTTCCAAACATTTATTAACCACCTTAGTTTGCCCATCTGATTGAGGATGGTATGAATAACTATGAGCCAACTGAGTACCCAAACATGAGAATAAATCTTTCCAAAAGTGACTAGTAAAAATAGGATCATGATCACTAATAATAACCTTAGGCATACCATGTAGCTTTTGGATATTCTCCAAGAAAACTTTGGCCACTATACTTGTTGTAAAAGGATGTGATAATGGAATGAAATGTGCATATTTAGTGAGGTGATCAACTACTACCATGATAACATTATGACCTTTAGATTTGGGAAGCCCTGTGATGAAGTCCATGGATACCTTTGGCCAACGTTGGCTAGGAATAAATCAAGGTTGCAAGAGACCTAGTGTCTTAATTGTTTCCCCCTTATTTCTTTGACAAACCAAACATTCAGTCACAAATTTTTGAACATCACCTTTTAGCCCTTCCCAAAAAAAAATCTTGCTTGACCCGATGATATTTCTCCAAAAATCCTGAATGACCACCAATTGGGGACTCATGTAGTTCTTTAAGAATCTTGTGTTTAAGAGTGGAATTCTTGCAGAGATACAAGTGCTCTTTATACCAAAGAATATCCCCCTTTAAAAAAAGCTAATCTGAACTACTTGGGTCACTTTTTATTTGTTAGATGAGATTACTTGTTGCAACATCATTTTGCCACTCTTCTTTGGCTTCTACCACCCAATTTTCTTGTAATATTGAAAGTGCACACAATAAGGCTTCATCTTTTTCATCCTTCCTAGAAAGTACATTGGCCACAATATTTTCCTTCCCTTTCTTGTATACAATTCAAAGTCATATCCAAACATCTTAGTGACCCATTTTTGTTTCTATTCTAATGATAGTCTTTGTTGCAAAAAATATTTTAGGCTATCATGATTTGTCTTAACCTTGAAGTGTTGACCCATTAAATAAGGCCTCCATTTTTTAACTGCATGAAGGATTACTAACATTTCCTTCTCATAAATAGGTTTGAGTTGATTTTTACCTTTTAATTGATGACTCTCAAAAGAAATTGGTCAATCTTCTTGCATGAGAACTACTCCTATCCCATTTCCAAAAGCATCACATTCCACAATGAATTCCTTGGTGAAGTTTGGAGTGGCAAGCACTGGAGTTGTACATATAGCCTTCTTCAATTGCTCAAATGCTACATTAGCATATTCATTCCAATGAAAAGAATCCTTCTTGAATAGAGTTGTAAGGGGTGTTGTTATATGACCATAATTTTTGACAAATCTTCTATAGTATCCTATCAATCCAAAGAAACCCCTCAACTTCTTAAGAGTTTTTGGAATATATCATTCCATGATAGCCTTAATTTTGTTAGGGTCCACTTTTACTCCATAAAACTATGTGTTCTAAATACTCCACCTCCTTAAGACCAAAAGCACACTTGGATGGCTTAGCATAGAGTTGATGATCTTTGAGTAATTGTAATGCTTGATCTACATGTTGCAAATGTTCTTCCCAAGTCTTTCTATAAATTAATCTATCATCAAAAAACACTAACAAAAAATTTCTCAAGAACTTTTTAAAAATGGAATTCATCAAACTTTGGAATGTATATGGTGCATTGGTAAGACTGAATGGCATCACCAAAAATTCATAATGACCCTCATGAGTTTGAAATGTTGTCGTACAAATATCTTCCTCCTTAATCCAAATTTGGTGATAACCCGATCTAAGATCTAACTTGGTAAAATGCATAGCTCCATTCAATTCATCTAGAAGATCATCAATGACTAGAATAGGAAACTTATCTTTAATGGTTTACTTGTTGATCACTCTATAATATGGACACATGCACCAAGTTTCATCCTTTTACACACTAGCACAACAGGTGAGGAGTAAACACTTTGGCTATGCCTGATAATTCCTGCCTCTAGCATTTCCTTGACAATTTTTTCTATCTCACTTTTTTGTATGTGTGGGTATGTATAAGGCCTAATGTTTGGTGGTTGGCTCCCTAAACTAGTTGTATGGCATGGTCATGATCCCTCTTAGGATGAAGTCCTTTAGGTATATTTCCAAGAATTACTAAGTGACAATCAATTATTGCTTGTAAATCTAGATGAGTAAGAGCATTAGATTGAGAGACTTCTAATGAACATAGCTAGGCCACAAATCCATCTGCACCTTTCTTAAGAAGCTTTTGCATTTGATGAGAGCTTACCATCTATGGGGATTTTTACTTCAATCCTCTTAGCTCCACTACCTTTCCTTTTGATTGAAATCGTATGAATAGTTCTTGGAGGTTCATCTCAATTGTTCCCAATGTAGTAAGCCATTATACTCCCAAAACAATATCCACTACACCCATGTATATCACATACATTGGGGTATCAATTTAATAATCTCTCGTGGATAATTTGATGCTATGAAACTTCTTTGAACAACTAACTCTGCCCCCATTTGCAATCAAAACCTGAGACTCTGGGGCTGGATATATAAAACAATTTAGAAGAGTTGCCAACTTTTTGTTGATAAAATTATGAGTACTATCTAAGTCAATCAACACTGTTACTTTCTACTTCTTTAAGAAACCCACTACCTTGAGAGTTTGTGCTACACTAAAACCTGAAAGTGCATGACAAGAAATGATTGGTTGAGAATCATGAGATTCCTCACCTGACTCCCTATCCTCCTCTGATATGGGCTCATCCTCTTCTTCCTCACTTGGACCTTCAATATAGAACAATTTCTTTTCACTACATTTATGCCCTCGACTATATTTTCTATCACAATTGAAACACAACCCTTTTTTTCTTTTCTCCTTAATTTGTTGTGAAGTCAACCTAGTAGGTTGAGGAAGAGAAGGTGTTGAATATCCTTTTTCTCTTGTCACATTAGCCCCTTGCTTTCAAGGAATCAAGATCTTCTCCTCTACCTTGCATGCCAATATAAAAGACTCATTTACTGAGCTAGGACAAAACATGTGCACCTCATGTTGAATGTGATCCTTGAGACCACCCAAGAATAAATCATTCAAGTTCTCCTCTGTAACTGTACCCACTCTTAAGGATAGATTTTGGAATTTTTTAATATGATCCTTAACTAATCCTATTTTTTGAAGCTTGGCAAGTTGGCTAAAGAAGTTTTCTGTCACACTATTACTATATTGTGCTTGGAGTTCTTCTGTAAAAATTGACTATGATACAGTGAGACCCTTTTTCCTCCTAAATGAATTGATCAAGTTCTAGATATAAGGAAGCCATGGTAACCTTTTGTTCATATGGGATTTGAAGTATTTCAAAAAAATCTCCATTTGATTTATCCATGTCAGAGGATCCTTGCAATCAAATTTGTGCATATCTACCTTTGGAAAAAAAATTCCTAGATCTCGTAGGATTAATAAAAATTTTGTAATTATTAGTCGACTTGAAGTTTTCACCTTGATTGCTTGAGAGCTCCTTCCTTGTTTCATTCATATGGGCACTTAACATGCTTCACATATCTTATATATCTCCTTATAGGTCACACATATCCCTCCTAACCTCTTCCTTGAACTTACTAAGTTCCTCATTGGGATTACTATCCTTTGTTGCTTCCCAATCTTGATCAGAGGATTTCACCAGTGTGGTAGCATTCTTTTTACCTCTTTTTGAAGGCCCCGTCATGATGGAAACCAATGTTTTTGAAATAAATAACACAAATAAAATGTAAATTATTTGATTTATTTATTTTTTATTGTAACTTACTAGGGCCAAGATACCCTTGAAAAAAAATTCAATTTTTTTATTTCAAATTTGTTGCCTTGAGAGAAAATATTCCTAATCTTCCAATATCTTGCTTATTTTTGTTTTTCAACTTCTCCAAGCTTTGAATTTAGGCTCCTCTAATATGCATTGAAAAACCCAATACAAGTTATACTTCAATTCAATAGGATGTGCGAGATATGAAGATCTCAATAAATTGTATAGAAATAGTAATTCTACAATAATTTTCTCAAATTTTTTCCAATTCCTCTAAGTTTTGGACTATATCTTCTTTAATATGGTCTTCAAAAACCCTTTAAAAATATTTGAAAAATTCACTAAAATCTAAAAGTTATGCTCTTCCCAAAATTGCCCCAATGTTGAGAAAAAAATCCTACCTCTGTGGTGCCAATATCATGCTCTAATACCAATTGTAATGAAATAACTTCACAATAGAAGAAATAATATGAAATATAGTATAAATACTTGATAATAACTGAGAGTAATAGGCCACTTCAAGGGGGAAACCTCCAAATATCTCCAATGAGAAAACACTTCACAATCTGATAATGAAATAAGACTCAGAACCTCCTATATATACCTAATTATGCTTAGGTTGAATAGGCACAACCCTACATAACACCTAGGCTAACCTACCTACCTAAATAATAATCTAATAATGAAAACATGACTTAATTAAGGATTAAGATAGCCATAAATTGACTATTCATAACCCTATATACACCAATATTAAAGGCATAGCAAAAACCTTCAATCGTTACCCAATATAAAAGAGAAATAATAGAGAGACAACAAAGAGAGTTTCCATTGACATATGTATTATCCCATTACCACAAAACTACCCTTATAATTTGGGTGTAAGTTACAATCAAATCAAAGATAACATAACACCCTAAAAAACAAAAGGAGATACCAATCAATAGCAACTTAAAATAATATTAATACGAAATTAAGCTATTACAAATCAAAACCTTGTATGTAAAGGCCAAAATATATTATCAACACCTCATATTAACAATTCCTGATACTATTTCCTCGATTAAACCAAAACCAAAATCTTCCTACCCACAAGTGTTGATGATGTCAGCTACTCTATGTGCATACCCAAAATGAAAGTCTAGTCATCACTATAATTGCAACATTTTCAAATCACCATGCTTTTCTTTCGTGAGAAAACCTTCATCAGTGTCCAATCCATAATCGATGGAAACCTTGCCACATACAATTTTTTTGGAAACCTTGATGCATACAAAATTACATTCCTTCCTGTTACAAGCTAGAGTTGTCGTTGCACCAAAAGATCGACCTATCATTGCCTGATACAACCACTAGACTTATAGGACACAGATGCTAGTTAAGCCATGTCATGAATCCTAAAGGGGAAGGCTGGTGGTTAGTCCAACAATACCCCCCTCAGTGTTACCTAAGGGGGGATTTGAACCTATGACCAAGCTCAGATACCACTTGTTACAAGTTAGAGTTGTCGTTGCACCAAAAGATTGACCTGTTAATGTCTAATACAACCACTAGACTTATAGAACACAGAAGGCGGTTAAGCCATGTCACAAATCTTAAAGGAGTAGGCTAATAATTAGTCCAACACTTCTTTGACTAGTTATTCTACTTCCCACTCCATTGACATCTGTCCCACTCCATCAGTCAATTCAAGCCGCTCCAACAGATTTGTAATTTGCATAATGTTTGAGTTACAATCTACTAAAACAACCTGCATCTCCCTTTCTTCATTATACTCACCTCTCACAACCGTCTCACGATATTGATGGTTCAAAATATCCAAAATGGCCCGCACCTTCTCTCTAATCTTTCATGCCACTTCCCATTTGATGACTCCAAATTACTTTCTCAACCGGTCTAATACTTCCCACCCTCAACGAAGCCCTAATTGCTGTCATAACTTGGGAAAAATCTTCTGCTACCCATTCCACATTTTTCCAAATAACTCCCCCAACTGGGGCATTTCTCACTCCTAAATCATATCTCCGAATAGCTGCTTTAATCTCTTCCTTCAACGCTATACTATTACGAATTATCCTCCCTACATTTTTTTCTGTTTGTTGTATATCTTGGAGGAAGTCGACAATATTTGACAGTAAAATGGAGATCAGCTGGGACGGGAAAATGATCCTACGTTCAGAAGAATATAGCAATTCAGTTCCCAGTATACAACATATACTCCGCTAACAAATTTCACAATCCACCTTAAATATCTCTTTCAACACTTGCTCTGTAATCCAACCTTCCAACGACTCTTCCCATGCCTCTCCATGACTTTTGGACCCTGAAATTTCTTGGCGCAAACTCCATGACTCCCCTTGTCACCTTTTTTCTCCTTGCACACTTAATCCACAAAGCAACAAAACTATAATTTTCATATTAGCATTTGTTATTACACATTCACACGTGTTACAAAACACTTTTTCATCTCTTTCCCCACTCATTTCTGACATATTTCTTCTTCATATCAAATATTTTCATTACTTTAACACCTAATACTAAATTAATCTTAATATAAAACTAAATTAATCTTGATTAATAAATTAAATAATAGAATGTTAACTTTTAATTCCTAATAGTTTGATTATTTTAAAATAAATATCTAACTCTATAAAATCTATTATATTAAATACTTGTCACAATATTCAAATAATCATGTTTGAATTGTTTTAAAATAAATGTTTTTTTTCATTTGACTTGGAGATTTGATTAATAGATTTCATTCTTGTAATCTTTAATTCTAAAAGTGAAATTATATTTGATAATATTTAAATCTAAGTTGAAATATAATTGCATATTAAAAGATTTATGAATATTTCCCAATTTCAAAACTAATAGTATGAGATTTTTATTATTAGGATTGGATCATGCTTTGCCTTAGAATCAAATTATAGTTGTTATTATTCTTAATAAGGGTAATATTGGGATCATTCTTATAGTTATTTGAAATATTTATATCTATAGGGAGAGGCAAGGTAGGGAAAAAGAGGGGATAGGAAGATAAATAATACACGACTTGAGGAAGAGGATAAGCAAGGCCCACCATGGAGGGAGAGAGGGAAGGGGGCAGAGAGAGAGAGAGAGAGAGAGGTGGGGGGCGGGGGGGGAGGGAATTCATGAGGTATTAATAGAGAGTAGTTAGTGGGAAGAGATGATTGTTGGGGGGGTTAAGATAGGAGGAGAGAAGCAAAGGGGAGAGTTGATGTAGAGAGAGAATAATGAGGGATAAAGATATGAGGTAGACAGAGAAATAGGATAATTAGGGAATGACATGGATATTTTGGCTACACTATGAGTGTGTGTGTGTGTGTGTGTGTGTGTGTGTGTGTGTGTGTGAGAGAGAGAGAGAGAGAGAGAGAGAGAGAGAGAGAGAGAGAGAGAGATTATGGGTGGGGAATTCACAAGAGAGAGTCTTAGAAAAGGGATAAGGTAATAAGTGTATGGTAGAGATAGATAGTCATAAGGGGGAAAGTATGGTGAGAGTGGGGATAGATAGAGAAAGTGAGAAGAAGGCACAAAAAGAAGGGGGAGAGGAAGATAGATGCTATAGAGCTTACGAAAGAGGAAAGTGAAGGCTCAAGATAGATAAGCTTAACTCTCAAAATAAACTATTCTCCTTAACAATAATACTAGACTGAATCCAATAAGAGTCCCACACACACACACACACACACACACACACACACATTTATTTTTCAATTACTCAACAAACTAATAATGGTTGTAGTAGTCATTATTCCCCAAGAGCTCTTCCTCTTCTAATGTTATACTATATTAATCTAAATTATGTTTTACAAATCCTTCTTTAATAAAGCTTTTGTTCCTATTCATCCGAACTTGTGTCATAGTTTAATTTCAACACTCTAATGTAGAAATTAAAATTAAAATTTTATATATTTTAATTTTGACTATAATTTGTGATTTTATGTTAAAGCAAAAAAATAACATAACAGTGACATTCACATTTATAATAGAAATACGCTATGAATTGTTGTTTGCTAACATATAGTCAAGCTAACATGTCTATGAACTTAATAATTAATCACTATTTATGTTCTCGGAACTAATGTATTTCTATTATAGATGATTGATACCCCACTTTTGAGTTGTCTCCATGAAATGAAGATGAGCGAATATAAGCCAATAGAATGAGATTATAATATTAATGTACATCTTGGGTGATAAGTAGAACCCCTGGCCCAAGGAGCTCACCATAGACACAAAAATAGTTTAGTGATAGTCAATGGGCTATTATTAATTATGAACTATATGAATATTTTGAAATGTTTTTATTATTCAAATATTAGCCCCATCACATATTTGACAAATAGGAATCCACACACATAGTTTTGTAAATGTTGTACGAAAATAACAGAAGTGGACCTATAAAGAACTTTGATAGCCTAGCACTTAAGCTAAAAGTGTTGTGCAAAACACTAAGGGTAGAAGTGTAAAGGACATTTGAAGCAATAAGGCTGGCCAATGAAATAATAAATTCTTAAACATGTGCAATTATTAGTACTTGTCGATAGGCTAAGTACTATTGTGATACTTTTTAGAATTTATGCTAAGTTAACTAGTGATTAAATTTTTTGGTTTCTATGACTTAAAAATTAATTGATTTTAAAATTTGCTATCGAGCTAATATGCTACATAGCATAGATGCATGATTGTTAATATTATAATTTTAAGAAATTATTTTTCTAAGATTTGATTGGTTGAATTCGTTTAGCTCTTATATTGGCCGAGTGGATTGTAAAACTAATAATTTTTAAGAGTTAGATTTTATAAAGGTGAATATGATTCATTAACGTTTAATACTTTTAATGTAAATGATTTGGTTTAACCTTTTTATATTTTAATATTGTATTTTTCTATAATATAATATTTTTCATTCAATTAAAACTACTAAAATGATATATTTTTAATATTATATAATAGTTTAAGAAATACTATTATATATTATTATAAAATATTTTTTTTTCATATTGATATGTTTCTAATATAATATTATCAGATGACATATATATTAATAATTATATTTAAGAAATTTAAATTATAACTATAATTACTATCATCATAAAAAAATTATAATTATCAAAAAAAAATTATATATATATATATAGTGTAATAAATTTACTAAATTAAAATTATATTTATATAAAAGCTAAAAGCAAGTATTAAGCCATTATGTGGCACTTGTTAATACTCCAATGATAGAACATGACAAATAATGTAAGAAAAGTCATGTCTGGTAAATCAGCAACAAAAGCTTGACACTGAATTAAAGGAGGCATCTCCATCTAACATTGGAGCCCACATATATCCACACAAGATAGCAAAAAAGAAGCTTGTGCAAACAACGTTGAATGCCCATGCAAGTTGAGAAGTAAATGCATTGGTTGATGAGTCTAGTCTAAATAACATGGAAAAGCCCATGCAAATAATAAAAAAGGCCTAATGCGTATGTGAAAATGACAAGGAAGTTGCATAGGTATTAGCAACAAAGTCTACACAAAGGAACTAAAAGCTTACATTTAGTTTTGAAAGGCTAGCGTTGAGAGATTGAGAGGTCCCTACAATAACAATGAAGGCCTACATGACAACTAAAGCAAGCATACAAGTAAAATGCCTTGCTTACAAATGAGAAGAAACCTATGTGGAAGTGATCAAAGGCTTAAAAAACTCTGGCCATCTTTTAACCACCATTGATTAAATGACAATTTGGTTCATATTGGTGATCAATGGTAGGATTTAAGAAATGTCATTAAAGAAATTTTAGAAATTATTGTAGAGGAGAGGAATATTAAAAATTATATTTAATTTTCCTTGGTTATCTTGCATTTCGTTTTTCCAATTTTTTAGTTTTATATTTTCCTGTGTGGTGTGAAGTTGAATTCTTAAAAAATTATGTTGTTCTCTCATTCAAATGTTAAATTGAAATTTTGTAATTCGATTTATTATAGAATATTTAATGTCAATTTTAATAAGTCTTGTCATAAATGTTTTAAGCTATTTTAAAAGTTAAAATTCTTATTGAATCAAAGTTTCAAGTGGTTTGTAGTAGAGTATCTTAACCTCATATAAGTCTTTTAATCTTGTTTTATTGTCTATTCATATAGAATAATTGCGTCATGTACAATGATCTTAGAAAGATTAATCATTGATTTCAGATTATTCCAACTAATCTTCACTTCATTTAAGATGTATCTTACATAAATAAAGATAGGTACAAATTCATATACATAATTGATAATCATAATTATATTAAAGATAACTTTAATGAATTTTTCAATTTTAATTAACTAATTTATTAAACTATCTAATTAACAAGAAGATAGAATCATAATGATATTTTAAAAAAATCACACAGAACTGCTATTGCAATTAAAAGTTGAAAAAAAAAATTTAAACATCAATAAAATTAAACAAAAGAAAATTAATTGTTAATTCAACTTAATAGATATACAAGTTTATAAAGTCTAACTTGCTTTGCCACCCCAATGATCTATAATAAAAGGGGAAAAGTGAAAGGGCAAAACAAAAAGATAACAAGTTGCAGCTGTGTTTCCCTCATCTAAAAGAAAAAGGGCAAAAAGGGATGCAACTTGCACCTTCACATTTGAAAGATAAATAAAAGAGGATTTCCCTTACACAGGAATCATAAAGGATATAAAATTGGAATAAATACTTCAAAAACTTTCAAATAAATGCAACACTGAGATGTAGATTCAACCCCAACTTTTCAATAAGCGTGTTTACAAGTGTATGAGTGGAATTACTTTTATGAAGACATTTATTGTTTCATTGTATGTAATGAACAAGTCCCAAATATGATCTATTATTATCTCTTCGTTTGTGTATCAAAGTGGGAATTTTGAAATATTTGATGGCATCCATCAAACCTTAATCCACTTCTTAAAATTTTGTATAAAAAAGTTTCTAACCCTTTGTAGTGCATCTTTTTGCCAGTGTATCTTTTTGGTAGATATGTTGGAAAAGACATTTAGGTAAATGACAGAATGTTTTAAAAAATTAAAAATGGGCTAGTATGTGATTTTAAATAAATGTAAAATATATGTAATGAAATTTTTTTTATATATAGAAAAAGATCAACCGTTTTATTAACTTTTTGAATAACACTTATTAAATTTAATTTATTAAAAAAGTATAGGGAGATTTTTCTTTTATTATAGTTAAGACTAACAAAATGAACTCATCATTCATATATGGTAGCTAAATAATGGTTTATATTTTGTGTCAATATTATGTATAATAAATTTAATTAGTGTGAGAAATTGTATTTCTCTTATACAATTTATTTATTGTAGGAAATTGTATTCTACTTATACAAAAATATTAGTCATATACAACATGGTAAAATTATTCAACAAGAGATACACCTAAATAGATTTCACAAACTATTTATTTGCAAAAATACTACAACAATATTTAAATTGATATTTAACTATAAAATTATTATCCTAATCTTTGTAAGGATATATTTATCATTATTTAATGATTGCCATGTAAATACAAGGATTTTCTGTTAGAAAAATATATTTATAAGACTAAATTTGTGTGTGTAAAAGGTTATAAAAAAATGAAACTTTATCTTTAGATTTTCCTTGTGATTTTAATGTCATTCTTATGTCTGACAAAAAAAAATATTGACTCCTCTATTTTCAATTATTGACAATGAAAATGGCGTCTCTCCTTTCATAAACTTAATTCACTTCTTAAAATTGTAATAGAAATATATTTCTTGCTTCTTTTCTTATATTAAAAATTTATTAGTATAAATTTATATTATACAATTTTCCTATCCATTCAACTCTACATACTTTCTCCCTTTTGAACACTATCCTCCTCTTTCCCTAACCCCTTTTTTCCAAAGAAATCATAGATAAAAATATATATGCTCCTCATGCCAGATAGTTTTCTACATCTTATTTTTCCAATTTTGTGCTCTTTTTAAAAATAGTACCACATCCCTATCTTATAAGGGGACTTTCATCTCTTATATATAGAAAGTTTTTTATTTTTTTAATACCTTTTTTCTAATTATTGTAGATATTGTTATATTCTATTGAGGAAGTCATACTAATATATTTGAAATAATATGGTGAGATTCATTTGGGTATGCATTAGGCAACTTGATATAAAAATATGAATAAGTTATTAAGATTTTTATAAACATATGTAATTATAGAATCAAAGCATATAGAGCTATTAGTTGTTTTTCTTAAAAAAAATTAAAAAAATCTTTTTGAATAAAAAATAAAATTTCAATGTAGTACTACTAAAATTTTAGGAAAATTTAAAGAAGCCACCCTAAACCAAAATTAAATTATAATATTTTAGATAGAAGAATCACATCTTTTTTTCTTTTTTTAATAGGTAAAAAGCCATGAGACCCTAAATTGGGTTTATTTTAAGAAACCCATCTCAATTGGGTACCAAAGATTAGAGATAGATACATATCTTTGGTTTAGGCCTTACATAAATATCTTAGATAAATTTAGTCAGTTAGCACCTATTTTTTATTTCAAACTTTATAGCTTTACTCTTCATAATTCTTTGCGAGTATAACTTGAAAATTAAATTGTAATGCCCCGCCAAGGGATCCAAAAGAACTAACCTAAAGTTTCACTAAGTTTTCCAAACTTTTTTTTTTAAAGATAACATATAAAAACAATTATAAAACAACAAAAGCAATAACATACATTCATACATAAACAACACATAAACGGATTACATTCCTTAAGGATCGCATGACGTTGAATCACATTTAAATTTAAATAATACTAAATCCAATATATAACAAATCCATAATAAAGATTAGCTACAAGTTAAAATCTATTTAAATAATTAACAATTGTCCCTAAGGCCACTTGGAAATAATTAGAATGCACAATCATCTACTACACATGTCACAAGGTGTGAAAGGCTAAACAAATATACATCATAAAATAGATTACATCATCTCTTTAAGATCCATGAAACAAAATACATACAATAGGTATAACCATCCATCACAATACACAAAGATAGAATGAAAGGAAATGCAGAACAAGGAACTCTAGCCACAATATCAAATTGACGATCTTAATGGTAAAAGTAAATAGCACTACCACCCAACCTTGTGGTAACCCAAAAAGGCCCACTCCCACCATGCCGAGGAGATAGTTGCAAGTCCCAAATAGGATAAAAAACTCAAAAGGCAAATCCAACATCTATGTAATACTAAAATTGCCAATAACATATAAAATACTTAACAACTAGTAGTATTTTAATAATTAAAAAAAAACTATTTATAAAAATATATAATAATCAAAATTAAATTAAATTAAAATTTAAGTAAATTTAAATTTTAAATAATATAAAAATTTTAAAAATTTGTTTTATAAAACATAGTGCTTTAAAGGCCTATTGACCTGCTATATAAAGCAGTCATGTCGTGTCTAGCAAGCCTTGATACAATGGTAGTAGGTCCTGTGTAAGCAGTACTTGTTATCGTCGTAGCAAGATTGCTATGGTAGTCCCTCTACCATTGACAAGGACAATAGTGGGGGGTGGGGGTTTGGTGGCCCCACCCCCAACTAAATTTATTATTATATATATATGTGTATGTATGTATATTGTTTTATGAAAACAATAAGAATGAAATACACAGCCCCCCTCCCTCAAAAATAATTATTTATTTATTTATAAAAATGTAAAAAAATGCTCTAATAGGGAAAATCCAATAAACCAATTGATTTTTGCATTCTATAATTCAATTTCTTTTCAAAACCCTTTTTGATTAAAATACCCAACTGATTAAAATTCACAGAATGAGGGTTCTAAAACTCAATTTATTGAATACAAATAAATTTGATATGAATAACAATAATATTTACAATGAAAGATTCATCTTAAATAGAACTTTGAAAATAGATTTATAAAACACGAAGAAGACATGAATTTGAAGAACAAAATTCATTGTGTGAATAAACCACAAGATTCTAGTTGAATTTGATGCTAATACACAAATGCACGAAGCACATGAGAAATCTTCTTTCTTTTGAAACCCTTCTTTCTAAAAATCCCTTATCCAAAATCTCGGTCCCTGCAAAATGAGCTCTAGATCTCTGATAAAGAGTTCTCCCCTAAATTTGGGGATCTGATTATGCAATCACGCGAGGGAACTCATTGATCAAATTCTTTTTAATATTTTATTAACTTTTAAATATTCATGCACACTTTTTGCAATTTAAAATATCTTTATTAAATTAATTTCTCTTTCTCTCTTTAATTATTTATTAACTTAAGTAATAATAATATTTATCATTTATTTAAAAATGATCTCCTAAATATATTATTATTAAATTAAATTAATATTATTATGCTCTAAAATTAGAACTATAATTTTATCTTTAAATTTAATCTTTTTATTTATTTAATTTCTCAGTTAGTTAAATATAATTAAATATTGAAATTATCTTAATAATTTTCTTTTAAATTAAATAATTTAATATTCTTTTAATTTGATTTAATTAACAGAAAAAACACTATAGACCCACAAGATGAACCATGAAAACTCATCATAAAATACAACATACAAGATCAAACTCAAGGGTTATAATCACAAATTTATCTCATATGATGAATTTGGAAGGGTAAACATCTCAAATACTTGCCCTAGTTGTTAGGGCAAATGGTTTAAGGATAGGATTCAAACTTAAGAGTTATCTCCCCTCTCTTACCATTAAGATATTGCAATAGGGTACAATCATCTTGGCAATTCAAGGATGTTGATCCTCGGTACTTGCAATCTGCATAAAATCCATGCATGTATGAACACATATATTCTAAACTAAATAGGCAATGACAGGAACTGGTGCATCGTGTAGATCTATAGGTGACTACGACTCCCTTCCTCAACCACATCAAATATGTCAAACATAAAGAAAACATACACATACACCATACACATGCAAGTATGGGGTAAGTATCCATAGAACACACATTTAAATAATCCATCTAACTATCATCATCAAAATAATTAGAGTCACTATAAACAATCATCATTAAAGCATAATCATGCATACATGAAATAACTAGTACCAAAATAATATCATCATATAATTAACTGAGTATGAAACAATATTCAATAATCTAAAAATCAAACACCACTAACCATCAAACATAACATAAGCTGGCGTAAAAGAGTTTGGCAATAAGAATTGAAATGTAAACTAGGGGTAGGCACTACATAAACTTGGCTACAGTCAAGTTGTTGGAATGAAAAAATAGAACTTATCTCCTCTTAACTTAATTTTAAAATCAAATAGTATAAAAGGAAAAAATTTAGAATAACCAAAATTAGGTCACTTGTTAACATTAAACTTTCATGATATCATCTAAATTGATCAATCATAGAGGTTATATATGGACATTCAGAACCTATAAAAAGAAATTAACATGTTTATTTTGATTTTAAAAGTACTAAACTAATTTTTGCTTCAAGAGAAAGTGTTTAACTTATACTTATTGTATTATCTTGCCTTATTAGAATTTCTTCTCCATTTGCTTCTTTGTTTGCGAGATTATATTCTTCTTGATTACCTTCTCTATAGATATGTTTAATGAATTTTTGTTTGAATTGATCAATGATGGCTAAAGTATATTCAAGTTTTGAATTAAGGATCTAGTTTGGGGACTTTCTTTTTCTTAACACTGTTAGGATAATTTGTTAGTCTCCTTCAATAATTAATTTTATATTACCTATCTATCTACTTAGTGTCCAGCCTTCTATCAGGGCTTCTAAATCAACTTATTTAATATTAGGCATTACCCCTAAAGGTTTGACATGTTTAATTAGGCAAGATCTATTTTCTGAGCAAATAATACATTCTAAGCCTGTTAGACTTGGATTACCTCTAGAGTCTCCACCAAAATTTAATTTTTACCATCATGTAGGAGGATGTTCCAATTTACATTATTTCCTTTCTATCTTGTTGTATTTGGTGTATATCATTGGAGGGTTAATTAGTTTAAACTTATTTTTATGCATTTCTAAATCTCAGTCTAAAAATGAACCCTCCTCCTTATATGATTTTTTGATATTATTGTTAGCTACCTCAATGACACAAGCCTTGAATTTATTAAAAAAATAAATTTAGATCCATCTTTTCATTACAGAATAATCATTTATTCCTTTCTTTCCATAATTCCTATATGAGTACGGAATGGACTATTTTCCATAAATTACTATAAACCTTAGAACTACCATGTTTTGGCCAAATTTTCAAAAAAAAAAAAAAAATTATCAAGGAAAGTAGTTTGCCAATTTAATTTCTTACATAACCAATACCGACTATTCTTAGCAAAGGGACAATCATAAAGAAAGTGTTCAAATGTTTCAATTTTTCTTTTTTTTTTTGCAAAGTGGACATCTGGATGATTGTTGAAAATCCATCTTGGTGAACCTATCTATTTTTATAATTCTCTTTTGAAGAGAATCCCAAAGTAAGATGCATACTTTTGAAAGATATGTCGAATCCCCACATAGATTTAGAAGAAGTAAATTTATCCCATTGTTGGGAATTAATTAATTTTTCATACACCAGTTTGACTTTATAATTTCTATCTTTCGAGGCTCCCCAAATTAATTTATCTTTCCTATCTTTATGATTTGCCTAACTATATTTAAAAAAAATAATTTTAAGTGTACTTTTCTTGTGATGAAAGTGGAATTCTATCGAGGGTTTTCCATTTACATCCTCCATTCTGAATATCATTAATTTTAATTTCATAATCACTCGCACTCTTACCCCATAGAGATAATAGAGTATTTTTCATGTTTATAGGTAAATTTACACTATCCAAAGCTAGGAGAATATCTTAAGAATCTTCCCAAAATAAACCATCATGCCCTAAATTGATGTCCCAAGTTAAGCTATTAGCTTTTAACGGATGATAGTTTAACATAAAGTTCCAAATTTTCTTGAACCTTTTGGAGGATTTTAGTTCTAAACAAATACATTAGATTATTATTGTTTATATATTTATGATATGAAATTTTGGCCTATTTACTATTATATTTGTTAGTCTCAGATTGGTTTTGACAATTGAGTGTCCACACTAAACCAATTCTCAAGATGATGTCGAGTGTAATATAGAAGCTGAGCTATAGTGTGTGCCAAGCCAGAGAATTCAATAGGTGTCAAGTGAACTTCAGGTGCCAAGCGATCTTTAGGTGCTGAGCGAAGTTCAAGTGCTAAGTCACTATAGATGCCGAGCAGAGTATAGATGTTGAGTGAAACAAAATTTCTATAAGTGTTGAGAAAGATAGAATTTCTATAGAAGCTGAGTGAACAACATTTCTATATGAGTCGAGCATCAGCAACTAGTAAGTGTTGAGTAACACAGAATCAACATATGAGTTTGTACCTTCACAAACTTAGATGTAAACCATTTTTGAAGTCGACATGGGATGAATGTCGAAGGATCTTGAAGATAAGAAAGAATCTTTTGCATTACCTATGTAATCAACATGAAGCCAATAAGAAAAATGGAGAAGGCATGCAACCAATAGGAAAAGTGCAAGAAATGAGTGGGAAATGAAGATTTAATATTGATCATAGATTCATACCTAACCCTAAGTCTTCAAAATCCTTAAAAGGAGGACAAAACCCCATTATGAAATAGAGAGGATGTGCGAGAGTGAAGTGTATGGGTGAATTATAGTGAAGTCAAAAGGGTGAAAAGACTTAGTGAAGATCATAGAGAATCAAAAAATTGATATAAAAATTGCTTTACATGCTTTGGAAGAAGCTAGAGAAGAACTGAGAAAATTCTTAAAGAGAAGAAGAGAGATTGCCATAGCTAAGAATGACACATAGTACAAGGAGATTGACACCTCAAATATGTTTTCAAATAGAGATTCCAAAGAGTTTGATGTAGCAATAGCAGACCTGATGGAGAAGAATAGAGCTCAAGCAGAAGAAATCAGAACACTCAAGCTTGAATAAGAGTCACAAGCCATGATGCTTTGTAAAGTAATTAAACAGAAGAAAAGAGCCATTGAAGACAAGGTTGTGCTAGAAGAAGACAAGAGGAACCTTGCCAACAAACTAGAAGAAAAGTCAATTGAGCTTGCAAGAATTTCAAACATGCAGCTAGATACCCTGAGCAAGATGATGAATGCACATCATGAACTAAATGTCAAGGATATTGAGATCTCTACACTGAAGATACAAAATGAACAATTGTAAAATGACTTGAAAAGAGAGAAGGAGATTGCAGAGAGCTTCAACAAACCTAATGAGGCCATCAATTACTTTGTGCAGTTATTGAAATCACCAAGGGCTAGCAATGATACTTTAGGACTAGGATACATCAACATTGAACAAGGAGAGTCATCCAAGACTCTAGAAGAAAGGAGTAACAAAGGTAAGAACACTAAACCTACTTGTCATTTCTATGGTAAAAAGAAACATACTGCTAATGTGTGTAGGAGAAAGAATTCCCATTAGCATGACAAACCTAAGAATGCAAGTCATTTTCATAAGTGCAAAATGCAAGGTCATCAAGCACACAACTGCAGGACTAGGACTATTAGGACACCACATAGAGCTTTTGAGTGTAGATCAAAGCCTATGTGGACATCAAATCAAGTAGCAAGGGAAGGTAACCATGGTCATCACTACAATTAGGACTATAACACTAGGTATAGCTATCATTACTATCAAGAATATGGACACATTCCTAAAAATTGCATAAGGACACATTTCAGAGGGAACTACAGTATATGGTTGAGCCAAACCACATGTTTCAATTACTTAAAGACTGGTCATATCAATAGGAATTTCCCAACAAAGTCAAAGGCACCCAACTCAAAGAATGACAAAGGTAAAGAGAAGGTAGATGTTGAACACATCAAAGGAGAAATGAATAAGACATGGAAGAAGAAAGATGGGTGTAGCACATCAAATGAAGGGATCACTTCACTTAATAGGTCAATTGATCACACTTCATGAAACTAAGTAAAGAGAAGGCACGAGGGACTAATTTACAAATTTTTATCATACATCAGTTCCTAAAAAAGCAAGTACTGCAAAGAAGAGATCAACATGAACAAAGATGCAAAGTTAAAATTTCAAGATTTCACAAGTGTTGTCGAGTTGCCCTTAGATGCCAAGTAAAAATTCAGTACATTTCAAGTTGATTGTCAAGACTGTAGGAGTTGAATGATTAGTAGGAGCTGAGTTGGTAGAGGAAGCCAAGTGAAGAAGAAATTTTTAGTTAAAGTTGATTAGAGAATACTCCATCGGAAGTTGAGTGGTGGAGAGAAAATGGAAGCCGAGTAATGTAGAATCCTTCAAAAGTTGAGTGGATAGCTATAAATGCACTAAGCATTAAATGTGATGAAAATATGGTATATTATCATATTTTCAATGATTTTTCCTCATTGTGAACAAAGAGCAAAGACAAGAAAGAGTGCAGAGTGAGTTCAAAGAAAAGAATCTAGCATATAAGCAAATTTCAATAGTATTTTAGCACGATTTCATCGATCTTGAGGTATTTGTGTCTATGACAAGTTACGTAGTTTAATATTTTCTTCATGTTAAAACCCTAGAATTGTGAAAATGGTTTCTAGCTCTAGGAAAACTCAAGAGAAGAAACCTTTCGAAGTCCAGCTAGTGTCCAATTAGGTCAAACAACCTAATTTTTTGTCCAATACCGGAGGTAGCATATAAGAATGACCCAATTAGAGCCCTATCCATCATACCCCCTAAGGTTGTAATGGTTCAGGATGTAAGGAGATGCTATAGTTGTAAGATTAGAGCCATAGGTGACATGAAAATGAGGGAAGCCTATGAAAAATTGTGTGAAAATGGAGTGTTAAAGGATGAATATCAAATTGTTGAGAGGAAGGGTTTAACGTGTGCCCTAGAATTTCCCACCATTTTCAAAACTGAATGGATTAGACTAGTACTCAGCCAAATACATGATGGAAGCTTATGGTTGGAAGATGGCCCAATGAAAATCATGAAAAGAATTGTTCATATAATGACAAGGTATCCAACCCTAGATTGACCAAAGACCCTTAAGAGTGATTCTAAGGAGGCAATTGAGAAGAATATTGGTGCAAAGTAGAATAAGAGAGGGATGACAACTGATACCATCCAAGACCCTCTTGTTGATTTTGTTGTTAGGGTCATAGCACACAAATTCTACCAATCCAGCAGACTCAACAGTGTGCCTTGCATTGTACTGGATGTTGGTTATAAATTAGTGAAGAAGGATTATACCTATGATCTTGCAAAACTACAACTGCAACAGATTAATGAGAATCTAGCAGCTATTAGGAGAACCAAGAGAGCCCAATGCAAATTTGGTGCTATTTTGATATGTATATTCTTTTATGTTCAAAATGAATTTCCTTCTATTGGCAAAGTTGCATGGAAAACAAATAGGTCAATCATAACTCAAGTTAATGAATACATAGAGCAGATGGGAGCTAATTCTGAGACCTTAATGACTAGTTATTTTTAAGACTTTAAGAAGTCAATGAAGCAAAGGCTAAGAATTCTAGTGTCATTAGTAGAGAAATACGTAAATGATGTATATTTTCTTGTAGATATAGATTATACATACATTCAAGTTGCCCTACCAAGGGTGAGATGGTTAAGACCTCTTGGCTATGAAATAAATATAGATGAAGCATCAACAACAATAATTGCATTATTGGCAGAGGAAATAGACAAGGATGCACCATATTTTGGAACCTATGACATGGTGAGATCAAAAATGGATATGGAGTTAAACACTGCCTCCACTCTAAAAAAGAAACATAAACTTGTTAAGAAGTTGAAAGCCAAATTTGGGGAAGGCACTGCAGAAGCAGCAGAAGAAGAAGGTGAAGAAGTCAAAGAAGATGAAAAGGAACAAGGTCAAGGACCACTTTCCTTAACCCAAGTTATGGGAGAGGATGCAGATGAGGAGGAAGGTGCCGAGCAAAAAGTGTTAGAGTAAACAATTAATTAATTATTAATTATTTATTCTATTTACTTAAGCTTACTTAGGTTAATGCATTTATTTAATATTTAGTAATTAATAGTTGTAGTGATGAGTTGTTGACAACATGGGCATTTGTTCCCTTCTAGCATGTTCCACCTTTTTGTTGAAGAGTGCTTAGTTGTCAACCTTATCTTCTACCTCCTTCCAGCTTATTCTACAGGCTTCCTTGAGGCCTTTATAAACGGTCTCTCTCTCATTGTAAATTCATCCATTCACATAGTAATTTCATTTTTCCTATTGTGAAATATTTTCTCTTGCTTTGTTTCCTTCAAGCTCTTGCTCCTTAGGTTTCTCTTCGGCAAGCTTTTTGCACTGCAAGTGATCTTGGAAACTGTGGAGTTGGATTTTATCAACTCCTACATAGTATTAGAGCCTGCCTACTACTTCTTGGTCTAAAAGATTGTTGAAGCCATGATTCAGAGACACAAACCCTAGCTTGTTTGTGATTTTTTTCTTCAATAAGGACAAAGAGCATTTTTTCAATATTTGGAGAAAAAGGAGAAAGAGGATTTAACATAACATATTTGATATTTTTTGGGCTTTTTTCTTTATTTTTTGGAGGTGTGACGACAATGATTCAAAAAAAATAACTACAAAGGTGATTTTCAAATAGCGATATCTCTCTCATACAGACTCATTTTTTCAAGCAATATTTTTTGTTTTGGGGTAGGATTCCGTGATCTACACATTTGTGCAGGTGGTTTTAGATCTATATTCCTGAGTTTTTCTGCAACTTGCAATTCCCAATTTTTGCCACTTCAAATACTTAGTACAGGCTCATCTGGACACATTATCAAGTTCTATTTTTTTTGAAAGTGTATTTTTTTTGTCTACTTTCCAAATCTGAAATTTGATTATAGATTTTGTAGATAGAAATACTACTTTCAGAAATAGGCCCTAAATTGGCTATTGTAATCGCACTAAGTAAAGAGTGCCCAATTTATACATTGTGGGAGGGAGCATTTTTTTTTTTTTTTTGTAATTTACTTCATAATAGACCCTTCTACTCCCATCTTCTTCTTTCTCAATGGCAGATCCATCTATAACTCGTCTCACACTACACAATTATCACACCTGGAAGGCACAAATGACTAGGCTTCTCATGTCAAGGGGCTTATGGTCATGTCTTGATGAGAATCAACCTGTTCTTACATGCCCTTTTGAGGTTCTTCAACACAGGAATAAAATGGATGAGGCCATGGGATTGATTGCACTAAACATCTTAGATAGTCTACTATTTCACCTGGATGGTTTGACCACAACTCAGGCTTATTGGCTCAAATTTTAGACATTTTTTGGCACAGTGAATGAATTTTGGGCATTGTAGCTTGATGCAGAGTTAACTTATTTGACACTTGATAGCTTTCCCACCATTGAGGACTTCTTGCTAAAATTAAAATCTTTGCATACACTTTTGCAGGGATGTGGAAAAACCAAGATAGATTATGAGAGATCTTTTTTATACTCTCAAAGTTGAGTTGACAGTATCATATCTTCTCTTCTACTTTCTACTCCACTATAGATGCCTTAGGTGATAGACACAGGATGCCTTCATTTGAGATATTTTGTGATCGGTTAATTGATGAATAGTCCAAGATCAATCAGATGGATTCACTTTCAGGTTCACAATCACAAGCATTGCTTGTCAAGGATACACAAGAGTAGAAGTTGAAGCAAATATCAGATCCCTCTTCTACTGGTTCATCATCTTCTAAGAAGAAGGAGAAAAAGAATACTAAGACTCCTACCTATTCCTATTGTCAAAAAGGATCTCATGATGAGGCACTTTGTTTTCAGAAGAGATTTGATGGCTATGAGAAACAAATTGCAGATTTGCAAGCTCTTCTTCAAAAAAACATTGTTTCTTCTCCATCCTCTTGTACCTCACAAGGTTTTTTCTTTCAATCTTCTACCACATCTTTTCCATCTACATTGGATCTTGGAAAGGATCATGCATTATAGGCTACCATTGCATCTCAAGGTGTCTTCTCTACTCTTGAGGCTTCTCCTATTCCTCATATTGTCATGGGGAATAACACTGCACTACCAGTCTGTGGGAAAGGTTTAGTTCACATCCAAGATGGTATATTCAATAATGTATTGTATGTTTCATCTTTGTCTGCCAACCTTCTCTCAATTTCTTAGATTACACGCAGTAGATCAGGGAATATAGTTGAGTTTATTGTTGATTTAGTCTTCATTTGAGATCGTGCTACAGGAGGTCTTATTGCTACAAGGGCAGTTGATCTTTCCACTCATCTCTACACCTTCTCACACTTTGGTCCACCATCTCCATTATCGGAGCACACCTCTTCTCTCTCATAGGAACATCATGTGGTGCAGCTAGGATACTTGAACCTTTGTATTGTTCCTAAGATCCCTATTTTGACTTCCACACCACATCCAGTTGGGGTCTTTTCTCTTCAACAAGATTCTTCTTCTTCTGCTTTGCCTAATCCTCCAGCTCCATTCATCGAGCCTCTAGGTGCACCTATTGCAGACATTCATGATAGTATCATCACATATGCCTTGGGGATTCCCTTTCAGGATCCTCATATTTTCTCCTTTGAGCATTGGATAGGCCTTCCTCTCATTGAAGGGTTACCTTGTTTTGTTCCCTTATTTACACTGCATTGGAGTTTCATTGGTTCGATCATTTTTACAGGAGCTCCATCATTTTGACGGGGCTTTGGTGACTATTCTCATGGGGGGGCTATTGTACTTATGATTTTGAGAGAGTTTCTTAAAACATTTCTCGGTGGAAGTTGTCCTTGGGGGGTGTTGTTGAGGCCTTCCTTCCTTCCTTCACTTCATTTTTTTTTCAGCATGTTTTTTATCTCTTTTTGGGGGAGGGTTTTTCCCATGAGGTTTTCCCTCTTTCCCCATTTTCAAAGGTTGCATTTCTTTCCATTGTACATGGGTACCTAACATGGCCTTGTTGCCAGGACCTATTCTAAATTTTCTCTTAGTTTTTTGTGAGCTTAAGGCATTCCCCTTAGTTGCACTTAAGGTGGGGTGTTAGAGTAAATAATTAATTAATTATTAATTATTTATTCTATTTACTTAAGTTTACTTAGGTTAATGCATTTATTTAATATTTAGTAGTTAATAGTTGTAGTGATGAGTTGTTGACAACACAGAAGTTTGTTCCCTTCTAGCATGTTCCACCTTTTTGTTGAAGAGTGCTTAGTTGTCAACCTTATCTTCTACCTCCTTCTAGCTTGTTCTACAAGCTTCCTTGAGGCCTTTATAAGCGGTTTCTCTCTCATTGTAAATTTATCCATTCACATAGTAATTTCATTTTTCCTATTGTGAAATATTTTCTCTTGCTTTGTTTCCTTCAAGCTCTTGTTCCTTAGGTTTCTCTTCGGCAAGCTATTTGCACTATAGGGTGATCTTGGCAACTGCGGAGTTGGATTTCATCAACTCCTACAAGAAGCACCCAAGGCTAAGATAAAGAAAAGGAAAGCTCAAAAATAACTAGCTACATAGCCCAAGGGAAAGAAGAAAGCTACAAAACCAAGTCCAACCAAGCCAACTAAATTGATACCAGGGCTACAACTCAGGTAGCAAAAGAGTAGGAGAAACAAAAGGCAATAAAACAAGGAGGACCTACAAAGTAGAAGAAAAGAAGAAGGTATGTTGCACCTCCTAAATCAGACGAAGAAAGGACAAAGTCTGATGAAGAGCAATTCAGATTGGTAAGACGTTCTATCACATCTAAATTGGAAAGCATTTGTAATAACATTAGAGACAATGCTGATTTAACTAGTCTAAAGACCATTGATTTCAATAAGTTGTCAAAGGAACAACAAAACATAGTGGAAGAGTCCATCTACACTATGATGGCTAAGTTCAAGACCACCCCACTTGAACTAGATAATTCAATGCCTAAGGAGCTAAGCTCATTAGTTGAGAATAAATGGCATTGTTGTCTCAAAATGGAGAAAGAAACAAGGGAGTCAACATTGGCTCGAGTAATGCCAGACCTTACTAAAGGCCAAATAACAAAGGCTAGCAAAAAGCATAGGAGAAAATTTGCACCCAAATATAGAGCCTTCATAATTTTACAAAACCAAATAGAAGATGTTGTCCAAAAATCCACACAAATGTTGAAATTAATATATGGTTTGACAACTGTGAAGGAAGAACAGGAAGACCCTTTTCAAGAAAGAAATGATGAAGAAGAAGAAAATGGGAAAGATGAAGAAGGAGAGAAAGAAAAATAAGAAGAAATAGTGGCAAAGACACATGGTGAAGAACATCAATCCTTTAACTGCAGAGGATCTCAAAAAGATCCTTTACCAAACTACACTACAATCACAACTATGTACAAATCCAGCTTTGGTGAGTGTTGATGAATTGCAAAAGGCTATAGCAAAAATCACTAGGGAGAAGGTGAATACACAAGAACCACCTACACAACCTTCCATAGCTATAGAAAATCAACCCAAAGAGCAAGAAACATAGGATAAAATTGCTAAGGTTGATAATACAGTAATAGTCACAACAATTGTCGAGGAGCCAAGAAAGGAACAAATAGGGCAAGACGTTCCTACTACACAAAGTCAAGGTGCACCTCCTTGGATCATCATTATTGATCAAGGCAGTAGAGAAGAGGAGAAATAAGAGGAGATAACCCCTAAAGAAAAGGAGCAGGAGGCAATACAAAAATTAGAAAACTTGCCTACCTTGGGGACTCCTAATAAGAAGCCAAACAATGATGTAGTACCATTGTGGATTTCAGCACCAGGCTTGAGCACCACCAAGTTTGCAAGGGTACTTCACTATGGAGACCCTGCACTTGATGATGAAATAGTCATACCCAATTATGACTCAAAAACAATGAACCTATAATAGATAAATGAAGTGCAAGAGGCACTAGAGAGAAGGAAGAGACAAGAGATACTCAAAAATGAGTATAGGCAAAAGCAAGCACTTGCGGAAATTACAAATATATTTCTTGATACTTTCAACCTGCAAGTACCTGATGAAACCCAACCCATTATGGAGCAATTGTCCAACATAGTGGACCAGGTATAGAATAAGGACCTTGACACTAATGTTAAATTATTCGACTGGTTGGAAAATAATTTTCAGATGAAAGTGAATGAGAAAATATCAAGTGAAATAACACTTTCACAAGTTGAATTGGCTAAGAAGGTTGAAAAGGAAAAAACAATAATTGGGAATGTATTCTCATTGTACTCCAAGTTGTGTGATTCATCATATTTCACACAAGAAACTAGCCAAAGGATACTGAGCTTGGAATGAAATATCAAGATTTCTAGCACTCAACTACCCAAAGATCCAACTCAGAGGGAGAAGCATTTTGTAGCTACACTTCACACACAAAAAGAGTTAGCTATATTGATAGCAGAAGAGGTCAATATCAAGGCCAAATTGATGTAGATTCAATCTTTCATCACCCCACATTTGGAAGTACTTCATAACGAACATACCTATGAAGAAAATGTTCTAAAGAAAGATCCTAATCTTTCTACTTTAGAAGGCCTTATACATGTTGCAGTAGAGACAACCATCCAGCACAAGTCATTGGAAATTGCTTTAGATAATTGGGATTCTTCTTTCAAAATGATTATGGAGGTAAATAAAACATTTTTAGCAAAATATTCTATTCATTCTTAGGACCCTTTGACATAAGTGTCAAAAAGGGGGGGATAAGCATTGTGTAAATAAAAAGGGGGAGATAATTCATATAATAAAGGGGAGATATAATATTTTTGGGGAGATGTGAATAAGAATGGTTACATAATACATTCTTTGATGGAAGTAATAAAGAATATCCAAAGGGGGAGACATTCAAATTCACATTTTGAAGAAGTAATAAAGCCAAAAGGATACAAAATTGCAAGAAGATGTGAAAAAGGGAAACAAATACAGAGTACAGGAAGCAAAAATAGGGCACACAGATATAGAAACAAAGGTAGAAAAGGCAAAGAATATCAAATACATCAGCATGAGGCACATTTAGCACAAGAATTTGGTTACAGGAATGGAAATGACATATCAGCTCAACGAGAGTTACAAGATTTTGAGGTATATAAAATTTTTGAACAATTTTTTGAAGTTTTGTACATATCTCAAACCAAATATGTAGTATACTCATAGAGATCAAATTCATAATGTTTAAGTTAAGTATTTTTGCTACTCATGTCAAAGGGGGAGATTGTTAGTCTCAGATTGGTTTTGACAATTGAGTGTCAACACACTTAACCAATTCTCAAGATGATGTCGAGTGTAATACAAAAGCCAAGCTACAATTTGTGCCGAGCCAAAGAATTCAATAGGTGTTGAGTGAACTTCAAGTGCTGAGCGATCTTTTGGTGCCGAGTGAAGTTTAAGTGTTGAGTCACTATAGATGTCGAGAAAAGTATAGATGCTAAGTGAAAAAAAAATTCTATAAGTGCCAAGAAAGATAGAATTTCTATAGGAGCCGAGTGATACAAAATTTTTATATGTGCTGAGCATTAGCAACTAGTAAGTGCCAAGTAACACAGAATCAACATACGAGTTTGTGCCTTCACAAACTCAGATGTAAACCATTTTTGAAGCCGACATGGGATGAATCTTGAAGGATCTTGAGGATAAGAATGAATCATTTGTATTACCTATGTAATCAGCATGCAACCAATAAGAAAATGGAGAAGGCATGCAACCAATAGGAAAAGTGCAAGAAATGATTGAGAAATGAAGATTTAATATTGATCGTAGATTTATATCTAACCCTAAGTCTTAGAAATTCTTAAAAGGAGGACAAAACCCCATTATACAAGAAAGAGGATGCACAAGAGAGAAGTGTATGGGTGAATTATAGTGAAGTGCAGAAGGGTGAAAAGACTTAATACAGAATAAAGCAGCATTGTAGAATCCAGTTGATTAGGAACAGAGCATCAGAACTTCAAAGAATGACATATTAGATCAAGTAAGGATTAGAGTAGACAAAGTAGAACAAGGATCTATAATCAGCAATAGAGGATTACAAGTTATTAGGTCAAAACTTTCTAATACTCTCTAGCAATTGTATTAGATATGGAAATCTTATGGACTTAGGTTGGCCTAGTAGCCATTTGTAAATCCTTTAACAAGGTGGCATTCCAAGTGAATGTACAAAAGTCCTTTAACCAAGCCTACATTTAGTAGGGTAGTTAAATCCTTTAACCAAGTCACTTTTAATAGGGTGTAAAGTTTTTAACAGGATGGGCCTTTAATATGGGCCTTTAATAGGGCAGACCATTGGAAGTGGTCAAACATTGTAACCTTGAACAATTACATATTGTTGTAGTGATATTTTGTGGGTGTCATCCCCACCCTAGTTTTACCTTCTCATTTTAGAGGGTTTTTGGGTTACCAAATTTGTGTTATCTAATTTCATGCATGTCTTTTACTTTTATGCTTTTTAGATGAATTGGATGCATGTGAATATTTTTAGCTAAAAGGTTTTGAAAAGGTTAAAGTTAAGTTACTTCTGATTCACCCCTTGGCTCCCTCTCAGAAGTAAATCTTCCCACTTGTAAATTCCAACAATATTCTTTAAACATTCTCCATATAAGTTTTTCCCCTATTGCCTCATTTTGCCAACTCAAATTTTTTATGCATAGGCCTCCAAAATCTTTAGGTCTACATATATTATTTCATTTTATCAAATCTTTTTTCTTCTTATCTTCAGTTCCTAGCCAAAAGAAGTTTTTAGGTTTAGAATTTATTTTTATTTTTAAATCTTTAGGTAGGGGAAGACATGACATATGATATGTGGGGATGGTCGATAGCACTACTTTGGTCATAGCAGAAGACTCACATCTTCTTGTAACATATTTTGTAACTTTTCTTAAAGCAAACAATTAAGTATTTTTTCCAAAAATATTTTAACAATATAAAAATGCCTATGTCTAATCGTCATAACTTTGTAAAAAGTGTATGAAATTCATTTTTTATCTTATATTATCCAAAGCATAGAACGTGGTGGATGTTTTAGATTTGAAAATGTGACACTATTTAAAATTTATAAATATTATTTAATAAATCTAACAATTGAGATGTTAGTTGTAATCAAATTAAGAAAATCAATAATAAGTATTTAGTAAATGAAAATAATACATAATCTATATTTAATGAAAAACCAAGAATCTCCTTAAAAGAAATATTATTTATTTCATTATTTTTTTGTTAAAAAATATTTAGCCATAAGGGTGAAGTTTGAAAACCATGGAAATCCTCTAAACATAGATAGACATGTACATATATCATAATATATAATATTATTTATTGACATATTGATATCATGTATAATATATGTATATGTATGTGTATGTATGTATGTGTATATCTATCTATATGTACATGTATGTGTATATGTATATATGTATGTATATGCATATATATACACACACACATATATACATACATATACATAGATACACATATGTATATGTATGTATGTATATATATGTATATATATGTATATATATACATATATATATGTGTGTGTGTGTGTGTGTGTATACATATATATGTATGTATACATATATATATATGTGTGTGTGTGTGTGTGTGTGTGTGTGTGTGTGTGTGCATATATAGATATATATAGATATATATACATACGTACATATATTGTGTATAATTTGAGGAATATTTTGTATCCACCTTTATGTGATTTCTATAGTAAGACCTTACATGACACTTAAAGGATACCTAATTTCAAATGTGGGTCCTCTATTCTTTTTATCTTGGGGAAAATCAAGGTTATCGCTTATTTTTAAGCATACCTCTAGTTTTCTTCCAATCCCATAATTCATTTCATTAGTCAAGCCCTATATCCTTTTTGTGGCATTTGTGACTTGTCTTAACCCAAGAATTAGTTGTATTTGAAAATTTCATAACTTTTCACCTGTACTAAAACCTTGCCAAAATTTTTGTTCACTCTCTAGGGTATAAATTCTACCTACGTTCTAAAGGATTATGGCCCAAATTTGGACTAGGGCCCTATGCTATCATGAAAAAAATTGATCATGTTGGCATCTTGGATAATTTTGAATTCTAAAATGATGGATTATTTATAAAAACCCCAGCTTCCCTCATCTTAAATCTATTATTATTCATTTATAATCCATTAACCATTTTTGTAAGGTTATTATCTAGATCAACATATCAAGTGTATGAAAATAAATCAACTTTAAAATCCATAATTTATTAAGTCTATGTATTCAAGATCTAGTAGTTTTAAATCAAGTACTAAAAGTGTTTCCTTCCATAGATCTATGTCATTTCCCTATTATAGGACATGAAAATAAGTTTTCTATCAAAGAATAAGATGTGCATTTATCTACTTCTACTCAAGTCTTGTCCTTCTTCTTCTCAATCAAGCATTGTGCCGAATTAAAACATTTATTCCATGAGGCTTTGTCGTTTAGTATTTCCTTTTAGAATTTTTTGTTTAGTCAAATGTTTTGAGTCAACATATATGATCACATTCAAATAATTCTTCTTCTTTTGAAGGTATGATATATTGATATACTTCATTTTCTAGATCTATCATCTTCTACATGACAACACAAGTCCTATTATTTTGTTATATTTCAAGGTTTATTCATAAACAAATATTGGACTAAGAGAAATCATTCTATTCTAGATTATTCCTATTTTATTATGTGTAGGAAATAATTTTAAAAATTATACAAAAAGAATATAGAAAGATTGAAAACTATTAGGGAATCCCTAAAATGTGAGATTGCAAGCTAGGGTACAAATTGTGTTTCAAAATTTGTAAATGTATGTAGAATTTTAGTGTGTTAGGAATATAAATATTAAATAAATTAAATATTCACAACATTTAATATTGTACAAAAAACAAGAAATAAACAATCCAATAAAGGCCTAAGAGATGCAAAATATCCTTAAACCAATGATGAAGCTTCGTCCTTACCTTGTGGATTTGTCCAAGAGATTGGATGCATGTCCAATAAATATTAAAGCTTCCATTTATGTATAGTAATGATTTTGAAATAAATTTTCCATTATGAGGGTATGTTAGTGAATTCCAGCTCTTTATTTGGTATAGTTACTTTGCATAAAAATTGGATGGATTTGAGGAAAATGAGAGTTGAATTATAGGAAAATGGGAGATGGAATGAACAGTCAAGATGAAAAGGTGAAGAGTGGATATGATACACTTGAGAGAGAGAACATGGATTTTCTTTTCTCAAATAGCTTTGATTGTGACACGTATGACAAGGAGAGAGTCTAGGAAAGATGGAGGAATGTGACCATTTTTGGGTGTATAAGAGGGGAAAAAGATGTTAGAGGTGTAAGGAATTTGTAAGGGATGTGTAAGTGAATTTAAGGAGATCATAAATGTTCTTGGTTGGTGAGTGGGAGGATGTGACTTGAGGGTTGATTTGGGTTGGGGTAGAATTTCTTAATCCTCATGATTAAGGTTGTCCAAATGTTTAGTGTTGGAATAGGTTTAGAATAGGAGGTCATTAGGGTAAAAGTGGGAGATTATGGAGAATAAAAATGGAATATGACTTAATTAACCAAGTCTGATTAACTAAATATGAAGGTTAGCATGTATGAATGGGTTGGATTTCTCATCTAAACCAAGTATTAAGGGTTATATCAAATTAAAGTTGGTATCCATATGCTCTAATTGGTTAAATGAGAATTATTTAATCAAAAAGAAATTTGGATGTAAATTTAAATAGATTATGTATTTATTCTTATTAGTAGAAGAATAGGGGTTCCATTAATTATGAGACTATGGGTTTTCAATGAATAATTAATTAGACTATAGCTAATTAATTGAATTAATTAACTATGGGATAAATTTATTTACTAAATAATAAATATCTAATTAACAATATCCTAGAAGATAAATAAATAGGATTACTAATTTTTTTAATCAAATATAGGTGTCTGTGTTTCAACCCTCTTCGACATATTTTAAGGATAATGTTATTTCAAAGATATTTAAAATAATAGAAGACTCAATGAATTTTAGAAACAACAAAGTTTCTTTAGATTGAAAGAGAGATGGATTAGATACAATAGTTGATGCCCCATAGAGAAGGCAATGGGGAGAGAAAATGCAACCTAGTCACATCTCAAAAGAGAGAAAATGCATTGACGGGAAAGAGAGAGGAAAAGGGCTAGAAAGTGTTATTGTTGTGATTAGGTTACACAAATAATTGCCTAGAGAAAAGAGGGTCAATAGGCCATCAAAATAAAGTACTTGGTGGGGGCGGGGGGGTGGCTTGTCCCTTATAAAAGTCAAGATGGATAGAAGGATCCTTATTTGTACACATTTTAATTAGGAGCACATAGAAGAGAGAGATAACATGAGACTTTAAGAGGGATGACACAAAGAGGGAGACTAGGGAACTAGATGGATATTGTGAGAAGCATGAGGCAAAATTGGGCAAAAGATAAAAAGGTGGGATTGAGAAATATATTTTTTATTTAATATATGTTTTATCCATTTTTTTCATAATCCCACTATTGTCACAAAGCTATAGTGAGTACATGGGGGTTGAATTGGTACAAATTTTTAAACTAGTTAATTGAGCTATCTTGTTGATGAGTTGAGCTACTCATTGTTTAAGAAACAAAAAAAAGTAACACTAAAAAAAAAAAAAAAATCACACAAGAAAGCAAGCATCAATGAAATATGATTTTTTTACATCAAAACCCTTGATTAGAGGATGAAAAACATGATGGGAGCAATACACTCATTATCCTTTTTCTATAGACAAAATATTGCCCAATTAGCTCAACTACAAATATTATTTTTACAAAAACATGCAGTTATGAATGTTGGTAAATTGTGAGGATTACAAAAGCCTATTTAGACTACCTTATGAGAGGATATACAACATTCCATCTAGGAAGTAATTGGTTAAAGAATTTATAACTTCTTATAATGAAGCATTCCTACTTAAGAACTTACAAAATAGATGAAATGAAAAGAGAGAAAACATTGTTCTAATGAGTGGCACAACTTGCCTTGTAAATCTATTCTATGTATCTTGAAGATCACTTGATATTATCTGTTGGAAATATAAGAGTAACTAAGAGGGAGAGGGGTGAATCAGTTACTAATAAAATAAATACCAGATCCCTTAGATGTCAATTAAAATCCAAACTAATAAAATAGATTATTGCTAATACTTGGTGAACATATAGAAATTGTTGTAACTTGGTAAATGCAAAGTGTCTTTTAACTTAGTAGATCTTAAGATTTTATTAGTAATCACTTGTAAGCATGAAAGAAATAACATGAACACATGAGACACCAAGATTTAATGTGAAACCCAATTTGGAAAAAACCACCAATGTAACTAGTTACTATTTTTCACTCTTTTGAAGTGAGCCCTATTAGGAGCCAACCCTATTAAAGGTTACAAAACACACTATTAGGTGTGACCCTATTAAAGGATTTAATCACCCTATTAGGAGTGGCCTTGCAATTTTTTTTGAAAAAATTCAATGGAATTGCCACCTTGTTAGAGGATTTACAAATGGATATTAAAATAATTATGTTAAGAGATTTTAGATCACTACTACAATGGTTAGAAAGTAACAATGAAATGACCTAATTATGATGCAACTAAATTTCTAATTACAGATCTTTGTTCTAATTCATACTTGATCCTTCCTGATCGAATAATACTTTTCCGCTCCACTAGGATACCTGCTTATCCTTCAATTTCGGTTTCATTCTTCTTATCTTTTTCATTCAACTTGCATATCACCACACTGAAATCACAACTTGACCTTTTGCTTATATCTTTCAGATTGTCAAGTTAGCACAAATACAAATTAGAATAACCAATATTCATCACCTCAGTTGACTAGAATCAATAGGTAAAATAATTAAGCTTTACATGCCAAAACCAAAAAATCTTTTGGTAGTCGACCTAGCTCGACAGAAACTAATTTTGAAGCAATTTCCTATATTAACCAACAGAAGATTGGTTAACACTAACTCTGATCAACTTTCCCTTTGTTAACCAAGTAAGCTCGGTTAACACTCTTTCTACATAACTTTTTTCAATGTGCAAGTGAGCTTGATAGATACTACCTTCTGCACAGAGTAAACTTAGGAACGCTCGGTAGACTAGAAAAACTGTCTTCATTTACCAAGCGAGCTTGACATGCACTATCTATCAACTAACATGACATTTGTGTAACATCAAGGATAACACACAATTAATCAATTGTATCCAACAATCTCCCTCTTTGGCAGTGATGCCAACACACCATGTCATAGCACAATGAAATTTTGAGAACAAGACTCCCTTTGTTAGAAAGTTTCTCCCTCTTTGATTTTATACAAAAAACTTCTCTTATAGTATTCTCCCTCTATGAAGGAACTACTTAACTTTTCTCTTTACAAAAAATTAGATAAGATATGATAGTAAACTTCTCCCTTCTTTGACAACACATGCCAAAGACCATTCTAATTAGTATCAATATACCTTGAGTAAAAATTCACCTACAATATGTCCTTGCCAATACAACATCAACTGATTGATCTTCAATTTATTTCTTATTGATGCATCATTAAAATTTATTTAGTGAGCTTCAGATAGGGGAATGACCCCGGGCTTACCTCTTAGATACAAAAATGCATCCTTAGGTAATGGCTTTGTGAATATATCTGCAAATTTTTTTTTTGTATGCACATATTCCAATCTGATTTCTATATCCTATACTAATTCCCTTATAAAGTGATATTTTATTAACAATGTGTTTTGTTTTGAAATGCATTAGTATATTCTTGGATATGTTGATTGCACTAATGTTATCACAATACATCACTATTGGCTCTTTGATTTCAACCTTCATTCCTTCCAACAACTGTTTGAACCAAACAATGTTAGAGCAATTTACTACTGCTGCTACATATTCTGCTTTTGTTGTGGAATGAGATGTGAAATTTTGCTTCTTGCTTGTCCAAGATACTAGCCTTTTACCAACAAAGAATGTTCCAACACTAGTGCTTTTTCTGTGATCAAGATTTCCTACCCAATTAGCATTAGTAAATACTTTTAAGTCAAGGTTGCCTCCAAGTTTGTACCATAAGTCATAGTCTTCAGTACCTTTCAGGTATCTCAAGATTTTTTTTATTGCCATCATGTGTTTTTCTCTGAGTTTAGCTGAGAATCTTGCCACTATCCCAACTGCTAAGGCAATATTAGGCCTTGTATGTAAAACACACTATAATTTCTCAATTATTGATCTGTATAAGGTCTGATCTACTTCTTTGGAATCATCATCTTTGGTAAGCTTAAGTCCAAGACACATGGGGGTTCCAACTAGTTTTGAATCTTCCATTCCAAATTTTTTGAGTATCTCTTTGATATACCTAGATTGAGTGATATAGATACCATTTTATTTTTTTTGTATCTACAATCCAACAAAGAATTTTATTTCACCAAACATGGACATTTCAAATTCTTTATTCATTTGTTCTAAAAATGCTTTGCACAAGTCATCATTTCATATAAATAGAGTATCATCTACAAATATTTCTACCAATACAATCTTCTTATCTAATCCTTCTTTGATGTATAAGTTGCTATTATCATTTGTTCTTTGAAAACCAATTTGTATCAAATAGTTATGTAGTCTTTCATACTAGGCTCTAGGAGCTTGTTTCATACCATATAACACTTGTGTAATTTGCAAACCATCTCCCTTTTCTTTGGATCAACAAAAGCTTCTGGCTGTTCAATGTAGACTTCCTCATCAAGAATTCCATTTAAGAATGCAGACTTGACATCTATCTGATATACTTTGAATCCTTTGTGAGTTACATAAGCCAGTAAACTCCTAACACCTTCTAATCTTGTGACAATGGAAAAATTTTCACCATAATCAATACCTTCTTCTTGAGAATAGCCTTTACATACCAACCTTGCTTTGTTTCTTAACACTTTTCCATCTTCATTCAGCTTATTTTAGAATATCCATTTTGTACCTATTACATTTTTATCTTTGGGCCTAGGTACAAGAGTTCCAGTTTTATTCCTTTCTATCTATTATATTTCTTCATTCATAGCCTCAATCTAACTTTCATTTTCCAATGCATCATTGACACTTCTAGGTTCAAATTCAACAAGTAAACATGTACCTTTTAGTTTTCTTCTTGTCATTCTTCAATCTAATTTTTCTCCAATGATATGATTAGGTGTATGATGCCTTTTGACAAATTTAGCCAATGCAAGTTCTTTGACTTTTGAATGAATTACACTGTCTTCATTTTGAATCTCAACTTCTAGTTTGGGTCCTCCTATCTATGGCTCAGGTTCTTCAGAATCAATATGCAATAACTTGGTAGCCTTTGAATGTGACTTGTGTCTTTGTCACTTGGTCTACACTTCATGCAACTCAGAAACTGATGGAGATTTGGATAGCTCGAGAGATGAAGTATCTTTTTTGTCAAATGTGTTTGGAAATGTATCATGTTCATAGTATAAAAATCTTTTGTAATCTTCTAGCTCCTTTTTACTTTCTTCTTCAATCTTTTCTGCAAACTAATCAATTCTCACATGTGCACTTTCTATGATCTTGTGAGTGGATAAATTTAGACATTTGTATGCTCTACTTTTGCAGAAATATCTAGAAATATACCTTCATCACCTTTTACATCAAATTTTCCTTTTCTAGATTCTTTCAAGATATAACATTTGCTACCAAATACTATTAAGTAACTTACATTGGGTCTGTAGCCATACCATATTTCATAGGGAGTTTGTTTGAGTCCTTTTTCAATTGAACTTAGTTCAAAGTACGAACTGCAGTGCTGATAGCTTGCTTCCACTATTTGATAGCAACATTCTTCTCAATCATTAGTGTTCTTGCACAATCCATGATAAAGTTGTTTCTTCTTTCAGCTATTCCATTCTGCTTACGAGTATAAGGGTTGATACTTATCTTTTGATTCCTTTTTTAATACAAAAATTGTTGAATTCATTTGAAATGAATTCACCACCTCTATCTGATCTTAAGAATTTTAATCTTTTTCCAATTTATTTTTCTACTCTATCCAGATACCATTTGAGTTTCTCAAAAGCTTCTATTTTTTCTTTTAGATACATGACAGTCATCATTCTAGAATAATCATCAACAAAAAGAATGAAAAAAATTTCTCCACTATAGGTTTCTATTCCAATGGGTCTACACAAATTAGTATGCACAATTTCCAAGATATCTTTTGACTGATAGTTTTTGTTTTTAAAACTAGTCTTTCCCATTTTACCAATTTGGCAATTTTTGTATAATCCAACATTAGGTTTCTTCAAATTAGGAAGACCTCTTGCTCTTCTGAGTTTTCTAATCTTGATGATATTATCAAAGTTTACATAACATAATCTTCTATGCTATAGCCAACTTTCTTCTACTTGAACAATGAAACATGAACAATCACTAAGATCAAGATAAAATAGGTTATCTTTTGTTTGCTTGCTTGATCCAATCAAATTTCCTTGGTTATCCAATAGTCTTGCCTTTTAATTCATGAATTCTACCTTGAATCCAATGTTGTTCAATTGTGTCACACTTAGTAAATTATGTTTTAGTCCTTTAACTTGATAGGCATTGTCACATACAAGTTCATTGGTTAATGAGATATGACCTTTTCTTTTTATGCAACAAGGTGCATTATTTCCAAACCTTACACTACCTCCATCATAGTGTTCAAAATGTTCAAACTTAGTTTTGTCTCTAGTCATATGGTGAGAGCATCCACTATCTATGATCCATGTGCCATTTTTGCTAACATTAGAGACAAATTCCATCTTATGTCTTTCATCATCATATTCATCCTTTACATCAATATACACTATTTCATCTTCATTGTTATCAGAATCTTTAGCCATAAAGAAAGTTTTATTATCTTTTTCTTTGTAGGATTTGTGACCTTTGAATTGCTTCTTACCTTTGTACTTGTGGCTTTTCTTCTCTTCCTTTCCTTCTTTGTTTGGACGCCTAGCAATAATATGACCAATTTTTTCACAAGAAAAATATATTAGAGGGATTTTACCTTTGTACTTTCCTCTGTTCTTGGAATATTTCTTTGCAAGTAGAGCTTCAAAACTTTCAAGATCACAATCTAAACTTTCTTTAGTTTTCTCTTTACTTTCTAATTGATTATCTTTTAATTTATTGTCCTTTCCTTTGAGTGAGACTTTAGCTTCAAATACAGATTCAATATTCTTGGAAGCAAGAACATAGTTGTCAAAATTGTCTAGTTCAAAAGTTATCAATCTTCCTACTAGGGCATCCAAACTTATCTTGTTATTTGAATCACATCTCTTTTCTTGAATGGAAGACACTCTAATTGCATAGATGTGAAGCAAAGTTCTAAATACTTTATTTACAACAGTTTCTTCTTTGATTTCTCCTCCAAATGCTCTGATTGCACTGACATTAGCCTTGATTCTTTTCACATATTTTGCAACATTTTCATCTTCTGTCATCCTCATTTGATCAATTTGTCCTCTAAGGTTTTCTGCTTTAGCTCTTCTTACATTGTCATCTCCTCCATAGATTTCTTTTAGTTTGTTCCACATATCAAAAGCAGTTTTACAATCTTTGACCTCATCAAATTCAGCATAATTGAGAGCAGATGCAATGTCAATCATCATGATGTTATGGTTCTTCTTCTTTAAAACATCTTCAATTGATAATATTCTAGTGGGAGTTTTATAGTTTTCATCAAGATATTTGCATCCTAAATCATTGATAGTAGCCAAATGAAGCCTCATAAGTACTTGTCATGCTGCAAAGTTGTCTCTGTTCAGCTTTGGAATCTCTCTCTTGTAAGACATCCTGATCTTTAGCTTAGGTCCTTGAAACCTTCTCTAGAAGCACCAAAAGCTTTGATACCAATTGTTGGAAATATAAGAGGAGTAACTGAGAGGGCAGGGATGAATCAGTTACTACTAAAATAAATCCTAGATCCCTTAAATGTCAGTTAAAATCCAGACTGATAAAAAGGATTACTACTGATACTTGGTAAACATACAAAAATTGTTGTAAGTTGGTAAATGCAAATTGTGTTTTAACTTAGCAGATCTTAAGATGTTATCAGTAATTACTTGCAAGCATGAAAGGAATAACATTAACACATGAGACACCAAGATTTAATGTGCAAATCCAATTTGGTAAAATCACCAATATAACTAGTTACTATTTTTCACTCTTTTGAAGTGAGCCCTATTAGGAGCCAACCCTATTAAAGGTTATAAAACACATTGTTAGGTGTGACCCTATTAAAGGATTTAATCACCCTATTAGGAGTGGCCTTACAAAAGGTCTTAAAATAATTCAATGGAATTGCCACCTTGTCAAAGGATTTACAAATGGCTATTAAACCAACTCTGTTAAGAGATTTTAGATCATTGCTACAATGGTTAGAAGGTAACAATAAAATGGCATAATTATGATGCAACTGAATTGCTGATTATAGATCTCTGTTCTGGTTCATACTTGATCCTTCATAATTGAATAGTACTTTTCTATTCCACAAGGATACATGCTTATCTTTCAAGTTCACTTTCACTATTCTTATCTTTTTCATTCAACTCGCATATCACCACACTAAAATCGCAACTTGACCTTTTACTTATACCTTTCAGATTGTCAAGTTAGCTCAAATACAAATTAGAATAATCAATATTCATCACCTCATTCAATAGAATTAATAGGTAAAATAATTAAGATTCATATGCAAAAACAAGAAAATCCTTTGGTAGCCCACCTAGCTCGGTAGAAACTAAATTTAAAATGATTTCCTGTGTTAACCAACAGAAGCTCGGTTAACATTGCAAACTTACAAAATTCCTTTGGTAATCAAGTGAATTCAGTTAAAACTAACTCTAATCAACTTTCCCTTTGCTAACCGAGTGAGCTTGATTAACACTCTTTTCTACATAACTTCCTTCGATGCCCGAGTGAGCTTGGTAGATACTGCCTTCTGCACAAAGTAAACACAGGAACACTTGGTAGACTAGGAAAACTATCTTCACTGACGAAGTCAACTTGGTATGCAGTGACTATCAATTGGTATAACATTTGTGTAATATCAAGGACAACACACAATTAATCAATTGTATCCAACAATTATCTTCCTTCTTTAGCTTTCCCTATGAGTACTCTTTTATCACCCTTCTCTCTTTCTTTTTCTTCACTATACTAAGTAACTAGTTTATTATTTTTCTCTCAGGTTTATAACTCTATTTTTCTTCTCTTATGCATGACTTATATTTCAATAACCCATAAAATAAAGTGTCAAAACCTATTTACACTTCTCAATGCCTGGGAACAAAAACCATATTTTAAAATCCCACTCATAGTGATAGATTCAAAATTTGGATTTCATACACAAGTTAGTCACAAAAATACTCATGATTACCTATAAGTAGGCATCTATACTAGTAGATCTACCAACTCCTTGTAAGTCTATATGTATCCTTTTTTACTTTAAATCATTAAATTCCTTTCACATCATGATGTCTATACATTCCTCTGCTATGTCACATAAATGGTGACTCACCCTTCTTGTCTATTGCATGTTTTTTTACTTCATCTTTATATCTATATTACAGATGTCCTTACCCTTTTCCTTGATCTGACTAGTGTACAAGTATATTGGTGGTTGATCTAACTTCACATTATCATCCACCTTTTTATACCAATTTGTAATTAATGTAGTACTATGAGATGAGAATGATTTTTTCATCACTAGTCTAGAGTCTTCATGCCAATGTGATTCATAAGTCCAATAATCTCCCCCTTTGATATTGATGGGAAAACCTTTGGCCATCATTAACCATATTTGACAAAAACCTTTTTTCTTTATCCTTTTCCTCTTTAATTTCTTTAACTATAATAGTAGAAGACTCCACTCTTTTCTAGGATTGGTAAAAAAATTGATGATATTCCCCCTCAATGAAGTATCCTATGTCTTGTCTCTTTTCTTCACACATCTGCATCCTTGTCCTCAAATTCTATTTTTCTTAACTGCTTGATTTATTTTTCTTAATTTATTATGTCTTATTTTCCTTCATGACTCACAAATTTAGGAGTTCTTAATATGCATATCAAAGAACCTATGTTTTATATTTCAATTTTTTTATATATGTTTTGATAAGGTTTTGAATTCACCAAAGCTGGTTGTTTTATGGTCTCTTTTGTAGACCATGGAATTACAATTTAGAAATGATACCAGTTTTTGTCATTCCAACCTAGGGAATGAAAAAAGGTGGGATTGAGAAATACGTATATCATTCTTTTCACAATATCCTTGTGAGTGGAGGGGGCGGGATAAGTTGGGGAAGTAACTCTAAATTTTAATTTCCATTGGAATACTTTTAGAATAACTTGGGTGGGGGGGACGAGGGAAGGGCGGGGGGGGGGGGGGGGGGGGGGGGGGTGTGAATTAGTTATCCAAGGTCTAGATGTATAAATAAATAAAAATTCAACTTAGTGAACCCATAAAACTTTTATCTTCGTCATGCATGCATCCATAAGATTATTCAATCATTTAAAACTTGTAGGTTACTATCAAAACAACTTGCAGAAATGTAAACATGAAACATAACAAATTCATCAACACACTTGACACAATGATTTACATGGAAACCCAATTTGGAAAAAATCACCAATAACATGCTACTCATTTTTTACTCTTCTTAAGTAATGCCTTATGAAAATCTAGCCAACTTCATTTGCAGATTATATATCACTATTCGGTCCTCAATTCTACTTGTCCTTTATACTTTTTAGCTCTGATAGCTTGGTCACCCTTCAAGCATTCATCTCCGTAAGCCCTCTTGCTTATCATTCCAATGCAAATTCTTCTCTTAGGTTACTTGATGAAACAAATCTCTTTCTCACACTTAACCTCATTTGCTTCTGACAAACCATCCCTATAAGAAGGAAATGAAGATATTTTTCCACTCATTCTCCATCATCCAATTTAGGGTTATGATGGATTAGGTAGGATACAATGTCTCTATCCCACATTCTTTATCTCTTCTAGAAACTTCTCCTAGAATCATCTTTTAATTCACCTCAAAATAGTATACCTTGAATTTTGTGCCACTAGCTCATCATCCTTATCTTCCACCTAGTTCACATAATTTAAAAAATAAACTTGTCAGCTCAGATTTATCAAATTTGTGATCTATTAAATAATGCAGTAGCTCGACGTTATCTTTCTTTTGATACTTGGCACACACTGCATTTCTCAGCATCCGTTGTAAAATTACTCGATACGAACTAAAGTTTACTAGTGCTCAACATCAACTATCTTTACTCAGCATCCATAGGCCTGCTTGGCATACACTAGAATGCACTTTTACTCAACTCCAACTAATTTTCTACTTGGCTTACACTAACTTTGGTCGGCATCTACTATCCACTCGGTCAAGCTTGGCAAACAAACTTTATGTAACTTGTTATTCTAAACTTTCTTAATATAACCAACCTTTGTAACCTTAAGTAGATTATCAATACATTATGTCATCACTATCTTAACTAATTCTTGTACTTCTTTACATAATCATAACTCAACCTTTCCTCTAGGTGTTATTGTTACATCTTTTGATCAAATCCTCTTCATCAATCATCTAAGCGATAGTACTTAAGTCTTATAAATAGTTATCTTACTAGCAAATAGTAAGTTTGACATCAGTGATAAAATAGTTATTGAAGCATATTGGTCATACTTGTATGTTCTCAACAATATCCCTTTTTAATTAACTTCTTCAATTCATTCTCAACAATCTCCCTCTTTGGCATTGATGGCAAACCAAACTGATCAACCAAATCAACCAAATGATAAACACCTTGTTCAACCAAACTATCTAGGTTAAAACAATAAGGCAATACTAATATCAAAAAGAAAATAATTCCTTGTATTGAAATCTCTCCCTTTATTAGCAACTTCCATCTTCTAAATAGGTTAGAAAACTCTTTATAACTCCCTCTGAGTTTCATCTTATATCTCCCTCTTACTAGGTAGATATTAGGATTTCTCCCTCTTTCTTGAATTTCTCTACCTCCCTCATCATACTTGTGTTCTCTTCTAATCTATCAACAATTATCTCCCTCAATAATTATCTCTCTTGATTAGTGATCATATTGTTGATCAGCAATATTATCTCCCTCTTTGACAATAATGCCAAAGAATTATCATCTTTAATCATGCAAATATAAGCTTTTCAATTTCTTCAATTTCTCCCTTTGTCATCTTCCTTGTGACTGATTTGAAGTTTCATCTCTTTGATTACTTTAGGTGGCTCCTAAAGTAAGATCCTCTGTACCATGGTTAACATATGAAATTTAGCATGTTTGATGTAGAGAACTCCTCTAGTTACTTAGATGGCCTTTGATAGGGGTATCACCCCTAATTTACCTCTTAGATATTCATGAGAATCCTTAGGTAATGTTTTTGTAAAGATATCATCAATTTTCTCTTTTGTGTTAACATATTCCATCTTCACTTCTTTATCTTAAACTAATTCTCTCAAGTAATGATACTTGATTGCAATATGTTTAGTCTTTGTGTGCATCACTAAATCCTTTAATATATTGATATCACTTGTATTATTACAATAAAGTATCATTGGTTCTGTGATCTCTTCCGTCATTCCTTTGAGTAGCTATTTGATCCATATAATGTTTGTGCAAATCATAGGAGCAACAAAATATTCAACTTCAACAGTAGATTGTGAATTGCAATTTTGTTTCTTGTTAGTTCATGTAACCAACCTCTTACCTAAGAAAAATGCTCCTCCACTAGTGCTCTTTTTGTCATCAATGTTTCCAACCCAATCAACATCAATGTAGGCTCTTAATTCAAATTTCTCATTCTTCTTATAGTATAGACCAAACTCTTTTTGTTCCTTTTAGATATCTCATTATTCTCTTTATAGCCATTGAATAATTCTCCCTAGGGTTAGCAGAGAATCTTTCAACTATCCCTACAAATAATGCAATGTCAATTATGCTATGTACCACATATTGTAATTTTTCAATTATAGACCAATACAATGTTTGATTCACTTTAGCTGAATCATCATTCTTTCACAACTTGAATCCTATCACCATAGGTGTACTAACTAGTTTTGAATCCTCCAATCTAAATTTTTTTAGTATTTCTTTAAGATATTTTGATTGAGTGATGTATATACCATATTTCATCTAATATACTTGCAAACCCACAAAGAATTTGATCTCTCCAAACATAGACATTTCAAATTCTTGTTTCATCTGATTTGGAAAATCCTTACATAAAGCATCTTGACCTCCAAATATGATATCATTAAAAAAAATAAAAAATAGATAACAAAATACCTTTTTCTTTTCTTTTTCTTTATGTACAAATTGTTGTTATCATCAGTCCTTTCAAATCAAATCTTCACAAGATACTTATGAAGTCTCTCATACCATGCTCTTGGTGCTTGTTTCAAACCATATAGATATTTGTGTAATTTACATACCATGTTCTTATTATTAACATCAACAAAACATTTTGGCTATTTTATGTAAACTTCTTCCTCTAATATACCATTTAGAAATGCAAATTTAATATCTATTTGATAAACTTTGAAACCTTTGTATGTAGAATAAGCAAGTAAAGTTCTTACTCATTCCAATCTAGCAATAGGGACAAATGTCTCTCCATAGTCAATTCCTTCTTCTTGTGCATATCCCTTACAAACTAGTCTTGCTTTGTTCCTTGTGACTTCAACATTTTCATCTAACTTGTTTCTGAATACCCACTTGGTGCCAATCACATTTTTGTCTTTTGGTCTAGAAACTAGACTCCATGTTTTATTTTTCTCAATTTGTTCAATCTTTTCTTCCATGGCCTTACTCCACTCTGTATCTTCTAATACATCTCCGACTAATTTGGGTTCCTTCATGCTCAACAAAAATGTATCATTTCTCAAACTATTTCTTGTCATTGGTCTAGCATTTTTGTGTCCAATGATTTGTATAGTAGGATGATGTCTCTTTACATATTTTGACAATCTTGGTTCAATTCTGATTTCTTCACTTTGTCTTTCAACTTTAGAACTAATGTGTGCATCTCTGTCAAGTAATTTAGCATTTCCACCAATCTCAAAATTAGAATGTGCCTCAACTTAATTCTGTAACTCGACATCTAAATGTGGCTCGGTTCATGAATGCAACTTGAAATTCATAGCATGTGACTCGATAGTCACTAAAACTTGTTGTTGGTTTGTAGCTTGATTTGTAGCATCTTCTTTAGTAGGCATACCTTCATAAGAGTATACAAATGATTTGTATTCTTCTGGTTTTTTCATAGGTTCATCCTCATATGTACTTGTATATATTCATCAAAGTTTATGTTTTCACTTTCCACAACTTTGTTAGTGTTAGTGTTTAGACACTTATAAGCTTTACTTCTTGTGGAATAACCTAGGAATATACCTTCTTCACTTTTTGCACCAAGTTTACCATTCCCAAAATCCTTAAGAATGTAACATTTTCTTCCAAATACTTTAAAGTATTTTACATTGGGTGAGTATCCATACCATAATTCAAAAGGTGTTGAATGAGTACCTTTCTTGACTTGTACATGGTTCAAGGTATAGACAATTGTACTTATAGCTTTTCTCCAATATTTCAAACCAACATTCTTGTCCATCATTTTTTTACTAATCCCACACAAGAGTAGAGTCTTCTACTGCTATAGTTAAAGCAATGAAAGAGGAAAGGGATGAAGAAAAATGTTTTTATCAAATATGGTTAAGGATTGCTAGAGCTTTTTCCATCAATACCAGGGAGGTGATTATTGGACTTATCAATTACATGGGAATGAAGACTCGAGACTAGTGATGACTTAATCCTTCTCATCCCATATTATTTTCATTGATTAGAAATTAGTAAAAAAGGGAGGACGAGGATGTGAAGTTATATCAACCACAAATAGACTTGTACATTGGTCAAATTGAGGAAAGGGGTAAGGACAGGTAACATAGATATAAAGATGAAGTAAAAAATATGCAATAGACAAGGAGAGTGAGTCACCATTTATGTAACATAGTAGAGGAATGTATAAACATCATGATGTGACATTATTTTAAATATGTAAAGAAATCAAGATACATATAGACTTATTGTAAGCATGTTTCAACACCCAATACTTCTTAACTTTGCAAGTTGGCCCTTTGCAGAAATTGTTTCAGTTCCTTCTTGGTATTTATACTAATGATACCTTTGTAAAGTTTTATCTATGAAGAAACAATGTTTTAGGACCATATTCAACTTGAACTTGAACCTCAAAGAAGATGAAGAATTTAAAGAAACTATGGAAATATTCTTGAATGATTATTATGATAAAGATAATGAGCTTGAATTTGTTAAGAAAGATGAAGTTGTAGAAGAGATAGCTTTGGTAACTATTGTTGATCCAAAGGCTAACCATGAAAATGTAGAAGTTTTATTTTAGACTAACAATGATCTACAGAATGATGTACAAATTATTGAGCAAAGAGGAAAAAAAAGAGAAGAGGTAAGAGTTGAGTTAGAAACTCCTACCTATAATAGGAACATGATAAAGAATTGCCCTCTAGAGCATATAATTGGAAGCAAAGACAAAGGAGTGATGACAAGAAACAAAGTTGATGAGGAATTATATTTGATTTCTCAAGTTGAACATATGAGTACAGATAAAGCATGTAACAATGGTCATTAGATTCAAGTACTAAAGGAAGGATTAGATTAGATCGTGAAGAATGACACATGGAAATTAGTTCTAAGACCTAAAGACAAATATCTTATTGGAACCAAATAGGTATTTAGAAACTAGATGAATGAACAAGACAAAGTTGTAAGAAAAAAGGCTAGACTTGTATGCAAAGGATATTCAAAGCAAGAAGGAATAGATTATGAGGAAACATATGCCCCTATAGCCAAAATGGAAGTAGTAAGAATGTTCTTAGCTTATGCAAAAAATAAGAAATTCAAAGTGTATCAGATGTATGTTAAATCAACCTTCCTGAATGGAGAATTTGAAGAAGAAATATAAATTGATAATCCTAAAGTTTTTTATCTGACATAAGCGAAATATATGGTATGTAGATTGAAGAAAGCTCTATATGGCCTAAAGCAAGCACCTAGAATCTAGTATGCAAGGTTGGACAAGTATTTGTCAAAGCTTGGATTTCCTAAAGGTACAAATAATAGTAACTTGTACTTGAAAGAAATTGAGAATGGTTTGCCGATAATAGTAATATTTGTTGATGTCATAATATTTAGAGGTAATGATTAAGCAAGTGATAAATTTTTTGAAGAAATAAAGAATGAGTTTGAATGAGCATGATAAGAGAGATGAAGATCTTCCTATGTTTTTAGATTGTGTAAAATAGTGATGGTATTTTCATTTCACAAGCAAAGTATCTAAAAGACATGTTGAAGAGATTTGGCTTGGAAAGTTGTAACCCTATTGTTACACCAATGATAATTGGTCATAAGTTATCTAGAAAAGATGCAAAACCTATAGTTGAGCACAAGAAGTGCAAATCCATGATTGGAGGTTCTCAATATGTGACTCACACTAGACTAGATATATAAAATGTAGTTTGGATTGTAGCTAGATTTCAAGTTGATCCTAAGGAGTATCATTATGCAACAATAAAGAAGATATTTAGATATTTGAAAGGAACATCTGACTATCGAATGTGGTATGATAGATCAAGTGATTTTCTTTTATTTGCTTATACTGATGCAGATTGGGAAGGTAGTATGGATGATAGCAAAAGAGCTAGTGGTGGAGTATTCTTTCTCAGTGGAAGATTGGTTTCTTGGCTAAGTAAGAAACAAGATTGTATTTCACAGAGCACAACTAGGGAAAAGTACGTAGTAGCAAAAAATAATTTTAATCAAGTTATGTGGATGAAGAAAATGATAAAGGATATTGGGATAAAATTTTCAAAGCCTTTTACCGTATACTGTGATAACACAAGTACAATAAGTATGTCTAAGAATCTTCTATTTCATTCTAGGATTAAGCATATATCAATTAAGTATCATGTTTTAAGAGAGAAGGTAGTAGAGAAAGAGATTAGATTGGAATATGTTAGTGCTAAAGATCAGACTATAGATATCTTTACAAAGCCCTTACCTAAAGATACATTTGAGTACTTGAGAGGAATTATTGGGGTTATGACCCTGCCTACTTCAGAGTAGATGATGTAGAAATTGCATCAGTCCAGTGGTATAGAGTACCATTGTTTGACTTGATTGAATGATGATGCTTTATGTATGGGGAGTATCTATGATGAGAAGAGTCATTAAGGACTCCTGGTAAATTTTCTTAAATAATGTCTTTGGACACTTGAGCTAGTTGAAGACTTGGAGCAGATAATTAACATAAAGAGGCCTTTGTCATTGATTTCAATGGGTGAGATATCTACATGAAAAACATCCTCTAGTTAAATGGGGGAGAAAATCTCTACTCTATTAGGGAGACTCAAAAATATTAATGTAGGAAATAAGAAGGAATATCTCTATGGGAGAGATATATAGTATAAAAAGTTTTTATGTATGAGAGTACAAGATGTAAAATAGAATAGTGTTTTAGAGAATCTTAGATTTGATTGATGAAGAGTATTTGAAAAGATGAGAACATCAACATCAATAGAGCATTATTTGATATTCTTAGAACCTAGATGTTTTTCATATATGTTGCCATCAATGCCAAAGGGTGAGATTGTTAGCATGAATATTTATCATATTCCTTTGGGGAAGTATCCAAATAATTGGAAAGAATGTGGCAGTATTGACATGTTGCATTCATGACTATGTTTGTCATTGATGTCAACGTAACGATAATTCTGTGAAGACTGGTAGAATAGCAGATAGATATTATGGTCATATAGAAAGATGCTTGATCGTCATATGACACAAAGTTAAGGGTGTGTTACTCATAGTATCCTAATAGTGAGGTTAAGTGCACGTAACCTAAGTCAAAGAGATACATAAGTTATATGTGATTTACAAAGAGTAGTGCAGAAATAAAGTACCTATAAAGTAGTTTCTAATGATTATGATTTATCTCTTTACAGGGATATAACCAAGATATGTGAAGTTATACAATGGCATAAGAGATATTGATGATGATGTATGTAAGTGCACAAGTCCTAAAGTTGCATGTGTGAAGAGTTGCATAGATTGTGAGCCAACAATGGTATTGTGATTATAAAATAATTTATTATCTTATTCTGTTCCTATTATAATTAATTGGGAAAGCCTCAAGATTGACTCAAGTAATTTTTTTGAGGATGTTTTATAAAGGGAAAAAAATTATTTGATTATAAAGGTGTGAAATGCAAACTATTCAAGAAAGCATGATGAAGAGAGTATTTGGTAAATGTGAGTAAGTGATCCAAGGGATTATTTGATGTGATTTATTTCTGGTCTTGAGATCCGAAGGAGAAGAAGTTTGGTTGAGAGGATAGAGAAAGAGGAAGGAGAAATATAGTTCAATGCTATTTTTCTACAAGGAATAATATAGAGATCATCTAGCCCGTGAAACTATTTGGGTAGTGGGTCCATCTACCCTCTACAACTCCTTATAGAGTTGGAATCTCCTAACATGGATTCAAAGTCTCCTAATAGGGACTAATATGTACTAAATGTATTTTTTAGACTCCTAACAAGGTCTATCCTATAACAAGGAATATTTATATTAATACATCATCTTATGGGTACCATCCCCACTGGGGTTTTCTCTTTGATTAAGGGTTTTCCTAATTAACATATTTAGTGTTATTATGCGTGAGTATCTTGTTGTGGTTTCTTATTATACTTTTCATATGGTTAATATTTAATAAGGTTGATAATTGTGATAATAGTTGGATAATTGATCCCCACCTCCCCACTCTCAATTATATTGGTGGACTATTTTCTAACATCAACACTATGTTCCTACCAAACTACTCTACAAGAGACCCTAGTTAATTCTATAGATCTCAGAGAGGAGTTGGTAGCAAGGAGGATAAGGCCATGAGAGAGGATGAGGATATGGAGGATAATGATCACTGAATACTGGAGATGAGAGATGAGTAAATGTGTGAGCTAGAGGATAAAGGAGATGAGAGACAATAACATCTAACAAAGGAGGTGACTATAAAGGAGATTAAAAAAGAGAGAGAGTAGAAGAGAGAGTAGAAGAGATTCCCCCACTAGAACATGTGATAAATGAGGAAACATTTTTTACTATGAATGATATACCATTGCAATCATGATACCCATGGTCCTAGAGTGACACTCCACTCCAATGAGCTAGACACTAAGACAATGGAGAGATAATCCAGCTTATTCCCCCACCCTCAGCATTACAGAGATCCACAACACTTTGAGAAATGCCAAAGAGGGTTTATAATTAAAATTTAAAATTTGATTTATAATACTAAAAAGCTTATATATGAGTTTATGGAAAGAGAGAGAGTGGAGGAGCTTTGTGAGTGAGTTCTTGAAGGACCTCACTATAACTTCAAGGATACCATCCACCCATCACCATGAGGTCAGAGGATAGAGAGGTCTAGGTAGACATGCTAATATATTTGTGTTTATCACTTTAGAGTTGAGACTAAGATAGGAGAATGAGGAGAGACTCCAACATTGCATAGTAGAGTTAGAGACCAAGATACAAATGAAGTGAGACCACATGATGGACAATACATCATCGATAAGCCAAACCCACAACACTATATCCTGGAAACCATCTTCTCACACCATGGATGAGAGAGATCAGGGACTCATCATCCAATGAAGAATTGAGATAGATAGATAGATAGATAATATTAAAAAGACATATTTTGTATAATACCTTCCATGTATATAGACTTTTGATCATATATATATGAGGGACTTGTTATTATAATAATTAATGTTTTAGTTAATTACAAAAAAATAACAAGGATAGAGAAAATATAAATATTTCTAAAGTAATATTTTGGGATTCTAAATATCACACACTAATAAAACATGATGACTTATTTAGGAGAAACATAAGTCACTAAAGAATATAAGTTAAACATAATAATGATGAAGATGAATAATATTAATAGGTTCCTTGAAAGGAACACTATCCATATCAAGAATCTTATATGCACCTAAGCCATAAACTTTAGTAACCACAAAAGGACCTGACCAATTAGGACTAAACTTTTCATTTTTATCAAGTAGAGCATTAACATTATACTAATTTTCCTAAAGAATAATATCAGCCACAAAAAAGGAGCATTTAAGTAATTTATTATTATAACACTTTTGAAGGGATTTATGATAAGCTCTTAAATGGTACAAGACATTTATTTGTTGTTCATCAAATATTTCTAATTCTTGTCAACATTGTTCTCTAAATGTGTAATTATCAATGATTCCATCAAAAGAGACTCGAAGAGAAGGAATTTTTAACTCCAATGGCATAATAGCATCTTCAAACACCAAGTTATAAATATATGTTTTGGTAGTAGTACAAGTTCAAGTCCTATAAGCCCATTTATCATATGGAAGCTAATTATGTCAACCTTTTACTTTCGTATTTACTATTTTCCATAAGACTTTTTCAATGACTTTGTTAGATGATTTAGTTTGACCATTAGATTTAGGATAATAAGGAATAGAAAATCACCTAGTAATAGAATATTCTCCATGAATTTCTTAAACTTCCTTATTTTTAAAAGAGGTTTTATTCTCATTAATAATAGTAGAGGGGATATGGAATTGGGATATGATAATCTAAATAATGAAGTCACAGATATCCTAAATCATAGTAGATTGAAGAGGAACAACTTCATCCCATTTAGTAAAATAATCTATAGCTGTTATAATAGAAGTATATATATCCTTGCGAAGAAAGAGGAGATATCATGCCAATGAGATCTAGACCCAAAACATTGAAACCTGCCAAGATGCTAGTTGAGTGTGAAGTGTAGTAGCAAGAGCAAGAATAAGATTACCATGCTAGTAACACTGTGAAAAATTATTGACACAAGGAAAATAATATGTTTCTATTGTATGCCACCAATATCAAAATTGTAGTAATTTTTTAACCAAAAAATTTTCACCAAAATGTCCACCACAAGATCTAGCATGAGCTTCTTGTAAAGAAATTAGGATTTCAATGTTTCCTAGACATCTTAGTATATGGTCATCGTAAGATATTTTGTATAAAGTGTCAACCAATATAATATGTTGAAAAACTAATTCAATAATATTATTATGAAAAATTTGAGAAGTAGATATGAAAATTCCCATCTTTAAAGGACTGGAAGATATTATCAAACCATGCATGAGAAGGATAAGAGAAAGAAGATGAGTCTCAATTCTATGGAAGTTCATTTTGTGGATTGATGTAAGACCCCTCCTCATATATACTTATTTAAATATGAATTTCTTTGTTAAATCCTTTATAGAATATTTAAATGGGTATATGAACAGGACAAGGCAATGGTATGTGAAATGTTGTTGTTCTTGCTAGAAACCATATATAGGACATTTATGATAATTCTGACTATCTTATGTATAATGATTGGATGATGTTGTAATTATATAATTTAATTCTTACCTTGCTATGAATTATTAGAAATTTGAAGGAAGATATTATCAACTCATTAGAAGTTCCCTTAAGTAGCTTAATTTTAAATATTTAAAGTACATTACAATCTGTATGGTTGTAAGGGTATAATGTACAAGAGGTTATACTTTTGTATGGGGATGAGTTATTCACTTACTCAAAATTATGGCTTAAATCATAAACATTGCATGTGTTCTCTATGATACATTTGTATAACTAGGTGATAGAAAGTTATGGACTTATATGATTATGATGATGGATAGAAATTAAGGTTTTATGGTTTAGATGTTCTAATGAAAATTGATATCAGTTGATAAATTCATGTTTTGATACTTTGTGATTCAAAACTTGCTACATTGTTTGACTGTTTAAACATTGATTTATATTGACAATGTTGTGTGGTGTTTTACCTTATTATTATGATGTTTTTATGGTACCTTGATGATTATGTTATATGCATTCAGATAGTTCTGTATGATTTATTGATGATGTTATGATGTTTTAAGTATGTGCATACATTATGACGATTATTTCAGTATTTTAATTCGAACTGATGAATATGTTATTGTATTTCAATCAAGAAATTAGGTTTTATGAATTGCAAAAATAGAAAAGTGTGTTAAAATAATAATGTAGAAAGTTATATCAGTTGATTATGAAATTTGGTTTATTCATACATACATGTGATTTTATCAAGCTACGCATATTCAAATTGAGTGTGCAAGAAAGTTACCATAGAAATCATCAGAGAAATAGTAACCAACCATATGTGTAAACCATAAAGCAAAGGTTTAATCCAATGAAGAGATCAAAACCTCATTGTTAAGTGATTTAATTCATGATTTTAATTAGTATGTATGTATTAGTTGATCTCACAATGTAATTAGTGAAATGTCAATGTTGTGTAATGTGATTTTACATAATCACTTGACACTTGTCATCTGTACATGTAACGACATGTCTACTAAGGTTGGTAATGTAACCCTATACCTAACTAACTTATTAGGAACCTAATTAAATCTCCCTTTATTTAAGATACTTGTAAAACCCCACCAATTAGGTTATTTGGATTCAAATTTTTCTAGTTACTTTTAGAGGACAAAAAGTGGTCCCAGGGCCAATTTCAATGATATCTAAGACCTTAGTGTTAGGGGTATGGGTTAGCAAATTTATAACAATACTAGAACCCCTCACTAGCCTTGGTGACCTTTTTAATATCACATTTCCCATGTGTTTAAAAAATTAAGCAGACTTGTTGAGCTGTCATTTTGCACAATGCTTAACGGTAGGAACCCTTTTGAACTCCTCTCTTGAAAGGCTAATCTTAGGATCAACTCCAAGGTTCCAGGTGATGTTGTGACCTACTAGAATCCACTCAGTTGAAGATAAATATGAATGTTTATGAGGAGGCCTTTGCTGGTTCTAAAATGATTCAGATAAGATGTATGATTTGCTTGATGTCTCAAAAAGAATAACCACACAAGAAAAAAATTTAAAAATTTGTATTTTTTATTTTTTAAGATGAATGCATTCTAACAATGCAACTAGATAAATTCCTAATTTAACCAAGGGATTAGTAAAACAAATAATGAATATAGAGAAACAATAAATTTTAGCAAATAACATGGAAAGTAAAATCCTAACGGACATAAACTATGGAAACAATGTGTTTGTGAGTTAAGCTTTCGAAAAGATCGATAGGTAACCAATGAAAATAGGAGCAGTGCTTCCTTAATTACACTAATGCAATCATTGATGAGAATTTAGTAACCATAAGATTTTTCACTTTTCATCAAATCACAAGCCCATGAAGTGCACTCATGTGAGATGAAAAACTATGCAAGAACAATGTGATGATCTCGTCTCAAACTAAGTACATCAGTAGAACGTAGACCCATAGCAAACACTAAAATTAAAAGATTGCACAACCAAAACAATGCAATAAAATTGTTAACTCAATTACATCCCATGAACATACATTCACAAAAATATAATACACTTAGGCAAGAATCACTACACTCCAAATGTAAGCACCAACAACATATATTATTGCATTAAAATAATGGCAGCCTAGAATACATATTACATTCCTAACTTTATAAGAAATCTTTTCCTCAATTTGTGCTGAGAGTGAGAGATATCTTTATGCAATCATATGCTTCTAAACTAATAAAACAAATCGAATTATGTACAAACTAACCCTCTAACTAGTGCTAAGTAGGACTCCATCCATATTTATATCATTAAATGGATGCATGAGCCTTTAAATGTCTTTAAAAAAATGAAAACATGAGAAAATATGAAAGAGAAAGCCCTCAGTTGATGTAGAAGTGTCTGGAAGTGCCAAAAATAGGGCTCCTTCTTCACTAAGCATCTGTAGGAGTTAAACTGCTATAGAAATGTTTTTCTAATGCATGGAAAGCTCTAATTTTAGAAGTGGTAGTTAACTATCGGTACACCTTTGAATTCCTCAAAATCTTCTAGAACACTATACTTAAAAAGCACACCTACACATCTAGTGCACCAGTGAACTAGTGCACCCCAGAAGTAGGTTCCAAAAATTACAAAATTTCACTAAGTGTCAAAATTGAAATTTTGACTTTTAGGTTTTATTCCCCTTTATACTAGAGCTATGTCTAGGTATTTGCCCTTGAATTTCTTAATGATATTAGTGACTTAAGCTACATCTAGAAAATATAAGGCTTCATATTTGTTTTTAAACTTGTACCTGTAGTTGCCAACCTCGATACAACTCTCTGCAAAATCTCCTAATTTCACATCCAGATCTAATAATGTCTCCTCTATTCTAAATGCTTTCCTAATGTCATCATCATTGGCAGCTTCATCAAAGTTTTATGGAATTTCTCAACTACTACCTCTATTGGTATTAACATCTCCTATGCATCATCCTCAAAAATTTCTAAACATGCATCACTATAATGTTTCTCAGCTTCCAAAATTTTCTCTTAAACTTGATCCTTGAGCCTATGAATCTTTGCATGTAATGTCTCCATTAATTTATTTCTATCTACAATCTTTTCAATCCTATCATCGATCTTTTCTAATTCCTTAGTTGTATATACATCCATCAACATCTGATACCTTTGGCCTTTAATTGCCTGTAATGCCTACAAATCCTTCTCCTAGGTATGTATCTCATCCATCAGACCAAAATTTTAATTCAAAATGGTTACTAGCGTATCCACAATCTCTTGCATGACGTGTAATAGCTTCAAATTTCCCTAAATGATATGTACACCTTTTTCCTCAAAAATTTCTCTCCACTATTAACAAGCACCCAAAAATGGATCCAATTCATTTGTACCCCTATCTCTTCTCTCAAGTGCTATATTCAAGGTTTCCTCAAGGTTTTTAGGATCTAGGAGACCAAAAAAATTTCTTAAATAACCTTTTAGGATTTTATTTTGTCACCAAAGTGTTATCAACTCTACCCTATCCTATTCTAAGCTCCTAAATACCTCGTTTGTTCCTGTTGTAACCATCAATTTAGCAGTATCCAAGGTAGGTTTTCCAAGCATAACCTTCTTGATCTAATAATCTCATGGAGTCAATTCTTCAATGTTTGAATGCGGAGGAGGGATAGCTACATGAGAAAATAGGTCCTAGTTCTAATCACTCATGACAAAGGCTAATGCTCGTGCATCCTCTAGAGGTGATTTAGGCTTTCTTAAGACTTTGATCAATTCCATCCTATCCCTCTCCTCTATGGTGAATTATTGTTTCTTATTTCTTATTACTTCTTTCCTCAAGCCACCTTGGGATATGCTCCAACAAATATTTTCCTTTTAAGGATGAAGGAGTCTACTCTACTATGCCCTTTCCCTTATATCCCCTTTCTGTAGTCCTCTCCTTTTGTACGAGATCTATACTAAGATTCACTGTGTCTATAGAGTCCACATTGCTTACCTCATTGTCTTGAGAATTTTACTGAGGCTATTCACTTATTTTCCCTTCTTTTGACACTTCCTCAATAATTCTTGGCGTGGCTCTTCCACTTGCCCTATTTGAACCTGTTCTTCTTCATTTTTTGGAGGCAGAGAAGTGGCTAATCCCTTGTCTACATAGAATGTGACTTGTATTGGGGATAATGGAACTACCTTAGGTCCTTATGGTTCGAGTGGAAGCTAACTCCAATCCTCCTATTGAGGTTGATTGGTTGGAGTATCTCTTATCTTATCCCCAACCAATTTAGTACCCATGGACATGAAATCAAAATCTGGCATCTGAAAGACATCAGTGCCCTCCACATCTTGCTCATCTATCCATTATTGCATCTCATCTTTTGATGTTGTAGTTTGAATGGGTTACTCAGGGATAGATTGTGGTGTGATTGTAGAGCTTCTTCTATTTTCTAATTCTATAGCTCTTACAAGATGAGTCTTTCAATTCAAAGGTATATTGTCCTCTTCATCCTCATCATCTTCTTCTTCCACTTCTTTCAGAATAGGCTTAGGGACTGATGGGGAAGGAATCACTTTCCTAATGACCCTTTATCTCCTCTTTATTGAAGTCTTGATTTTTCTCTTCTTAGGCATAGAGGGGGAAGCTTGTACTTCTTCTCAAGGTTCTAAGATTGATGATTATGATTACATGGAAATAATTGAAATGATTTGGAAGCTAGAGATGACTATTTAAGGAGGATTTGAACAACATTTTAGGTTTTTGATGAGGTTGTTGATTGTGTTGATGATTGGATATTGTTTGAATTCTAAGGAGAAGATTAAAGTGTGAAGTTGTTGAAGTTGAAAGTAGAGTCAAGGAACTGAGTAGAATTGGAAGGAAGGAGAAATAGTGAATGAGTGAATAATGTAGTCAAGAAGATAGAGTAAAGATATTAGAGGATAGAGATCAGAAAGAGATATAGGAGATCTAAGAAAGCAATTTAGTGTTATACCTAATAGATCATTTGTATTATTACTTTTTAATTATTGTAGTAGAAAAATCTCTTAATCGAGTGGACCTAAAAAGTATAAAATCCTATATGGTAACATTGATTAGTGGTCTTTATAATTTCTTTAGAGCAAGCCTCTCTTTAGATGGGATCAAGGAGTGAGAAGGTATAGATGATCTTTTGGTGTAAATACCCTAACAAGGTCACATTAACAATGTGTACGTAAACCTTTAAAAGGTTGGATCCTAGTAGAGCTCACTTTAGAAGACTAAAAATTTTGGGTTGTTAGTCCTAGGTGGTTTTCCCTTTACAGGGTTTCCATGCTAAAAATCTTGAAGTAAAATGTGTGAATATTGTTATGTTGTAATTTAAACTTTATTTTACTACAACTTGATAAAAACTAAGTTAATGGTTAGTAATAAATAATTTTTATTGTTGTCAGGCAGTTATAAAAAAATAGTGAATGAACAATTTGGAGTAAAGTGACTAAGTGAGTTAATTGAGAAGTTGAATGAGTATACCAAGTAAATTCTTATGATGTTTATAAATTTTTTTGATACTAAAATTATTTTAAGAGACTGTAGGATAACTAAACATAACTAATTCAATCCCCCAGTCTTAGTTATCTAACAATTGGTATTAGAGCAGAGTTCTTGGAGAAAGAAGTTTAAAGGAACTTGAGAAAAAAATCACAAGATGTATAAGAGAGAGATAGCAAAGCTGAAAAAAGAAAGTTTCTCATTGTGGAAAGAAAAAATGAGCCTATCTAGAATTGGAGATAATATTACTCACTAGTTGGATCTTGAATATGCTTCAACTCCTACACCTATGACAATTGAACAAATGAATGAAAAGAGGAACCTATTTCCAATATGTCTACGTAGGATGAGTAAGGGTTCTCATTTATGGAAACATATATCTCAGGATGATATGGTAGAATGAATAGATAAAGACCATATAGTTTCACTGGCAGTACAGAGATAGTTTTTGATATTATGAAGTCTATAGTGACTTTGGGCAAGTTTGTAGTTAAGGAAAGGTAGTATAGATAGTCTTGAAGAAGTTTCTAAGTGCACAATATGGTATGGTTAGTATGGTATCATTTATATTAGATTTACCAATAAAGGCAGTGAATAGAGAAGAATGGGGCATAGCAGTAAAAGATGAAGAACAAGTTAAGGAATTATTTTATTTATGAAATAATTAAATAATTAGTTAGGCATGACATCCTAGATGTTAACCCTTAGTTAGTATGGGCTAATTTCATATTTACTAGAGTAAGAAATCGTTACTTACGAAGTAAGTGGTGTGTATGTGAACTATGCATGTGGTATGTGAACTAATGTGAAGGCTTTATGATGTGAATTCTGATGTAAGATTAGAGATATGTAAAGTATAGTGGTCAATAGTAAAGAGGTTATTGTATCTATCTCATTTTTTATAAAGGTACCATATTGTATAATTGCATGTTAGGGTAGTGGGCTCTTCTTGTATATATTTTTAATTGTATTACCAACTGTTATCAGGGTTGAAGCAACTCCTAACAAAGTCGACGCTTTTAACAAGGACTAAGACACTATATGTACTTCATATACTCCTAACAAGGTCAATATCCTTAACAGGATTCTTTTGTTTAGTGGATCATCTTGTGGGTACCTTCCCCACTGGTATCTTCCCTTTGCCATGGTTTCCCTAGTTAACAAAATATGATGTTATGAGTTCTCTTTGTGTATGGAATTATTTACTATTTAGCATTATTGGTTTACTTTCATATGCATGTTGTAAAGTAATTAATAATATCCAAGTGTGGGAAGAAATTTATAGAATATTGATTCACCCCTCCCCCAGTATTATCTATTTATAATAATTGGTATCATAAGGTAGTTACTCAGAAGAGGCTTAACAACTTGAGTAAGATCCCTATGGATATGGAATAGTTAAAGAGGAAGCTTGAAGAAGCCCTTGAAAAAAATGATCTTCTTACAAAAGAAAAGTACAACCTAAAATAAAAAGGTATGAAGATGCTAAAGATTACATTGGGAAATTAAAAGATAAGATTGATCATCTCAAATCTAGAAACGATCTTAGATAGTAGACTAGTGATAGAAATGAGGTAGGAACCCTTAAGAAATAAAATGAGATTTTGAAACATGGGTTGAAGATTGTTAAACTGAAATTAATCTTGAAGAAAGATGACATCAAAATTGAACGAGATTTGAAGTTTGAGAATGGATATTTAAGATCTCATCTAACAAAATTGACATCTAAACTAGATTCTATCATAATAGAGCATACAAAATTAGAGAAGTACAATATTAGTGTGAAAGGAGAATTGACCCAAGCTAAGAAATAGTTAGAAAGCTATATTTTAGTAGTGAGAAAATTGATGAAAAGTTATTCTATCAGAGATATTCTTATGATAAGGCAGGTCTTAGATATCTTATTGGAGAAAAATCAACAAAGAAAATTGAAGTTAGAAAAGAACCATATCCAGTTGTTGAAACCTGTGAACCTAAAGAAAATGATCAAAATATGATTGAACCAAAAAAGTCTATAAAAGTACCCAAAGAAATTGAGCAAGTAGGTCAACCTAAGAAATGTGATGAAGCCAAAAAAATAGAGTAAGTTGAACCATCTAAAGAAGTAATACATGAATTCAAAGGTAGATGTTTTATATGGAATGAATTTGGTCATATGAAGAGAGATTTTATAGGTAAGTCTTTCAAACCTATTACTAATTTCTATTTTTATAATTGTCGTGGTTTTGGACATAAAGCAATAGATTGTAGAAAACCTAAGTTTGATAGTAATAATGGTAATAGTAGAATGATACTAACCCTATAGGTAATGAAAGAGGAAGGTCTTCAAGAAAATCCAATGATGGAGAAGGAAGTAATGGATCAAGGAGAAATATTATGTGTTATAATTGTAACAACTTTGGACACATTGCAAGGAAATGAAGAGCACCAGTCAATTAGAAATGAATCCTATTAGAGAAACAATACACTAGTATGTTAGTTGAGGTTTTTTAGAATGGATAGAACGAACTTATATAGAAATCCAATCTATAGAAAGAACAACAACAAAAATGACAAAAGGAATGACACTAGCAATAATAGTCAGAAAGAAGAATTTAAAGAGCATGTTGAAGAATTTAAGGAAGTATTTGTGAAAGAAAATGATCCATCAAGTACAAATGTGGTTTTAGAAGAGCATTATTTTGATGCACCTAATGAGAGATTGAAATCAACCATCATGTGTGATTCATCTTATTTGAATTAGACACTCTTCTATCGTAGACAAAGCATCAAGAAGTTGGAACAAAAGTTAGAGATAGAGCTAGAAGTTGTGAAGTTAATGGAAGGTTCAGTAGATTGCAAGGAATCTCTAGTTAAGATCACAACTCATTTGGAGATCGTATGAAGCCATACGAATGAGGACAAGTTTACTTATTAACAGAGAACATCTTTTACGAAATTGGGTAGATGTGTAATTAATACAAAGTTCAAATTGAAAAGATTTAAGGGATGCAATCAAGATTTTGAGTACCATTTGACCATTTGAAAAATTAAGAGGTAATTGAGAGCGATTTGACTAGAAAATTTGAAGCATTCATAGTGAAAAGTAAGAAAATCCCTAGTCATGCAAATTTTAGGTATTTTACAGTGTTTCTTAGCTATACTTTTTAAATTCCTAAATCATCTTAAGATGGAAAATCCCATAGTGTGTGATGTGAATGAGAGGCCAAGGTATGATTTTAAGAAAGATTTATTTGTGTGAATAGAAGATGATCCCTTGGGAACATTTTTTGCAAGTTTTTCTGAATATATTGCATGTGGAAGATGTTAGGGCATATATTCATTGCAAGTTTTATACCATTAGTTACAATGATATTCATAGGTATATGGATATGGTGTGTAACAATTATTTATTATTGAAACAAGGGTTTGGACATTTGGAAGAACTAAACATTATCAAGCATATGTTCTACACATAGTTTGACAACCTCAACTAGAGTAGAATAATTCTTGAGAAGAATCCATGAAGGAATGTTTTAGGTAGGAGACATCCCTGTCATGATTGATAATGATATGATCCACCAATTGAATAGACTGAGAAATGAAGGGACTAATCTAGTGAATGAGAAGAATGTGAATAAATTTGTTGAGACTAATTTGAAGACAAATTAGATGGCAAGAATATGAGAATTTATCTCATTAAGAAAGATGATGTAAGAATAATCAGCAAGATTGTAGGCTACAAGATGAACCATGGTTCAATATTGAACTCAGTACCTACTAGATTCATCCATGCAACATACCTTAAAGATCAATATGTGCAAAATTGTGAAACAACAATTGCTTGACAATATTGAGAAGTTGAAGAAGACAAAGAACACAGTGTTCGGATTTGAATCCATATTAACTCGCTTATTCTTCCAAGTTATCAAGAAATTTCTAAGTATCAGAGATCATGAATGGAATAAAAGAAATGCAAAATGAATTTTATTACTTACCATTATAGAAGACAACCAAAAGAAATGATTATTGAAGACATAACCCAAATGATGGAGAGTTTCTACTCTGAGATGAAGACGATATTTAGGATCCCATTATATCTAGTGGAGAAGTACAAAGATGACATATATTTCATTGTGAGAGTGAAGTCTCATGCATCAAGGCTATAGAACCAAGAGATAAAATTGTAGACCCTATAGGCTATGGAATGAGTATAGAGCTGATAGGAGGCTATGCAAAGATCATCCTAGAGCCTAACAAGTACAAGGAATGCCCTAGAAGGGAACATATGAGGAAAAGATGAGAGAAGTTCATAGTAAACTCTATAAAAAGGAAATTAATAATAAGGTAGACAAGAAGATAGAATCTATCTTGAAGCAATTAAGATAGAATCTATCTTGAAGCAATTTGGTATGACCATAGAAGAATTCAATGAGGTCAAAGGGATTACCTTAGAAATGGTGGTCAAATGGAGATATTGTCAGCCATGCCCATTGTAATGGTAGAACCCTCTATAGGATTAATAGTAGTTGGATTTTTTTTTCAAATGCCTATTGTCCTCTATGTCGTAGTAGCTCAAGTGCAACCCTCTATTGCATATCTAGTCAAGAAGCCTGATGAAGAGGAAGTCACAATCACTAATGTAAAACCAGATAATCCTTTGAGGTGAAACAAGAAGTTGAGTCACCAAGAAAGAAAAGGATCAAGTAGTTATCAAGTCGACTATGAAAGAAGAGGAAGACATTGCAAATTATTGAATGTGATGATGTCATGCCCAAAAATTATAGGGAAAAACACAACTATCTTTTTTGAAAAATAAATTTAAGGAATCACATGTTGCCATATGTATGTTCCATGAGAATAATAATAGTTAGGTGTTTGGATATATCTACTTAGGGCTTTGATTAATCATTATAATTTAGGGTCAATGAAAACCTTAACAACTAAAACTAAATTTCATCCTTGAGTTAGTTGATTTAGCATGGAGTAGTATATCAAATAGTTTTCAGATTGCATTAACATTCACAATTAGGTCTTAGGTGAATAACTTGGTTTTGAGTACTTATGGGATGAATAATTGATTGAATATCTAGTTCTAGGTTTGGAGACACTATCAGATGATTCCTTCTAATTGATTCTTTAGTGTCACATTAATAATCATGATGGGAGATCATATCACATTTATCTAGGGTTTAGGTGATTACACATGACTAGACAATGATATCTTCCAAAAATATAGTTTTGTCCACGAAATCTTATAGTATGTGTGATGATATGTGATATCGCTTCTAATTCATATCCTAACTTAGAAGTAACATTGTGTTCCTAAACATGGATTACCAAGTCTTTGTTGATTTTAGATTCACAATCTTAGTAACGTAAAGATGTTGGGTATGCATATTCTTCTAGTACTTATATACATGATTCCTACAACTAAAAATAACCAAACTCATGGTTTTCCCATTCCAATTTCCATAATTCTAAATAGATGTTTTAATGAATGCTTACATACCTAGGTATGAGATTTATACATTGTGACTTGCATAGTATTCGTAAGCAAAACCTTATTTTTACAACATAGGTGCAAGGCTAAATTACTCTGTCATGAACATATGATATACAATCATAGGTCACTACATGAATATAGCCCTTAATTAAGTACTGCAATATCTATCTTGTTACACAGTTCCATCTTATCTTTTAACTAAATCCTTTGTGTATTAATACCTTACCACCGACTATTACCATTGGTCTACTAAATAACAATGATTACCACCATTTTCTATATATAGTCCTTCTAGTCCTACCATCATATTAACACTCCATTTTTTTTAGCTAATTTACTAATTATGTATATAAGGATACTTAGCATTTAAATATTTTAAACAATTATAATTATTGACTTACCTATTTTTCGTTAATACCAACACCAACAACTTATTATTACAACTACATATTTCTAAAACTTAGCTTAATTTCTAACTTACTATTTACTAATAACCAACCATTAATCTTCTACTAGTAATTTTTGACTTACACCTGAATTTTATCAATTTGTGATTCGATTATAAATTCTAGCAATTTTTCTTTAACTATATTTTAATGTCACCAACTTATTGAATTGCCTTCATCTAATGGTTTCCAATGAAACTACTAAAGAAAACCTACACAAATTTATTCATTCCCTAATACTAACACTTGGTACTTACTCAAGCTAACTAATTATTAATTTCCAGAATCCTAAATAATTCCTATTTCTAGAATCCTAATTAATTTCCCTATCTATCATATTTATTAAACTAACCTAATAGTAATTTTCCGAAGATAAATATTACTAAATTAAATGTAACTCCCCAAACCCACACATGATTTCCTTCCCCCTCTAAGGCTATGTCACATCTATGTGACTAAGATCGACTAATTGTGTTGACAATTGATCCCTTAGGGAAGCACACTCCTTCTTGAAAGAGGTGCATTACTTATGATTGGGAGGATGGTGAGTTTGGGGAAAGATGGGATCCATTTCCCACCTCCCATGCACTTTTGACATGGCATCCCTTAAGGCTCATGCTATCACCATGAAAAATGCCACCAAACCAAGGAAATGGGCCAATGAGATATGACAGGGTGGCAGCTTGACAATGGAGGACATGGCATTGGATTGGTGTGCCCAACTTTGGTGACTTCTGCCTTGGGCTTGGTGTTATACATATTTTTCTTTTGAAACTATTCTCTCCTCCCTCTAACGTACTATGGTGGTTGAGCAATTTTTCTAGTGGGTATGAAAGATGTCATATAAGCTTTTTGTATAGTGTTTCAAATGTGTATTTTTGCAAGGATGGTTTGATTCCGTAGGAGAGTGGGTAAAAATTACTTTTTATTTTTGGTTTGTTAATTATCTTATATATACATTGTGGGTAAGATGTGTACATCCTTTCTCAAGGGTCACATGTCCCTTATCTAGAGGGCTTTTAGGAAGTTGTACTATATTATTTTTGTTAGAGTTGATGTTTACTAGGTTTATGCATTTGGGATTTAAAAGTCAAATATCCTAGGGAATATTTCCTAGGATTTTTTTCACTCTCTATACATGTTTGAGAGAGTGAAAAGTGCATGTACAGACTTATTTTCTCTCAGTAGTTTATGTTATGTAATCTATTTGATTTATCTTCTTTACTCAACTATGATGTTATTCTAACATTCCAATATATCTATCTAGATGAATAGATCTTGCTAATATCACTCTAAACAATAAACTTAGCACATGAAATGCATTCTCTTGTATCATGATTCAAACTGAGTAGGTTATAAAAAATGCATTTGCATTCCTTCAGTGGTCAAAAGTAACAAGCTATCATTTAAAAAACAAAAACCTCTTATACAAAAGTAGTCTATGACAATGTATCTATTGTTTTGATTCATAAATCAACATGAGAATTCTTCATTTACATAATCACTACTTGGGCATCATGGCAATGACTATTCTTTCTTTTCTCTCATTTACAATTATGATATTGAAACAATATTTCTATTTCAATGCAAACTATATGCATAATATTGAATCTAACAATGTAGCTATCTATGTCCATATTCCAACTTTTTCATTTACTTCATGGATCCATCCTTCACAAAAATGTACATAAAATGAAGATATCAGTTTTACAATTCAGTACACAAATGACATGAAGGAAGATTGCTCCTTCCAATACGTTACATATTGACATATCTTTTCCTTTGTCTATGCTAGGGAGAAAACCCTAATTTCTTCATGGATCTCATTCTCACAAACCTACAAAAAAAACATAAAATCAAGAACTATAGAGGCTCACCTCCCATCCTAGGCTTCTAAAAATCCACCCACCGAGCTAGGGGAAACAAGACTCAATCAGGTTATACTCAAGCAGCTAATAGTGCATACAACATAGTATCACAATATATATATACAATCCCTCCAAGATTTAACACAATGATTCACTATTGGAATCATGAAACAGTGGGTGAAGGTGGGCTCTCCAAAGAGGATAATTCCATATCCATATAAATATACATTTGTAATTTCATAATGCCTCTTCAAGGCTATCAAAATACATCCTCCTCATCACATCAATACGCTTATACCTCCCATAATAAAAACAAGGCATATGGCTTCAATGGAGTCCATACTCCATGAACAAACTAATCCCTATCCAAGAGGAAAACTTTCAACTTCAATTTTCAGCCCAACTAACCCCTTCACTCAAGGCTTCTCTTCTCTCCCAAGGGTGAGTGAATCCTTCACACCCATTAACATTCATACATACAAAAACAAGGAAAAACCTACAAGAGAAATCCATCACAAGATGACACATGCCAACAATCTCAATGCAAACACATGAAATGGATTTTAACACAATATGAATAAGAACAACTTCATTGAGCAAGTGCAATTAGAGTTATGGCTTGGGCACCAACCTTGGCCAAGCTAAAGGCAAAATGAAAGTTGTTTCAGAGCTCCCTTCTCCTTAGTTCTTCCTCCTTCCAAACCCTAATTGTCTCTAAACTTAGAGAGTGGATGAACACCCTACTAGTTTGTCCAGGTCCACTAAAAAGACTCTCCCACTATCTCTTACAACTTTTTCCCTACCAAATTTACTACTTTTGATTAAGTGGAAAGATGGGGATAAACTCATGGGACAACTCAATTTTCGAATTAGTGGAAGAATTCATTGGTTAAGGGGCCCCCTAGGCTAGCTGAGCACTAAAATGGTCAAATTTATGCCCCTAACATGTTATGCTAACATAAGGGTAGCTTATTTTCATAAAAAATGACACTTTGGGACCATATATTGACCCTCTAAAATCTTTGTCAAGTTTGACTTTGATATTTTCCTTGATGGTGACCCATCCTATCCTTTCTCCAAGTGGATTTGCTTAAATATTTTGAAGGGAAATTAGTTTAAGGTTAAGTGCAACCATGACTTCAACCCTAGGTGACATGTCATCAACACATAAATAATTACAAAGTGTCAAGTGACACATTAAAACACTTTACACTTCACAGTGACATGTCCCTAATTAATTCATGAATATATATTTATTACACACATGCAAGCTTACATTTACAAAATAAACACATCACAACAAGGCTTTGAATCCTTCCAAAGATTCACCTTGGCTATACTATATCCACATAAGTTTGGGCCTTGTTTCCCCAATTAAATTCCATGGTTCAATTGCCTACACACTAAACTCAAACATTAGTATCCTTTTGAAAAATCATATAAAATGAATGTAGAAAGGTGCATGATAATTTCATATTAAATAATTCACCTTAACATCATAATCAATTTTTATTTTCTAATAATTTTCATATAAAGCATTTAAAATATTAAAATATCATAATTTGCATATCAAAATTAATATCTAACCAAATGATCCAACTAACATTCAGAACCACATCATAATCAATTTCCTATCATAATGATGAAATATTAAATCTATACTATTAAACTAGCCAACATGGATAGACCCACCAAACAAGTAATTGGAGAAGCCAGGACAACGGCTGGGAAAAAGTCTTGGAATCCTAAAGTAGATAATTTGAATATGCAAATAATTAATGATAATAGTTTTGTTCAAATAAATAAGTATTATAGTTTTTATACAAACATGGATAGATTGCAATTAGAAAATGTTGTAGTCAAGAATATGATATTGAAGAAAAAGAGATTTGAAGATATATAGAGCAATATTCCATAAGATCTATATAGCTAACTAGTTAATAGGAGAAGAAGAGTCATTGAAAAGGATAAGAAAATTTAAGAAAATGTGATTAATAAATTTTTGAAGTTAATACTAATGAGTACATGATTGGAATAACAAAGGGCATTGAACTGTTGAGAAACAAAAGAAGAGATATTCTCTTGATGGGAGGAAACTACGAAGAAGTTAATAAAGAGACAAAGGAAGCAATTATAAAATACATTATTAATCTTAAATTGGTTTTGACAAGTGAGTATCCATACACTTAAGTCATTTACTTAGTTTATGCTGAATAAGTAATTCATGTCAAGCACACCATGTATAAGATAGAGCATGTTGAGTCCATAGTGAGTGCCAAGCCACTCATGTGCCAAGTCACTCAAGTGCCAAATAGATAGTGTATGGTAATTGATATAGGATCTGAGTAAACAATGCATGCCAAGTTATTCAAATGTTGAGTCATAGTATAGAAACTAGTATATGCTAAGCATCAGAGACTTCAGGTGTCAAGTGAAATAGTTTTGACATAGTTTTTTGTAATGGCACAAAATAATATGTAAACCATTTTTTAGCAGACTTAAAGATTGAATTACAATATTTTGGAGATAAGGATGAATCTTAAGTTAGAATCCTTATGAATTGCATGCAACCAATCAGCCAAAGGGAAGGTTTAAATGGAAAAATGGATGAATCACAACTGTTGATTCATATCTAACCCTAAGTCGCTTAGGTCTTCTTAAGGAAGATAAACCTTAGAATTCATATGTGTGTAAAAGAAGTAAAGAGAAAAGATTGCATGTGCAAATAGAGCATTCATGGTGGCCAAGGAATTGTGAAGTGAAATTGCATTGCAAAATCAGTTAAAGGAGAACAAAGGAAGGGAATAGCATACAACAGAGAGACATTTGATCAAGAAGAATCAAGAATAGATTATTTTAGAGGTGATCTATCATCAAGTAACCAAGTGCTAACTACAGGATCAATTTTGAGTCATTCTAGCAACTGAATCTATTATATCTCTTAACAAAGTAGTCCTAACAGGCTGTATTGAAATCCTTTAATAGGATAAGACCTAATAGTCTTTGTAAGTCTTTAACAGGGCAAACCTTTCATAGGGTGAATCATGTCTCATGATTAAACATTGTAACTTTCATTAGATACATTTTATTACTAGAGTAGTGAAGATTTGTGGGTGTCATCCCCACCCCAATTTTACCTTCTCATTAGAGGTTTCTGGGTAATCATATATGGTGTCATATATAAGTGCGAATGTTTTATGAGTTAAATTTAAACTACTGATTCACCCCACCCCCACAAAAGTTTACCTTTCCTATTGTAATTCCAACACTTGGTGTCAGAGTCAAGTTCTCTAAAAAAGAAGCTTTGTAGCTTTGAAAAAAGATATTGAAATGGAATTCTACAAGTTGGAAAAGATTGTTGAGAATTGGGGAATTGAAATACAACTCATTCTACATCAACTGAATGAAGCAAGAGAAGAACTAAAGAAATCTTTGAAGAGAAGGAAGGAAATTTCTATTGAGAAAAATGACACACAATATAGAGAGATAGACACTACTAAGATATTTGCTAATAGAGACTAATGAATTTGATGCAGCAGTTGCAGATCTAATAGAAAAGAATAGAGCCCAAGCTAAAGAAATCAAAAATTTCAAGTTAGAGAAAAAATCACAAGCCATACTACTATGTGAGATGAATGAATAGAAGAAGAAAACTATGGAAGACAAAGCCATGATTGAAGAAAAAAAAAGAGTTTTGACCAACAGATTGGAAGAGAAATCATCAAAGCTAATCAAGATTTCCAACATGCAATTGGATACTCTGAGTCAAATGATGAATGCCAACTATGAATTGAATGTCAAGGACATTGAGATAGCAACATTAAAGTTCCAAAATGAGCAATTGATTAATGATCTAAAAAGGGAAAAGGAATTTGCTGAAAATTTTAATAAATCAAATGAAGCCATCAAATACTTTGAGCATTTATTGAGATCCCCTAGATCTAATAATGATACACTTGGACTTTGATACACAAGTATTAAAAAAGGAGAGTCATCCAAAAGTGTTGAAGAAAGGAACAACAAAGGTAAGAATTCCACATCTACTTGTCATAATTGTGGTAAGAAAGGACATACTATTAATGTGTGCATGAGAAGGACTGTAAATTAGAATGTCAAGCACAAGAGCATGGTTCACTACCTTAAGTACAACAAAATAGTTTATTAGGCATATGAATGCAAAACTATGACCATGCACACACAAATATTTGAAAGATATTGCTACAATTGTCAGAAGTGTGGACATAGAATTTTGGAGTGTAGATTTAAACCCATATGATCATCAAATAGGAAAACAAAGATAAAGTACAATTATAAGTCTTACTACTGGGATTATAATACAAGATATAGTTATTATTATCTTCAAGAGTATGGACATGTTCTTGAGAATTGCATTAGGACACACTTCAGAAGTGACTACAAAAGGTGGGTGAGTCAAACACCATGTTTTAGTTATTTGAAAATTGGTCAATTCATTTGCTATTGTCCAACAAAGTCAAAGGCAGCAAGTTGTAAGTTTTATAAAGGAAAAGGCAAGGCAATTGTTGAAAATGTCAAAAATGAGGATTGCAACACATCAAGTGGAGAAGGGATCACTTCACCCAATGGGTTAGGTGATCACACCTCATCAAACTAAGCAATCAAGAAGTATGTGGGACTAATATTCATAAGTTATATCATACATCAGTTTCAAAAGAATTTAGTACTAAAAAGTCTACATAAGCATGAATAAAGATGTAAGATATTATTAGGAATCAAAGAAAAATCTGTAAGTTTTTCATGTTACTTCCAAGCATGAAAATTTTCCTATGATTGCCAAGTGAAATGTTAGAGGATACCAAGCTACCAGATGGACTAGTTGATGTTGAGCTTGTAATGATTTCTGAATGATTGAAAATGATAATGGATGTCGAGTGAGCCTGAAATTGGTTGATACCGAGCTTACAACTGTGTAAGCACTCAACATTAATTGTATATTTTCAAAAGGGTAGTTGATCAATTTTCATCTCATTTTACATCATTTCAAAATCAAGAAAGAGAATGGAGAGCTAAAGGAGATCAGGAAACTCATTAGAAGCAATTGCAGTAGATTTTAATAGCAATTCAACACAATTTCATTAGATTTAGCAAGGTTTTTATCATGTGTTGAGCTATGCTATTTCTATTTTCAAAACCCTAGTTTCACAAAATGGCATCTAGTTTAAAGGGTGTAGAGGGTAAGGAGCTTTTGAATGTTCAACTAGTTAGTAATGAGGTCAAACAACTAACTTTCAAAGCCATACCTGATATTACATATAAATAAGACCCCTCTAGTGCATTATCCATGATACCACAAAAAATTTTAATGGATCAAGATATTAGAAATTATTACAACTATAAGATTGGGAGTATTGGAGACATGGAGATTAGACAAGTATATGATAGACTTTTTGAAAAAATAGGTGTTAAGAGAAGAACTCAAAATTCTACAGAAGAAAAGGTTAACTCATGCCCTAGATTTTTTGAATATTTTCAAAATTGAGTGGATTAGGATTGTATTAAGTAGGATTCATGATAGTTCACTTTGGTTAGACAATGGGCCTATCAACATAGCCAAAAGAATAGTCCATAGGGTAACAGGGTATCCAACCCTAGATAGGCCTAATATTTTAAGGAGTGATTCAAAAGAGGTTATTGAAAAGAATACAGGAGCCGTGTGGAATAAAAGAGGAATCAGAATTGACACCATCAAAAATCCATTGATAAATTTTACAATAAGGGTAATTTCACACAAGTTTTACCAATCAAGCAGATTAAACAATGTGCCCTGTATTGCAGTAGATGTTGGTTATAACATTGTTAAGAAAGATCATACATATGATCTTGTTGAGCTACAACTATAGCAGTTGATTGAAAATCTAGGAGCAATAAGGAAAACAAAGAGTGCTCAGTGCAAATTTGGTTCTATTCTAATATGCATTTTCTTTTATGTTCAAAACACATATCCTACATTACTTAGGTTAATGCATTATTTTATTATTTATTAGTTTAACACCTAGGAGTTTGCATACTCTGATGAGTTGTCATGTTGACAACATAGAATTAAGAAACTTTAATTTAGCACATGGTGTCTACAACACTGGAGTTTGCATAATTAATTGAGTTATCATGTAGGCAACATAGTAGTTCACACTCTTAATTAAACACATCGTATCTACAACATAATTTTCCATGACACACCTTTGTAGGCTTATCCTCTCATCATTGCACTAACTACTGTCCTTAATGGAGGATAATCCACACTTGGTGGACATGTGCTTAGTTGTGAGGCTTATCATATTGCTAACTCCTAAACATTCTAGAAGCATTCCAGAGGACTTTATATTCATGCACTCCTAGTGTGTATGTACATCAATTGAATATCATATTGTTATTCTGATCATACTTTGGTCCATTCTGTGCTTGTGCTTGAGTTCCTTGATCTTGGGTGATTTTTCCTTAAGAAAAATTCTTACATGGTATTAGAGCTAAGGGAATTTCTCTTCACATAGCCATTGGAGACCATTTTCTTGCTTCACATCTTAGAGGACCTCAACTCATATTCGAAGTATCACAGTCATTGGGATCGTCTAGAGCCAAAGCAGGCCTTGCCATTGCATTTAGAGAATTGATTCAATGAAATTTCACTATAAATATGCCTACCCTAGGCCATAGTTGAAATTGAGGCAAAAAAAATTCACAAACTAACACTAGAAGACCCAATTTGCAAATTCGGTATGATCATTTTTAGATCTGTTTAATTTGATTTTCAAATCTATAATTTCTCTATATTATTTTCTCTGCAATTTTCAAATTGTATTTTTCAGGAAAAAAATTAGGCCTACTAGGCTTGCAGAGAATTTTTTTTTGCAGGAACCAGGTGGTGAAACCCCGGTTGCCACAGGGAGTATTCATAGTAATTTTGGAACATTCCATTTCCAGAAAGTGGCATTACCTATTGGCAGACTACATATTATATTTTTGAATTCTAGCAAACAAATCTGACAAACCCAGGTGGATCTCCAACAACTGATGACAAAACCATTTACATTGCAATACACAGGCTCTTCGTTTTAAATTGTATAGCACTCAAAATTGGGGTGCATGCGGGATAATTATCCCACACCCTATCAGATTCTTATCCTATCCTCCCTACCAACAGATTAATTCTTTTCACCTGATAGCTTAGACCATCGGTCGTAATCTTCATCGATGTTGCCACCCATCAATGGAGCTTTGGCAACTACTTTCTACTACTAGCCATCCTTATCTCCATGTGGCACCTACTGAGACTCTACCCCATGTCATGTTTGCTCTCCCACCCTCCAAATGACACTGCAGCGAACCAATAGCAACAACTGAGCATACAGACCTTCTATAATGTTAGGGGAGCACTATCAACCTCTAGTCCAATCATCACTTGCCATGTGTCTTCTACATAGCCAAACACCCTAGCTGCTACACATCAGCCCAAGGCCTAGTCACCTACAGAGTTAGCATTGTACACGGCCACATAGAAGGTTGTATGCCATGTCATCCATCTATAAAGTGATGTCATCTACCATGTCAGAAAGGGACCCATTTTTGTTGGCGTAAGCATTTTACTGTGTTAAAATTGATGGTGATTTGACCATCATTTGTAGCCCAAAATACACTACCACAATGGTCATTTGATCATCAAATTTGACCTCATGTTTTGTTGCTTAGACCCTTCTCTAGATGTAGTTTTGATTTGACAATCTGACTTTAGGGGGCCATATCTCAGTCATCCGGACTCCAAATTAGGTGTAATTTTTTTATTTTGGGTAAAAAATTTTGAACTAGTGATGTTATTCTTTTTTAGTTTTGGTGCATGGATTTGTCAAAAAATGCATTTTTTGGCAACTGTACCTGTCCAATCTTACATTTTACAACTTCAAATGCTTCATATAGGTTCATCTAGACACATTTTTAGGTTCTATATTTTTTTTATAGTGCTTGATTTTTTATCTAGTTTCTAGATCTGCAATCATATTGTACGATTGTGTGGACAAAAATATCACTTTCATCATTAGGTCATTTTCTGCATTATATTGCTTTGATTACTCTTCAAAATTGTTGTACATCTAAGCTATAGTGCTTAGTACCAGATTTGAACCTCAAAAGGCAATTGTAAATAGCAAAATCAGAAGTCCATTTTGTATATTTTGACAAGTGGCCTATTGTAACTGCACTACATATAAAGTGTCAAAAGCATCATTTTTTGGGAGGTTCATTGATTGAGTAAATGGGGTGGAGTGTCGTGTTCTTATGTCTTTCTTTTTTGCTCTTTTAATTTTCTGCATCACGGGTTTACCTAAAAATCCACTTCTGACTTCACACAATTATACTACATGGAAAGATATTGTATGGAGTGGATTAATGGAAAAAGGTTTAAATCTATATGTTGATGGTACAATTACCAAATCCATTGATGCTACAGTGCTAGTTGATTGGAAAATCAAAGACAATTAGGCTTTAAAAATTATCAAGAGTTGTGTTCATAGAGATCTCTTCTTCCACATTTCTAGTTTTAAGGAAGCCAAGGGTACTTGGGACAAACTTGAAGGGTTGTATGGTAAGATAGATGAGGAAAAGGGATTCCAAATTGAGGATGATCTACTTCTCTTAGATCCTAAGAATTTTGACACAATTCAAGATTATATCAAGAGAGCCAATGAATTGAGAGCACTACTGAAAGATTGTGGTAATCCCATGAAGGATGATCAATTGATTCATCACATCTTGAAGAGGCTACCTTCAAAGTATTCATATTTGGTTTCGATTTACAATACTCATAGGTTGACCATGGGAAGTGCCTTCACTAAGCCTACATTTGACGCATTTGTAGAAATGTTGATGTTGGAACAATCCAAGTTGATAGATATGGGAATTCTCATGTCATCAAAGACCAAGGCATTGGTGGCTAGCAATGAGAACCAATCAAATCAACAAGGAAAAATTTCTACCAACAGCAAGAAAAAGGAGTGGAAGAAAAAATCACAATTAGAGACACAACAATCTTCCTCCTCGCAGCAAGGCAATTCTTCTTCCAACAAAAGGGAAATAATGATAAGAAGGATAAATTGTTTTGTGCATATTTCAAGAAACTAAATCATGATGAGCATCATTGCAAGACTAAGAGAATAGAAGAGTTGGAAAATTTACTTAGGAAGAACAAAATCAATGTGCCAAATGCTTCCAAGGATTCAAATCCATCCACTTCAAAGGAAAAAGGACAAGCATTGTGGTTGGTTCGAGTTCTTCAAGGGAATGGATTCTTGACTCAAATGCCTCATATCATATGGGTTCTTCAAAAGGAGACTTTTCTTCATTGAAGTAGTCTAAGGTACCTTACATCTTTGTGGGGGATGCTACAAAAATGGAAGTTGAAGGGAAAGGACAAGTTGAGATAGAAAATGGAGAGTTCAAAGAAGTTCTCTACGTTCCAAACCTTAGCACTAATATCCTTTCAATTTACCAAATCACTCACTATGGAGATGGCAATAAACTTGACTTCCTTCCTGATTCAATAATGGTGCACATTCTTAAAGATAATTCATTGGTTGTAGAGGGTAAAGTCAATCATAAAAAAAGGATTTATTCCTTCTCCCACTTTGTGCCTAAGTCTCCTTCACATGCCTTATTGACACAATCTCAATTACAAAGAAATTATGGCATAAGTGGTATGGACATCTTGCCTTTTGCTATCTTCATCAACTTAGCTCAAACAATATGATCAAAGGTCTACCTACAATAATTTTTTTAAGGGTGAATGTTCAACTTGTTCCATGGATATGAATCTAGAAGAGAAGATTGATAAAGGGAAGTCTTTAAGAGCATCAATTGTTCTTGAGTTGGTTTACACAATTATAGTAGGTCCTTTTGTAGTAACATCAGTTAGTAAGGGTCGATACATTCTCACTTTCATTGATGACTTTTCACACTACACATGGGTCTACTTTCTTGATCACAAGAGTGAAGCGTTTGATAAGTTTCTAGACTTCAAGAGTCATGTTGAAAAGAAATCAAGGAAAGCCAAATTAATGCATCAAGTACAAAATTGTGTATGACTCCAGCTCAAAGTGAGAAGCACTTCAGAACTTTGTTACAAACTCAAAGTCTGTTAGCAACATTATCTATTGAGGAATCCAACATAAGGGCCAAATTGATTAGTATCCAAACCACATTGACCCCACACATGGAGATTTTTCATAAAGAATTAGTGTTGGAAATAATTGATTAATTGTGTATTGTCTTTGATGTTACACAAATGTTATAATTAGTTAGTATATGCCAAGCTCACTTAGGCAATAAAGATAGTTTTCTATGTCTACCGAGGGTTTCTTGTATTTTTTTAGTTTAGAAGGTAGTGTCTACCAAGTTCACTTGGGTGTCAAAGGAAATAATGCAAAAAGTTAGTGTTAACTGAGCTCACTCAGTTAATGAAGGAAAGTTGGATGGAACCAGTGCTAATTGAGCTCACTCAGTAGCCAAAGGATTTTTGTGAGTTTTTAGTGTTAACCAAGCTTCTATCGGTTAACAAAGGAAATTATTTTTTAGTTAGTTTCTATTGAGCTAGGTTGGCTAATGAAGCATTTTCTTATTTTGGCATATTAAGCTTAATTAATTTATCTATTGATTCCAGCCAACTAAGGTGATGAGTATTGATCATTCTAAGATGTATTTCAGCTAACTTGACAAAGTAGAAGACATAAGTATAAGGTCAAGTTGTGATTTTACAGTGTGTTATAAAAATCATGAAGATGTTATTGAAGAGTTAGTGATGAGAAGAGGAAGTGAATTTGAAGGATAAGTAGAATATCCTTGTAGAGCAAAAAAACTATATTCAATCAAGAAGGATCAAGTACAAGCTAGAACAAAGATCTATAATTAGAAATTCAATTGCATTCAGATCAGGTCATCTTATTGTTACTCTCTAACCATTGTAGCAATGATCTAAATCTCTTAATAGAGTTGGCTTAATAGTTATTTGTAAATCCTCTAACAAGGTAGAAGTTCTATTGAATTGTCTCAAGACCTTTAATAAGACCACTCCTAATAGTGTGATTATATCTTTTAATAGGGTCACATATAATAGTGTGTGTTGTAACCTTTAAAAGGTTTGGCTCCTAATAGAGCTCACTTCAAAACCGTGAAAAATAGTAACTAGTTGCAATTGGTGGTTTTTCCCAAATTGAGTTTTCAAATTAAATCCTAGTGTCATATGTGTTCATGTTATTTTCTTTTATATGTTTGCAACTTAGTTAAAGTAATGGTAATCATAGACAACATCTAAAATTTTATATGTTAAGCATTTACCGAGCTAATTTAGTTATTACTGAGTTACAACATTTTATGTGTGTCTACCAAGCTTTAGCAGTATTCCATTTTTAGTTTGCATTTTTTATTGACATTTAAGGAATCTAGGATTTATTTTAGTAGTATTTGATAAACCCTTCCCCTGTTAGTTACTCCTCTTATATTTCTAACAATTGGTATCAGAGCTTTTGGTGCTTGCAGAAAAGGTTTCAAGGACCTAAGCTAAAGACTGAGATGTCTTACAAAATACAGATTCTCAAGTTGAATAGAGACAATTTTGCAACATGACAATGACTTATGAGGTTACATTTGGCTACCATCAGTGATTGAGGTTGAAAATATCTTGATGCTGAATAGAAAACTCCCACTGGAAGATTATTAGTTGCAGATATTGCTAAAAACAAGAATCATAATATCATGATGATTGATATTGCATTTGCTCTCAGTTATGCTAAATTTGATGAGGTAAAGGATTGCAAAACTATTCATAAAATGTGGACCAAATTAAAAGATATCTATGGAGGAGATGACAATATAAGAAGATGCAAAGCAGAAAGCCTTATATGACAATTTGACCAAATGAGAATGAGAGACGAAAACATTGCAAAAAATGTGAAAAGAATCAAGGCCAGTGTAAGTGTAATCAAAGCATATAGAGGAGACATTAGGGAGAAAATTTTTGTAAGTAAAGTGCTCAAAACTATTCTTCCTATTTATGCAATTAGAGTGTCTGCTATTCAATAAATGAGATGTGATCCAAATAAAAAATTAAGCTTGGATGCTCTAGTTGGAAGATTGATAGCTTTTGAATTAGACAACTATGATAATTATGTTCTTACTTCAAAGAATATTAAATATGCATTCAAAGTTAAACTCTCACTCAAAGAAAAGGATAAGAAATCAAATTCTAGTCAATCAGGAAGTGAGAAGATGAAACATCAGAAGAAATCTTAGACAGTGATCTTGAAGTTGTTGAAGCCCTACTTGCAAGGAAGTATTCCAAAAGAAGAGGAAAGTAAAAAATTAAAGTTCCTTTGATCTACTTTTCTTGTGAAGAAGTTGGTTACATTGATACTAGGTGTCCAAATAAGAAAATCAAATATGAGAAAAAGCAATAAGCATAAAGGCAAGAAGGACTCCAAGAACTACAAGGACAAAGGTAAGAAATCTTATTTTATAGCTAAAGATTCTGATAATAGTGAAGATGAAATGGTATATATTGCTATGAAAGATAAATTTAATGATGAAGGAGATAAAATGACACTTATCTCTCATGTTAGCAAAAATGATATATAAATTATTGATAGTGGCTACTCACATCATATGATAGGTGACAAAAAAAAATTTGAGCACATAGAATATTATGATGGAGGTAGTGTGAGATTTGGAAACAATGAACCTTGTAGCATTAAAGGAAAAATATCTATCTTATTAAAAAATAAACTTATATGTGACAATGCTTATTGGGTTGAAGGACTAAAGTATAATATGTTGAGTATGGCACAGTTGAATAACATTTGATTCAAGGTAGAATTCATGAATGGACAAGCCAAACTATTAGATGAAAAAGGAAATTTGATTGGATCTAGCAAGAAAACAAAAGGCAATCTATTTGATCTTGATATTAGTGATGGTTCATGTTTTATTGCTCAAGTAGAAGAAACTTGGTTAAGGTGCAAAAGGCTATGTCATATGAACTTTGATAATCTGGTTAAGATAAGAAAACACATAAGAGTAAGAGGTATTCCTACTTTGAAGAAGCTGAGAATTACCAAATTGGTAAGATGGGAAAGACTAGCTTCAAAAGAAAAAACTATCAATAAAAAAAAGTCTTGAAAATTGTTCATACAGATTTATGTGGACCTATTGGAATAGAAAGCTATAGTGGAGAAAAAAAATCATTCTTTTTGTTGACTACTATTCTAGAATGATGACAGTAATGTATCTAAAAGAAAAATTAGAAGCCTTTCAAAAATTCAAGTGGTATCTGGTAAGAGTAGAAAAAGAAACTAAAAAGAGGTTGAAATGCTTAAGATCAGACAAAGGTGGCGAATTCATCTCCAATGAATTAAATAATTTATGTATTGAAAGAGGAATCAAAAGACAAGAATCAGCCCTTGGTACACCATAGTAGAATAGTACAGTTGAAAGAAGAAATAGATGTATCATGGATTGTGCAAGAACCCTTATGATTGAAAAGAAGGTTGCTCTCAAATACTGGACGGAAGCTATCAGCACTACAATTCATACCTTGAACAAAGTATAGTTGAAGAAAGATTCAAACAAAACACCTTATCAACTATGGTATGGCTACAAACTTAATGTAAGTTACTTGAAAGTATTTGACAGAAAATGTTATATATTGAAAGAATCTACAAAAAGAAATTTTGATGTAAAATGTGATGAAGGAATATTTCTAGGATACTCTTGTAGAAGTAAAGCATATAGATCTTTGAATTTATCTACTCATAAAATTATAGAAAGTGCACATCTTAGAATTGATGAGTTTGCATAAAAGAGTGAAGAAGAAAGCAACAAGGAGACAAAAGATTACAAAAAAATTGTTTACTATGAACTTGATACCCTACCAAATCTATCTAAGAGAAAAGAAGCTTCATCTCCTGAGTCCCTAGAAATCCCAATAGTTACCGAGCTGCAAATAGTGAACCTGACCTACACCCTAAAGGACTTGAGTCACAGTCAGAGGCTACCAAGCTAGTTCAAATCGAGCCTAATGGACCCAAGTCATAGATAGAACGACTTGAGCTTGAAACTAAAATTCAAGATGAAGATATGTCAAAAGGCATCATGCACCTGATCAAGTCATTGGAGACAAATCAGATGGAACAATGACAAGAGGTGAATTAAAAGGAGACCTATAACTGTTAAGGATGCTCTGAAAAATGAAAGTTGGGTTAAAGCAATGAATGAAAAGATAGAATAGATAGAAAAGAACAAGACCTAAACTCTTGTTCCTAGACCCAAGGATAAAAATGTAATTGGTACAAAGTGGATATTTAGAAATAAGTTCAATGAAGATGGAAAAGTTTCAAGAAACAAAGAAAGATTGGTGTGCAAAGGCTATTCTAAAGAACAAGGTATTGACTATGGTGAGACTTTTTCGCCTGTAGTGTGACTAGAAGGTGCTAGAACCTTACTAGCATATGTAACACAAAGGATTTAAATTATATCAAATGGATGTCATATTTGTATTCTTGAATGGAATTTATGATGAAGAAGTTTACATTGACCAACCAGAAAGCTTTGTAGATCCTAGCAAAAGAGACATGGTTTACAAGTTACACAAAGCATTATATGCTCTTAAGCAAGCTCTTAGAGCTTGGTATGAAAGACTTCATAATTACTTGGTACAAATTGGCTTTCAAAGGACAAATGATAATAGTAGTCTATATATCAAGGAAGGACTAGACAAGAAGATTGTGTTGGCAAAAATATTTGTTGATGATACTCTTTTTATAGGAAATGATGACTTGTGCAAAGCACTTTTAGAAGAAATGAGTCAAGAATTTGAGATATCCATGTTTGGTGAGATAAAATTATTTGTTGGATTAAAAATACAGCAGAACAAAAATGGTATCTATATCACTCAATCTAAGCATATCAAGGAGATACTGAAGAAATTTGGAATGAAAGATTCAAGACCAATCAGAACCCCTATGTCTACTAGACATAAACTTTTAAAAAATGATGATTCCAAAGAAGTAGATCAGGCCACATACAGATCAATGATTGAAAAATTGTAGTATGTAGTACACACAAGGCCTGATATTGTTCTAGTAGTTGGAATAGTGGCATGATTCTTAGACAATCCTAAGAAAAATCACATGATGGCAATCAAGAGAATAATGAGATATCTAAAAGGTACTAAAGACTATGGTTTATGGTATAAACTTGGTGATATTTTGGACTTAAAAGTTTTTCTTGATGCTAATTGGGCAAGAAATCTTGATGACAGAAAAAGCACTAATGGAGGAGCATTCTTCCTTGGTAAAAGATTGGTGTTTTGGATAAGTAATAAATAAAATTGTACATCTCAATCCAAAATAGAGGCATAATATGTAGCAACAATAGTCAATTGTTCTAATATTGTTTGATTCAAACAACTATTGGAAGGAATGAAGGTAGAGATCAAAGACCCAATAGTCATATATTATGATAACACCAGTGCAATCAATATATCAAAGAATTTAGTAATGCATTTCAAAATAAAGCACATTGCTACAAAATATCACTTCTTAAGAGAATTAGTGCAGGAAAAAGAAGTCAAATTGGAATATGTTAATACAAAGGAAAAGATTGCATACATATTCACCAAGCCATTACCTAAGGATGCATTTTTGTATCTAAGAGATAAGCTAGGGTTCATTCCCTTATCTGAGATTCACTAAATGAAGTTTAGTGAATACATCAACCAGAACCTATTAAAGATCAATTAGTTAGTGCAAAATTAGCAAGGGCATATTGCAAATGAATCAATACTTAAGGTACATTGGTATTTATAGAATTATTTTCTTTGGCATGTGTTTTCAAAGAGAGACAAGTTTACTATCATATCTCTTAGAAATTTTTGGAACCAGAATAAGGTAAGGAACCAAAGAGGGAGAAGCTTTCCAAAGAAGAATTTTACTAACAAATGGAGTTCTCAAGTCTAAATCCAAAAAAAATTTGTGCTATGGCATGTTATGTTGCCATCAATGCCAAAGAAGAAGATTGTTGGATACAATTGATTATTGTGTATTGTCTTTGATGTTACACAAATGCCATAATCAGTCAGTATATGTGAAGGTCACTCTGGTAGTTAAGATAGTATTTTATGTCTACTGAGTGTTCCTATATTTTTCTAGTTTAGAAGGTAGAGTCTATCGAGTTCACTCAAGTATCAAAGGAAATAATGTAGAAAGTGAGTATTAATTGAGCTCACTCAATTAATGAAGGAAAGTTGGATAGTACTAGTGCTAACCAAGCTCACTCTATTGCCAAAAATTTTTTGTGATTTTTCAGTATTAATCAAGCTTCTCTTGGTTAACAAAGAAAATCATGTTTGAGTTAGTTTCTACCAAGTTGGGTCGGCTAACAAAAGATTTTCTTATTTTGGCATATTAAGCTTAATTAATTTATCTATTGATTCTAGCCAACTAACATTATGAATATTAATTATTCTAAGTTGCATTTGACCTAACTTGACAAAGTAGAAGATATAATTATAAGGTCAAGTTGTGATTTCAAAGTGTGTGAAAAAACATGAAGATATTATTAAAGAGTTAGTGATGAGAAGAGGAAATGAATTTGAAGGATAAGAAGAATATCCTTGTGGAGTAGCAAAGCTATATTCAATCAAGAAGGATCAAGTACAAATCAAAACAAATATCTTTAATCAACAATTTAGTTGCAATTAAATCAGTTCATCTCATTGTTATTCTCTAACTATTATAGCAGTGATCTAAATCTATTAATAGAGTTGACTTAACGGCTATTTGTAAATCCTCTAACAAGTTAGCATTTCTATTGAATTCTCTCAAGACCTCTAACGAGGCCACTCCTAATAGGGTGATTAAATCCTTTAATAGGGTCACGCCTAATAGTGTATTTTGTAACATTTAACAAGATTGGTTCCTAACAAGGCTCACTTTAGAAGAGTGAAAAATAGTAACTAGTTGCAGTTGGTGGTTTTTCTTAAATTGGGTTTCCACATTAAATCTTGGTGTCATATGTGTTCATGTTATTTTTTTTTATATGTTTGCAACTTAGTTAAAGTAATGGTAATCATAGACAACATCTAAAAATTTATATTTAAGCATTTACCAAACTAATTCAGTTATTACTGAGTTACAAAATTTTATGTGTGTTTATCGAGCTTCAACAGTATTCAATTTTTTAATTTGCATTTTTGTATTGACATCTAAGGGATCTGAGATTTATTTTGGTAGTAACTAATTCACCCCTCTCTTATCAGTTACTCCTCTTATATTTTCAACAATTGATATCAGAGCTTTTGGTGCTTGCAAAAAAGGTCTCAAGGACCTAAGCTAAAGATTAGGATGTCTTACAAAAGAGAGATTCTCAAGTTGAATAAAGACAATTTTGCAACATGGGAAGTACTTGTGAGGTTACATCTAGCTACCTTTAGTGATTTAGGTTGCAAATATCTTGATATTGAATACACTTGTAAAAATAATCTAAAGGGAAACCATGCTGAATAAACCTCTGAGTCTGATTAAGCTCCACATTATAACAATCTCCCACTTGGAGGCTAATCAGAGTCCACAATAATAACCTCTCACTTGGAGACTGATCATAGCACTACTAAACTTGTGGCTCCCATTGGAATATTAAATCACCCTAAACTTTGTTATTCTTTTAGTTTGTTAAGTCTAGAATACCAATTGAAGCTGAAGAGGAGTTCAACTTCTCCATTGTCACTACCTTTGTAAACATATCTATTGGATTATCATTTGTATGTATCTTCTCTAGCTTCAACTATCCATCATCCAACATTGACTGAATGAAATGGTATCGCATATGTATTTATTTTTTCTTTGAATGTAGAGCTAAATTCTTTGCAAGAAGAATGACACTTTGGCTATCTATTAAAAAATAATTATCCCTTTGTGGGTGTCCCAATTCTTTCATGAAGAACTAAAGCCATATCATTCTTGGAAATATTATGACAAGCTAAGTTACTAAGAGAAGAGGGGTGAATTAGTAACTTTCTAAAACTTTTATCCCAACTAGCAATCAATCCTTTATATGAATTCTAATCTAACTACATGCATGAGAAATTGAAAAACATGAAAGCGTACACAACACTTTAACACAAAATATGATGACCAAGAAACCTTTCAAATAGAAAGTAAAAATGAGTTGGGGATGATACCCAAAAGCTTTAGTACTATAATATAAATTTGGCCTAATAAGGCTTACAATGATCACTTTTGATGATCTACCCTATTAGAAGCAATAAGGACTGATAGGTCCACCTTGCAAAAGGATTTACAAACATACAATGAAGCATGCACTCGATTAAGAGATTTACATAAGACTATTAGGTCTACCTTGTTAAAGGATTTGATTAATCCACCTGAAAGAATGAAACAATAGCTAATCTCTAATCTGCAACTTGATTTACTAAATGAGATTTCTCTATGTGTGTGAATCACCTTGTTGTGATAGATGAATATTATTGCTCCTTATATTATTGTAACCTTTGTAATTCACTCTTCTGCTCTTCTTTTATGATTACATTACTTCCTTACATGATTATTTGGATGTGATACAATACATTACATATATATCAATCCAATTACATAATTACAAAGTTGACCATAATACAAGTTTACGCAAATATTACAAAGTTGGCCAAAGTGTAGAAACTTGAGCTCTGAAGATTGACTCGGTGAAGTTTTGATACTTGGCATCCACTATCAATGCTCGACATTGTCATGCACTCAATAGACATAGAAGCTTAGTCCATACTAATCACTTCCAAGTAGTCTTGAACTCGATCTGCACTGATGACTTGAGGAATACTGTGAAACTCAACATATAAATTGAATCAATTGATTCACACTGTATAGTTTGGTAAACACTATCACCTCAAGCTCAGTATAAATTGAGTCTCTTGGTTAGTACTGAGTAGCTCGGATAACACTAGACTCTCATCACACAAACTACAAACTTAGTAAACACTACACAACTTAGTTTGCACTGGTAAACTTGAAATACACTGATATGCTTGATTTACACTATTGTTCATCAACTCTGTAGTAGTTGCTCGATTCAAACTGAAATCTATCCATAGGACTCGATAGCAACTATAGGACTCGATAACAATTGAAATGCTTGATAACACTATTAACTATACAATATGCTTAGTATGAACTCACAATTTGAATAAGTGTGTCACTAATAACAAATATGATTGGAATGTCAACAATATCCCCCTTAGGCATTAGTGACAAAAACACTTATCAGTCAAAATTGAATTATCCATCACCTTATATCTCCAACTCAGTAGAGTATACTTTTTTTTTGAGATTTTTCAAAATTGGTTTTGTAAAGGATACATTTCTATACATGGTAATGCTCCTCCATAGTATAATATACAGTATACTATACATACAATATAAATTTTCTTTATACTCTTCTTAGAATTTTCTCCCCCTATCTTTTTACATCTTTCTCCCCCATTTTCTTTAAAGTTTCTCCTTGTAACTTCTATATTTTCTCCCCCTTTATATCATATTATGTCTTCTCCCCCTTTTTGACATTAATGTCAAAGATTTATGCTTCTAATTTACATAGTAATGCCAAAATGAGACAAGAATTCTGAATGTACCTTCAGTATGAGTGAAAAGGCCTTTTCCCAGTTCTCTTGCAAGAACCTGCATGTGTGCAATGAAACCTACACTTCTGCTAATATTTCAATCATATAGTCTTCAATAGAGAAATTATTATCATGGATGAGGGTTTTTGAATACGCAATATGCTTCTATAGTGCATCCATGTTAGGGAGAATCATATTCTAGATATCTATCAAAGTTTATCTAATTCTAGCCTCATCTCTGAGTAGTTCTGTCTGCATATCTGTTAGAAATCTAATTTTGTTGAAGTGACCAGAGCTAGAACTCAGGTCAAGCTACAATTGCTGAGCACTCACCTTAAGATCTTCATCAATCTTAGACAATTTATCTTTTATTTCCATTGTAAAACTTGAAATATTAGATAATTTACCAAAAAGGAAAGTTACATTAGTGCATGAGGTTTTTAGAGAATCCAAAATAGTAGATAATTCTACTTGGTAAATGGCAATCTGTTGAGCAATGAGCTCTAACACCTTATTTTCAAACTTTTTCTTTGCTCTCTATAATAATTTATCCTATCCATTCATATCTTCATTGTATTTCTGGACTGCCTCTTCTAACTGATACAAAATTAGTTGGGAAGAATCAACCTCTATACCTGAATCGTCTGCCAAAATATTCTTAGCATCCTCAATGATTTTTAAAAAAAATTCTCTTTCCTCTCTTAGCCTCTATTGCTTGGCTTTTTTTTTGGAGTATTTCTCTTAAGGTCTGCATTTGATCAAGATTGAGTTTTGAAATATCCCAATTAAGAATCACAATTTCCTCATCATGATCTACATCCTCCTTTTCTTTACCTTTACCCAAAAAATTTATGCTTGATTGAGGCTAGGTCTCAACTTTTATTGCACTTATTGCTTGTATACTCAGAATGGAAATAATAGTTGAAATAGTAGGGCTTGATGCAAAAATTGATATTGCACTCATTATAGAAATATGAGTAGAAATGATATCTATTGTAGCCAAAATTGATGTAGAGGGTAGAACTTGCAACTTGGTAGATGAAGTACTTGGTACTTTAGTCAATGAAGTGCTAAGTTGGAATGGTACAAACATTGATTAAATGCTTGTGCTTGCAGTGCTAGACATAATCAATCTTGCTAAGACTATCTCCATGCTTGGGCTTGTCAATTTTTTGCTTGGAGACTAAGGAAGTGAGTCAATAACCATTCCAGCAATCTTAACTGGGTCAATTTCCTCAACATCTTGTGTATCTTCCTCGATAGCCTCTTGTTCTTGTTCCTCTTCATCATCCTCATTATCAAAATGTGTTACTTCTTCATCATCTTTATCTTCATCCTTTTCTTGATCATCTTCATCATCCTTGTCACTTATACTAATTGGAAAATCACTCAGTTTGTGAAGAAGATAGATATTCTTCCATGTATTTGTTGCATTGTTCACAACATGCTCTATTTCTTTAAAAAAAATAAGACAAGTATTGAATCTTTAAGTTAATTTTTCTTCATTTTTTTTTAAATTTTCTTTCACTTCCTTGTCATTTAGATTTGGCATAAGTTTCCATAGAGTTTTCTCATGAATATCCTTTGCAGTCTGTATTGCATGTTCCCATCTTGGATTGATTTTGTTCATCAATGCATCTAGAATTTGCTGAGTGAGCTAATCAGGTGAGTATTTCCATTTTCCCATCTTGGATATCAGTTAATCTTGAATCTACTTCTACTCATCAGTTGTTCTAGTCTCATATTTTAATGCCTTGAAATTTGTTATCCTAGAACCTAATTCTAGTTCCTTTATTCTCTCCTTGACTGTGGGTGGAGACCTCTTGAAAATTATGTCTCCCCCTTCTTTGTCTACTTTCTTCCTGGAGGATCTCCTAGTGAATACTGCAGTGGGTATCTTGGCAGACTTAGTAATGATTACCTTGCCCTTTTTCTTCAGTGGCTCCTCTTTCTCTGATCCTTCATCCTTTGCTTCTTCATCTTCACCTTTGCCCTCGATTAACAGAGAGTAGAACTTGTTTCCAACTTGGCAATCCTTTTCTTGCCTTTGTTAACTGCTTAAGGGAGCTTCATCTCTAGTTCTATTTTTTCCTTAGCCTCATCACATGTGCCAAAATATGTAGCCTTGGGGTAAACTAGTTCATTTATTAATGCTTCAATTATATCATTTTTTTCATCAATATTTACCTCATATCCTAGAGGTTTCACCCATGCAATTCTAGGCCTAACTTCCTGAATGTTTACCTTATCACTATCTACCATAAAACAAACATCATCCTTATAATCCTCAACTAGTTTCTTGGGGATTTTTAATTTTTTATTCATTTTCTCCTTAAATGCATCAAAATAATTATCCATAATACTAGTGTAGTTTTCTCACATCTCACCAATGTATTCATTTATCTGATAAAGTACTGGCACACCTTTCCTTCAAACAAAAATACATTTTGATGGAAATAATTTTTGAAGATAAAAGAATAAACATGTCAAACTTATATGGATTGTTCTTTGACATCTTGATGCTCTCCATGTTCTTGTTTAATTGATTCAACAATAGCTCTGCAAGGTCAAGAGATAGCTTATTCTTGACTACTTTGTATGCTAGGTCAATCACTTTACATGACACACTATTCAATCTACTCAAATTGTAGATCTTGTGTGCAATGACATGAATATTGAACTTCAATTCCATGTCAACGACACTACTAATTTTCATTCCCCTACCATCCCACTCAGCTAGGGTTTTCTTCTCCAGTTCAACCTAACCTAGGGTTCTTGTCATTTTAGCTTTTTCAAACATTGGGAGACCAATGATCCTATGAATCATCTTCTTAGTGATCAAAATTGGTTTCTCCAACCACAACTAACCATTGTGCACACAAATGAGGATAAACCTAATCTATTTCACTTGGAAATCATGGGGTATGTGAGGAATATGGGTTAAACCTTTAGCTTCAAGATGTTGATGCTTAAGTTTCAAAATGCCATCAACACGTAACTCCTTTAAACATTCATCCATTTCTAGAGTACTAATATCCTAAATTTCACATTTAAAATGAGAATGAATATCATTCATCAACAGTACCTTGGGAGGGATTTGCGATTGCGCTCCACTCAAATCTAGGGTTTCAATGGCTACAAGAGTGAGCTTGAAATTTGGTGCCTTCTATTCTACACCATGAACCACCATGTCTGATCCTCATTTCACTTAACTGGTAGTAGTTCCCATCTTCACTCGGTAGGGTTTGAGAGAATTAAAAAAATTTTGGTAGCAATTTGCTCAAATCGCTTCAATGCTCTTGAAGATCACTCTACACAATTTGCTCTCAAAAATTCACGCTAAAAATGATTTTGATTTCATCTATTCTATCAAATTTCACCATAAATGTCTGGTACGAATGGTAGATCATTTGACAGACTGTCATCCACTTAACTTGCATTGATTACTTGATAGAGTCTATGATCATTCAGTAACCATATAAAACTTAGTTACTCATGACTTTGCTCAGTAGAGTCTATAACCAGACCTCACTTGATAAGGAAGGTAACTCGGTAGTAACTTGTACCTCTTACTCAATAATCCCTTTGCAACATGAATGTTGATATGGATCTTTTGTCCTATCAAAAAGTACTTATTTAGATGACTTCTTTAGTAGCCTAGTTCTAGTTCTTTTATGGGAAATCAAGTGGAAATAGTGGAGTCACCTAATTCTTGAGTGACTTGATCATTATTTCTTGGACTTGCATTCTTGGTAGACTTTGGCACCCATTGTTGTCTCATTTTTTTCTAATGTTATCATCTTTTGTCTTCTTTTCATCTTCTATTCTTCTAGTATTAATATAGTTCTTGGCAAGATGACCAAGTTTTGTAATGATAAAACATCTTTTGGTAGTATCTCTTTTCCTCATGTGATGCTTTACACAATTCATTTCAATATGTCCAAATTCTCCATAGTAATGACATCTACACCAAGTGTTATAGTCTCAATGAAATATAGCTTTCATAATTTGTTCTACTAGATTCAATATCTTGGTTTTGCATTCTGATGACTTGTGCCCATGCTTCTTACATTTGTAACATTTGCCTTCAAATTTTGGTTTCTTTTTGGATTCATTTTCTCTATGACCATGTTGATTACAATTGTAGCATTTTTCATTAAATTTCACTTTCCTATTGCTCCAACATTTGTTTGACATATGACCTATCTTACCGCAGTGACTACAAGTAGGTTTTTGGTTCCTTTGAACTCCTTGCTTGGATGATTCACCTTCTTTTATGTATCCAATTCATGTTTTTCCCTTTTGTCTAAAGTGAGTTTGTTCATTTAATTGATTTATGTCTGCTTGGGATTTCATCATTTTTTCATTGGTTTTCCTTTCAATATTTAGATCATTCTACAATATTTTATTCTCTAATCTTATGTTCATGATTTCTTCATTTGCATTGGTGAGTTGATCAATGAAGTCTGCTTGTTGAAGAGATAGGTGTTGAATTTCATTTTTCTTTCCTTCTATCTCTTCTCTTATCTTTTTTTTCTCTTCCATGACTTCACACAATTTTACTGACTAAATTTTTTGTTCTTTTCTTAGTTTTCTTACTTCTTTTTGAAGAGTACTATTCTTTTCCAATAGTTATTTGATTGCTTCATCAGCTTCTTCTAAATTGCTTGAATAGATGTCTTCAATTCTTTCTTCAATGTAGAGTGAATTAGTCATCTAGATTGAGCGATCTTTTCTTCTTTTCAGGGATTGAGAGAGTTACTCTTTTACTTTCTTGAGTTTTCCAATGGCCAATTCCAAATCTAGCTTCTTATTGTCAATAGCTTTGTCATGTCTAAATACCTCCATTGCCTTTGATCTTTGCTCAAGCTATTAAAATTTTCACTGAGAACCACAATACTCTAATGCCAATTGTTGGAAATATTATGACAAGCTAAGTTATTGAGAGGGGAGAGGAGAATTGGTAACTTCTAAAACTTTTATCCCAATTAGCAATTAATCATTCATATGAATTCTGATCTAACTGCATGCATGAGAAATTGAAAAACATGAAAGCATACACAACACTTTAACACAAGATTTGGTGACCCAGAAACCTTCCAAATAGAAAGTAAAACTGGGGTGGGGATGATACCCATGAGCTTTAGTATTGTAGTATAAAGTTGGCTTGTTAAGGCTTACAATAATCACTTTTGATGATCTGCTCTATTAGGAGCAATAAGAACTACTAGGTCCACTTTGCAAAAGGATTTACAAATATACAATGAATTATGCACTCAGTTAAGAGATTTACATAAGACTGTTAAGTCTACCTTGTTAAAGGATTTAACTGATCCACCTGATATGATGAAACAGTAGCTGATCTCTGATCTGCAGCTTAGTTTGTTGAATGTGATTCCTTTGAGTGTGCAAATCACCTTACTGTGATAGATGGATCTTTGTTGCTCCTTATAGTGTTGTAGCCTTTGTAATTTTCTCTTTTTCTATTCTTTTATGATTACATTACTTTCTTAAATGATTAATTGGATGTGCTACAATACATTACATATATATTAATCCAATTACATAATTACAAAGTTGACCATAATGTAAAAGTTTACACAAATATTACAAAGTCGGCCAAAGTGTAGAAACTCAGGCTCTAAAGATTGACTCAATGAGCTTTTGATACTTGGCATCCACTATTAATTCTTGACATTGTCATGCACTCAGTAGACATAGAAACTCGATCCATGCTGATCACTTCCAAGTAGTCTTGAACTTGGTCTGCACTAGTGATTTAAGGAATACTATGAAACTCGACATATAAACTAAATCACTTGATTCACATTGTATAGCTTGGTAAACACTATCACCTTGAGCTTGGTATAAACTGAGTCTCTTGGTCAACAATGAGTAGCTTGGTTAACACTAGACTCTCATCACATCAACTGCAAACTTAGTAAACACTACACAACTTGATTTGCAATAGTAAATTTGGCATATACTAAGATGCTCAGTTTACACCATTATTCATCAACTCTGTAATAACTGTTTGGTTCAAACTAAAATCTATCTATAGGACTTGGTAGCAACTATAGGACTCAGTAGCAACTAAAATTCTTGGTTAACACTATTAACTATACAATATGCTCGGTATAAACTCACAATCTGAATAAGTGTGTGTCACTAATAACAAACATGACTAGAATGTCAACAATCATCTCCTTAGTTGCCCCTATAGTAGCACCATACTCTACCTTTGTAGTGGATAAAGCATTAACCTGCTCTAATCGAAATTAGCTCATTGTTCCCCACCAACATTAAATACATAACCTGTAGTACTCCACCTAGTATCAATATCCCCTGCGAAATCTAAGTCAACATATCCTTGTATATTGGTAGAGCCCCCAATGAGTAAACACTTACTAGATGTTCCTCTCAAGTATATGAGAATCCATTTAACTGCATTCCAATCTTCAATTCATTGATGACTCATATTGGTATTAACAACTCCCACTACATGTGCAATATTTGGCCTAGTACATACCATAGCATACATTAAGCTTCCTATAGTTGAAGCATATAGTACCTTAGACATCATTTCCTCCTCTTCTTTTGTCTTGGGACACGTCTCCTTAGTCAATTTCAAACGACTAGGTAAAGGTGTGCTAACACCTTTAGCATTCACCATAGAGAAACATTCCAACACCTTAATATAATAAGCCTGAGATAATGTCAATTTTCTATTCTTCCTGATCTCTAAAAATCTTCATATCAAGGATTTGTTTTGCTGCCCCCAAATTCTTCATAGCAAATGCATGTGCTAACTAGCATTTCAGCCCCTTAAAATGATCCATGTTAGATGCAACTACAAGCATATCATCAATATATATATATTTTTTAAATGTAGTTGTCAACATTCAACCTCTAAAAATAAATGCAATGATCTGAATGACACCTACTATATCCATGCTCATGCATAAACCTATCAAATTTCAAATAGCATTGCTAAGGTGCTTACTTCAAGCTATATAAATTTTTCTTCAATCTGCATACTAAGTTCTCCTTACCTTCGACTGCAAATCTCTATAGTTGTGCCATATATATCTCTTCATCAAAATCACCATGAAGGAAGGTTGTTTTAACATCAACCTACTCCAAATGCAAATCTTCACTAACCACAATATCTAAAATAGTGTGAATAGAAGTCACTTTAACAATAGGAGAGAATATCTCTTCAAAATAAATTCTTTTTTTCTGTGCAAATCCTTTTACAACTAACCTGGCTTTAAATTGTTTCGTACCTCCATCCTCTTTTTTTTAACTTGTAAACCCATTTATTTTGAAAATCTTTTTTACCCATAGGCAACTTGCATAAATCTTATGTCTTATTCATTTCTTCTTTCATTGCAAACTTCAATTGAATCTTTGTATCCACTTGCACAGCTTCATCATAACATTTAGGTTCACCAACATCAGTAAGTAAAATAGAGTACAAGGAGAAAATATTTGTGGAGGTCTACTTATCCTTGTTGATCATCTAACATTCATTGGGGTGTGTGGTATTTTTTTTGGTAGTTATTGCACATCATGAGGAATTAATGGAACATCAGCTTTTGGAGTATCATCCAGCACTTCATAATCATCTTTTTTCTTATCATATTGTTGCTATAGATCTTTGTACAACACTTTCTCATTGAATATGACATCCCTGCTTCTTACAATTTTATGATTTTCAAAATCTCTAAGCCTATAACCAAATTCACTAATTCCATATCCAAAAAATATACATTTTTTTGACTTATATTCTAGGTATATGAGCAAATACTCCACAATTGAAAGTTCTGAGAAAAAAATAACTCACCTTCTTACTAGTTTGTGCTTCTTTTAGAATAACATAGCCCAAAGGAGTAGAGGGACCTTTATTAATCAAATATACAGAAATATTGATAGCTTTCACCCACATGTTTAAGGGCAACCCTACATGCAACCTCATGCTTCTTGCATGCTCCTTTATAGTCATGTTCATATATTCAGCCACTCTATTTTCTTGTAGAGTCCTTGGAATAGTTTTTCATCTATGAATAAAATTAGTGAAGCAATAATTTTTAAATTCATGACTGCAATAATCACCACCATTATTAGATCTAAGATATTTTAATTTCTTTCCAGTCTCATTTTTAACCAAGCATTTCCATTTCTTAAAAGTTTGAAATACATTAGATTTTTGTCTATGGAAAAAAACTCATACTTTTCTAGTTGCATCATCAATAAATATAACATAATAATGAGAGCCACGAAGGGAAGATACCTAAGCTAACCCCCATACATCTGTATGCACAAGCTCTAATCTCTCACTTCTCTTTTCTTTCCCATTCTTCACAAAATTCAGTCTCTTTTTTTTTCCATGCACACAACTTTCACAGAAATCCATATTGACACATTTTAGACCTGGTAAAACTTTCTTTGAATGGAGTACTTTCATAGCTTTCTCATTCATGTTCCCAAGTCTATTGTGCCATAGCATTGTATCAAAATCTACAACAGCTATTTATTCTCCCTGCTCAACTGCAGCAATTGTTCATGAACATTCATTTTCCTCTGAAATAATAAAAGTATAAGGAATAATATAACCTGTACAAAGATATAAGGTGATTACTTTCACACATTTTTCTATTTTAAGGGAACCTTTTGAAATCTTTCATTTTTTATCATTAAAAGTAACTACACAACCCTCATCACCGAATTGCCCTGCTGAAATTAAATTCTTACTCAGCCTTGGAACATGTCTTACCTTATGTAGTAGCCAATGGTTCTCATTTTATAACTTAATCTTAATTGTTCCTTTTCCAACAATTTGATAGGGTTCATTATCCCCCAAATAAACAAGCCCAAAATCTTCTTGGACATAATCAATAAAATAACCTTTATGAGGTGTGGCATGAAATGAAGCACCATAATCTAAAACCCATGAATCATCAACACTTTTGAAAGATAGAAACAAAGAATCCTCTTCAGATTTGTTACTTACCACATTTCCCTGCTTGTTCCCTTCTAGTTTATCTCTTGTATTGTTCTTTTGAGTCCAACAATCTTTCTTCTTATGCCATGTTTTACCATAGTACCAGAAATCTCTCGATCCTCTACATTAAAACCTCTTCCCCTTTGACTTTCCTCTTGAATTCCCATGATTTCTAAAATTATTTCCTCTCCCAGTCATTCTACCTCTACTTTGTGCATTCAAAGCACTTCCTAATGTAGATCTACCTGAGCATTTCCTACAAGTTTCCTCACTCAAAATAACAATGATCACATCATCAAATTTTACGGTATTAGATGTAGAAACAAAATTTCTCACAACCATTACCAAGCCATTATAGCTTTCAGGCAAAGAACACAAAATCAAGATAATCCTAATTTCTTCATCAAAATTAATACCCATAGAAAATAACTAACTAGTAACAATATTAAACTCATTTAAATGATCTACAACAGATCTACCTTCTTCCATTTTCATATTAAATAAATGCTTCATGAGAAATATCTTATTTGAAGTGGAGGACTTTTCATACAATTTTTCTAGGGTTTCCATCAACTCTTTCATCGTATTTTATTTTGTAATGCTAAATGTCACTGATGATGCTAAGCATAATCAAATGCTTGCAAGTGCCTCTCTGTCTAAAATCTCTCAGTCCTCATCTGACATAATTCTTTATTTCTTCAATTTTCCTTCCAACAACTTCCATAAATCCTTTTGATAAAGATAGTCTTCCATGTACATCTTCCATAACTAAAAGTTATGCCCATTAAACTTCTCCACCTTTAGCTTATGCTCATCTGCCATAACTCCCACTCAACCATTAGACCTTCCTGTAGAGGATTGCAAAAAAAAAAAGTGATGATCTAGCTACAACAAAAAATGTCAATCATCTAGCTCTGATACCACTTGTTGGGATTAACCTTAGATAGAAATAATAATTACATGCAAATATAACCAATATTGAAAAATAGTGGATCGCACATAAGAGAACACAAGACACAAAGATTTAGCATGGTTTACCCAATCACTATGCTATGTCCACCAACAAAAAGTCCAATATTATTATGATCCACTAATTACAACCTGATTACAATCCATAATCCTTTATAGCTATATACTGCCGCAAGAACCAAGTTTCACATGACACATTATGAAAATCCCTAACCCTAAGCCTTTTTATACAAGCTTATTTCTACATACAAAATTAGGGCTAGAATAATGGAACAATAGTAGTTGACACCTTTTACAATATAAGGTCAATTTTGGCTTTGGGGGTGTTACCCACAAAAACCTCCGTGGGGGCGTTGCCCCTCGACCCCACCCTACAATAGGGAGCACACCTAGGGTGCTACCCTAGGACCCTGCAAGGGTGCTACCCTCAAACCCTTGTAGAAATAATCTAGAGGGAAACTATGCCGAATAAACCTCTAAGTATGATCAAGCTCCACATCACAACACACCTTATTGTTGAGTTGGATATCCAAATTAAGTCTTTAGTTGTAGCATGTGAAAATTGCCTGACTAGAAGTCTATAAAAATTTCCTAGAAAAACACACTATCAGTGTATAGCCCATTTGACATAAGTGTTAAAAATGAGGACAAATAATATAGTAAAGAACAAGCAGGAGAAAAGTAACCTTTATAAAATGGGGAGATAGTAAAAAGGAGAGAAATAGAGTAAGCAAAGAACAACACAAAATAGCATGAAGTAAAAGAGTATCAATTGAATCATATCTACTCAATAGGAGTACAAAATTTTGAATACAAAACAGACCTATCAACTTAGGGGGAGATATCAAATTTTGAGGTATAAGTTGTCACGAAATTTTGATATTTTAAAAAATTTGTACAATAGCCAAATAAGAGATATGTTATGATCGTAAGAATAAGGATATCAATGCATGACCAAGTGTTTTTGACTCTCATGTCAAAAGGGAGCATTATTGATCTTAGATTGGTTTTGACAAGTGAGTGTCTATACACTTAAGTCACTTACTTAGTTCATGCAAAATAAGTAGATCATGTCAAGCAAAATATGTATAAGATAGAGCATGCCAAGTCTACAATGAGTGTGTTGAGTCACTCAAGTGTCAAATAGATAGTGTATGTCGAGTGATACAAGAGCTGATTAAGCAATGCATGCCAATTTATTCAGATGCCAAGTCATAATATAGAAATTAGTATATGTCAAGCATTAGAGGCTTCAGATATCGAGTGAAAAAGATTTCAGATAGTTGTTTGTAATGACACAAACTACTATGTAAACCATTTTTGAGCTAACTTAAAGATCAAATTATGATATTTTGGAGATAAGGACAAATCTTAAATTGCAATTCCTATAAATTACATGCAACTAATCAGAAAAAGGGAAGGTTTAAGTGAAAAATGGATGAATCACAACAATTGATTCATACCTAACTCTAAGTCACCTAGGTCTTCTTAAGGAGGACAAACCCTAAACATCATATGCACGTGAAAGAAGTGAAGAAAGAAGCTTGCATGCACAAATAGAGAATTCATGGTAGCTAAGGAATTGTGAAGTAAAATTGCATTGTCAAATCAGTTAAAGGAGAACAGAGGAAGGAAATAGCATACAACAAAGAAACATTTGATCAGGAGAGATCACGAATACATTAGTTCAGAGGTGATCTATCATCAAGAAACCAAGTGCTAACCTCAAGATCAATGTTAAGTCATTCTAGCAGGTGAATTATTTAAATATCTTAACAAAGTAGTCCTTATAGGATGTATTAAAATCCTTTAATAGGGTGCTTACTTAATTGTGAGTTAAAGTCCTTTAACAAGGCACACTTCTAATAGGGTGTTGAAATCATTTAACAAGATAAGACCTAATAGTCTTTGTAAGCCTTTAACAAGGTATTCCTTTCATAGGGTAGATCATGTCTCATGATCAAACATTGTAACCTTCATTGAATATATTTTATTAGTGCATCAATGAAGATTTGTGGGTGTCATCCCCACCCCAATTTTACCTTCTCATTAGAGGGTTTCTTGGTAATCATATTTGGTGTCATATATAAGTGTGAATGTTTTATGAGTTAAAGTTTAAACTACTGATTCACCCCCACCCCCCCTTAGAATTTTACCTTTCCTATTGTAATTCCAACATACATGACTTCTATACCTAAGGTCATAGAGGAGAGTGCGAAGTTAGTTTGACCAATCACTATGTTTGTTGAATAGACTACATTAGCAGAAACAAAAATGGAATTCAAGGACACTCATATGATAGATCTATCTTCATAGATCTCTACTGGGACTGACATTATGCAAGTTGGTGCCACAAATGTAATAGTAAACATCACAGAATATCCTTTCAAGGATCTTGGGCAAAATATTGTTGGCAATATCATTAATTACTCCAGCTCTAATGAGGAAGAGGAGAAAAATAAGAGTGATGTAGAAGAGAAAAAGAGAAAAGAAAAAAAAATAGAAGAAAGAAGAAGAGAGGAAGAAAAAGGACAGAGTAGAAAATTTAAGGAAGCAAGGAGAAGAGGTGAATAGGAGAAGAAGAGAAAAGAAGAAGAGGAAAGAAGAGGAAGAGAAGAAAAAGAAAGAAGAGGAAAGAAGAGGAAGAGAAGAAAAAGGAAGAGGAAGAAAAGAAGAGAGCCAAAGATGAAAAGAAGAAATGGAAGAAAGAGGAAGAGAAGAAAATAGAGGAAAAATTAGAGAAAAAGAGAAAAGAGGAATAATAAATCAAGAGGAAAGAAGAAGAAAAGAAGAAAGTGGATGAGGAAAAGAAAAGAGAAGAAGAATAGAGGAAGCAAGTGCACCAAGAACTTCTCTAACCCTTGCAGCACTTATAGGTTATGATGATGATGATCAATCTGAACTGATATCATCCCTAAGAAAGATCTTTAGTAAGAATAAATAAGTGAAGAGTTTGTAAAAAACTTTGATGGATGTAACTGAAAATTTAAAAGGTACATTGATAGTAAAATCGTTGAATCCTAATCCATAGGATAGAGCCAAAGATATGATTCACGAATTTGATGTTGAATCCACAAATATATCAAAAGTAGTAGCAACTTAGGCATAAGTAAGGCATGATGCTCAGATGTTTGACATTGTATGTCAAAACATCAAAAATGATCTATGAGCCCTTGATGCTAGCATCAAGGAATTAAGAAAGTGTGAGTTTGAATGCAAGACCTTATATGAAAATGTGTCATGTCTTTCAATCTCACCAAAGACATTGATGAGAAGATGAAAAAAAAAAGCTGAAGTGAAAGCACTAACATACCAGTTCAGCAAACCTAATGTCAAGATTGAAGGAAATGCAATACAGGTGAGAAAGAGTCATGAAATAGGTTTGTTGGAAATCAGCAAAGAGAAGATCATCAAAAGGTTCTCACTTTTGAGAGAACACTTATCAGTAAATATTATCATAGTTGAGTAGAAGTTAGAGGATTTCCTAGTAGAAAAGGCATCATTTGATAAATTTATTTACTTAGACCTGAATGTAGTTGAGATTGCATCCTATGGATTAGGCACTCTCCTTGGAATTTTAGGAGCAAAAAGCACATGGGAGAAGAGCATGAAGAGTTTGATAGTTAGTTTTGCAATCTATACTTCTTGCTTATCAACCTAGAGAAGAAGTAAAGAATCCAAATTTTTAACTTGTAAATAAATTTTAACACTTTTTTCATTTATGTCAAAGGGGGATTAGTATTAAGGAAAATTGTATGAGGAGAAGAAATAGAAAATTGTATAGAATACAATGAAAGGGAGACTAATAGTTATATACTAAGAGAGAGTAGTATAGTAACATTATTAGGAAATATAAGGAAAATATGGTTTTAAGTATAATAATCCACAAATTTTCAATAATGATCCATAAATTTTGTAATTTTGAAATTTTGTAAAGTTTATGTAAAGGCCAATTTTGAGGAATTTTTTGAGTAACATTTTCGAACTTAGCCAGTTTTCCCATATAATTCCATCAATTCCAAAGGGGGATATTATTGGCAATATAGCTAAGTAGGATAGGTAAGTGTTGTCATTTATGGAAACATATATCTTAGGATGAGATGGTAGAATGAATAGATAAAGACCCTATAATCAGAGACATAAAATTGTCTAAGTGTTAAAAAGTTTTATTGGAAATGCAGAGATACTTTTTTATATTGCAAAGTCTATAGTGACTTTGGTCACATGTGTAGTTAAGGACAAGTAGTAAAAATAGTCATGATGATGTGTCTAACTTCATAGTATGGTACAATTAGTATGGTATTAGTTATATTAGATTTACCAGTAAAGGTAGTGAATAGAGCAAAATGGGGAACAATAGTAAAACATGAATAATAGATTAAGGAATTTATTTTAATGAAATAATAACTTATTTATTAAGGGATGACATCCTAGATTGTAAGCCTTAGTTAGCATGGGCTAATATTTTATGTAGCCAAATGTGTGGAACCATTAAAGCCAACTAGACAGAGTTTTGAAGGTAAGGTATAAGTAAGAAATCATTACTTTTTGATGAAAGCACAACCCAAGACAAAATGAACACAATAAGAAATAGGGAATATTATTATTTGAAGTGATACGCTATTACATTTAGTACAAAAAAATAGACTTTGCGACATGCGCTATGGGCTTACAATGTTATCAGATTCTAGAGTAGAAAACCCTTCTCACAATAACTTCTTCCAAACTCCACTAAAATTGTGTTTACAATGTCACAAATGACCTTAAGTAACCCAAATTAGGTTTAGGGTTAGGAATAAATGTTAGAATATGCCATTTGGCATCCACCACCAAAAATAGAAAGTTCTAGAAAACACATTAGAAGTTTGTGCAAAATTAGAAGAATCCAAAAATGATAGTCCAACTTCTAAGAGGTGTAACTTTTGATCCAGGACTATGATTAACGAACTGTTTACATTTTTGAAAACCTCTCCAAGAATTCTATATCCCTATGGACTTTCTTTTCTCATCCCCCATTTTTGGGCCCATATGATTTTAGTGCCTCAAATTTGACTTTGAAGTGCTCTTAGGGGGTCTCTAGGCCATTTAAAACTACAATTACTTTCAAACTGTAAAGCCTTTTGACTTGATTCTTTTTCTAGAGTGCTTTAAATTACAAGTATAATCATCCCTTCAACTTACACTCTCTAACTTGTCATTATTTAGGCTCAATTATAACATAACCTATTTTCTACATTGGCACATATCTCAAGGTGCTCAAAAGCATTAACCCAAAAAGCCAATAGTGGAACTATGAGAGTTGGAATCTCTATTTCACCTGAATGGGTATCTAGAAATAAAAAATACATTAAATAGAAACTAACACTAAGATATTCTTGGTGATACAAGAATGCCCTTACACAATTAGATTATCCTACATCAAACACCAAGGTAAATTGAAAAGTGACCCTATCACTTTATAGCTGGTAGAGGAAAACTCAAATGGGCAACCTCCACTGTGGATATCCAAGTTGAATCTTCCACTAGTTGTCCTTTCCATTTCATTAGGTCTTCCTCATACTACAAGTTTCTGGTACTCTGGCCAACACGGCTATCTAAAATTTCTTGAATCCCTTTCTTCTCAAAAGTAGGAATTGGACATGGCTCTAGCATCAACTCCTCCTATACACCATCATCATGATATTATGTTAAATCTGCAATATCAAAAATAGGAGAAATGTGAATCCTACCTAGCAACTCCACCTCATATGCATTTTTTGAATCATGTTTTTTCAAAATTTTGCACGGACCGAATTTCTTCATCTTTAGCTTGTTGTAGATACCCACTAGAAATTGTTCCTTCCTCAAGTATATCATAACTAGATCCCCAACTTGGAACTCCTTATCTGTCCTCTTTTTTTCTACTCTAGCCTTATCCTATAGGTTCATCTTAGCAATATGTGTATGTACCTCTTCATGTAGGTTCTTGACTTGTTCAGCAAATTCTTCTGCCTCAGCACTTATTCTCTCTCCTTTCTCCATCTTCCTTAGCTCTAGTGTAGTCCTTGAACTACTCCCATACACAATTTGGAATGGTGATCTACCATTACTCCTATTCATTAAATTATTGTAATCAAATTCTTCTTTTGGTAAAATCAAATCCCATCCCTTGGGCTTATCTCCTACTAAGCACCTCAACAAATTACCTAGACTTCTATTCACTACTTCTATTTGTCCATTAGTTTGTGGATGATGTGCAAAACTAAACTTCAATTTTGTCTTCAAATTCTTCCACAAAGTCCTCTAGAAGTACCCAACAAATTTAGTATCTCTATCAGAAAGAATACTTTTTGGGAGATCATGTAGCCTCACCACCTCTCTGAAAAACAAATCTAAAATATGCACTACATCATGAATCATGTGGCATGGAATGAAATGTGCCATCTTGAAGAACCTATCAACCACCACAAATATTGAGTCATTACCCCTTTGTTTCCTCGGCAATCCAAGAAAAAAAGCATTACTCACTAACACATTAGGGGTCAATTTGCGAAGTTAAGTTGCGACGGCAAGAAAAGATAATGTGGTTTTGGCTTTTTTTTTCAATTTTAGCCCGATAGTGTCACAATTGCGACGCCAGCGAGATATAAGAGAAAAAAAAAGCCAAAACCCTCATTTGAATGAAATTGCGCGACACAGGCTGGTTCTTCTGAAAGGCGCGCGCGGGAGATCACTTCAGCAAGGTGTAAGGTGAACTCGAGGTGCATTGAGAGGGTCGGGCAGAGATGCGCATCAGCAACTTGAATGAGAAAATTTTTTACATATTTTGAATGTGTGAGATCTCCATTCACAGGTGAGTCCCAATGACTCAAAATGATGGTGATGGATCCCAAAAATATCCCTGACCCAGATTGTTATGCAATGCTCTTGAGTCAAAAACATATATGAATTGTTGGTGTTATGTGGCATGCTTGCATATACCATTTTTCAATCTTCTCACATTCACAATGCCTCCATATCTGAATCGTTCAATATTTCCATTCCTCAACTCAGTGTATTAGGCATCAAAGAGAGATTGGGTCACTGCATTTAATGTATCTGTCCATTATGGGCAATTCCTAGTGCATCTTGTTGAACTTAGATAAGATCGAGTGTTTGGTGTTGCAGGTCACCGCTCGATGATGTCTTCACCAACACCTCTTTATCCATTCATCTGTTGAGGCCCTTCAAATCTCTAATTACCTTCTAGTACATATATTCACAATTGTATTCAAGTTCTTGATCTTCATGAGAACCAATAGAGTGAGGCTTGGGTAAATGATGCTCATCACTAACTTGGTATACAAAGCATGAATTTTGACTCTAATCAGCCCTCTGAACTCTCTTTCAATGTGCATTGAATTAAACCAATGGTTTCCTTATACCCATAGAAATCTTTCACGTTCATTGAGGCCAAATTTTCTTTTTATATGTTTAGATAACTTTCCATAGATTAGGATTTCATTAGATATAGAAGTAAATGTATTCCCGTGAGAGCATATTCACTTACATTTGGATTCTTGATATACTAAGCTGATTGTGAATTCCTGCTTCATGTGTGAGGAACTTTGAAATTTTAATGGTGCATCCTTGATAATATGGTTAACTCATTTGCAAAAAGATGCAGCCTTATGGATTACTTTTAAAATTGTCTTTCCAACCCTTCCCAATTTTGTCTCTTTAGAGACTTCACAATAACATGATACTTAGATGCCTTCAAGTATCCCCACCTGAAGGCACAACAACACAAATTTCCTGCTATGTGGCAAGTTGAGGCTCTTTTGTTTCATTGCAGATCTTCTGCTTGCACAGAGGTCTCTCCCCATCATTGGACACACTTGATAACATTCGAGCTTTGGATCGCATACAAGAAGTGCATCTATACACATAAGTATAAACTTCTTCTTTTCCTGCAACACATATAACAACAATTTTAAGTGCTTGCAAGCTAGTATATACTTATGAAGAAATATTACATCCTGATTTAAATGTATGAAAACAATTTTCATTCCTTTTAAGCTTCATTCATCTCGAGGTGCAATTCACAAACTCAAGAATAGAGGCTTTTGTTCTTTAGGATACCTTTAGGGGAAGAGTATGTCAATGCCCCCTCGTGTCTGGAGTCCAGTTTAGAGGAGATGGCTATTTACACTGCTAAGGTTTGTTGAATCTAATTCTGAATAACATTGCTTCCTATTGTTGAATCTAATCTAATGTATAGTTTAACTAGACTTGTAGCTTATATGTTTTAAAATTTTTGTTAGGCCTTGTAGTTTGTATAATTTGATTGTTGGAGAGCTTCTACAACTAAGCAAGAAGGCCGTTGTACGAGTTATAGCCGCGCGCTTGGGTATGAAAATTGTTTTTTTTTTATTCTAATGTATATTTTAACTAGACTTTTAGCTTATATGTTTTCAAATTGCTTTTAGTGGCTTAATGTTGTAAGGTCTCTTGAAATAAGACCTTCAGGTGGTTGGTCAAAGTTTTACAAATAATCTTAGTAATAAAGTCAAAGAAAGTATTTTTAAAATATTAAAGTATTTAGCTAGGTCTAAGAAGATTTGTGTACTTTCGACATTTTTTCTTTTTTTGTGAAAGTTGTAGACCGAAGTTTTCATAGCCTGATTTTTGCTTCTTGCAAAGAACAATCATGTCAGATAATATAAGTGAAGAATAAAACAGGGAGACAATCGGTAGATTGTGGTCTAACTTGAAAAGAAAAGGTGATGGAAAATGTTATTGTCCTTGCAATATTTGTAAGGGCTTAAACCGTAGAAGACTACTAATCAAAACAGTTAAGAGACATTGTAGGGAGAATGGTCACATTGAAGGGGGGCATGACTATCATCCACTGGTAAGTCATTCATTATATCATTTTAACAATTTATATACATATGAAATCACTTGATGATGAGTTGATGATCATGGTTTATTTATGTTAATCAATTTTATATAGGTTGATCTTCCTAGGGAAGTACATGATATGAACCACAACAATCCGAAGAATATGGTTTTCGAAGTGGAGGAACATGGAGGTGCAAATATCCAAGGTGAAGATAATGATCCCATGGAAGATGACGATCATGCACCAGAAAACACAATTGAAGAGGATGGTATAAATACATTGATCCATGACACATCTAGTCCAAGCATATCTGATCATGATGATGATGATAGCCTCGATGTACCTCTACTTCAGAAGGCATACAAGCCCCTATACAAAGACTCCCAAACAACTCTTCTCTCTGCGCTATTGTTGTTGTTGAACTTGAAGGTTATGAATGGTTTATCCAACATAATAATGTCACGTATGTTAAGGTATGTCATATATGTCTTTATAGTTAACAAAGGGTGAATAATGTACCACTAATATTGTTTATATTAACAACTTATATTTTTTGTTGTAGATTGATAGGCGAGTTTTTGTTACCATCATCAAATATTCTACCTCACTCATATTGAGAATTAACTACTATTATGAAAGATATTGGAATGGAGTATGAAGCAATACATGCTTGTCCCAATGATCATATTATATATTATAAACAACATGAATTTGCAACACAATGCCCTGTATGTCATATGAGTAGATATCAAACAGATCGACTAACAAAAAAGGTGCCTCAAAAGGTTCTTCGTTACATCCTCATTATTCCACGGATGCGACAATTATTCAGGTGTAGTAGCTTGGCTCAATTTATGGATTATCATGCATGCAATAGAAGTCGAGATGACATTATTCGAATCCCTACGGATGGTTTGGCATTTATGCACATAGAGAAAAAGTGGCAACACTTCAAAGAAGAACCTCATAATCTCAGGCTTTCATTGGCAGCAGACGGTGTCAATCCATTTGGAGAGATGAGATCTATTTACTCGGTGTGGCCTGTTTTTGTTATCAACAATAACATTCCTCCGTGGATGTCAATAAAGAGGGAGCACATTATGTTGACAATGATTGTTCTAGGTATCTTATCATTTGATAGTTATTAATTTACACGTAATTATAAATCTTGCAATAAAACGGTCACAATAACTATGTAATGTTACTGTTCATTCAAGTAGGTAAATATCAAGTAAAAGATATGAATGTATATATTGAGCCTTTTATCGACGAGTTGGTAGATTTATGGAACGGTGTCACTATGTATGACGTGTCTAGACCAATACGACAAAGACAATTTAAATTCCATGCAATACTTGCATGGACAATACATGATGCCCGAGGGCTAACACATTTTTGTGGTATGTTATAGTGAATTCAAGTTGCGCACAATAATTCTAATTATAAAAATCAACATATTTAATAATCCAATTACATCATTATCTTGTAGGTCTTCAAACAAAGGGAAAATTTGCATGTCTAGTTTGTGGTCCAAAGATGAAATCTCGTCATTCAAAAAGTTTAGGAAAGTAGGTGTTTGATGAGTGTAGACACTTCCTCCACAGGAATCATAAGTATCGAATTACGGAAAAACATCTTTTCAATGGGAAAGAAGAGACTACATCAGAGCCACGAACAATGACACCTCGCCTATGGAAGTTGGAATATAATAGAATTAATCGTCGAGGTAATGCCGTTCCACCTAATGGTTTATGTTTGTAATTTATATATTTTTATTATGATTTTTGTTGACTAATTGTGTAATTGATGATCATGAAGGTCGTCAAGGAAATACTGACAACCTTCCAAAGGGACTAAAAAGCTATCCCAGACAATTTAGTAGGTTGCCCTACTATGAGCACTTACAAATTGTGCATTTGTTTGATACTATGCATATTGGAAAGAATATAACAGAGACATTGTGGAAAATATTGGATAGAAGGCATGACAAAGAAAAAATTGTCAAAATTTGTAATGACATACATGAATCCAATCATATTGCATTGAAAAATTTCATTCACTCAAATAGCAACAGAGATCAAATTAATATAAGTGCCCTTCCATGGTTATTAACGGAGCAGCAAAGTGATGCCATAAAAGAAGTCATATGAAAAATTTGATTTCCCACAGGATTTGCTGCGAACATAATCAATCTCATATCAAAAAAAAGTGAATTTGGGCCAGGGCTCAAAATGCATGATTGGCATACTTTCGTCAAGGTAAGTTATGTTCTTCTGTATTTACAATATATTCATAAACTGCGTGAATTGTTCGTTATGTTATTTTAGAAAACAATGAAATGATTGATTTATAATTACTGCAGTACGTGCTTCCTCTATCTCTCCTAGAGCACTTCAACAATAACATCAAACAAGTGATATACGATCTTGGAAAATATATGAGGTAAGCAGTAATATCTGTTCAATTTGTTGTATATATTTATTATATTCGTGATTTGTTTTTCTTGCTATGTAATCTATTTTATATTATTTTGTAAAGTCTCATATCTATATATTTTTTGTGACCCTAATCTCTTAATGTAGGTGGTTTTCATCTAAAGAAATCCATAAAGAAGATATAAACTATTGGAAGAGAAGAATTCCTCATTTACTGTGTGAAATGCAAAAGTGTCTACCTCCAACTTTTTTCAATGCACAGGAACGCTACCTCATACACCTAGTTGAGGAGATTGAATTGTGTGGACCTGTACACACTAGGTCATTGTGGATGGTTGAGAGGCATTTGAAATCTTTGAAGGCTTTGGTTCAACAAAGAGCACATCCTGAGGGTTCTATGGTAGAGGGATATATGGTATACCAGACTATGGTGTACATTACTGAATATCTTCCTAAGTTTGCATCAAATATCCATGTAGATTGCATTTGAGATCTCGAGCCTTTTAAAAAATTAGAAGGGGAGTACTTGATGGGAAAAGGTACATTGAGGAAAGTGAGAAGTAATAAATTATAAGATGTTATTGTAATAAATTATTTCTTAATCTTCAAAATAAATCGGTTGTAAGTTGTCTATTTTTTTTTTGTAGAGGTGCTCGAGAGTGGGATGCACTACATTTGTATATTGCAAACAATCTTGATTGGATGATGGTATGGATTGAACGATGTCAACATTCTGGTTGCACATTAACATGGGAAGGTGTATCTTAATTGGTTAAAGAAGCTCATCGTAATGGAGATTCCAATGTTATGCAAAGGGAAATAGATTTAGCACGTGGTTCAAGAGATTTCTAGGTACGTACAAATTTATTAATCACTCGTATGTGTATCAACTCACGATACAATAATTTTGATATGTTTCACATATTATTGCAGGTTAAACACCACGAGGCTATGTTCTGCAATGGTCAGAAATTTTGCGTCAAAGTGTTGGATGACACGAAGAAAACTTGTGATTCAGGAATAACTGCAGTCTTTCAAGTGACTAATATTTCATCTAGAAATGACTTACATCCTCTAGAGTCTGAAAATTGATACTATGGAATTTTGGATGAGATAATTGAGTGTGACTTTAGTTCCTTCAAATTAGTACTCTTCATTTTCAAATGGTACAGGCTACGACTTAATCCAAATGATCCTGATAGAACTGTTATTGAACATGATAATGGATTTACAATGGTTAATAGAAGGTCATTTGAGCCAGTTGGGGATGAGCCTTATGTTCTTCCAAGCCAATGTGAGCAGGTATTTTACTCAAAGGTTCCACATAAATCGGGTTGGTCATTTGTTGTTAGACAGGAACCGAGAGGAAGGCCAATAAAGTATAATGCGATGGAAGAAGAAGATACCGAAGAAGTAGAAGATGATGTAGATGGTGATCACAATCGACAGTTATTGGATGATGTTCCTGACACAAATTTTCATGAAGAAGAAGAAGAAGATGATGATGATGATGCTTCTACTGATGATGATGATGAAGATGATGTTGATGTTGATGATGACGACGACGACGATGATGGTGAGGAGGATGATGATGACGACGACGATGATGATGATGAGGACGACGACGATGATGATGATGATGATGATGACGATGAGGATGACGATGATGGAATTTAGAGGCATGCCATCAATCCTTAATCTGTTTAATATTCATTTCTTGCTAGAAATATATTTGTCTTATATATATGGTTACATAGTTTATTCATTATCTATTTAAAAGCTACAAGTTTCAACTACAAATAGAATACTGCTAATCCATTTTAAAATTACTATAATGGGTTTTGGAAGAAATTACAGTTATCTTAATTAATATAAAATATCTAACTGAATTTCAAAATGTTATGCAAGTGGCTTTAGTCTAGGTGTTTCCTCCACCTCCACACACATCAAAAAACTTCAAATAGCATGTTCCCAAGGTGACTAAGCCCTCAACTCATCAGCTGATACAAAAACCCAGTTTTAGCCCTTCACTAGGCCTACTTCCCTAGTAGGCTTATAATGTGAGCCTGATTTAAGTGTTTTATTGTGTACCTTTTAATGTTTTTAATTTTTATGTGATGCTAATGATGGATGTGATTATGATTATGATGTGATTATGGTCATGATAATTGAATTACATTTGCAGGAAATTGAACCCCTTTCAGGAGCATCCCGCACAATCTCATGGATCGACAGGTATAAGTCAATACTCCGTATAGACAGTCTATTTAATACACTTATCAATAGTAAGATTGATTTCTTCTAAGATCTCTCCCATTTGCAAGTACTAGCGAATAGGTATTTGTCAGAGGTGTCTTCCCCGAGTGAGGGAAATATAGGAATAGAAGAGGAAAGTGAGACATGTAGTTTATCTAGAACAGGGAGATTAACTAGAGGTCAAAGGACTAGAAGGAAATTCAATAAACGCATGAAATTTTTCCTTTCTCAAGGGGGGTCATGTTCTTATGATGATGAGATGGAAGGCGACATCGAGGTGCCCTTGAGGTACCAACATCTACAGAAACATTGGGTACCCAAGGAACTTCCTCCAATAAACACTAATTTTTGTGTTAACGAGAGGATATATCGCATAACACCATCATCACTACATGGTTTGGGCCTATTTTCTATGGACGGCATAAAGGTGTCTTACAAAAAAAAATTTGAATTGATGGAGTATGTTGGACCATGTTACGATTACAAAATTTGGATGCATATTGTTAAATATAAAAAAAGTATGTGTAGGTATGCCGTCTCGGAAAATTATATACAATAGCAAGACAATAATCAAAGTAAAAGTGTGGCTATATACATTGATGGAAGGCCAAAAGCAACAGGGAATATTGTGGGTTTTATAAATAGTACACGACCTGGGTCAACTATAAAGCAACCCAATTGCATATTTGAGGCGCGCGAGGGAAATCGTGTATTCATCTGTGCGATAAAATCAATATGTGCAGGGGAAGAGCTTCTTATTGATTACAATTTGAACCGCATAGATACAAACGAGGCTACTATCATGGGGGTGGTACATACTATTAAACCAACTTCTAATCAATGACTCCAACATACCATTTAGTCAATAAATTTTTGGCTAACCCTTTTATACTTAATCTTTGACACAGGGGCACAATATGGAGCAACCGCCTAGAGGGGATGCTGACGATGCTCCCGGCTCATCTACACATGAGCAGGTAAAACTCATTTGTAATTGTGCAAACTAGATAGAAGCAAAATGTTATTTTTTTAATGTTGTTTTCTTTATTGTTTTGGAGTAATTTTGATAATACTAATACTATTGTTGTCACAGAAGGCTAGTGGTCGGAGGGAGGGAAAGGAACCTGCAGTCCCTCAGCAGGCCCCCCCTAAGGAGGACCCTTTCTATATCAATTTAGCAGAGACTGATGACCCGATCGATTCAATTAAAATTAATTTAAAGAAAATTAGCAAAGAAATTCTACGTTTGGCAACCATAAAGCCTATGACTCAACAAATAAAAGATAGGGCATTTGAATTGTTGCACACCTCTGAGTCCTTAAAAGTAAGTATTAATGAAATTTTTAATTATAAAAAGAGTTCAATAATGGTTTTTATGTTATGCTCTTTTATGGCATTAATCAAAATATGGATGTGTTGTCTTTACAGAGTTTTTTGCTTGATTTCAAGCCCCGTTCCCATGATGAGGGTGCTGCTGGTGGTTCAGGTAGATCGCATGTTCCATTCGCCACTTTTGTTTTCCACTAAATATATATAGGAATGATCATAATCATTGACAATACATGCTCGAACAATCCTTTTTTTTAATGCTCTAACAATCTTGTCCATGCTAGTCCATGCGTTCTATATTTATGCATGCTCTAACAATTTTATTCTTCAGCTTCACATCAATTGAATCCTACAATGACGCCGCCTCCATCCAAGACAACCACAAATATCTTTTCGACTGCTGAGTCAGTAACATGCAGCTTACATGCATCGATTGTTGTACCATCTGCTGGTACACAAATCCCTCTTTTTCTCTCTTATGACAGCAACAAACAGTTTCTTTTTTACAACTTTATAACATCAATTATCATTTGTTCTTTTATACTTCGATCATGACAAAGACTTATGAAACTTATGAAAAATTTTGCAATAGGACCTGCAACATCATTTCTTGGACGTTCGTATGTTCCTAGTATGGGAACGGTGAAGGATGTCACATTGATCATCAGCGACGATGAAGGCATTCCATTAAAAGTAGCCAAAGTTCCAGGTACTCTAAAGTTATTATTATTCTATAGTGATATAATAGTAATTTAGTTTTTGATCACTCTTCATCGACTAATGATCCCATGATTGTTTTGTAGGGAATGATCTTTTTTGGAGAAAACTTGGTGATGAGTGTTTGCGAATATTTGGGCCCACCATGCGTACCTGGTGGAACATCATATCCTAACTAAAACCCCAAACCACTATTTTGATTTCATATCATTGCTATAATAGTTTTCCTTTTCGTCCATTTCTTGAACTATATTAAAGGTAGCTTCACTTCATTTATGAGTCTAACATGTTTTTTTTTACTTAAAAGGTGGAATCAGCAATGCAAACCATTGAAGGATGATCTTATAGAGAGCATGACCCAACTCTTTGGACCTCGTGCATTCGAGAGAAACAAGATCCTTGAAAAAGCTGGTTTATGTTTGAAGTATATTAGGGACCAATACAGAAAAAAATTACGAGATAACCCCAGGTACGATTGTCCGCCCTATGTTCCTGAGGCTGAGTGGCAGGCTCTGATTTTGGATGGAAAGTATAAAGCTGACAAGAAAAATAATATTACACCAGTGGAGAGTACATCAAGGTATGTGATACTATTGAGAATCTAATTATGTACTAATTAACCTCCATATTTATACTATCTAACATATTTCAAACTTTTCATAGATTGCCTGACACATCAAAGGCAACAAAGGCAAGACTAGAAAAGCACGAGACACACAAGCTCGGCTCTGGTGGTTTTTCGAAACTTCAAGCAAGAGTTGTAAGTACTAGTAAATGAAAAATTGTATCAAATTTTTTATATAATGTGAAGGGAAATGCTAGGACTCCCTTATTTAGCTCATCAATTATAAATAGGTCAATAGAATATAATAACAGTAGTGGATTTTCATATTCAATATAAACAATTCAACAATTGAAGTCAAGACTCTACAATCTAGATTACTAAAGAAAACTTGTGATTCACTAATATGACATTATTTAAAATCTCACCCTTGACTGAATTTTCTTCCAATAGTTGAGAATAAAGGCAGTGATTGAAAGAATGAGGGAATGCAGCAGCACTTGCAGCCATTTTTATTTCCAAAGAGCTAAACTAACTCTTACCCAACTTAAGAATTTGGAGAAAATATGTTGGTACAAGCAAAGCATACAAACATGCAACATTTATATAGTAGATTGCTCCATCAAAACTGCTCGATTTTTGTCCTATTATATTGTGATGGATATAGATGATTTGTTGTTGATATTTTAACTACCCTCCATTGGTTGATGAAACAATGCAAGTAAAATTCACCATACCATGCAAAAATGTAGGGCTCAGAGTTCAAGAGATGCCTCACAGAAGACGATAAGAGAATTGGCTTCCAACAAGGCTATAGAGTCGTGGCTGAACGGCTACGAGCTGAAATTAGTGTGGAAGGTTCTAATACTGATGCATCTCAGCCACAGGTAAATAAGCTAAATGAAATTTATTTCAAATTGAATACTTTACCAATTAGTCTATTTGATGCTAAGTTCCAATATAAAGTGAGTATATCTGTTTTAAGCAAGCAATGATAACAATGTGTAGGATGTTGGAATGCAGCCTGACAATCCTTCTACACAATCTGTGGATGTCGAAGGTTCGCATGATGTGCATCCCAGTGGTGGAGGTATAGATTTGCTATTAAATTTTTTATATGTAATTGCAATTGGTGTTTGGATTAACATAACATTTTGTATAGCAGTTGTAGAGGATCGAGGGGTCGATGTTCATGACCGTGTTGACATTGAGTCCAGACAAAATGATGTGGTCAAATCAGGTAAAGAGACACAGTTATGTTATTTAAAATAATTAAATACTTGTAACAATTATAATAAATTATTTTTAATTTAACTCTTTTATTTGTTATTGCAGAGGACCCCCCTTTGCAACAACATAGGAATTTGAGATCATCAAGAACAGAGAACAGAACAACTGATGAGGGGGGAATTGATGGTGACACTGATGCTCCTCTTAGAGTTTACATAGAAAAAAGAAATAGAAAGAAAAAAAAGAAATGATTGTCACTACATACCTTAATTGATAATGACTGTATTTTACGTCTCAATGAATTTAATTATGTGCTAATGAATGTTCATGAATTATGTGTTAATACAGAATATTGATGAATGTTGCATGTTAACGAATCTAATGTGTTAATGAATGTTATCATGTGATATTGATTGAATGTTATCATGTGATATTGATTGAATGTTACATTTTATTAATGGTTGAAAGAATGAATGAATGTTAGATGTTAACAGGCAATGTAGAGTGATGTTAGGGGGAGGGGGGTGGGGCCAAATGAGCTTCCACCTTCATGTGGTTGGCCCTGTTTAGTAGAGAATATTAAACTATTCTCGAAACAAAGTGAAGCTCAATAAGATGTAAGTGAAGCTCAAATTGGCACAAATAGGGAGTCTATATGATGTAAGGGGTCATTTGAAGTCCTAGGGTGTCCTAGGAAGAGTTATGGGTGGATGGTAGTGTTTACATGATGTAATAGGCTATCAAAGCCCCTAAATGATGTAAAATGCACTCAAAGTGCAAGATCCGTTATTTCCCGGTCCTTCCCCAATATCAAATGCTTTAATTTTGATCTCCCTGAAGTCATCTCGGAGGCTCCCACTTACATTGATACATGGATGCAAGAACACTGGCAACAACCTCATGTGTTAATAGGATATGGCATAAAGCTGCACAAGATGACAAGTTGTTTTGGCTCTTGGTGGATTTTGGAAACTATATTCTCTTTCCCTTTGGCCTATGCTTAATCCATTTGCTTCTTCTTCTTCTTCGCCATGTCCATTTCTCTAGGACCTATTATCTTAATTCAAAGGGATATCTATGATGAGTTTGGATTCCTCTTCCAAAATGATTTTTTCAACTGTTAGTTCCAAAAAAGATCTGATACCATGTCACATAGCCATCCCTTCCACATAACTATTAGAATAGATACCTATATCTTTTTAAAAACCTTGGATCTTATCTCCTATTTTACTCCTTACCAACCCTCATATACTAGAGATAATTGGGTTTCCTTGGTCTGGATGGATCTATTTAGTTTCTTTCCTTCTCGCTATGTTCAAGCAATTTAGGATGCTGAGGTTCTCATTAATATCATCAGTTAATTTTATTCTAGTTTCATAGTGGTTGGGAAAATAATGCATTAAGAGTAGGAAGTAGCATTGAAATTACCACTCACCAATCTCTCGAGAAGGTATTTTATGCTTGATTGGGTGTGTCTCTAAAATACAGAGAGCATATCAAAGCTTAAAGCAATTTGTTCATATTCAGCTTTATCCATCTTGTATTCAAAATTGAACAGCATTTATAGAGTACTGATCTTTACTGTCAAACATTTTCATTTATTTTCTTCTTCTATTATCTTTACAGTTAAAACATCTCATTTCACTATTTTAATCTATATCTATGCCCCGATATTTCTTATCCATGATAAATCTATTACAATCTAAGACTATGGGTTTACTCTGACGGTCATTGAGAATGAGACTTTATGGTTGATCTTACAAATTAAGAGGGATTTTTATAAAAATCTAGAAAGTGTTTTTTCTAATAACATGAGCTATAGTTAGAGGAAGGCTGTAATGAGTATAGTTGAATTTGTTAGATCAGCAAATACCATTAATCTTCAAGGTTTTTAGTTTACAAGGTAAATAAATTATAAACCTTAGTATTAATATTAGGTGTAACTTGCTTAATGTGGACTTACTTTAGTAACATTATTCAAGTAAATAATGCGAGGAGACTAAAATAGAGGCTTTGAATTCCTTTCCCGTGGAGAAAAATAATGCAACTATAGATCTGATTTTCAAGAAAGCACGACAACCTCTAGAAAACTATGAACAATTTTGCCCTATATCCACTATTTTACTATCTGTTTCAAATGCTTCTTCATCTACTAAAGTTGGAGATTGTGATTTAGAAACTGTTGAGTTAGATAATGAAAAAGCATTCACTGAATCATTGGATAAAAAAATGCAGCATGGCCTTTCTAGCAAAGATGTTAATTTTAGAGATCTAGTGCAATGTCTGACAGATGTTGTCATTCCAACATGTAGAGGTCCAGCTGGAAGCTGAGCATTGCTCATCTACAAACATTGCAAAAGAAAGCAATTCAACTAAGAGATCCACTTGCCATGAAGTGATGAAGTTGATTTTGAAAAAACCTAAGGAATTGGCAGTCAAGTACAAAGATTGCCCCCTTCCATTATCTACCCACCTTGACACTTCTGAGGACAAGGTTAGAGAGTATCCTTTTTTTTTTTGTCTTTGTCATTTAGACTTTTACATAGACATTTCTTTGAAAGCTCATTAAAAAAATTATTGAAATTCTTCACTCAAGAATAGACATGAAGTACAAGTATTATTTCGCATGGAAATACTTGCCTTGGAGATTGCTCGGAGCATTGAAGAGCAAACAAAGAATAAATTAATAAAAGAAATTTGCAAACTTCTAGAAAACATCCAATTTAATTTGCCAGGAGGAATATTTGATGGGGAAAACCTAAACGATTTTGCAAACAGAGTTATTGCATCCAGGTAACTGTCTAACTTATTAATAGATTGTGTCTACTATATTTTAATATCTGAAAACACTTAAATTTATCATATGTTCATATAAGCCATGCCCTTCTTTGCAGGTATATTAACTGACTGGACATGGTGATTAGAAAAGTATATAAGGATATGGAATTTTATGTATATGATGATTCAGGGGATATCTTCAATTCTATGTCCAATGAGGATAAAGATGTTGATATGCAGAAAAATGAGTCTGATGTATTGGCTTCTTCTCAAAATAATGTCATGGCTACTAATGGTGGGAAAGGGAGAAATGCAGGCTAGATAGGACAGTTATATCATCAGATGTTTTCCTCGTATGATGATCAACATTCTCTAAAATTGCCACAAGCTGAAAGGGTTTCAAGAAAGCATAAGGGAAATGATTATGAACGTAGACTTAAGAAAGTCGAAGAAAACAGGGAGTGTGCACATAGTTTTGAACATTTCACAAGTAGAGCTCAAGATTTACAATCTGTGTGGGCATCAAAACATGCTAGCCATATGATCAAGAAGCAATCTAATAGCCAAGCAAATCAACTGAAGAAGAAACATATAAAAGTTATAATGGTATGTCAGATTGATATTGGACTATGTTAATATTTCTTATTAGATAAGCAAGAATTTTCAAAGAATTCTGAAATAATTTATGCTAATATTACAACTAACATGTTTTGTTACAATTTAGACTAACTTTGTTTGTCTCTTTGTTAACCTTTGTGGACTTTAAATAGGATTCTAATGATGAGGACCTGGTAAGCAATAATGCCACTAGAGGTTCAACCCTCTATTTTCTTGATGTAAGTTCTTCAAACATTTTAGTTTCTTAGGAATAACTTAATCTAACCATTTTCTATTCCTTTGTCGACTTGACTATAATAGGAGTTTGATGATGAATACCATGTAAGCAACTATGATAGTAAATGTTTAGCTCTCCATTGTCTTGATTTAAGTTCTGTGAAGATTCTAATTTTCATAGGAATATTTTATTCCGAGCATTTACTAACCCTTTGTAGACTTGACTATAATAAGAGCATGATGATGATGCCCATGTAAGAAAAATGCTACTAGAAGTTCATCTCTCTATCATCTTGTTGTAAGTTCAAAGATTCTAATTTTATTAAGAATAACTTAATCTATACATTTGCTAATTTCCATTTTTGAATGAGTTTATCAGAGATATGTTGGGTTGATAATGGACTATGCTAATATTATTTATTAGAAAAGTAAGAATCTTGAAAGGGTTGTAATGTCTTGTTCAAATAGAAAGTAAGATTTTAAGGTTATGCTATTGTTACAACTAATATGTTTGTTTTTCTCCTTTTTGATTATCTGCTAACCTTTGAGGACTTTTAATAGGAACCTCATGACGATGACCATATAAGAAACAATACTACTGGAAGTTTAGCTTTCCATTGTCTTGATGTAAGTTCTTCAAAGATTCTAATTTTCTTAGGAATAACTTAATCTGACCATTTTCTAATCCTTCGTAGATTTGATTAAAACATGAGCTTAATGATGATGACCATGTCAACCATGATGTTAATAGAGGTCTTCATGTAAGTTGTTCAAATATTCTAATTTTCTTAAGAGTAACTTAATCTAACATTTGCTAACCCTTTATGGACTTGACTTAACAAAAGTCTCATGGTAATGGTGGTGTAAGCAACAATACTACTAGAAGTCTTGGTGTAAGTTCTTCAAAGATTATAATTTTCTAAAAAATAACTTAATCTCATCATTTGCTAACCCTTTGTGAATTTTGACTATAACAAAGTTCTAATGATGATGACAATGCAAGCATCAACGATTATGTAACCATTTGTAACTCTTTGTGGGCTTGACGATATAGAAGTCTAATGATGACCACCATGAATAGAAGTTTGATGATGACCACCATGTAAGAAATAGTGCAACTGTAGGTTCAGCTCTCCATTGCATCGATGTAAGTTCTTTAAAGATTCTGTAAGACATTTTTCAATCATATTGTTTCAGTGATCTATTGTAGTTTGAATGAGGTTTCAGATTCTACTTTTCATTTTGTTGATGAGGCCACTTAATATGTGAATATTAGTTGACATGATATTTTATCTAGAAAGACATCCAAATTTATAGATAGTTTGTGATTTGTAATTTTTGATTATTAAAATCCACCAGCAAAGAGACATCAATCAAGAGGTTACAGAGGTCACAACCAGCTTAAGTTCTCTTCCTCCCTTCTATAGTGTGTGCTAAGTTGTGAGTCCCATAAGCTGCTTTAGTTTCGCAAATTCATTCATTCATTCATTTGAAAGTCTAAAATTGTAGTACTTTAAAAACACATGTTTGCGATCTTTTCTCAGAAAATATATAATTAATTGTCAACATTGTTCTTATGCAGGTGCAAAACAGAAGTGATTCAGTATGAAGGCCAATTGTTGGGGAATCTAAATAGAGAGTGATATCCAAACGCACCCTTCGAACCTTCAAAGTAAAAATTCCATTCAATTCATTGAATAATGTAGGCCATTACCTTTTCATACAATTGGAAAGAGCATGCAAGCAGTTTGAAGTGACTTCCATGGATATCATAGCTTTAATCAAATTTTTGCTACTATCAACATCAAAATATTCACCTGTTTTGAAATGGGATATTATAGATTTTTTGATTAATGATATTGTAAGTTTCATGTTCCTCTACTTTTTTCAATGAATTAAGGGTTTTAGTATATCTTTTTTCCTTTCTTCCCTGGGGTAAAACATGCTTATTTTGGACTTGGTTTGACAATGAAAGTTCAGTATGCTATCTCAAGCATCAGGATGGAGGATTCACTAAAGGGAGAAAATAGATTGATGTCTATTTTCTGCTACAAATTGGATAAAACATAATGTAAGTACAATTCATCTACTAATAGCATTGATTGAATGAAAAGATTCAAGGATCAAGAAGTAACAGCTTTAAATTATCTTTACACTTCTATGATGTCAAATAAATGTTTACTAGATGACAGTGATCTGAAGCTCAAATGCAATTAATAGTCATTGATGGGTATAAAATAATTTAGATGTGTGAAGAATTAATGGTGCAACATTTGAAATGAAAAGGTAAGATGTAGATTAATATTTAGAAAGGAAACATGAGTATATTGAGAAGATCAGTTGTGACTACAAATTTCATGGAGACTTAAGAAATGGTGAAAATTGTATCAGTTTGCTTTTGAAAGGATGTGATAATTGCTTTGCTGCAAAGGGATGGGTGTTCTTCTTAGGACATTGTTTTGAATTGTTAAAAGACTGTCAGCTTCAAGTCATTAGACTTAGACTTACTTTAACATGGAAAATTTGAATGTTTTAGATTGAATTTTCAGTGATTTTTTTGGTTTTGGTAAGATGTCTTGGTTATGATTGTTTACTCAACAGTTTTTATTTAGAGAATCTTCTTATGTAATTGAATGATTCACTTTTTCCCAAGATAGGCATGGGCACAATGTTGGAGTTAATGTGGAAAGCCAATGTTCTGGAGCTACATTGTTGTCTTAAATCTTTTGCAGTTGTGCTTAAAATTAACGTAACACAATTAAATTTAAATCTCTTGATATCTGGATCATCAATCCAAGCATGGTTGTAGAGAATCATAGCTGTGTAGACACCAAATTTGAACAGTCCACTTACAATTGAGAAATACATTATTGGTAGTGTCCTCATCTACTTGACAGATTGAGCATGCAGAAGCTTGGTAGGTGCCTCAAACCTAGCCCTAGTTTCATTGCCAACCATAAATTTGGTGTATACACAAAAGCTATTTTGATCTTGTGAGCATTGAATATCAGGATCTCCATTTGACTTCTCGTTATTAATGCCTTGACTCACTACTGCTGGATAAACAACCTAGTTGAAGACCAGTGCAAAGAGGTTGCTGGCTACCAAAGATTTGATAAGTGTTACGAAAATATTCACTATAACAATCTCCTTCTAAATTGAACTCCCGATGAATATTAATCTGGAATTCTTTTGGCACCATCTTTTTTATTTGTTTTTTAATATTCTAAATTCCTACTCTAGCCTCATTGCTCTATTTTTTTTTTTATTCTATTTAATTATATATGTAATATTACAATGTGAAATTCAATGTTCAAATGTTTGTGGATGAAGTAATGGAACTTGTGGAGCTCACTTCTTTGAGAGGTGCCTTGGTTGGGTTTCCTGGACTGAATGGCCTATCTACTGAATAGCGTAAGCGGTTAACAATAGCAGTAGAGCTTGTGGCTAATCCTTCAATTATATTAATGGATGAGCCAACTTCAGGCTTGGATGCTCGAGTAGCAGCTATAATTATGAGAACAGTAAGAAATCTAGTTGACACGGGGAGAACTATTGTTTGCACAATCCATCAGCCTAGTATTGATATCTTCGAGGTATTTGACGAGGTAAAGATTTGGTTTTCTTAAAATAGCTTTGTGAAGCATTTGAAATTGGCATCTTCTTAAAGCTAAATGAAATATGTTGCAGCTATTCTTAATGAAGCGAGGAGGTCAGTTTATCTATGCAGGTCCACTTGGTCACAATTCTAACAAACTTATAGAATATTTTTCGGTAAGATGCCATCCACTACGGTTTTATTTTGTTGAGAGATTTAGATCTGAATCTGGTACCTTTTGATGAGCAGTTTGAATTTTGAAGTTGTAAGTAGTCATAGTTTATTGTACTAGAACCAATAGGAAGTTGATTTTATATACAAGGAATTGGTCATGCCGGATAGTGTTGACCACTAAGCTTTTAGCAAACATTCTCAATACGTTGAGCTTAAGAGTCAAGCACTAGCTACAATCATCATATATGTTTCAGCTAATTGAAAATGATTCATGTAGGCCATTGAGGGGGTTCCACAGATCAAGGAAGGTTATAATCCAGCTACGTGGATGCTGGAAGTAACTTCTATGTCAGAAGAGCACCGTCTAGGTGTCAACTTTAGTGAAATCTATAAATCATCAGACCAGCTTAAAGCACGAATTTTTTTTTATTTTTTTTTTACTCCTTCCACTGTCGCAATTGTGACGGCGTTGCCGTCACACCTACAGTAACCCCGACACAATTGGAGGGGTTGGCATCACAATTGCGACAGAAAACACGAGAATTGCGACGCGGTTGCCATCACACCTACCCTCCAATTACGAAGGGGTTGCTGTAGGTGCGATGGCAACCCCGTCGCAATTGCGACGAAAAACACAAGAATTGCGACGAGGATGACGGGACAACAAGGTGGCTGCATAGCGATAGATAGGCGTCACAATTGCGACGGCAAGGGTAGACATTGTAAATTGTGACTAAATAACTATGACATCTATATCTGTCGCAGTGGTGACACATTGCTGTCATAAGTGCGACACATAGCCGTCGCAAATCAATGCCAAATCTATTAGTGGCTTATGTCCTCCCAAGGCTTTGATTGAATAGGAAATGGCTGATAGAGTCCAATATTTTGACTAAATCCTTTGGCTGTTTGACATACTCAACAACTTTGCACAAAATTCTTCACATCCTGTGACAATTGAGGCCAAAAATAATGTTTACTAATAATGCCAATGGTCTTATCTCGATAAAGTGTCCCTCCACTATGTTTCTTCTTGATCAAGTTCTCCCTCATGGAACTCCTTGGAATACACAATTGACTACCCTTGAACAACATACCATCCTGAATCATGTAATCTAGCCACTTGGTCTTGTCTAGAGTAATAGGTTCTTTACAAGCCTTCCAAGCCTCTACAAAGTCAGGGTCCTCAGGGTATAGATTATTGAGTTCATTAAACCCAACCACTTCAACTTGCATTTTTGTTAGCAACAACTGTCTCCTACTTAATGCATTTGCAACCCTATTAGACCTTTCACTTCTATGTTTCAATAAAAATGTATAGCTTTCATGAACTCTACCCATTTCAAATGTCTCTGATTCAATTTACCTTGGCTATTTAGGTACTGTAATGCCTATTGATTAGTATATAAGATAAATTCTTTTGGAAACAAATAATGCCTCCATTTCTTTAAGGCCTAAACTATTGCATAGAACTCCTGGTAATAAATAGAATACTTCTTCTTTGCATCATTAAATTTTTCACTAAAATAGGCAATAGGTTTACCTTCTTGGCTTAACACATCCGTAATAGCAATATCACTAGCATCGCAATCCACCTAGAAAACTTTGTTAAAATCAGGAAGTGCCAACTCAAGCTACTTTGTCACCTTCCTCTTCATCAATTCAAAACTCCTTGCAACTCCTATAGTCCACTTGAACTCTTTTCTATCCCCCCTCATTGTTTTAGTTAGGGGTGCACATATACTACTAAAATTCCTTATGAACTTCTTTTAAAAACTAGTCAGACCATGGAATGACCTCACCTCAGTGGTAGACCTTGGAGTAGGCCACTCCAAGATGACCTTCACCATCTCTGGGTCCATTTTGAGACCTTCAACTAATACAAAAATCCCCAAATAGACAAACTCTATTTTAACAAAGCTACACTTCTTCAAATTAATCAACAATTTCTCTTCCCTTAACCTTTCAAGGACACTACAAATGTGTAATAAATTCTCATCTAGAGACTTACTAAAAATTAAAATATCATCCAGATAGACAATAATAATTTTTTCCAAAATTTTCTTTAGTGCCTCATTCATAAGCCACATGAAGGTGTTTGGCACATTGGTTAGTCCAAAGGGCATGACTAACCACTCATATAGACCTTCCTTGATCTTGAATGTAGTCTTCCACTCATCTCCCTCTTGTATACATATCTAGTGATAGCCACTCGTGAGATCTATCTTTGTGAAGTACTGAGCTCCACTCAAGAAGTCCATAAGATCATCCATCCTTGGCAAAGGATATTGGTACTTGATGATTATTTTATTTATAGCCCATGAGTCTGTACACATTCTCCACTCTCCATCCTTCTTTGGTGCTAGCACTCCAGGTATTGCACACAGACTCAGGCTCTCTCAAATCAAACTTTTCCTCAATAGCTCCTGAACTTGTTTGTTTAGCTCCTTGGTCTTAGTAGGAGTCATCCTATGAGTAGCCTTGTAAGGAAAACTAGCTCTAGGGACTAAATCTATTTGATAACTTATTTGCCTTATTAATAGCAACCCTTATAGAACATTATTAAAGATGACATCTCCATACTCACTTAATAGACCCAAAACTTCAAGTGGAACTTCACTACTACCTTCCTTATCCTTTCTAGGAATTAAAGCATAACACATATGCTGATGTTTCATGCCATCTAGAAATTTTCTTCCATCAACAAGACATACCCTAGCACTACTGCATACCTTTTCACCCTCCTTTATCAAGGGCTTCAATTTGTGGTGAACTTCATCCTTTGTCAGAGAGTATGTATTTGCATGACCATCATGTATAGCATGCTTATCAAACTACCATGACCTTCTCTATAATAAATGGCAAACATCCATTGGGATGATGTCATAGAGAGTCTCATCATGGTAACTCCCAATATTGAACTTTACCAAACATTGCTCACTAACTAGGACCTTATGATCATCCTGCACCCAAGCAATCTGATAGGGATGGGGATGTTTCTCCCTCATGATCTTTAGCTTTGAGACCATTTCTTCTGACACCAAGTTTTCAATGCTCCCACCATTAACAATCACACCACAACATTTACCCTCACACTTGCACCTAGTATGAAACAAACTCCTCCTTTGTCTAGGCTCAATCTCACTGCTCAGCAAGACCCTTTCATTAACTAGAACCTCTCCTATTTGTGGATCTTCTAAATGTGATGACTATGTATCATCATCCATATGAGCAACCCTTACCTAACTATTAGCTCCCCTATTTGTCCTTCCTTGGCATTTAGGGAATTCGTAGGCATGATGACCTTCTTCATTGCAATGAAAATAGGTACCATGAAAGCCTCCTCTTCCTAAACCTTGTCCATGTCCTCTACCTCTTCCTCTCTAATATCTAAAGTTTTGATCATGGGAGTGGCTTAAACCCTCTTTCCTCCAGTTTCAATTGGTACCCACATCTTAATTTTTCTTTTGGTTCTCATTTTGGCCTCCAAATAACCTGCGACTACCCCTTCCTTCTTAACTGCGCCCTCTTTTCCTTCTATCAAATTTTTTGTTTAAATTCTCCTCAACTCATAAGGCAAATTGGTATGCCTCTTCAATGCTAGTGATTCTAACCAGACTTAACTCCTAAATGCTAGGTCTTAACCCATTAAGGTAATAGGAAACCTTCTCCCTCTTTTCTTCTACATACCCCACCCAAATAAGGACTCAATAAAATTCCTCAATGTATTCTTGGATAGATTTTCCTACTTTCTTTAACCCTTACATCTTCTTGAATAAATCAAGCTCATAATCAATAGGAATGAACTGCTTCTTTAGTTTGTACACCTTGCAATCCCATCTTGTGATTTTCTCTTTTCCTCTTGTATTTCTTTCCAATTGAACGTCTTGCCACCAAATTTTGTCATGGCCTTTCATTTTGGCCTTCACAAATTTAACCCTATCAAGATTCCTAATATCCTCATATTCAAAATAATCCTCTAACTCATTGATCTAGTCGATCAACTCATCCAAGTTTAGATTTCTCGAAAACATATTGACGTCAATTTTAGGTCTTTTTGCCAACTTGGAAATATCCCTAAAAATATTCTCCTCCACCTATTTTAGGACTTCTCTATCTCCTTCCCCTTCCTGCATAATATTTTATTCTTCTTCATTTTCCTCCTCACTTTCATCGCCTGTAGAAATATTCATCCCTCTACAGATTTCCTCTTGCAATGTCTGAACTTGTCTCTGGAGGGCTCTAACCTTAGGAGGAACAACTCTGGCCCTTCCATCATTCTCCCTTCATGGAGGCATCTTATTGCTCTATCAAAACCCACAATCCTAGTGCAAACTACCTCATAGTCGACACTCTATCTACACACTCATGAAAACTTGCTCTGATACCACTTGATGGAGGCACAACCAAAGACAAAATGAACACAACAAGAAAAGAAAAATATTATTATCAGAAGTCATATGCTATTACATTCAATACAATGAAAATAGACTCAATGGCATGGCTTAGGGGCTTACAATGTTGTCTGATTCTAGTGAAAAACACTCCTCATAGTACCTTCTCCCAAACTCCACCAAAAACTGTATTTACAATGCAAAAAATGACCTTAAGTAACCTGAATTAGGTTTACAGTTAGGAATAAATTTTAGTATATGCCATTTGAAACCCACCACCAAAATATAAGGTTCTAAAAAATACATTAGAAGTTGGCGCAAAATTAGACGAATCCAAAAATGGTAGTACAACTTTCGGGAGGCATAACTTTTGATCTGGCACTTTGATTGATGAGCCATTTACATTTTTGGAAAGCTCTCTAAGTGCTTTATAGCCCTATGGAATTTCTTTTCTCATCCCCCATTTTTGGACCTGTACAAGGTTGCTTAGTGTCTGAATTCTAACTTTGAAATGCTCTTAGGGGGTCTCGACGCAACTTAAAACTACAATAACTTTCGAACCGTAAAGCCTTTTGACCTAATTCTTTTTTTGGAACGCTTTAAAGTACAGGTATAATCATCCGTCAAACTTACACTCAATTACAGCTCAATTATAAAATAACCTATTTTTTACATTGGTACATATCCCAAGGTGCTCAAAAACACTAACCTAGAAAACCAATAGTGAAACTATGAGAGTTGCAATCTCTATTTGACCCAAATGGGTATCCAAAAATAAAAACACATTAAATAGAAACTAACACTAAGCATATTTTTGGGTGATACAAGATTTCTCCTACACCATTGGATGCTCCTGCATCACTTCCAAAATAAGTGGTGTGTATGCAGACTTTATATGTGGTATGGGAAATTAAGTGAAGGCTTTATGATTCAAAATTTCATGTAAGATTACAGATATACAAAGTACAATAGTCAGCAGTAAAGAGGCTATTGTATCTATCTCATTTTGTATAAAGGCACTATATTGTATGATTGCATGTCAGAAACATGGTCTCTTCTTGCATACATTTATAATTGTAGTACCAACTCCTATCAAGGTTGAATCAACTCCAAACAGGGTTGAGGCTTTTAACAAGGACTAAGACACTATATGTACTTCATAAAATCCTAACAAGGTCAATATCCTTAACATGATTCTTTTTTTAGTGGATCATCTTGTGGCTACTATTGGGACTAAAAAATGCATCATTGATTTTCAGTATCATTGTAAAAACTTTGCTAAAGAAGCCCCCATTAATGATTTCCATGCATATGTACCCAGCTATCAATTTAAGGCCTATGAGGTGTTTTAGTTATGCCACACCTTTCATTCAGTATATGCATGCACTCCATGATGAGAAATTGTCATTTTGAATCATATCGTGAAGTTTCATTTTGAGCAATTGAGAAATCTGCATTTTTGCCTGTGTCAAGCAAAGTTTGGAGGGTCAGTTTGCATTTGAATATCTTATACCCAGTTAAGTGTCATGGCTTACCCTTTTGAGAATATTTAGTATGCATATAATAGAACCTATGTTATAAATCTCAAGTCTCCATGATGACTTTTGGTAGGGTTTTCAATTGTTCAAAGTCTGGTGTATCATGTTGGTTTGTTGTTTGCACTATGCTACGGATCTAAATACCCCAGTCTGAAGGTTAATATCTTGTGCCCGATTGAGTCTATTGCTAAAATTCCTTCAAGGGTGTGTTTTAAACATTAGAGTCATTCTTTGTCCATTTTGAGCCTTGCATGAGTCTATTTGATAGGTTTCCTATGGCCATTTAAAATGCAATTTATTTTGATATAGTATTGGCATATTTTGCAGAATTTTGAACATCCTCTTCATAATTTTTGTCCCACACACTATTGACCTACAACTAAAATCAATAATAATCCATTATTTTCTACAATTTTATCTAGTATTTGTCCAATTTATATCCCCATGGCTCTCCATTTGACAACCATTTGAAGCTCATACATTATGCATCTTTTAAAGGTTTCCAAAACCAATGTTTTTAAATGTACACAAATAGCTAAATGGGAAGCTTTGAAAGTGAATAACTTTTCTCTCCAAAATCCAAACAAATATTCATTTCATGTTTTGGATTCTCCATGTGAAATACTATCACCATGCAAAGCATCAGCTTCAGAGAATGCAGTTTGGTAACTTTTTGAAGTCATTTCCAAAGGCTACTTAATTATTTTCAACATTAAAAGGTGTTGTTGAAGATTAATTAAGATGAGGGTAAGTGGAGAAGTGGAGATGAAAGTTTATGTCCACATCTCCAAAAAAAAAATTTAAAAGATCTTTTAAGTGGAGAAGTGGAGATGAAGGGTAATCTCTACAACTCCATGATTTGTTTCATAAAGGTCCTTTAAGTGGAGATGTGGATATGGTAGAGAAGTGGAGATCTTTTAAGTGGAGAATTGGAGATAAAGGTTAATCTCCACATCTCTACAGTTCATTTTATAAAGGTCTTTTAAGTAGATATGTGGAAAAGTGGAGATAAATGTTAATCTCCACATCTTCATAGTTCATTTTAGTAAAGGTCTTTTAAGTGGAGATGTGGAGATGGTAGAGAAGTAGAGATCTTTTAAGTGGAGAAGTGGAGATAAAGGTTAATCTCCACATCTCTACAATTCATTTTATAAAGATCTTTAACAAGTTAACAAAGGAGGTGGAGAAGTGGAGATAAAGGTTAATCTCCACATCTCCACAATTCATTTCAATAAAGGTATTTTCAGTGGAGATGTGGAGATGGTAGAGAACTAGAGATCTTTTAAGTGGAGAAGTGGAGATAAGGGTTAATCTCCACATCTCTACAGTTCATTTTATAAAGATCTTTTAAGTGGAGAAGTGGAGAGATTTCATAAATATTCTAAATGTGAGGCAGAAAAATGTTATATAATTTGACTATATTAAATTTGAAATATTTTCAACTTTTAAAAAAGGTTTATTCATCCCCAATGTTTGGAAATTCACATGATTGCCTAGGGGCCACTTTTGTCCTGATATAGAATAATTATATATCATTGGAAAGGGGAGAAGACAAGGAATACATATTTGCAATCAATTTATGTTAAAATTTTACTAGGCAAAATATTTTCTTATTTTTGTGAAATTGGAGCAATTTTAACAATTTATTTTGGCTTTTGCCATTAACTTTCAAATTAAGTTTTGGAGAAAACGGTTAAATGGTTTGTCCTCAAATTTGGCAAGAATGTTCGTGGGAGTGGCATTTTGATGTTGAAATTATTTAGTGAGGTATTAAATTTGAAATATTTTCAACTTTTAAAAAAGGTTTATTCATCCCCAATGTTTGGAAATTCACATGATTGCCTAGGGGCCACTTTTGTCCTGATATAGAATAATTATATATCATTGGAAAGGGGAGAAGACAAGGAATACATATTTGCAATCAATTTATGTTAAAATTTTACTAGGCAAAATATTTTCTTATTTTTGTTAAATTGGAGCAATTTTAACAATTTATTTTGGCTTTTGCCATTAACTTTCAAATTAAGTTTTGGAGAAAACGGTTAAATGGTTTGTCCTCAAATTTGGCAAGAATGTTCGTGGGAGTGGCATTTTGATGTTGAAATTATTTAGTGAGGTTTTTGGCTTAAAATTCAATAGCATTTTTGGCTTTTTTTACGCAGATTAGTTTCTTCATCATTTGAAGATATTTTGATGAGTTTGTTGAGGCAAATGATGGGATTTGATATGCAGTTGGAAGAGGAGAGATGAGAGAGGCTTAATAACAATATTTGATGAAGTTTGAAAATTACATTCGGCACTTCTAGATTAGATCCAACCATCTTTCTTTCTTCTATATCTTTCTTTTTTCTCTCATTGTAAAAGGTTGGTTTGAGTCTATTGAGTAGAGCTCTACTACGATTCCACCATTCTTTCAAAATTTTCTCTTGTATGAATAGTAGTAATGAAATTTTAGTGAAAGTTCTAGTTGTTTCATGAGTTATTTTCATACATCTTTATTGTATTTGTTTCAAGGAAATGAATAAAGAGCAGCAAAGTATTTTTAGTTTCATTTTAATTCTTGTCCCCTTTCCCTGTTGTTTGCAAACTTTTGTGATTTGTATACAAAGAACATAGGTCCAATTGCATCTCATTTTGAGTTATATATCTTGATGTGTTTTTTCTTTTGTTTCAAAGAATAAAGTAAATGCTTGATATATTTTCATAGTGTTGTAGATTTCATGAGAAGGATGTCTGATAAGTATGAGATTCAATATGAACATTGATTATTGATTCACAAAGTGAAAAGGATAGATTTGATATCTTGGATGTGTGTTGTGATTTATAGAATACCCATTAGATAGGGCACTTATCATCTATAGGTTCAATTCAGCTTGTTGTTGCATATGTGAGGTTTTCTTGATTCAAATTCAAATAATCAATTATCCATTTTTGCTTTTTATTTAGAAGCTAAGAGGATACCCTCAGTTAGCTTGTAGATTTCATAGGTTTTGTAGGTTTCCATTGCATACCTCTATTATCACATGAGTATAGGAGAAATAAAGTTTTAATCTTCTTTGTATAGATTCGGGTGTATGCTTTGAACTGATACCATATGAACGAATATAAAGGTCTATACGACTAGGTTTTGAAGAGCCTGAAGTAGAAGAAGTTCATCTTTATAGTTGGCCTAGGTTCTTGACAAATTGTGTCCATAAAAGGAGATATCTTCCCTTAGATGTAATCTTGTCTTGGCTACCTGGTAGTTAAAATCACTATAAAATCAGGAGCCAACTAAATGGTGACTCTGTTAGGGAAGTATTAAATCTAAAAAGAGATTTAATACAGCAAGAAGAAAGGCATGCAAAAAATTTATATAGCAGAAAGATTGTGATGTGTTTTTCATTTATTTTTTATGATTTATCTCTCCCAATGGTTACCTTATTTAGGACATTAGTTCTTCAAAGGTTGGATGAAAATTGTATGGTACAACCATAGTAAGTTTATCATCAAGCAGTTCAGTTGGATAATATTTTGAAGTGTTGTTGTAAATTTTAGAGTCAATAATCATCAAATGCATTTTCCTCTTTTCCTAATTGTATAAATCTCCAAGAGTGGTTTGATGATTTGCAAGTTTTAATATAAGTTGAAATTTTTGTTTAGATTTTTCAAGTGACAAATCATGTTTCAAATCTTTTCTCACAACTACGAGTGGTGACTCTAAAATCTTTCTACTAGTTGCAAACTATTGTATGCAAAATATTTTAAAGGATTTTTAGCTTATGTGGGTAGATCTGAAGCTTTTTTGAGTAGTTCTTGATAGGAAAAGAGAAGTTATAAGTTCTTTATTTATAATTTTATGTGTTGTATACCTCTATTATTTTATGGAATTGGAATATTAGAAAGTGAGTCTAAATAGTGGTTTCTTTGTCCTCTTCAAGTAGATGGCAGTTGTACATGACTTTTATGAATGGTATGAAGAAGTTCATGTTTACACCTATTCCAAATCAGCAGATCTAGTTGTAGCATCAACACTAAAAGGTATTTTAGTTTTCATGATTTTTTCTTTCCATGAAAATGAAGTGATAAGAATGGTTGCCTCTATTCAATGATATTGGCACTAAGGAAAGAGGTAGAAGTTTTTCTAGAAATGGAGTTAGATCTCAAATCTACAAATGGTTGTTTACGTTCAAGTCATGAAAGTATACTTGAAGAAATTGTTATATTGAGAAAGGAACTTTGCAATCAAGTTATCATCTTCATAAGAAATATAGTAGGAAGTATACAAGGTCAAAGAGATGTTCAAGTTTATATCAAGTTTAAGTTAGCACTTATAGAGCTTAATGTTTCTTTAAGACCTAAAGGATCTTTGTGGCCCATTGTTTTCCTTAAAAGTCTTCATGCCTGATTCAGTTGATTGGCCAACACCTTTAAGATTACAAAACAAGGATAACTTTAGTGGCTAATATTCACCAATTAGCTAATCTAAATCATCAAGGATCCCAAATTTGGCTAAGTATTTTGCACTTTTGGGGCAGTCATGTCATTTGTACTTTACACAAATTGAGGTCAATGCTTAGTCCAATTGCCAATAATAATACATAAGTATTTGTATGTTAGTGATGGCTTCGCTAGTGCAATCTATCTTTTCCATGCTGTAAATTATATATATTCACTTACAATTTCCAATTCTTGTTTTAATCAATGTCATATTAGCCAATATTTGGTAAAAATTGAAGTTGTGTTATGGGTTAAGCATGTAGATTTGACATGTGTCTCTATTCTAGAGACTTTCCATGAAACTTCTTATCCTTTCTCACATTGGCCCAAAATAGATCTGATGTGGAACGTGTATCTTTAGTTTTGGTACTTTCTTTAAAACTCAATATCCTTTTTTAAAGTTTGGCTTCAAATAGCATTTAGACCATTGATTTAGGATCCTCCAACTATTATAAAAAATAGACATTTTGCCTCCAAACCAGCATTGAATAATTTAGAGGGAAACTATAAGGATACAAGTAGGATAAATTTAACCTTCAAGTTTTATAATCAATTAGGATCCATATAATAATAATAATAAAATCATTATTTCTAGATATGTTTACTTCTATTCATGATTTTCATTAATAATGTAAGACTTGCCAAGATTTTATAAAATTTTCATACAGTTGAAAAAAATCACCAATAAAATTAAAATTTTCCTACTCAAACAAAATAAATTTGCCAATAGAAATTAATTTTTTCCCCTGAACTAATGTTTGATTCACCAAAATATTATACAATTTTCCCAAGGGGGATTTCTTAAAGTTATCCCTGTTACAAAAGCTTTTTCAAATTGAAGAATATATCAAGAAGATGGAGAGTGATTTGTATAACAATAGAATTCTTGAATCTTCTCATAATGATAGTGACTGCTAAGAGTCATGTTGAATGTAATGAATCCATAGATGATGGTAATTTGTCTTCTAATTGTGAAGAGAAGGATTCAAGTTTTAATGAATCAGATGATTGAAGTTGACATGAGAGAGATGGATATATGATTGAAAATGAATCATGTGATAGAATATATGAGTGTGAAGAAAGTTATAACAATAGCAAGGATAACTCTTCTTATGATGAAAATGATTATGGTGATGTACCTAGTGTTGAGGTATTTTGTAGAGAAGGGGAAACATGTAGTAAGGATTCTAATTTTTTAGATTACTATACTGATGATACTATTGTTACAAGTATTTCACATCAGTCGGATTATGATCAGAGCCAAGGAGAACATACTTGTGATGAAGTCTTGCTAAATGTTGATAAAAATTTTGAACTATTGGCTCGTGATTGTGAAAGGTTTGCAAATGTTTTTAAGGATGCTCTATCCTTCCCTTGTTATGTTTTTTTCCCATGATGAAGTCCTTTCCCCAAAGTCTGATGTTGAAGGAAATATAAAATCAAAATATTTTGCATCAAGTTTTGGAGGTGTATATGATAGTAATTCTACTAAGGGAAGATTTAGCGTTGATTCAAATCCTTCGCATGTGGATGATGCTACAATAAGTTTTGACTGTTTGTATGAAGAAAAGGAAAGGGTTGGAAGTTTTGATTTTGATTATGATTTTTCCTTGTTTGTTGATGGGTCTAGTGATGATAAGTTTAATAGATTCAAATTTCATTCCAATGAGTTTTTGAAAAAGGACAATGATAGTAATTAGCATGTTGTATGTGAACACTTACATGGTATGTTTTGTAACTTGGTGACTAATCTATTGTTTGAAAATGTGAAGGAGTTTTAGAACTTGTTGAACCTAATTGGATGAATAACAAGATTGTAAAAGAAGAGAAATCAGATTTGATATCCCTTTCACAAGTGGATACACAAGGTGAGTTTCAAATCCATTATTTATGTGACTCCTTAAATCAAGTAGAACACAAAACCTTTGTGTTGTCATTGGATAGTATGCATAAGTTATTTTATGGGAAATAATTTCATTTTGATTATGAAATCCAAGACATGTTGATCCATACTTTCATAACGAGCAAGTTTTAGGGAGTGATTATAGTTTTTACATGCATTATGAAAGTGACGATGTAGAGTTGGTTTTACCAAATGAGCTGATTGAGAATGCTAATCTGATTTGTGAAACTAGTAGAAGTGATGTTTTTATCTTGTCTCATGAAAGTGCAAATGAAAAATCAAGTCTATGATAGAGGTAATATTTTTTTTTGAAGTTTGGTGGCTCAGGGCCATCGTTTGTACAGTTTTGGAGTAGTTTTCTTATTTTCAATAAAGTTGTTCAAGAGAGTTTGTTGGTGTGGTTTGCATCTTCAATAGATTTGAATCCTTGCCATGCCCCCAAGGGACGTGCAACCCCAGATAGAACCACTATTGGGACTAAAAAATGCATCATTGATTTTGAGTATCATTGTGAAAACTTTGCTAAAGAAGTCCCTATAAATGCTTTCCATGCATATGTACTTGGCTGTAAATTTGAGCCCTATGAGGTTTTTTAGCTATCCCACACCTTTCATTTAGTATATTCATGCACTCCATGATGATAAATTGTCATTTTGAATCATCTCGTGAAGTTTCATTTTGAGTAATTGAGAAATCTGCATTTTCACCCAAGTGTCAAAGAGAGTTTGAAGGGCTAGTTTGCATTTGAATATCTTGTACACAGTTAAGTTTCATGGATCACCACTTTGGGAATGTTTAGTATGCATATAATAAAGCCTATTTTTCAAATCTCAAGTCTCAATGATGAGTTTTGGTAGTTTTTTAAATTTATCAAAGTCTAACATTTCATGTTGGTATGTTGTTTGCACTATGTCACAAATCTGAATAGCCCACTTTGAAGGTTAATATCTTATGCCCAATTAAGTTTATTGATAAAATTCCTTCAATGATTTTTTTTAGACATGAGATACATTCTTTGTATCCAATTTGAGCCCATCATGAGTCCATTTGGTAGGTTTCCTATGGCCATTTAATATGTAATTTATTTTGATATAGTGTTGACATATTTTGCAAAAAAAAATTTTGTCTCAAACACTATTGACCTGTAGCTAAAATCAACTATACTCCATTATTTTATACTATTTTATCTACCATTTTTCAAATTTATAGCCCCTTAGCTTTCCATTTGATAACCTTTTGAAGCTCATAAATTATGCACTTTTTAAGGTTTCTAGAACAAGTAATTTAAATGTGCATAATCGTCTAAATGGGCAGCTTTGAAAGTGAATAACTTTTCCCTCCAATATCCAAATGAATATTCGTTTGATGTTGTGTACTCTCCATATGAAATAATATCACCATGTGAAGCATTAGCTTCAAAGAATGTAGTTTTGTCACTTTTTGAAGTCATTTCCAGAGGCTACTTAACTATTTTCAGCATTAAAAAGGTGTTGTTGAACATTCATTAAGATGAGGATAAGTGGAGAAGTGGAGATGAAGGTTAATGTCCACATCTCCATAGTTTTTTTTATAAAGATCTTTTAAGTGGAGAAGTGAAGATGAAGGTTAATCTCCACATTTGCATAGTTTGTTTTATAAAGGTCTTTTAAGTGCAATTGTGGAGATGGTAGAGAAGTGGAGATCTTTTAAGTGGAAAAGTGGAGATAAAGGTTAATCTCCACATCTCCATAGTTTATTTTATCAAGATCTTTTAAGTGGATAAGTGGAGATAAAGGTTAGTCTCCACATCTTCTTAGTTAATTTTAATAAAGTTATTTTAAGTGGAGATGTGAAGATGGTAGAGAAGTGGAGATCTTTTAAGTGGAGAAGTGGAGATAATGAAAGGCCTTTTAAGTGGAGATGTGGAGATGGTAGAGAAGTGAAGAAATGGAGATAAAGGTTAATCTCTGCATCTACACAGTTTATTTTATAAAGATATTTTAAGTGGAGAAGTGGAGATGAAGGTTAATCTTCACATCTCAATGGTTAGTACGTAGTTAAGGAAGGAGGTGGAGAAGTAGAGATAAACGTTAATCTTATTTTAATAAAGGTCTTTTAAGTGGACATGTGGAGATGGTAGAGAAGTTGGGAACTTTTAAGTGCAGAAGTAGAGATAAAGGTTGATCTCCAAAGTTCATTTTATAAAGATCTTTTAAGTTGAGAAGTTGAGATGTTTCATAAAGATTTTAAATGTGAGGTAGAAAAATGTTATATAATTTGACGATATTAAATTTGAAATATTGTGAACATTTAAAAAAAAATTGTTCATCCCTAATGTTTGTAACTTCAAATGCTTGCCCATGGGGGTATTTTTGTCCTAATTAGGACAATTATATATCATTGGAAAGGGGAGAAGATGAGAAATCCATTTTTACAGTGAGTTTGTGTACAAATTTTACTATGTAAAAGACCATGGAGTTTCAAATTCAATTTTAGAGAAAATAGTTAAATGGGTTGTCCTCAAATTTGGCAAGAATGTTCTTGGGAGTGGTATTTTGAAGTTGGAATTATTTAGTGGGGTTTTAGCTTAAATTTCAATACCAGTTTTGGCTCGTTTTTAGGTAGATTAGTTTCTTCATCATTTGAAAATATTTTGATGAGTTTGTTGAGGCAAATGATGGGATTTGATATGCAGTTGGAAGAGGAGAGATGAAAGAGCCTTTGCAACAACATTTGATGAAGTTTGAAAATTACATTTGGCACTTCTAGATCAGATCCAACCATCTTTCATTCTTCTATATCTTTCATTTTTCTCTCATTGTAAAAGGTTCGTTCCAGTCCATTGAGCAGAGCTCTAGCTGTGATTCCACCATTCTTTCATCATTTTCACTTGTATGAACAATATCAATGAAGTTTTAGTGAAAGTTTTGATCTATTTGTTGACTCATGAGTTATTTTCTTACATCTTTAATGTATTTGTTTCAAGGAAATGAATAAAAAGCAGCAAAGTATTTTTAGTTTCATTATGATTCTTGTCTCCTTTCTCTATTGTTTGCAAACTTTTGTGATCAGTGGACAAAGAACATAGGTTGAATTGTATCTTGTTTTGAGCTGTATATCTTGGTGTGTTTTATTTTTGGTTCAAAGAATCAAGTAAATGCTTGATATATTTTGATGGGATTGCATATTTTATGAGAACGATAGCCGATAAGTATGAGATTTAATATGAACATTGATGTTTGTTTCACAAAGTGATAAGGATGGATTTGATATCTTGATGTATAAGATATATCACTGATATCTTGGATGTGTGTTGTGATTTATAGAATACCTAATGGATAGGGTACTGATCAGCTACATGGTCAATTCAGCTTGTTGTTGCATATGTCGGGTTTTGCTTATTCAAATTCAAATTATCAATTATCCACTTTCCCTTTTTGTTTAGGAGTTGAAAGGATAACCTTAGTTAGCTTGTGGATTTCATAGGTTTGTGTAACTCATTACTGCATACATTAGTTATTGCATGAGTATAGGAGAAATAAGGGTTTAATCTACTTTATATAGATTCAAATGTATGCTTTGAACTCATACCATACAAACGAATCTAAAGTTCTACATGCCTAGGTTTTGCAGAGCCTAAAGTAGAAGGAGTCCATCTTTATACTTGTCTCGAGTTCTTGACAAATTGTATCCATCATAGGAGATATCTTTCCTTAGATGCAATCCTATCTTAACTACTTGGTAGTTAAAATTATTGTTAAATCGGGAGCCAATAGGTACCATCCCCAACAAGGTTTTCCCTTGGCCAGGGTTTTCCTATTTAACAAAATATGGTGTTATTTGTTCTCTTTGTGTATGAATTTATTTATTGTTCATCATTATTGGCTCACTTTCATATGCATGTTGTAAAGTAATTAATAATATCCAGTTGTGGGAAAAAAATTGTAGAATATTGGTTCACCCCCAACCCCTCTCAGTATTATCTATTTCTAATAGAACCATAATAGCCTAATGATTAAGATTGCATCTACACTCAATGATGTTGAGTTTCATGATATCAAGAATTAGACTGATGCTAAATAGATATGTGACAAATTGACACAAGTACACAGTGCAGATCCAAATGTATTGTGAGCTTAAGTTGAAAGTCTTAGAGGCAAGTATCATGACATGAGAGTGAAAGAAGGTAAAAATGTTGTGTAGTATGTGAATTGAATCAAATAATTTGTGAGTGTAATCAAATTTTTTATAGGAATTATCATTGACAATAAAATTGTAATTAAATTTCTTAGAACTCTTCTACTTTTTTATACTAGTAAAACTTCTGCAATTCAAGAAGTGAGAGTCGTGTTTGATAATGTTTTGGCACTTAACGGCTTAGTTGATTGTTTAACTACATTTCAATTGAGAAATTTTGACAATAGTGTGGTTACAATTGGAAATTCTTTTAAATCTTCACTAACCATTGGAATTTGCAAGAAAGAAAAGAAAAGTAAGGAAGAAATAGAATCAGAATGTGAGGATGATCTAGATGAACTTGAGGCATTGCTTGCAAGAAGATTGTTAAGAGGTAAAGCTAAATACAAAGGTAAACTACCCTTGATTTATTTCATGTGTAATGAAGTTGGTCATTTTGATGTTAAGCATCCTAATAAGAGTGAGAGTGATATAAATGACAAGAAAGACTATAAGTACAGGAAGGATAGTGCAGTAAGGAGGCTCAGATAACTAGACATAGAGGCACACCTAACTATCCAATCACCTTGTTGAGTAAAAAAAAAAAAGAAGAAAACATGTAGAGAACAACACTAAGGAGAGATAGAATAATAAACACTTTATTGATTCATCCAATTATCATCATATATGCCAAGTTGTAAGGCCTTATGGGTTACAACCAAATACAAAATTTAACTTCAAAATCCATGATCCAGCTTTAAACTTGCTCCTCCAGGAACACATTCTTTGAATTTTCTAACCTAAACCTAAACACCCTTATTTATAGTTTCCAAAATGGCTTAACAAATATTCTAGATCATTACATAATTAAACGTCAACCTTAAAATGGTAGGCACACACCCCAAGACAAGATCCTAACAATAAATTCATGATCCAAATTAATTACATAAGTCAGCTCAAACTAAGAACCAATTACAGACAAACTTGTTCAAAGAAGGAACTAAGCATCAGAAAATATTAGGTTCACTCAACACATGAAGGAACATTTGGCCAACACTAGATAGCTTGGCACATACTAAAGCTTAGTAGTTAATGGAACTCCACAACAACTAGCACTCAGCAGTAGTTGGCACTCGACAAGGACTGGCACTTAGCAATAATTAGCACTTGGTTGTAACTAGAAAAATGAACAAAAATGGGCAAGATTGTAACTCAACCCAGGATGTTCTTGTGTTAGACAATTGAGGTTGAAATAAATGATTCTCCTTAATCATACAACTGTCACAACCTGAGATGAATCCAACTTAGATTAAGAAATCCATGTAGCATCTTCAACTGGTATGTTCTTCCACTTTACCAATTATTCATGATAATATTTTTCTCTTGTGCTTTTACCAACTCTCTGATCCAATATCCGTTTAACCTCAACTTGATTCTTAAGATAATCATCTAGTACAACAACTACATCATCTAGCTCATGATGTTTATACAAATTAGCAACATTGAATATAAGATATATATCCATATCATCAAGTAACTAAACTTCATAAGTATTACCACTATCAAAATTCCTCAAGATCTTACAAGGTCCAAACTTCTTCTTTTTGGGCTTACTATATGTTCAAATGGGAAATTTTCTTTCTTCAAATGAACCATCACCTCATCACCAACTTCAAAAACATGATGTCTCCTAGACTTATTAGCATTCTTTTTATACTTCTGATTACTTTGTTCCAACCTTAATTTCACATCCTCATGCATAGACTTCATAAAACCAAAAAATTGTTCCCCTTAAGCACTTCTCTTCTCTTCACCAACAACATCCCTCAAATCTGATAATCCTCTAGACTACATTCTAGTAATAATCTCAAAAGTTTTTTTCCTCTACTCCTATTCACAAAATTATTATATGAAAACTCATCTTATGTCAATACCATATCCAAATTACTCATCTTTTCTCCAACTAAACATCTCAACAACTTACCCAAGCTTCTATTCACAACCTCAGTCTATCTTTATTTATTTCAATGGAATGTAGAACTAAACTTCAATTGAGTATCCATCTTCTTCCACAAAGTCCTCCAAAAGTAACCAAAACACTTACTACCTCTTTCAAAAATAATACTTTTTGGTAATCCATGCAATCTAACAATCTCTTTGAAAAAAATCTCAGCAACATGTACAGCATCTGATGTATTCTTAGATGATATGAAATGTGTCATTTTAGATAATCTATTCATAACAATAAATATGAAATCATACCATCTTGTTGTGTTAGGTAATCCAAGAACAAAATCTATACTAATGTCACTCCAAGGTTTCTCAAGAACAAAAATAGGTGTATATAGTCCACTATGCTGACTTTCTCCTTTTGCAACTTGATAAATTCCACCACCACTTATGAACTTTTGAACAACCTTATACATTTGTGGCCAATGGTACTTATCCTTAAGAAAACTCAACATCTTATCAATTCCAAAATGTCCAGCCAAACCACCACAATGTTTTTCCTTGATCAAATTAACTCTCATAGAACTTCTTGGTATACACAACTGAATTCCTTTGAACAAAATATGTTCTTGAATTAAATACTCAAATATCTTGACAGATTTGGTGCTCTGCACTCTCTCCATGACTCAAAAATATCATGGTCAGTTTCATACAATGCCTTCATTTCATCAAAACCAAGAACTTCAATCTTCACCTCGATCAACAAAGAATGTCTTCTTCTCAATGCATAAGAAACTCAACTAGTAACTAAACTTTTATGCTTTATGACAAATGTAAAACTCTGCAAGTACTCAACCCACTTCATATGTCTCTAATTCAACTTATCTTGGCTTCCCAAATATTGTAAAGTTTTATCATCAATATACAACACAAACTCCTTAAGAATCAAATAATGTCTCCACTTCTTCAAACTTTGAACAATAGCATAAAATTATTGATCATATGTAGAATGCTTCTTTTTAGTATCATTCAACTTTTTTCTAAAGACAGCAACAAGTTTACCTTCTTGACTGAATATAGCTCATATTGCACTGCCACTTGCATCACATTCAACTTCAAATACCTTATTGAAATTAGGCACAACCAATATAAGTAACTCACCAACCTTTTTTTTCAAAGTCTCAAGACTCTTATCACCCCCATGTGTTCGCTTGAAATCATTTTTATCTCCTCTCATTGTCTTAGACATAGCATTAAAAATAGAACTGAAATTCTTTGCAAACTTCATGTAGAAACTAGCCAAATCATGAAGTGATCTTACCTCACCCACATTCTCAGGTGTAGGTCATTCCAGAATTTCTCTATACTTCTCAAGATCTATTCTCAAACTATCAACTAAAATCACATATCTCAAATACGTAATCTCTTCTTGTATAAAGGAACACTATTTCAAATTAATCAACAACCTCTCCTCTTTCAATCTTTGCAATACTTTCCTAACATGCTCAAGATATTATTCTTTAGTCTTACTAAATATTAGAATATCATCCAAATAAAAAATCACAAACATACCGAAGAATCTCTTGAGAACTTCATTCAACAACCTCATGAAAGTACTAGGTGCATTGGTCAAACCGAAAGGCATAACTAATCATTCATACAAACCATCTTTTGTCTTGGAAGAGTTTTTTTATTCATCACCTTTTCTAATTACGATCCAATAATAACCACTCTTTAAATTAATTTTGGTAAAGTACTTTGCTCCACTCAAACAATCCATTATGCCATCCATCCTTAGCATAATAAATCATATTTTATTGTGATCTTGTTAATAGCTCTAGAATTAGTACACATCCTCCATTCTCCATTCTTCTTAGGTGCTAATATAGCAATACAACACATGTCCTCAATCTTTCTTTGATCAAACATTTTTGCATCAATTCTTGTACTTGTCTATTAAGTTCTCCATTTTTTGTAGGTGTCAACCTATATGATTATTTATTCAAAAAAACTAGTTCTAAGAATCAAATCCATACAATGAATTATACTTCTTACTGGTGGTAAACCATCAAGTATATCTTCAGCATTAATCTCTTTATACTTGTGCAACAATCTTTCAATTTATGTTGGCACTTTGTTTACAATATTAGTTTCTATTGTCACTCGACCTCTACTATTTGCTTCTACTCGGCTGCTATTTAATTCTTAATCATTACTATACTCTATCATTCAATCATTACTACCATAGCTCAATCCTCTAGGAATTATAGCAAAATAGACTTTGTTATTTTTTATTTCCTTCTCCAATTTCTTTCTACTGACCATGAAAATTCTTACAATACTACAACTGATCTTATCAATAGACTTAACAAAGGCATAAATGTATCCATAACTCCATTCATCCAAATAGCATATTGATTCAATCTTTGATCATGCAAATCATGTTTATCATATTTCCAAGGTCTACCCAACAAAATATGACAATAGCCCATAGGCATAATATTACACAAAACTTCATCAGAGTAATATACATTCTTTAATTTCACAACAAGTTGTTCACTTACCAATATCTTATGTTCATCCATGATCCATGACACATGATAGGGTTTAGAATGCTTTAGCCTACGCAACTAAAACTTTGCAACAACTGTCAATGGTCACTTTGCAACATTTCCCAGTTATCCTACATTTGATCTCGAAGAGACATCTCCTAAAAATAGGTTCTTTATCCTCTATTTTCTTACTCCATAGAGTTCTTCTCAGCATCAAATTTTATCCAACCGCCAAAATCACTTTGAGGGTTCATAGATTTTGTAGTGCCTCTCGTGTTTGCATTCTGTACCTTGTCTATTTTTGTTTCGAGAGATACTTGATACTCTTTTGATATTTGTACCTTGAGACGACCTGAGGGTCGAATGTTATACTTTGATTTCTGTACCATAGATGCTTTGTTGCTATGCTGTTCAGTTTATCATATTTGGATGTTGATGTTATTTTGAGATGACAGTAGATCTATGATAACTGATTATCTGGTGATATGATCTATTAGACCTATTTGTTGACTATGTTATGAGATGGATTCTATACTATGGTTATTTACTTCATTCTCGTCTTTTATGATTAATGCGAACGTGAGTGGTGTAAATGGATTAATGAGTTATTTAATGCTTTAATTGCTTCGGCTATTATATTATATGCAATTGCACTTGATCATGTGTTCTAGTGTGCAGGAATTACATCCCTGGCAGTGGCCTATGGAGTTAGTGATCTAGCTATTCATATTTTGCCAATGTCGCTCCTATATGGTCGACGTATCCTTATTTAGTTGTTTTATATTAAAACCTTTCGGTGATTAGTAAATCCGAACTCAGTTGCATTATGTGATTAGACCAGTGAACATGTCTGTGCATTTAGAAGTTCGCATTTGTCGCGAAAGTGTTAAGTGTTTTTCTGTAATTTTGGGTTTTCGAGTTTTAATCTTTTGGATTTAATTTCTGGCAGCTTTGCCTTAGGTGAATTTCCATTACAGATAATAACCTGTTTTCGTTTGGGTTGTTTCGGGGTTTAACTACTCCAGCTAGCTATTTTCCATTATCAGCTATTCACTCAAAATGAATAAATATTGGAAAAGTGAATTCATTATGGACTTCTCACATTTTGGAAAATTGAGTTTGGAGAGCAAATTTGGAAATCATCTTCTGAAGGATTATTGTTTTGCTCGTTGCGGGAGCTGTGAGTGTGGGATCTTTGCGAGGTTTGTCTCATTGGATTCGGCTCGAGGAGTTCTCGCTTTGCCGAAAGTTTCAGCAGTTTCGGCAGAGTATTTATTTTATTCTACGGGTTTCAATTTTGGCCCTTTTTGCTGTCAGGTAGGGCCTTCCCATTTTAATGTTTTTTCTTTGTTTCTACTTCCGTTTCTTGTAGCAATATGTTAGGAGGCTGTGAACTAGTGTTCCCCTCCATTTTTGTTTGCTAGTTCTGCCCAGTTGGTCGGTATGAACGTTTTACCTGTTTTTGAAATGGGGGTTTGGGTTTTTGGGCCGTTATGCTGGCTGTTTTTGCATACGATGTCCGTTTTCAATTATTTTTGTATTTTTGGGGTTTTTGAACCCAAAGGCCAAATGGGTTTTAATATTGGAATTTTTCCAAAATTTGAGGTTTTTACCTCATTTTGCGTGCCGTCCTATTTTCTCGAGTTTTCTTGGCACATTGTGGTTCGTGGACCTGGATGATCCGTTTGGACACCAGTCAGAACACTTTTGCATCTTTTGTTGCATTGGGATGCGTGTAGCATCTGTCATCCCGATTATGTTTTCGGTCGATTGACTTTTGGTTGCATTCTCATCCTGTCCTTATGTATGATCTCTATGATGGTGGTGCGCCACACACATGTATATTTTCGAGTGACCTGCGGGGCTCGATCTTCCGTGGTACTTTCGAAAGTTGTGATCATTGGGGTTGGGTTGGGAGTTTGCATGCCTTCGGGCACTCATCGTTGGATGAGCATGGGTAGGGTAGGGTAACATATGGAGGGGGCTTCTATCCCGTAACCTGGTGACTACTTCTCGGTTGGCAGAGGAAGTTTTATATAAGTGATAATTAAATTAAAACTTTGGGTGGTAATAAATACAAGATAATTATAATGTGTGGGTTGTGCGCCTTCCGTCGTGAAGAGTAGCTGCCCTAAGTTGTGTGCCTTCTGTTGAGAAGAGCAGCTGCCTATACTAGCTTGGGCTTGTTGATGCCAAGCGACTCTCCATGATGTCAGTCCCTACGTAGTAGCCCATTGAGGTATCTGACCAGGACTTGTAGTTTATGCATTGTCTTTGTCTTGGATTCAGTCATCATACTGCTTGGCGTGTGTGTTAGCCCTGGTTGTTGTTTTGTGTGTGTGTGGTTGGATCATTATCTCCATCAGCATCGTGGGTGTGGACCTACGGGTGCCACGTGGTTGGGAGGCGTAGCTACCTTCACCCCTGCTAGGGACCGTTGTACAGAGACGGTCTATTGTTCTAGCGTGATCGTTGCTGGATGTGTCACTTGGTACTTCGGTATACAAAGTATGCTTCTTGTGATTTATGCTCTCATTATGATGTTATCGTGCTTAGATGATGTTAGTTTTAATGCTTTCCTCATTATGATGATTAGCATGTAGTAGATGATGTTATCTGATTACAGGGTTATCTTATGTTACTACTAGCATGTTAGATTTCATTACTTATATTGTAGCATGTTTAGTAGTGATGTCCCTATCACGACAGCACCGATGATCTAATTGGTGGCTTGGGATGTTATGCGCGGGGGATGGCTAGGGCCCACGATGATCCTATAATGCCATTGACGGTTGGGAGGAACCGCGTACTTGGTTATTTTGCTCATTGCAATGCTATTTATATTATTGTGATGTTATTTCAGTTGTCGTGATGTTTCCTTTATGTACTTTCCCTTCTTTGTTTGATAGATGGTTAGATTTCGTTTTCTGTATTTCTGTTACTCAATTCTAGTTCGAGTGCTCTAGCCTCGAGATGTGGATCCGGTACTCCCCGGTGTGGAGGTTCTTTTGTCACTTTTTTCCCATTTTTGAGTTTCTGTAAGTGTTTTTATTTTCTATGGGCGACATTTGTTCAGCATTGTGTGACCCTGATAAAGTATCGCACGCCCATAGAAATAATGTCGCACGAAACTAAAAAGTGTCGCACGCATTACTAGAGAAGTGTCGTACGACACTGGAAGACTGTCGCACGGCTTCACGAGAAATGTCGCACAATACTTTTCCAGTATCGCACACCTTCTTGAGAAGAGTCGCACGCAGTAAGGGAGAAGTGTCGCCCTCCCTTAGTAAAAAGTGTCACACGCCTTTTGGTTAAAACCTGCGCGTGCCAACAGCGGGCACTTTTTGTAGTGATCCGATCATTTTGAGAGTTGATCTAGATACCCTTTTGGGTGTTCTTCAAGCCTATGTTGTTGCATTTTGAATTCCTTATACTTAAGATATATTTTAATATATGTGACGATTCATTTGAGATGGGTTTCAGACCTCTAAGAGCTAAGGTGTAGATTCTAGGAAAAATCAGGCCTTCAGAAATTTAGACTTACCCTAATTTCAGGGCTTCAGGATTTCAGACTTAGCCAGTTTCCAAGAGTCAGCTTATGTCTTTCAACTTGGTAGGTCTTTGTGATTTTTGTGGTTGTGTTCTGGTTGGTAGTGGCGTTTGGAGATCCGTTGGTGCTTGGTTGTCTTTCAATCTTCCATTGCAATCTTTTGGTTTGTGTAGGTTGTATCATGTGCACTTACACTTGTAAAAAAAAAATTGTTCTGGCTTGTTTTCATCCTTGTTTCCAAGGATCTCCGGGCGGGGCATTACAGATTCACCTTGTATCATAGCATTCCTACTACAACTTTCATTTTCACCAGAGTATCTACACTCAAAGGATCTTTGCCACATCTGAAATAATTACCATAAAATCCTCCTCTAAAATAAGAATCACCTCTCCCTCAGTAAAAAATGGTACCTTCACGATAAGAATTACTACCTTTTCATTCAACCTTTCCTTTGTCATCAATTTTTTATTTAGATTTTCCCTTATCTTGCACAAAATTGTCAAATCTATCACTTTCTCCATAAGATCTACCTCTACCTCTTTGGAATCTACCACCTCTACCTCTCTATATTTATTCATGCTTCTTTGTTAAGATCTCTTCAGCTTTCAAGGCATATTGATATGCTTCTTGTACACTTTCCAATTTCACAAAACTTATCTCATCTTGAATTCCATATCTCAATCCATTCAAGTACCTTGCAACTTTCTCAACCTCCTCATCCACATGTCCATATCTGATGTCCAATCTATAGAACTACTCAATATGTATACTCTTTCATAGGCATGTCCTTTTGTCTAAAATTTTGCATTTTTCTCAACAAGCTAACTTGTTAATCAGTAGGAAGGAATTTCTTCACTTTAATCACCATTTTCAGCCAAGTCCTGATCTTCTCTTTTCCTCTTCTTTGTCTATTAGTTTGCAAATGCTCCCACCACAATGAGGCGTGACCTTTTAACATAGTGACTCTAGTCTATACCTTCCAATTATCAAGGGTTCCTTCAAACTCAAAGAACTTCTCCATATTAAAGATCCAATTCAACATGGTGTTGATGTCCAATTTTCCATCATAAGGAACAACTTCCATAGCAGGCTTTAAATGTTCCCTAGACAAAACTCACAAAAATATTTCCTCATCCTCATCTTCCTCAAGTTATGGATTAGGGTTTGGTGACATTGCTTCATCATCACTCACATTATCAAGATGCGCTCCTCTCCTCTGGGTTGTCTCCACAATATCTATTTTGACTACAATTTCTCTCAAAAGGTACATAACAGTAGAGTCATTATTTCCTCTACCTCAAACCATATTTACAAATAGGTTCCTTCAAGATCCTAATCCTCTACAAGTTATAGGTCAAATTTGTAAATCTACCACCCTACAACCAAATTCAACTTAAGTTTCTATACAATCCAATCTCCATAAGAACGAACCTCAACCTCTTAGACTAGTTGACACAAGAAAGGTCAAATAGCTAGGGCTAGAGGCACACCTAACTGTCCAATCACCTTGTTGAGTAAACACAACTGAAGTAAACACACAAAGAATAGAACCAAATAAAGAGGGAAGAGTAAACACTTTTATTGATTCACCCAATTATGTTTATAAATGCCCAACTGTAAGGTCTTCTAGGTTATGTCCAAATACAAAATACAACTTCAAAATTCATGATCTAGCTTTGATCTCACTCCCCTATGAACATTTTCTTTGAACTCTCTAAGTAATTTCCTAACCTAAACCTAAACACCTTTATTTATACTTGCAAAAATAGCTTACAAAAGATTCTAGATCATTGCATAATAGAAGGATGACCTTACAATGGTCTACACACATCCCAAGAAAAGATCCTAACATTAAAATCATGATCCAAATTAATTAGATAAGTTAGCTCAAACTAAGAACCACTCATAGACAATCTTGAACAAAGAAGGAACCAAGAATTAGCTAATACTAGGTTCACTCGGCACATGAAAGAATATTCGACCAACACTAGATAGCTTGGTGCATGTTGGGCGTTCGTTTTGTACGAGGTCAACGATAGGAATCCATAGTGTAATTCCTCTCTTGAAAAGAAAATCTTTTTAAAGATCTGCTCCAAGGTTCAGTGTTGGTCTTGCAACATACCAAAATCTGCTTAGTAGAAGATAAATGTGAATGTTCATGAGGAGGCCTTTACTAGTTCCAAAAACTCTTTTACCTTGGAATCAAGTAAAATCTGTTTGTTGTCTCAAAAATATCACACCAAAAGAACAATATTTTTGTATTTTCTATTTTTTAATGAATGCAACTCTAACAATGCAACTACTATGAGGTCCTATTCTAACAGGGGGTTAGCAAAGCAAATAACGAAAGTGAAAGCAAATAACATGAATCAAATAACTTGAAAGTGAAATTCGTAAACGGACATAAGCTACAGAACACAACACGCTGCGAGTTAAACCTTTGAAGAAATCGGTAGGAAACTAATGAAAATAGGAGCAGCGCTTCCAAGAATCCATTGATGCAGTCGTCAGTGAGAATCTTTAACAAATCGAATGATGTTTCACTCTTCATCAAATCGCAAAGCCACAGAAAGTGCGCCCATGCAAGACAAAAAGCTTTGTAGACACAATCGGGTGATTTCTTCTCAAGCTCGTTACATCAACAAAATTCATATATTTGTAGCAAACACCAAAACTAAAAGATTGCACAACCAGAAACAACACAGTAAACCTTTGGCTCAATCACAATCTCATGAATAAAATCCACAAAACAATGACACATTCAGGCAAGAATAACTACACTCCGAATGCTAGCACCAAAAGCATAATTTTATTGCTTAATAACAGCGGCCCTTTTTACATTTTACAATGGGGTATTTATAAGAAATTGTCTCCTCAATTTGTGTTCAGAGTGAGAGATATCTTAATGCAATAAAATGCTTTTAAAACATTTAAACAAACCAAATATATACAAACTGACAATCCAACTGGTGCTTAGAGGGACTCCATCTATATTTTATTTATTAATTGGAGGCATGAGCCCTTTACATGTCAAAAACAATGAAAGCATGAGAGAGAAAATAGGAGGGAGCCATCAGTTGAAGTAGAAGTGCATGGAGACACCAAAAATAGAAGCTGGCCCTACACTAGGCATGTGTCGGAGTTAACTTGCCATCAGAATGTGCTCCCAACGCATGGAAAGTGATATTTTTGAAACTGGCAATCAACTGTCGGCACGCCTCTAAATTGCGGAGCTCAAAAAATGTGGAGCTGTGGAGCTGTGTACCTGCGGACTTGCGTACCTACGGAGCTCAATTCGCCAAAAAATTAAAGTTCTCAATTTTGAAAACGGTTTCTGAGTTTTGCTCAAATGAAGTTTTAGATCACTTTTTATATACGCTCCATGCCCTTTTTTGATGATTTACACCCTCTTTATAGCCAATTACTTTCATAAACTTGCACTCCCTCTACTTCTTCAATAAAAAATTTCAAGGCACCTGCGTTGAATCTTGTCCCTAAAAGCTGCATAAGATGAGGAACCTGATTTGCTTTATGTGTCCAACCTCTATATCTTTGACCTTTTTCTTCTCTCCATCTATCCAATCCTTCTCGGCGAGTAACCAAGTGATCAAAATTATCCAAGACGATCAAATGTTTGCAACTTTTTCATACTTTTTCACAAATTTTCTAGGTGTTTTTAAATGACCCTTTTGGAGGTCTTCTGCTCAAAATTTCAAGTTGAAACTTTCATCGGTCCCTAAAATTGGGTAGCCAAAGGCTCACTATTTTAGAGATTGAAATTAGATCTTCAGTTCTTCTTTCCAATGGTGTAAGCAGTTCTAAATTCTGAGGCCTGAGTCAAAAGTTATGACCTTGACAAGTTGAGGATGCTATTTTTACCTACACAAGAAGCAAATATTAGTCCGTAGAGTTAACAATACATAGTAAAAACACACTAGCTACTCAAAAAAAACTGGAGATGAATCCTAGAATCTGGCTAAGTCTGAAATCTTGAAGCCCTGAAATTTGGCTAAGTCTGGATTTCTGAAGCCCTAAAATTTTCTAGAATCTTTACCTTATCTCGGGGAGGTCTGAAACCTATCTCAAAAGATTCGTCACATATATTAAAATATATATTAAAGTATAAGGAACCTTAAACGATATACTTTAAACCCCTTTTATGGCTATTTTAAACCCCTCTTATGACTACTCGGACAAAATTGGAGGTGAAAAGGCGGCCAGACAAGCATGCATGGTGTCTTGGAAGTGCGATGGCGCAAATGTGCACCAGGCACGCGGCCCTTTGTGGCAGCGCACGCGCGCTTGAGATGTGCGGCACTTTGGGTGCACACGTGCATGACCCTTGGCGGTGCGTGCACTACATTTAGGGGCGCGCGCACATACCTTTAGAGGCCCGTGCGCGCGTGGCCCTGGGCAGTGTGTGCGCCCTCCTTGGCAGGGCATGCGCTACCTTTAGGGGGGCGCGTCCAGCCTTTGGGGTGTGCTCGCTCCCCTTGGCCACACACGTGCTTGGGGCGCATGGCCCTTGGTGGCGCGCACGTGCCCTCAGCAGCGCGTTTGAATTTTATTTTTTTTAATTTATTTTTTTTGTGTTTTTTCAATTTTTTTATTTTTTGTGTTTTTTCAATTTTTTGATTTTTTTGTGATTTTTGGACTCAACTTTCTAACTTATTTAACTGAGTTTTCTTCTCCCGACTCCCGAACTATGAGTTTGAGAGTCAAAAAAAGTAGGGGGTCTCCATTCCTAGTAAGGAATGGGGCGTGTGTTGTGGAGACCACAATAGTGCATACAGAAACTTTGTTGGAGTTGATGAAATCCAACTCCGAAGACACCCAAGATCACCTGCATGCGAAAACCTATCAAAGAGAAGCCAAAGAAGGAAGAGCATGGAGCAAGGGAAAAACTCTTAAATGGACATGAGAGAGAAAATATGCAAACACAAGAAAATATGTATTTACAATATGCAATATGTGATGTTGTTGTAAAATATAATGAGGGAGAGACTGCTTATAAAGGCCTCAAGGAATCTCCTAGAAAAAGCTAGAAGATGTTAGGAGATAAGTGTGACAACTAAGCATACACCCACCTGAGGTGGGAAGTCCTTGAACAAGATGACAGGATAAGTATGACTTAGGAGAGAGAACAAACTCCCGTATTGTCAACAACTTATAAAAAACTCCTAGACTACAATTAATTAATGAAATGCATTTACCTAAGTAAGCTTAAGTAAATAAAATAAATTATTAATTATTAATTATTTACTCTAACACCCCCCCTTAAGTGCAACTTAAGGAAATGCCTTAAGCTCACAAAACTAAAAAATATAGAAATGCAGAATGGGTCCCGACAATGAGGCCATGTTAGGTACCCATGTACATATCTAAAAGATGCGACCTCTGAAAAACGGGAAAGAGAGAAAACCACGTGGGAAAAACCCTCCCTCAAAAAGAAGTAAAACCTAGTGAAGAACTAAAGAAGCCTCCAACTAGGGGAATGTCCCCCTAAAACAAGAACAAGGAGAGATCATGAAGAACATCACTGAAGCATGAAGAAGCCGCAAAATCTACCATCAGAAAGAGAATTGCTTATCTGAAGAACCTCCATGGAAGAAGAAGGCATGAGCATGTCTATATGGTAGATGATTCATCTCACCGAAATGCATAGGTAGTCAGCCACTGCAATCACCTTGTATATAGGATCAATCATTGAATACATAGTTCACACTATCAACCCATTGAACCACGGATGCATTAGAACAACAGCATAACCCCCACTTAATGTAGACGGGGTGAGATGACAAGCAATTGAGAAGCTAGGCCAAAGTCTCCTGCAAATGAACCAAGAATGACGAGAGAGGAAGAGGTACAAACACGTATAAAGACACGATCACAATGACGTTGCATGGGGCTAATGTCATGGAAGGGACACTCGCTTAACAAAGGGATAATGCCTAAAACAACAAACAACTATCCCCCCCCATGGTGCTTTATAAAAATAGTGCATGTACAACTGACTCAAAACAACGTTCATGAACCGGAAATGCAAAAGTGACATTTTATCTTAGTGCGCATACAAAAGTACTTACAAATGATGTCTATAATGATCAAAACAAGAAAAATGCTAACACAAAAGAAAGTACAGCCTAAAACAAAAGAAACCATGCCAGGAAAATGATCCTCCGACCTAAAACACCCAATATATCTACCATAGACCAAAAATGCTAAAAACATGATAGAAAGAGCATGGGCCAAAATCTAAAAAAAAGGACTACATTTTTTAAAACATGACAGAACCAGCTTTCCAAAAATATAACATTTTAAAAAAACTGACATGGGTCGCAAAAGATATGCATGTCGGAGTAAAAAACATAAACTTTGGACTTCAACAGAAAAAATGGGCAATAAAACTACATCAAAACATAAAAATACCTACACCAATGTCTCTATCTTGGAACTAGTTTTCCAACGCTTCTTTCAGATCAGAAAAATATCTCTGTATGCTCAAGTTATGGCCAAAAAATCACAAGTAGGTCAAAAAGGACCTAGGAGATGTGCAAGAGGTGATGTAATGATGATGTCATGATGATGTCAGCAAGTCATGCCATTAAATTTGATGGCTTGTCACCTATCACAGTAAAAAAGAAGCCACGTGGTAGTGCCACGTGGATGCCACATGGCAAGAAAGGTGACGTTGTAGGTGATGTGGCAGAGTCCACGTGGCCAAGTACCACGTGTCACCCCAATAGTTGCTAACTGTGCCTGAAAAATTTGACTATGTTGCTAATTTGTACAGGGGCGGCACAGAGGCTATGGACAAGCATCAACCGCTGGCAGAGCAGTGAAAATCAAAGCAGAGTCGATGGAGCAGAGGGAGAATGGTGGCACCGCCGATGACAAGTGAGGCACAGGCAAAAGTGGGAGCCGAGAGGAGCTCGGGCGACGCTGCAAGGCGTAGGTGGTGCTCTGGTTGAGCGCGGGCGACCCCGCGGTGGCTGTTGGGCGGTCGCGCAGCCCAAAAACTATTTTTTATTTTTTAAGCGCAAAATCATCTGTACACCCTATATAGCAAGGTCTGCAAGCAAAAAAAAATTGCCTCCTAGAGCTCTGTCTCCAAAATTGACAAGTTTTATATAGATCCTAGCTTAAAAGCGCCTTCTAAATCTAATGGCAGTGCCTGTTTGGGCTCAATGTGCTCCAAAATTATGCTATTCCCCTGATTTGAAGAAAAATGCACAAACAAACTAGAGTTTGTGACTCCAAATCACGGCTTCAAAAATCCTTCGACAAAGCGGTAGCAGGGAGGCTCTGATACCATGTTGGAGTTGATGAAATCCAACTCTGAAAATGCCCAAGATCACTTGCATGTGAAAACTTATCAAAGAGAAGATAAGGAAGCAAGAGCATGGAGCAAGGGAAAAACCCTTAAATGGACATGAGAGAGAAAATATGCAAACACAAGAAAATATGTATTTACAATATGCAATATGTGATATTGTTGTAAAATACAATGAGAGAGAGACCTCTTATAAAGGCCTCAAGGAATCTCCTAAAACAAGCTAGAAGACACTAGGAGATAAGTGTGACAACTAAGCATACATCCACATGAGGTGGGAAGTCCTTGAACACGGTGAGAGGATAAGTATGACTTAGGAGAGAACAAACTCCCGTATTATCAACAACTTATAACAAACTCCTAGGCTACAATTAATTAATGAAATGCATTTATCTAAGTAAGCTTAAGTAAATAGAATAAATCATTAATAATTAATTATTTACTCTAGCAAACTTGGTAGCAGCTAGAACTCGGCAGCAACTAGCAGTTAGCGGTAACTAGCAGTCGGTAGTAACTGGCACTCGATAGTTACTGGCAAAATCAACAAAAACAGGCAGGATTATAAGGCAACCCAAGATGCTCCTGCAACAAACAATGATTACAAAGACAAAGAGAAGAAATCATGTTTCATTGCTGAAGAAGAGCACATTGAGTCCAGTACTAATGAAGAAAATGAAGTAGTTGAGATGGAATATGTTGCAATCTAGAAATATCCCAATTGTGAAAGGTATGAATGTGAAACTACCCTTATTTCACATGTTAGAAAAAATGATTCATAGATTATAGATAGGGGATGTTCACATTACATGATTAGCGATCTAAGTAATTTTGATGAATTTCAAGAAATTAATGATGGTGGAACTATTAAGCTAGGTAATGATGTTCCTTGTCTAGTGAAAGGTAAAGGATCACTAATGTTGAATGATAAGATTAGATGTGATGATGCATACTGGGTAGAAGGTCTAAAGTATAATCTTTTGAGTTTACTTAATTGAATAATTCACGTCATAAGCTAGAATTTCATAACACAAAATTCAAGATCTATGATGATGAATTTAATCTGATTGGAACTGAAATGCAAATAAAGGTAACTTATTTTATCTTGATCTTATTGTTGAGACATGCTTATTTGCAAAATTTTAGGATGTATGGTTGTGTCATGTAGACTTTGAGAACATCGTGAAGGTCAATAGAAACAAAAGATTTAGAGGCTTACCAATTTGGAAAAATCTAAGAAATGTGTCAATAATGTCATCTCGATAAGATGAAAAAATCTAGTTTTCCAAGAAAATAAACACTTCAAACGATATCCTAGAACTAGTGCATATACATCTGTGTGGACTAAAATGTGGACAATTATTATGGTGATGAATACTTCATATTATTTTTTTATGACTATTCTATAATGATGATTTTTATTTTCATAAAGGTTTAAACACATGCTTTGGATATGTTCAAATAGTATAAAGCTAGAGTTTCGAAAGAAACTAGAAAATCTTTGACATGTTTAAAATATGATGCAGATGGTGAGTTTGTGTATGTTGAATTCACTAACTTTTATGCTGAGAGTGGTAATAAGGGACATTTTTTTGCACTGAGGACACCACAACATAGTGGAATTGTTGAGAGAAGAAATAGATCAATTGTTGATTGTGCAAGGACATTGATGATTGAAAAAGAAGTTGCACTAATATTCTGAAGAGAATCTATTAGCACTTTTGTTTCCACTCTCAACGGAGTTCAGTTGAAAAAAGGAATAAATAAGACAACCTATGAACTCTGGTATGGTCATACACCGAATATAAGTTATTTCAGAATATTTGGAACTAGGTATTATATTCACAAGGATGAAATCAATGGTAAATTTAATTTTAAAGGAGATGAAGGTATATTCCTTGGCTATTCATCTAATAGAAAAATTTATAAATGTTTGACCAAAGCTAGTAACAATACGATTGAAAGTGCAAATGTAAGGATTGGTGAGTTTGTAGATAAGAATGATGTGGAAAGTGAGAAGGAACCTGAGGATTATAACAAGTTTATGTATGTGTATGAAGAGGCACCAAACACCCTACCCAAGTTATAAAATAGATCAACCGAGCACCAAACAATATCACCCAAGTTACTGAATGCTTTACCCAAGCACCAAATAGTACTAACCAAACAATAAGTTGAACCCTATCGACTGGAGAAAATGTTAAAATCATAGAACTGAACCTGTAATGGCCAAATATGTGAGAAAGAATCAATCTTCTAAATAAATTATTGGAGATAGAAGCGTCTAAGTATAGACAAGAAGTAAGTTAAGACACTATGCATGTTTGATTGTTGGTTTTGAACCAAGAACAGTTAAGGATACACTAGAACATGAGGAGTGGATAAATGCTAGAATGAAGAGATTGATTTGATTCAGAAGAAAAATTCATGGACATTAGTATCGAGACCTATACACAAGAATCTGATTGGAACCAAATGGATTTTAAGAAATAAGATAAATGAAAACAGAGAAGTGGTAAGAAACAAAGAAAGACTAGTTTACAAAGGTTACGCACAAGAGGAAGGAATATATTATGGAGAGAGTTTTGTACCTGAGGCAAGATTGGAAGGTGTAAGAACATTGTTGGTCTATGATACTTACAACAGGTTCAAAATTTATCAAATGGATGTCAAATCTACATTTTTGAATGGAATATGAAGAGAAAGTATGTATTGAACAACCTAAAATATTCATTGAACTTGATCAAAAGAACATACTTTGCAAACTTAACAAGGCATTATATTGACTAGAACAAGCACCAAGAGCATGGTATGAAAGATTACATTCATATTTTATTAAGATTGAATTCTCTAGAACAAGTGAGAATAGTAATTTGTATTTGAAATGTGAATTTGATGATATGGTGTTGATTTTTGAATATTTGTTGCTGATATTATATTTGGATAAAATGATATGTTGTGGAAGACATTTGTTGATCAAATGAGTATAAAATTTGAAATGTCAATGTTTGTTGGTGAGATCAAATTTTTCATTGGTTTATAAGTTCATCAAACAATGAAAGGTATATATGTGACTCAATAGTCTCAAAAAAATCTTGAAGACTTTTCAGATCGATGAGTCTAAGCCAATCAATACACCTATGGTAACTAGAGGAAAACTATCAAAGGGACCCACTACTAGATAGGTAAATAAAATACACTACAGATCTATGATTGCTAATATATTGTACATAGTAGAGAAAATATTGCACAAGTCGTTGGTATAGTTAAAAGGTTTTTATCTAATCCAAAGGAAATACACTTGATTGATGTGAAAAGGATATTTAGATATCTAAAAGGAATTGAAGATTGTGGCATATGGTATAGATATGATGACTACTTTAATCTTAAAGTCTACACTGATGTCGATTGCTCTAGTAATGAGGATTATGGAAAAAACAAGTGGAGGATCTTTCTTCTTAGGAGAAGGATTGATTACATGGATAAGAAAGAAAGAAAGTTGTATTTCACAATCTACTATTGAAGATGAGTATGTTGATGTTGCAATAAATGGTCCAAATATTGTATGGATTAAGCAATTGTTAAAAAGTATGCAAGAAGAGATAACTAAGACTATCACTATATATTGTGATAAAACTAGAGAAATAAATATATCAAAGAATTAGATGATGCATAAAAAAACAAAGCACATATCAATCAAGTATCATTATTTGAGGGAGCAAGTAGAAGAGAAATAAGTGAGGCTTGAATATATTAAGTATAAAGGGAAAATTGCAGATATATTTACTTAGTCATTGTCTAAGGATGTTTTTGAGCATCTAAGAGGTATCCCCTATTCAAAATTCACTAGGTAATAATTCATGTATAAATAGAAATATGTTTGTGTATTTGATGCAAGAGTTCACACTTTAAGAACATTTCTGAAGTTGTGAAGAAGATTGTGATAAAACTAATATAGATTGTACATGCAAGGTACAAGGATAACTACATGGTTTTATAAGTTCCATATTGAAATTTATAATGACCTTTTTCATTTTTTGTCAAAGGGGGAGAGATCCAATAAAGGGGGACAGATCCAATAAAGAAGATTACCCAAGGAAGAGAAGTATCCAAGAAAGGGGAGAGAATCAATCAAAGGGAAGATCATTAAGAGAATACAAAAAAGGAGAGAATCTATAAAGAAGAGGAGAACATCAAAGTGAAGCTAAACTAAGGAAGATCATATCCTAAGAGGGAGAAATTTTAATGAAGATTGTTACTACTGCTGATACAAACCAAGTTACAAAGAACCTACTAATGAAGTCAAAGAGCCAAAAACTTTAATTGTTGTTAATGCATACATTTTTTTTTATTGTATAATGTTTTTAATGTAAAATCATATGTCATGTGTTTCCATTAATTCCAAAAGGGGAGATTTTTAGCCCCATTGATAATGTCATTGATGATGCTATGAATGTATGTAAAAGAGTCATATTATTATTTATTATGTTGTCATTGATATCAAAGTCTTAGTTGGATAGACATTATGATTACTTAGTAGAGTTCTATATGAATTTCATTGATAAAGAGGATTGAAGAAAGTATGATGAAGACAGAGTTAATAAGTATGGTATTCAATGGGCACTTGAATGAGTTGGACAGTGATAATGTAATGTTGGTTTTATTTTTCATAGTCATGAAATATTGTAATGTAATGCATTGGACAATCTATACTTAGTGACAAGGTTAAAGAAGGAAAATAGTGTACGTCAAGTGACTACAACATTCACTGAGCAGTTGACGAAGAAAAGTGGAAGTTCAATATTAACCAAGAAAGTTTAGTATTAACCGAGTGTTATATTATCCAAGTGAAATTTTACGTTCATTGAATAATAATAAGAAGATAAAATTTGTAAAAATGGAATCTGTTGGTGTTTGAAAATGTTGCAAGTTTCTAATTACCTCGATGAGAATATGACACATCTAGGGGCAACTAACTCCCATCTTCAACACGTCATTTCGGATACTGGGCCAACTATAAAGCTTGACCCTTCTTCACTTCGGGCTCTGCAAGACCTAGGCAAGTGGACCTTGAGGTTCTAAGGTATGGTACCACTATAATTTAAACATAGATCTGAACCTAATTACTACAAATGAAAACCTCTTATATCTCCTAATAACTCATGTAATAACATAGATCTACAGTAGCTAAATGTGAATCTATGAAATTAATAAGCTGAGTGAGGGTTAGACTTTTCAACTCTTCAATATGAAGGGGAAAAACATTTGATTAATAATGTTGAACTCAACAAAACCCCTAATCTATAGCAACATGAACAATTGATCCTGTAAACTATCGGTGCCCAATCCATTGGGAAATTCTATGAATCAAATACATACACATGGGTACCTAAGACATATTCATATCTTCAGATATCTGATCTATCCATTTACATTGTAAATAGACATCTATGCTCAATCTAAACCTCATTCTTACCTTATATCCTCATCAGTAAAATTGCAACCCTATTGAATCCCCTAAAGCATTTACATAACTCCTTGAGTTATAAGAAACAATGAAACAACATACAGCCTTAAGGGACTGCAACTATGACCTAGGCTCTTTGTTCAAAGATCGTAAAACAATGAAGCTCACTGAGAAAGGAGACAAAATTTAAAACAAAACTCAACCTGTTATTTTTTGCATTAATTTCCTTGAAATAATACATTCATATGCATGAAATGAAAACATAAAAAACCTAATGGATCTGACCTGTTGTATTATCCTTACTACTGTTGTTCATACAAGAGAATTATGTTGAAAGAATGGTGTCGTAGTCAAGGAAACATGTCAAAAACTGGAACCAATGGTTTCACAGTGAAAAACTAGAAACCCTAATGGTATCATTGCAATGAACTTGTTCTTTCCAAAAATTGGAACCTATACAATGAGAAAGATATAGGAAGAAGGAATTCTCGGGTCTGTTCTGAAGACGACATGTGTCCACTTGAAATTCCCTCTCTTTGCAATGAAAAACTCTCTCTAATCTCTCTTTTCAATAGGTGAATCAAATCATTTTTATTTTGTCTTTCAGAAGAATCAAATATCTCAAAAACTTGATGAAAGAACATAATTGATTTTGATGTTAGAATACACTCAAGGTAAAAAGTGAAAATTAGTTAAAATGGCCTCTAGAATGCAAGAAAACTTATTATAGTCTATTTTTATCACTTTCATACTTCAACAAGCCTTTATAGTTGCCTGATGACCAATTCTAGTGATCAATTACGAATTTTTCCTGTTATGCTAAGAATGCCCCGGGAATCACAAATTGTCTTATAACACAAACCGGTGAGCACTTATGCAAAAACCAACCTCAGAAATGGAAAATTCAAATCTTTCCAGTTCTGATGGTATATTGGAGTTCCTATTTTGGATAAAAATAGCCCCAATTATGCCTCTTTGAAGATCAGGCCTCTGTCTCATGGCTTTGCAAATAAAAGAATAAAATTTAAAAATTTAAAATATTTTATAGTTTAAACTATAGAAAAATTATAGTTTGAAATCAAATTTTTCAATTGTAGATTGAATGTGGGGGCATATTATTTTATTTTATTTTAAATCTCCTTATATCACCTCACCCAATCGGACAACGCCACTTGTCACACCTGTACTAGCTCTAATCTGCACACAACGCCGCTTGTCAATCTTTGATAGGCCAATGACCTCAAGCGGGCCCCAACTTTCCAATTTTTTAATTTTTTCGGCAAGTCACCATGTCACTTGCCAAAAAATCTTCATTTTTCCTGTGGCGACATGGCAACCACCGGATTTCGGTTACATTTTCTAGCATATTGCTCTGTTGTTGTCACCATGTCATCACCACATCATTTCCACCTCACTTTGCCACCTAGACATTTGCTATGTCACTATACTTATTGTGTGAGCAAATTCGCTAAGCGACATAGTGACATCCACATGATCCTCCACGTGTCTCAATCTGGACGCTCGGATTCCACATCAACACATTCGTGTTTCGGTTAAAAAAATTTCCTTGGTGACCTGCCAACTGTCTGGTCAAACCCACCTGCGCATGTTCTTGGCTTTCAAAAATTTGTTGTCTTATAGACACAATGTTATATGACTGCAGAAATATTTGAAGATTAAAACTAACCCCGCACAAGCAATGTGGGATAAATATCTTTAACAGTGTCTACCCTTTGCTCATGCAATTTCCATTGCTATTTCTAGGTTGTCATTCCTTCTTAATCGACAACTCTTCCTACTCTACGCTTCTATCATTGGCGTGGATCATTACCTTTCATACTGCGGCTTCCTCAACATTTAGTGTGCCCTCCCACTCTGTTTCGCCCTTTTCATTCACACTCTACTCTCCTATGTTGCGAACATGACCCACTGAAATTTTGAGGATAGTTTCACAAATTTATTTTGTAAGTCTTTAACAGAGTTTAACATATCAAAACTTGTCCTGCCTTCCCATTTCATAGTGATTGTTCTCACAGACTGGGACAGCAAGAAAATTCCACAAGGTAGCAATATTGGGTGCCTTGAAAATCTAGCCCTAGTTAGCAGCTCCTAGAAGCATTTACAATTGGCCTCCGTAGCATTTCACCCTACTTTCATAACAACCTTAATATATGACTGAAATAAATGTTAGTTTGACTATTGAGTAATATGTTTTTTTATCATTTATTGCAGATTTATAAACTTTTCGTTACTATGACCTCATTGTTCGTCGTTGACTATATCCATACTTGGTAAAGGTAACAGCTTCCACTTTGTCATACTTCTGCGCAAAATACAAACTAGAACCAAGAGAAAGCTGCACGCCCACAATCCCATGCCCTTTGTAGAAGCCATTCTCCTCTGCATCGCGTGTAGACTGCTCCCTTTCTTCATTGACGACTTTCATACATACTGCTCACGCCTAGGATTGCCTCTTTTTTCCCTACGGCTTCTCTTATATCCTGTATACATGTCGATGAGGGTTGTAACCATGAGAGCATCAAACTCCAATCCCTTTCTTTGAATATGCTCATGGAATTCCACCTAGCCAGCTCCCTAAAACGGCTTCTACTCTTGCTTGGCATTGTTGAATGGGCTGAACTTGATATTTAATCAATTCATATCCATCCTTCTCCATCAGAGCATTAAACTGCACAACTAGTCTATCTACGCAATGAGTATTTGGCAAGGAAGGAAGAACATCATGTGTGCAACAATTCAAAGAATCTTCATCTTGATCATCCTCAAACTACACAATGGCCTCCACCATTCCATCCTTTGCATGTTCACATATTTTTTACTTTGTAGTTGGGTTTCATCCTTGGTGACATCTAAAAAGCAAATAATTCAAAGTTTATGGTTTATTCTTCACATAGAGAACATTTGAATTCCCCACCTTCCCAACCCTCACGAGCATATCATGAGTTAAAAGTGTGCATGCCCTGAGATGCCTTCCTACATGAGAGTTTTGTTCCAATCTCTAACACATACTCCACTAGCCCACTTTTGTTTGTAGATTCGATCTCACGCCATTAATGGAAGCTTATCTTGTTCAATATTGTCGTTACATAGAGCTAAAGGTATGTTTATTAGAGAGTCCATTGAATACATGCTCAGAGTAGTATAAATCATTGTATGTCTTCTAGTATTTCATATTTGCTATGGACCATACCAGAGGTAACATAATCCATTATTTTCAGAACCCTTAATGATTTCAACGGAGAACATCTCCGTTATAGTTAACTGTCTAGTTCACATTAAATATCAATATTCATTTGAAACAATATTCTTCACATGTTATCAATCTGGAGAAATCAATCAGACCCCAAAGTGGGTCCAGCTAAGAAAATATTTTGATTTCAAACAACTGAATCCTCAGAGTGCTCTAATGAACATCCAATACTAATCAATTCTAAACTTAATCATTGAGCCATGATTTTTTTTTAAACTCAATTTATAGCATTCCACCAACTGTCAATTAAATGACCAGGGGTCTTTTGACTGGCCTTAAAAACTGATCCAAACCTCTGATTGGGCTCTAAAATCACACACCCTGATTCCCTGTCCAGCATACTTTTACCTTGTTGAATCTCGTGTTGTTGAAGTTACCTTCTCAGAATCACCTGTAAATAAATATGTCAGAAAACCATAAATCGCGTTCAAAATTGGCTTCAAAAACTGGGTAAACTGACACTTGGGAGCACGAAAAGTAGGGTGTTGATTCTTTTTCATGAGGACAATATAAATCTATGATTTGAGATCATGACAAATAATAGGACACATATGGAAAGAGGTCAAAGTGGGTTGCTCGAATTTTGCAAATCGGAAACAATGTCAAAAAAGCATTTTTTGCAAACAAAATGAACCTAGGAAACTGTGTAGATGGATTCGTCATGATTTGAAAATTGGCACACTTAAAGCATTTTTAGAGTACAACATAGTGGTATAATCCATTCAATCTCACCTATCATGGATTTCGAGATATGATGTCACAAATAGGGGTACTGACAAATCTGCACTTCTTGACACCAATAAAAAGTTAGAAGTTGCATTTGGAATCACGTTTGCAAACTGATCAAATGGATTCGTCGTAAGCTCAAACTTGAAACATAACAAGTCTCTGACCTCTACAATGCAACACAAAAGAAATTTTCTCATATCGATCAACTGGGTCAAAATTATGGCAAGTCAAACAGGGCTTCTTAGAATTCAGAATAATTCACATCAGCATGATATTGATAACCGACTAACTTTGAGGGATTCAAAATCTACTCAAACAGACTGGAAACGACTCAAAATTTCAAACATAGGCTCTTAGGTATGGACACTAAACACTCCCAAAGTGGCAAGTCATGAAACATTTCTAGATGCAAGATATTCATATGCAAACACGCCCTCTTGTCACTGTTTGATACTTCGGTGAAAATGCAGATTTGACAATTACTCAAAATGGCATTTTATCAACATGGAACAAGTGGACATGCTAAATGGAAGGTGTTAGAAGCATTAAACACCTCTTAGGCTGCAAATGGAAAGCCAGGTACACATGCATGTAAAAGCATTTATAGGGCTTAATTTCTTCAATGGTGCTCAAAATCAAGGCTACAATTTTGAGCACCAATAGTGGCTCTGTCTAGGGATGCATGTCCCTTGCGGGCATGGTAAGAATTTACATCTTTGGGAGAAGCAGGCCACACACCTGAACTTCAAAAACTTCTCTTGCACAACTTTATTGAAAATAGGAAACAACTACTCCTATGTACAAGTGATGACACCAAGCCACCAAACTTCAACAAAATTGTTTATCTCTATCGTATACCTAATTTTCATTCCTTTCATCATTAGGTAAGCTGAAATTATCGCTCATATCAATTTTGCCAATCAAATTAACATCTTTAAACAACTCACTTGGCAAAATGAAATCTACATCCTCACTTTCATAATGCTTATAACAACTAGCTTCATTTTTTACATCTTGCTCATTACGAAAGTTCTAATCATCATGCTTATAACTATCAGACTCAAACTAAAAATTATCTTCATCAAATAAATCATGCATGCTATCAATCTCGAATATGAAGGCTTTATACTCAACTTGGGGAGAGAGACCACACATACCTTCAAATTGCATATCCTTATGTATGATCGAAAGATATTCAAATGAACACTCTGGCTTGTACTCACACATGTCATCAATATCAGCATCTGAAACTAATCCACAATCTTCAAATAGTTCTTCACAATCAACAAACAGATTAGTCTTCGCATTAGAAAGTTCATCATAAAACTTACTACAAGGTGCATGCTGATTTTCACTAATAACTTTGTCAAACACCTTGTCATTCATCTCATCAGATGCAACATCATTATCTTCACTATCATACCTAGAAGAAGAATAATCTGACTTATCACAGCAGTATGACAATTCATCATCATTTATACCCAGCTCCACTTAATCTGAAAGCTCAAAGTTCTCCTCAAACAGTGGATTGATAACTCCATGCAATGGTCCTCTTTGGACATTATGAAAAAAACGGGGTTGACCATCATCAAGATCATCATCATATGAAATGTTATCAAACACCTTTAAGCCATTACCCAATGTGTTGTCACAAAAACTTGCAGCGTATGACGAAAAATCAAAATCATATAAAGACTTGCTTTCTTCTTCATCTACCACACATATAGTATCAATGACTACATCATCTTCATTACCATTTTTAGGATGACTTCTATGAATAGAACATGACTCATCACTAAAACCATTACCATACACTGCAACCTCATTGTCTAACATAAAACCTTACAATAATCTTTCATTCAAAGCTTCATGTTCGAACCGATTAGCATCAAATTGATCAATCATTTCTTTATCTTCAAACTTCGAGGACAAATCCCTCTCAAGCTCTTCATATCCAAACTGACTTGTATAATGCAAACATTGAGATACATTATCATTTTCAGATTTAGAACAAGAAATCATACCATTACTTGCATATGAGCACTCACTTCTGTCAATGCTCTCTTCTTCCCAATTTGCATCTTATTCATATGAAGACAAATATGTACTATCACTTTCTTCTTCTTGAATTCAGTAACAACTCTCATAATCAGCTTCATATGATTTCTCTTGATTATATATCAGATCAGCAACTTCATTTTCATTACTTGAAACATGCATTTCAGCTTGTTCGTTCTCATGTTGAGATTTATATCTTTCAACTTCAGATTTAACAATTTTCTCAATCTGATGTAATCTATGAATAAGATAAATCATCTCTTGCATATCTAACTGATCAAGTGAATCCACCTTACCCTCCACTATTGAAACATTACAAATATATGCACTTTATTTTTCTGATTGTGACTGGGATAAATGTAACTCACATTCTTCTTCTTGTGTTATCTCTCCATGGCATGTCGGATCAGCAACATCAAACTCATGAGTAGAGAGACAACCTTCAGCCTCCTCACTTTCACAAGGCTAAGATCTAAGTACAGCAACCTCAAATTTTGAAGCATTAGTTACATCATTATACATATAATTATCATGAGAGGAACTTATTGTTGTAACTAAACTTTGAATCATAAAATCAGCACAATGCTCAACCCTATCAAACTCTAAAATATTTCTTACTACTGTAGCATCATGAGCATATGTGTCTTCATTTGTAACCGTACTAACCTTCCTTATACATACATTCTGCTCTGAATTTTCCATCTGATTATGCATTACAACAAGGGTGTTGATATTTTGATTTAAAACTGAACCATCAACACTATGTTCATCCTTTCTTTAATAATCATTATACTGGCAATCATTGATAGAAAAATGACCTCCAATCAATCCATACTTCAAATTATTTTCAATATCCCTAGCGGTCACAAAAGCCTAATATAATGTCTGTGGTTCTTTATCCCTTAATAGATAGTTCATTTTCTTGTCAAATGCATCAAAGTAAACAGATAAACACATTTGATCATTGGGTCTATAACGCTCAGGGATTTCACTCAAAATTCTTGCAAATCTGATGTTAAATTGAGGGACAAGTTCATCATTCTCAATGTGAAACCTCAAAAACTTATCATAAGAATCAGATCTGCTTACCCATTCTCCAAATTGCTCCATGAAAGTGGAATGCAACTCACCCCAAGATGAAATGAAACACGTTGGTAGAAATGAAAACTAGTCTCTAGCATCACCTTCTAAGGTTTGAACAAATAGTTTCATATGCATGTCCTCATGAGCAATCTCATAGTCACCCATCAAATCACTAAACAACTCAACATGATGACTAGCTAAAACAAGATGGTTCCCATTAAACTTAGGCAATTTATTTCTAAAATCATTAGGAATGACATTTGGGAAACCATGAATACCCTTGAAATTTAATGGCATATATCTCTAGGTAGATATAGATCTAAGAATTTCACTAACCGGCTGCATACCACATGAAATGAAACTTGACATTCTTCGAAGATACAAAACTCATTCATCCATAATAAATCTGATTTGTAATTTGCGGCAAATCTATACCCTTCTACCCATGAATCACTTCAAACACTTCACAAAACTTTAAAAGCAATAGCTCAAACTCGATCTAATGAAGTGTATAAAACCTTTTAAACTATTCTCCTCCTCTTAGAGCTAAAAATCACTTGATAGAGAATACACTTTTTCACTATCAATTTTCATTAAAAGAGAATACATGAAAATAAGAATACCTCAAGATCCGGATGGCTAAAATTTCTTTGCCTACCATTTACAATAACAGACCCAAAGTCTTATAAAATCCTTACTGAACCTTTTGAATCAACACTCCACAAATCTTACAACCCTTTAAATGTTTCAACCTCTTCAGATCTATTCTTATCCTGTAGAAACTAATCAAAATTCATGCATAGAACTGCACTAGTACAGATATTAATTTCAAGTTGCCACTCACATTAAGTGAGACATGAATTGAATTAGATTTGAATAGAACTACAAACTGATTTGAAACAACAGCAAATAGAAGAAATCCTCTTTAGATTTATGTTGAACCTGAAACCTCTATTCAAAGCTAACACATAACTCTTCCACACCATAAGATCCAAACTACACTTCTCTTTTCAAACAAAAATTTCAACAACAAATTCACATCTGCCCAACAATGTGTTGAAAGCCCTTAACAAAATACACATACAATTAAATGCCACTAGTTGTAGAGATAGAGTCGCCACTCACAATTGTGAGAAAAGATTTTCAAACATAAATTATTATTGATCTAAATCTGAACTAGACTTTTAGCATGACATAAACTTGTAGATTCTCAAACATTTTCAAAAGAGAACAATGTACTGATCAATCCTTTGACTCTGAAACTTTATAACAGCACTTGCAAAGACCGAATTGATTGAATACAGACTTATAGTATTCATACAACACAATTTAAATCCAAGTCTCACAACATACTATTGTAAAGGGATAAGAACTTACTAGGCTACATGAAATTCAACAAGGATATGGAAAACACCTCACAACCCCGTTGTTGTAGCAAAAAAATTCTGATGTATTGAATCTTCTTTAAATTCTCAAGGTTTTTCCATCACATAGATTAATTACACTCCCCAGAATAGTCGTCATTATGTTGGTGTTTGAAAACATTGTAGGTTTCCAATTACCCCGATGAGAATATGACACATCTAGAGGCAGCTAACTCTCATCTTCAACACATCAATTCAGACATCGAGCCAACTATAAGGCTTGACCCTTCTTCACTTTAGGCTCTGCAAGACCTAGGCAGGTGGACCTTGAGGTTCTGAGGTATGGTACCAGTGCAATTTAAACATAGATCTGAACCTAATTACTGCAGATGAAAACCCCTTATATCTCCTAATAAATCATGTAATAACACATATCTACAATAGCTAAATGTGAATCTATGAAATTCATAAGTTGGATGAGGGTTAGACTTTTCAGCTCGTCAACATGAAGGGAAAAAATGTTTGATTAATAATGTTGAACTCAATAAAACCCCTAATATGTAGCAATATGAACAATTGAACCTATAACTGATCAGTGCCTAATCCATTGGGCAATTCTATGAATCAAATACATACACATGAGTACCTGAGACATATTCGTATCTTCAAGTATTTGATCTATCCATTTACCTTATAAATAGACATCTATGCTCAATCTAAACCTCATTCTTACTTGATATCCTCATCAATAAGGTTACAACCCTGTTGATTCCCCTGAAGCATTTACATAACCCCTTGAGTTATAAGCAACAATGAAACAACATACAGCCTTAAGGGATTGCAACTACGACCTAGACTCTTTGTTCAAAGATCGTAAAACATTGAAGCTCACTGAGAAAGGAGACAAGATTTAAAATGAAACTCAACCTGCTATTTTTCGCATTAATTTCCTTGAAATAATACAATCATATGCATGAAATGAAAACATAAAACACTTAATGGATCTGACTTGTTTTATTATCCTTCCTATTATTGTTCATACAAGAGAATTATGCTGAAAGAATGAATTCACAGTCAAGGAAACATGTCAAAAATTAGAACCAATGGTCTCACAGTGAAATACTAGAACCCCTAATAGGAAGAAGGAATTCTCGGATCTATTCTGAAGATGACATGTGTCCACTTGAAATTTTCTCTCTTTGCCATGAAAAGACTCTCTATAATCTCTCTCTTCCATAGGTGAATCAAATCCTTTTTATTTTGGCTTTAAGAAGCATCAAATATCTCAAAAACTTGATGATGAAAGAACATAACCGATTTTGATGTTAAAATGCACTCAAGGTAAAACATGAAAATCAGTTAAAATGGACTCTAGAATGCAAGAAAATTGATTATAGTCTATTTTTATCACTTTCATACTACAACAAGCCTTTATATCTGCCTCATGACCAATTCTACTGATCAATTACGAATTTTTCCTGTTGTGCTGAGAATGCTTTGGGAATCACAAATTGGCTTATAGCACAAACCGGTGAGCACTTGTGCAAAAACCAACCTCAGAAATGAAAAATTTAGATGTTCTTGGTTCCAATTGTATATTGGAGTAAATATTTTGGATAAAAATAGCCCCAGTTATGCCTCTTTGAAGATCAGGTCTCTGTCTCATGGATTTGCAAATAAAAGAATAAAATTTAAAAATTTAAAATATTCTATAGTTTAAACTATAGAAAAGCTCTAATTTCAAATCAAATTTTTCAATTGCAAATTGAATGTGGGGGCATATTATTTTATTTTTAAAAAATCTCCTTATATCACCTCACTCAATCGGACAACACCTCTTGTCACACTTGTACTAGCTCTGATCTGCACACAATGCCACTTGTCAATCTTTGATAGGCCAGTGACCTCAAGCAGGCCCCACCTTGTCGATTTTTTAATTTTTCTGGCAAGTTGCCATGTGGCTTTTCTTTTGAGGGTGACATGGTGACCACCAGATTTCGGTCACATTTTCTAGCATACTGCTCTGCTACTATCGCCATGTCATCACCACATCATTTCTAGCTCACTTTGCCACTTGGACATTCGCTATGTCGCTAAACCTATTGCGTGAGCAACTTCGCTAAGCGACATAGTGACATCCGCACGATCTGCCACGTGTCGCAATCTGGGTGCTTGGATTCCACATCAACACGTTTGCATTTCTGTTCAAAAATTTTGCTTGACGACCTGCCAGCTGTTCGGTCGGACCCACCTACGCATGCTCTTGGCTTTCAAAAAAAAGTTGTCTCACAAACACAATGTTATATGATTGCAGAAGCATTTGAAGATTAAAGCAACCCCCACACAAGCAATGTGGGATAAATATCTTTAACAGTGTCTACCCTCTGCTCATGCGATTTCCATTATTATTTCTATGTTGCCATTCCTTCTTAATCGATGGCTCTTCCTACTCCAGGCTTCTATCATTGGTGTGGATCATTACCTTTCATACTACGGCTTCCTCAAACATTTAACATGCCCTCCCACTCTATTTCATCCTTTTCGTTCACACTCTGCTCTCCTATGTTGCGAACACAACCCACTGAAAGTTTTAGGACAGTTTCACGAATTTCTTTTATAAGTTTGTAATAGAGTTTGACATATTAAAACTTGTCATGCCTTCCCATTCCATAGTGATTGTTCTCAAAGACTAGAACAACAGGCAAATTCCATAAGGCAGCAATATTGGGCGCCTTGAAAAGCTGGCCCTAGTTAGCAGCTCCTAGAAGGATTTACAGTTGGCCTTCACGGCGTTTGACCCTACTTTCATAACAATCTTAATATATGACTCAAATAAACGTTAGTTTGACTATTGAGTAATATACTTTTTATCGTTTATTGCAGATTTATAAATTTTTCGTTAGTACGACCTCATTGTTCTTCGTTGACTATCTCCATACATGGTAAAGGTAATCGCTTCTGCCTTGTCATACCTCTACGCAAAAGCCAGACTGCATCCAAGCAGAAACTGCGCGCCCACAATCTCATGCCCTCCGTAGAAGCCATTCTCCTCTGCATCGCATGTGGACTACTCCCTTTCTTCGTTGACGGCTTTCGTACCTACCGCTCATGCCTAGGATTGCCTCTTTTTTGCCTACGGCTTCTCTTATATCCTATATACATGTCGGTGAGGGTTGTAGCCATCACAACATCAGACTCCAATCCCTTTCTTCGAATCTACTCATGAAATTCCTTTAGAGAAGGTCATTATTTAGATAGGATCAAGGAGTGATAAGGTATAGATGATCTTTAATTGTAAATACTCTAACAAGATCACATTAACAATGTGTATGTAAACCTTTCACAAGGTTGGCTCCTAGCAGAGCTCACTTCAGAAGAGTGAAAATTTTGGGTTGTTGGTTATAGGTGGTTTTTCCCTTTACAAGATTTCCATGTTAAAAATCTTGGTGTTGAATGTGTGAATGTTGTTATGTTGCAAGTTTATTTTCATGCCATTTTCATTTTACTTCCACTCGATAACAACTAAGTCAATGGTCAGTAATAACTATATTGTATTGTTATCAATTGCTTATAACAGAACATTGAATGAAAATTTTAGAGTAAAGTGGTTGAGTGAGTTAATTGAGAAGTTGAATGAGTATACCAAGTAAATTCTTCTGATGTTTATGAAATTTGTTTGCCACTGAAATTGTTTGAAGGGACTATAAGATAACTAAACATAGCTGATTCAAACGCCCCCCACCCCCCTTGCTATCTAATATCTTTTAACTAATGATACTACCCATGAAGATGTGCATTGGGCAGATGGGTTGGAGTATAACTTGCTAAGTGTATTCCACTTAAATAAATAATGTTTTAGATTTGAATTTAGTAATGCTAAAAGCAAGATATCTAGAAATAATGGGAAATTCATTGCTACTAGGGATCAACCAAAAGGTAGCCTTTTCAAGATAAATACTACTACTAGTTACTGTTTAATCCCAAAATTTGGAGATAGATGGCTATGGCATAAGAGACTATGTCGTGAACTTTGATAATTTGGTACAATTTGGTCAAAAGAAAACTGTTAAGAAAAGTCGATATTGAGAAAACTGGATAATACAATATTTAAAAAATGTCAATTTAGGAAAATGACTAGTTCAAGTTTCAAGAGCAAAGAATACTCTACAGAACATATTTTAGATCTAGTACATACATATTTATATGGACTCATTTCTCTTGAGAGCTATCACAGAGATGGATACTTCATACCGTTTGTGGATGACTACTCAAGGATGATGTCAGTAATGTTTCTTAGAGTAAGATCAAATGCTTTACATGTGTTCAGAATGTAAAAAGAAATTATCAAAACTAAAACTAGAACAGCTTTGAAATGTCTCAGATTAGACAAAGGTAAATTTACATCCAATGAATTCAATGAATGTTATAAAGGCCATGGAATCAAGAGGCATTTCACACCATCAAGAATGCCATAACAAAATGATACCGCAGAGCAGAGAAATAGATCTATAGTATAATGCACTAGAAAATTGTTAAGTCAAAAGGAAGTTGTACAAAAAAATTGGAGAGAAGATGATAGCATTGCAATATACACACTTAAGTGAGTACAATTCAAGATAGGACTAAACAAGATGCCTTATAAAATCTGGTATTGTTGAACACCTAATGTCAATTATTTAAGAATTTTTGTGAGAGAATTTTATATCAAGAAGGATGATACAAATGGAAAATTTGATACTAACTATGATGAAGGAATATTCCTAAGATACTCTACCAAGAATAAGGAATAAAAAATTTGAACAAAAGGCTAATTAAGATTATAGAAAGTGTAGATGTAAGGACTGATGAATCTTCTTGGGATGAAGAAATTGTTGATGTTTGACAGCTTCAGTCAGATAAACCTATTATGTGTGTGTGTGTGTGTGTGTGTGTGTGTGTGTGTGTGTGCGTTCTTTATATTTAAGATATAAGGTATATATATATACATATATATATACATATATACATATATACATATATATATATATATATGTATATATGTATATATATATGTATATATATATATACCTTATATCTTAAATATAAAGAACGCGCACGCACACACACACACACACACACACATAATAGGTTTATCTGACTGAAGCTGTCAAACATCAACAATTTCTATATATCTGTATATATATATATATATATATATATATGATTAAATTTTTATATATATTAATTATCTTGTTAATGAACAGACATGTCCTATGAAACGACATGTCTATTCATGGCCTATTCTCTATATATAAATCCAAGATGATGTTGCATTTGGAAAAAGAATACCAATATGGCAGTGTTACTACATTTGTAAGCAATCCTCGAGAAAACAACATGGTATTAGAGTGAGTTTGTGTCATGTCCCCTTTTCAAATAAGAAAAAAAAAATAATCTTTGCTAAGGCAGGTAGGCCCAAGAAAGTGAAGTTTCGAAAAAAGGGGGTTAATCTTTGGAAACCGTTGGACTAATAAATAAAATTATTATTAAGATATGTTTCATTAACCTCTCTTGGACATGAGTTACGGTTATGGCCTCTTTTAAGGGGTTTGGAGGCATTTTGGGCAGATTTCAAAACTTGATTTTTGCTCATTCTTTGTTATTCTTCAGAGGCTGCCAAACCTGTGCAGAAGGAGACCCAAGAACGGGAGTTTGCAGGTTTCCAGGGAGACCCAAGAATGGGAGTTTTCAGGTTTCCAAGAAGGCTAAGGACGGGAGTTTGAAGCCATTCCATGTGCATGCTCATACAGAGTTTGCCTTTGTGCTAAACAGTGCAGATTTGTGGGTTTTCGGGTGTGTTTTTTGTATGAGTTTGGTGTTTTCAGTTGAGTATTTCATATCAGTTTGGGTTGCTGTTGTATTTCAGACTTTAAGGTGTTAAAATAGAGCTGAATATATGTATTGGGACGTGATTAAACTTCTGAGATAGATTATTAGTATTTTTGTGGTGTTTCCGGGCATTTTTGTGTTAATTTCGAGATCCCGATGAGCATAGTTTTTGTCCTACATTTGAGAACTGTTGTGTTAAGGATATACGGATCTGGAAATGTCATTTTGTAGGCTGTTATGCTACTGAAATTTCTGTAAAAATGTCCACTTTCAGATTTATTAATAATAGGTGAAGCTGTGAAGCTTTTGGCACAATTTCTGGCATACCCGATTTGGGGTTTCTTGAGAAATTTGGTGGATCTTTGTGATATTAGTTGTTTGATCTTAAAGATCTGATTAGAGGCATGAAATATCATATAGAATTAGAGAAAGGGACATTACAGTGGTATCAGAGCCATGATCTTGCCAGCCTGAGAGTTTGTAGAAGTCTTCATGTCAATTTTGACAACTACCCAAATCTTCCATGTCAGTTTTGACAACTATCCAGATCTTGCATGTTAGTTTTGACAACTACCCGGATCTTGCATGTCAGTTTTGATAACTACCCAAATCTTGCATGTCAAAATTTATGGTTGCATTCTACTTCTAATCATTTGCATGTTAGTTCTTGGTGAATTTGGTGGTTGCATGTTGCTTCTAATCAGCTGCATGTCAAAATTTATGGTTGCATGCAACTAAGTGAAAGAGAATAAAGATATTTGCAGCGAGAAAAGAATAAAGAAATTTTGATCAAACTTCCAGTTGAAAGTAAAAGTACAAATTCCAAAGAAGGAAAAAGTATGAATGATCTAGATGACATGGCAAAGAAATTCTTCTAAGACATCCAAAATACTCAGAAGCAAACAGTGGATAGTTTGGCAGACACTAGAGAGGCTTTGCGAATATTGACAGAAAAACTACAAGGAGTTGCATCTATTAATGAGAAAGGGAGCACTTCAGAGGAGCCAAGAAATCTGAAATCGACACCATCTTAATCAACCAAAACTATTTTCTTGCCTGCAGATGAGCCACCAGTACCAAATCCAGCCATTAATCCTGTGGAAGAGGTTATAAGTAACTTGATTACATTAAGAGCTACTTATAATGGCTTAGATGATGACTTTCGTAGTTCGGTTCCTTTTAGAGAATATGTGGATATGATGAACACTTTGATGCCCAAGAAAGAGTACAGAAGGGAGCATGACATAAGTGGAAGAGAGCTCAAAAATAAAATAAGCAAGTTTATAGCACCTACTTTTGATGGAACAAATAAAATTTCAGCTAGAGCATGGCTACAAAAATTACAGACCTTCTTCACACTTAAACCCATGAAGGAGAGTGATGTTGTTCAAATTGCAAGGCTACACTTGGAAGATACAGCCTATGATTGGTGGTATCATGGAATGACTACTCAAGGTCATGATCAGGTAACTACATTTGATGATTTTAGTCAAAGAGTGATAGATAGATTTGACCTCAAGGATGATGATTATGAGAATGTTGTTGTGCATGATGATGAGATACCTAGTGGAGATGAGCAGACATTGAGCATTCATGACTTTTTTGAGAGAGAGTACCAGGCACAGTTAGATGCTTCGTCACATGAGGTTGAGGCTAGTAGTACTTCACATGATTTATCCTGCCAATTGAAGGTGAGTGAAGATAGTATTGTGACTACATTATCTCATCATGACAAGTATGTGGAGTTAGTTGGTATTGGTCATATTACTCAAGTGAGGATTTTTCTTGAGTTACCAGCTGATTCTAGTTTACAGATATGGACTCAAGATTGTTATATTGGCATTTCGGGTTCAGTTGACTGTAAATCTTTAACACTTTTTGGTAGCAGTGATTGTTTGGGTGCTATCATGGATTTGATTAGCAGATTGCACGGTGTTGTCTTTTCTTGTGCCAGGAGCTTATCCGATGTTGGTATTAGTTTTTATACACCGATGTTGGGCTTTGTTCATATATCCAGTCGACCATACTTGCTGGAATGTGTTGATGATATTTCATATTTGGCAGTGTGTACAGATGAGTCCCAAGATCATATTGGCATTGATGACATCCAGGATGATGTAGTGGGCAGTTTTGAAGACTTAGTTTCCTTGGGTACAAAGCAGTTGGACAGCAGTGCTAATGTTTTTGATACTCCCTATGTTGATATGAGCTTTAGATTTGATTCACAGGGTATGAATTGTAATACTCTAGAGACTAGTGACTTTGAGGATACTCCTTTAGACAGTGCATCAGACGAGGTTTGTAGGAGACAGTCAAGCCAGTGCCATCATGTGTCTAATCAGTTGAGAGTTAGTGACCGAGACATTGCTATCACTTGCCAGCATTTTGATGTTGCTCGTCAGTTGTTAGCAGTTTATGGATGGGGTTCTACTACTAGTGATGAGCAGGAAGGCAGTTATCTTTCCTTGACAGAGATCCACTCTTTATGGGAGCCTATTCGAATTTTGAGATAGAATTATATGCAGTTGGTAGCTGACAGAGATTATCTTATGGAGTGGGGCAGTACAACATATGATGCATTGTTGGCCAAGGAAGATGAGGTGAGTGAGCTTACTGAGCAGCTTGAGGTGACTTCTGAGATTCTTGAGAGTACACAGTTGGCTTTCAAGGAGTCACAGTTTCATTTGGCTAAGGTGACCATGGAGTTAGAGTGGCTACAGTCTTTACCTGATTCTATACAGTCACAAGCTGTGGTGTTTGGTGATCCGAGGATGTCCATGGCCGAGATTGTCAGAGATAGTGGAGATGGGGATGCATCCATCCTTGATACTAACATTGGCATATCAGGTTCATTCCCACTAGAGTCAGGTTCAGTTGAGTTGGGTGTTGTAGCAGATTGTTGTATGCTTGACATGGTGGTGGCCTCTAGTACTGATGGCACAGAGACTAGAGATGTATCAAAGATCATGTGTGATGTTGGTGAGTCGACAGTTGGCATGGTTCCTGCTAGTAATACTACTCCCTTGGTGATATCTTCGGAGGTAGTAGTTAGTTCCAACATGGTTAATAATCAATTGCAGTTAGTTTCATCTGGATTACAGTCTGAGCCACTAACTGAGATTGGCACATTCTATCGGCATTACACTGTGAGGTACGCTCATAAATTTACCTTTGATGACCATGTTGATGAGATAATGATACAGAGATGTACTTTGGTTCCTAGTGCTTATCATCAGTTATGGGACAATTTGATGCCTCAAGATGAGAGTTGTGATGGGCATGACATGGTGATAGGTTCTGCAATTGACAGCTTGATAATATGTGACTTAGAGCAGGAGTTTGGGAGTGATGCTTCAGTGGGTGTTGTTATTGATTCTACTCCTTTGGCTATGACATCTCCTGACTTAGCTAGTGATCAGTCACAGTGGGTTGTATCACTTGTTCATGGTGAGCTGTTGACTGAGGTTGGTTTTTTTAATCAACATTATATTGCAGGGTATGTACATCAGTTAGCATTTGATCCTTGTTTTGAGGAGTTGATGGCAGGAAAATTTGGTTTGGATTCCATTTCTTACTCTTTATCTTGTAATTTCTTTTCACCATCAACAGTGCATCGGAGTTATGGTTATGAGATAGTGGCCGGTGATTTGCAGAGTTGTGTTGACTGCAGGAGTTGTACAGTGTGTGGATTCTCCATATTTGGTACAGTTTCATTCGAGAGCGTTCACCATTGTTGCAGAGTTGGATTGTACATTCTGTATAGGCCAGTGGGATGCGTTGATGGTATTTACTGTGTTGGTAGTTTGATTTGTCCACTTTACTTGGGTTCTGATGTTCTAAGAGTTGGTGTCTCATGGGTTTTTGACTATGGTGGTGGTGATTTTGGAGTTTGGTTGAGCTATAATTGTCAATTTGATTATGGATTCCTCTTGGTCATATTGCAGAGGATATTGCAGGAGCCTGTGTTAATTGGTAGTAGTATAGTTCATGACTACATTTGGGATCCAGGTGGATTGATTTGTTTATTGTTTAGCCATTGCTTGAGGACAAGCAATGTTTGGGAGGGGAGGACTTGTCATGTCCCCTTTTCAAATAAGAAAAAAATAATAATCTTTTCTAAGGCAAGCAGTCCCAAGAAAGTGAAGTTTCGGAAAAAGGGGGTTAGTCTTTGGAAACCGTTAGACTAATAAATGAAATTATTATTAAAATATGTTTCATTAACCTCTCTTGGACGTGAGTTACGGTTATGGCCTCTTTTAAGGGGTTTGGAGGCATTTTGGGCAGATTCCATAACTTGATTTTTGCTCATTATTTGTTATTCTTCAGAGGCTGCCAAACCTGTGGAGAAGGAGACCCAAGAACGGGAGTTTGCAGGTTTCCAGGGAGACCCAAGAACGGGAGTTTGCAGGTTTCCAAGAAGGTTAAGGACTGGAGTTTGAAGCCATTCCATGTGCATGCTCATACAGAGTTTGCCTTTGTGCTAAACAGTGCAGATTTGTGAGTTTTCGGGTGTGTTTTTTGTATGAGTTTGGTGTTTTCAGTTGAGTATTTCATATCAGTTTGGGTTGCTGTTGTATTTCAGACTTTAAGGTGTTAAAATAGAGCTGAATATATGTATTGGGACATGATTAAACTTCTGAGATAGATTATTAATTTTTTTGTGGTGTTTCCGGGCATTTTTGTGTTAATTTCGGGAGCCCGATGAGCATAGTTTTTGTCCTACATTTGAGTACTATTGTGTAAAGGATATATGGATCTGGAAATGTCATTTTGTAGGCTGTTATGCTGCTGAAATTTTTGTAAAAATGTCCACTTTCAAATTTATTAATAATAGGTAAAGCTGTGTAGCTTTTGGCACAATTTCTGGCATACCCGATTTGGGGTTTCTTGAGAAATTTGGTGGATATTTGTGATATTAGTTGTTTGATCTTAAAGATCTGATTAGTGGCATGAAATATCATATAGAATTAGAGAAAGGGACATTATAGTTTGTTACTTGACCTATGGAGTTTTAGAAATCACTCAACATTGGCACCCATGACAGAAATATTTGATGAGACACAAGAAAATTTGTGTAAGAAATGAAGAGAAATAGAGAGTGTGTAGCAGGGTACAACATTGGATACAACAAAGCATGACTTAGAATCCAATTAGTGGAATTCATATTTTGGGGTAGCCACCAATCATTATTAATCTCTAGTTATTGATAGTTATATTCTCCTTGAGTGCATATGATGTTCTTCTCTTACTCTTTGTATTGGTATTGTGCAAGTTTTTATCTATGAAAGAAGTACAGGTCACGACATTATTTTTATCTAGCATTGGTGACTTTTATTATTATTTTTGTGTGTATTTATATTCACTAAAATGATTATGAATTTTTATTTGTATTCATATTGTCATCATGTTGTATTTCTCCTAACATGGACATGTTAGAAATAGATAATACTTGGGGGGGGTGAATCGGTATATTACAAACTTTTGACCACAACTGAATATTGTTAATTACTTAGTAACTTGCATATGAAAGTAAACCAACAATGTTGAACAGTTACTATAACCGTGCACATAGAGAACTCATAACACCATTATTTGTTAACTAGGGAAACCTTGGCCAAGGGAAAACCCCAATGGGGATGATACCCACTAGATGATTCACTAAACAATAGGATCTTGTTAAGGATATTGACCCTATTAGGACTCTATGAAGTACATATAGTGTCTCAAGTCCTTGTCAGAGGACTAGGCCTTGTTAGAAGCCTCAACCCTATTAGGAGTTTCTACAAACCTGTTAGGAGTTGGTAGATCAATTACAATATGTGCAAGAAGAGCCCACTTCCCTAATATGCAATTATACAATTTAATTCATTCACAAGATAGGTATACATACAATACTTTCTTTCCTACTATAACTCGTACTTTCTCTAATCTTACATCAGATTTCTAATCGCATAAGGCTCACAGATAGTTCTCACAATAGTTCGCATGTCACATCTAATCATGCAACTTCCCCAATATCTGCACAAGATGAGATATGTCCTTATACATTGCACATTCTCAAAGCTCTACACTATCAGTCTTCATGTCTTCGCATGCTTGACATAACATGAAATAACTTATGGATCCACATAGTCAGCTCAACATAACTTAGTAATTATTTTGTAACGAAAGTAATTCCTAAATTCGTACGACATTGTTTATTGCTGTGCTCTGTTATGCACTATTAAATACCCACAGTGTTAATCTTAATATAACTTGTGATGTATTGTCCGTACACATGTGTGCACTAGTACACATCATCATGACAATGTCAAAAATCTTTCCTCAACTGTGCATAAGCTAACTCTCTGCACAATGTCTATGCTCTTAAGATTTGTACTCTGTGTTGTTGTAATTTATCTAACACTCAGGCAATTTTCTATCTCTACATGCATAAATCAAATGTTGAATGTATGTTTCCATAAATAAAAACCCTCAAGACATCTATCTGACCATGTTTTCAACAATCTCTCCCTTTGGCATTGATGGAAAAGTTTGGAAAATTTGGCTAAGTCCCAAAATGATGTCATACATAACAAAACAAATAAAAAGTTTCTACACAAAGATTGCCTTCAAAACATAACAATTTTATTCATGTTTTCATGGATCATTACATTCCTTATCCCTCCTTTACATTGATACATACATAAGCTCCACATTACATATATATTTACATCTATACAATTTTTTCTCTACATAATAATCCCCTTTTGACATCAATGGCAAAGGTGCCAGAAATTGTAGCTCAAAAACTTGTAGCCTAATGTTGATTGGCTCGTTATTCTGGTATGTAGTCTACAAAATCAATCTTTAGTTTATCAAAGTCCTTCCAATTTCCTTTGACTATATCTAATATATTAATGAGTGTGCAAAGTGCATAAGATACCACTTCAACTGTGCTCAGGTCAGTATAGGAAAAAATTTCATAGGAATTCTTTGTTGAAAGACATTCCTCCAACTGCCTCTACAAAATGACAACTTTAGGTGCTAGATATTCTCTAAGAACATAGAATCTTCTTATTACCTTCTCCTTGTCAAATTCAAAGCTTTTGGCAGCATTTTGAATCTTCTCAATCTCATTCTCATACTCTTCAATTCTGATCTTAGCTTGTTGCAATCTTGTAGTGAGTGTTTGAAGCTCACTCATATGCCCTTTTATCTTTGCATCAAAATCAGATAAGTGTAAGACATTTCACACTTTCCATACAATGTCTTACCTTCAACAATAAATTTTCTCAATTCCATGATGTTACCATCAAGTTTCTTCAAATCATTGTGCACAGTAGTACACATTATGTTGAATGGGCAGCACCATGACTTGTTTGCACCTCTTCTACTGCTACTTCAACCAAAGTTGTGAATTCCCCATCAAAGGTCTTCACTAACTCTTTTTCCTTAACCTACAATTTTAGATTTGCTATAGTTGTGAATGGTATAGAGCACAAAGGCACTTGGTTTATATTTTGGTTTTTTTTCACCTACTTAGGCTATAATAAACAAACCTTGGATGAAAAGTCCATGGTTGTCAAACAAAGACACCATTTTGTATGCTTATGGCACTTTATGCAATTTATAAGCAAAAGTCGCTCATTAGGAAAATTTGGGTTTTTTAATGTTTTTGGTAAAGAAAGCCTAGGACTATGTGGTTTTAGTTTTTTTAGGTATGTTGGAACCTTTTCCAAGTCTTAGATGTGGAATTAAGTGAAAAATGTAAAAATTGTACTTTTTGTGGAAAGTTGCATTGTTGAAAGTTACATTGCTCAAAATTGCAACTTAGTGAGAAAAGGGTTATAAGCATTAAAACTTTGGTTGTAACCATTTAAATAGACATAGTAGAGACATATACATCATTTGTGAGGTCTGGAGGGCATTAATGTACAAATTGGAAGAAGTTGCAAAGAAGAAAATTTTGTTTTGGCGTCATTTTTTACTATTGTTTGCATGTTGCACAAATTGTATGGACTGTCAAACCAAATCGTATGGATTTTTAAGATAGAGCTTTGAATCATCTTTCATTTTCTTCTATTCTCATCATTCTAAGTGTTTTCTTTCTCAAGTTATTGCATTTTAGTGAAACTAGATGTTTAGGATAGCATTTTAGTGCATACAGCAAAGATGGACCTCTAACTTCAATTTTATTGGTTGGAATTTCAAGGCCACTTGGAAAATGGTAGTTAGTAGAGTCCTCTTAAAGATTCTAGGGTTCCAAAACTGCAGGATGTATTTTTTTATTTTTCCAATCAAGCCTTAGGTTAACTACCATGAAGGATTTCACTTATTGTAGTGTGCTAATTTGTGAATGGCAGGAGTTTGGGACTTGATGAAGGGTTGAGCATTTGGAAATCAGTTATTTTAATATTTTTTATTATTATTGATTATTGATTTCATTTCGATGACCCTATTTCCTACTGGTTTCTTTGTAAACCAAGCCTAACTTGATCACTTAGGTCTATGTTGCTTTGTCCAGGAAAGGGAATGTTGGAATGTGCTTTGGGGTTTGAAGTAAATTGTTTTGTTTGAAACTTTGTGAAGTTAGATCCAAAAAGCCATTTCAAGAGGGCTAAAAGGGGCTCACGTGACTACTAGGCCAAATTGGGATTTGAGGCTTTGTGCAAGTGTATGTTTCAAACCAATGGTGTAGTCTATGGTAAATAGGTACCTTAAGATCATTTAACATCTTAGAACCCTTGGGACAAGCTTCTAGGGTGTTTTCCTAGTATTGATCTAGTTGTGGGAGATTGGTGCAAAACCCATAAAATGGGCAAGATTGATTCTTTGTCCTTTCTTGGTGAAGTTGGTGAGTGTGTTTCTTTGATCCATTCGAGAATTCAAGTTTTCTGAAACCTTGTAAGAAGGTTGAAGAATTGATAGCCAATTGGTTGATTGCAAGAGTGGGAAGCCCATTTCAAGCTTCTTCGTTGTGCTCTCTGCATCAAGTGGTATCAAAGCCACTAAGTAACTTTTGGGAAAGAAAAATTGCAGAAGTAGAAGATATCCTTTTGAGGATAACCAACATTGATTTGGAAAAAATAATGAAAGAACAAATGGCTGAGAGCAGGGCAGTCAGAGAGGAAAGTAGAGCAATGAGAAGAGACATTGATAAGTTGAAAGAGAAAGTATAGAGACGATACCATGAGGAGTTTAAAGAAGGAGGAGGAGGAGATAATGTGCCTAACATGTTTAAAGATCAGAGGATCATGGTAGCAACCATATAGAGGATAGGAAGAAAATATAAAGGGGATTTACCTATGTTTGACGGAAAGTTGGACCCTAAGGCATGCATGGAATGGTTGGAGGCTCTTGAAAACCATTTTGAAGTAAAGGAGATACCTAAAAATCAGAGAGTGAGAGTGGAAAAAGCCAAGCTAAAGGGACCGGCCCTAAGTTGGTGGAACTTTCTCCAAAATGACAGGGTAGAAGAGGAGAAGCAACCCATTTTCACGTGGAAGAGGATGATGGCAATAATCATGAAGCAATTTGTTCCAAAGGACTATGAAGTGATGCTCCACAAAAGGTTGCATAACCTCAAGCAAAAGGACATGGATGTAAGTGCTTATACTCAATAATTTCATACTTTGACTCTTAGAGCTAAGTTGTATGCAAATGAAAAGAAAAAGCTTGCATGGTATATTAGTGGGCTTAGATATAATATACAAGATGAACTAACCTTGGTAACAGTAGAATCAATCCACAAATTTTATTAGCTTGCTCTCAGGATTGAAGAGAAACAAAAAAAGAAAAGGTGAACAAAATAGTAGAGGAAGAGGTAGATTTCAAGGAAGAGGAAACTACCCAAGAAACCAAGTGGAAGCTAGTAGCAGTCTAGGGGCTAAGAATGATAGTAGTAGTAGAGGCTCCTTTAAAGGAAGGAGACCTAATCAAAGAGGTAGATTTGGTGGAAGGGGAACAAGTGTTTTCACAAGGTGTTACAATTGTAATCAAGTGGGTCACCAATCTTTTAGGTGTCCAGGGAAGCAAGGATCAGTAAGTAGCCCAAGTGAAAGAAGAATTAATATTTTGCAAGATGAGAATGTACAAAGTACAAGTTTTCATGATGAAATAGTAGATCTAGAGATAGGAGAGTGCCTCATGATTAAAAAAACTATCTTGAAGGTACCCACTGATATGGAGCCACCAAAAAGAAGGTCATTGTTTAGAACCACATGCAAGGTAAGTGTTAAAGATGGTAAAGTTATTTTTGATCCTGGTTCAACTAATAATTTGGCTTCTAAGGAGATGGTAGAAAAGTTAGGATTGCAAACAATACCTCATCATCACCCTTATAGAGTGTCTTGGTTAAACAATGAGCAGCATGCCTTGATTAGTAAACAACTATGGGTACAATTTTAGATTGGGGAGTATAAAGATAAAATTCTATCTGATGTGACTGAAATGGATGCTTTCCATTTACTTTTAGGGAGGCCTTGGTAGTATGATGTAGATGCTAGGCATAATGAGAAACAAAACATTTATAGTATAACCAAGGATGGTGAAACCTACACTATGAGGTCATTCCCTGATGATGGAAGCCATAGGATGACTAGTGTCATGATAGTAGGAAGTAAAGAATTTTTCAAGACCATTAAGGAGGAGAAAACACCATGTTTTTCCATTATAGTCAGACCTAAGAAAGAAGTTAAAAGTTATAGCCCAAGACAAGAGCACGAAACATCAAGTAGAACCTAGTGAGGTCAAGGAGTTTTTGGAACAATATAAGAATGTTGTTGTAGGTAGCAAACCAGCATGTTTGCCACCACAAAGGGAGATAAGCCATTGCATAGACTTGATACCAAGTGCTACATTACCTAATAAGGTAGCCTACAAACTTACCCCTAAACAAAATGCATAATGAGCAAGACAAATTGAAGAATTGTTGGTCAAGGGCTTCATAAGGAAGAGTTTTAGTCCTTGTGTTGTACCTTCCATACTAGCTCCTAGAAAGAAAGTTACATGAAGGCTATGTATGGATTCTAGAGCCATTAACAAGATAACTATCAAATATAGGTTCTCCATGCCAAGAATTGAAGATCTTTTGGATTGTCTAGTAGGTGTATGTCACTACTCAAAGATGGCTTTAAAGAGTGGTTACCATCAAATCAAGATAAGCGAAGGTGACGAATCGAAAATAGCCTTCAAGACAAATGAGGGACTATATGAAAGGCTTGTTATTCCATTTGGCCTATCTAATGCACCTAGCACATTTATGAGACTTATGAATGAAGTCTTAAAGCCTTTTATTAACAAATTTCATGTTGTTTATCTAGATGGCATTCTTGTTTTCAGCAGGAGCAGGAAACAGCACCTTGGGCATTTGGATTTAGTCCTTGAAAGGTTATATAAGGAGCAATTGATGATAAATTAGGAGAAGTGTTCATTTTTGCAAGAAGAGTTGGCATTCCTTGGGTTCATCATTTCCAAAAAACTAGTTAAACATGGATCCATCCAAGGTAGAAGCAATTATGAATTGGCCTACTCCTAGGACAGCCACTGAGGTAAAAAGTTTTCATGGTCTTGCAAGTTTTTATAGAAAATTTGTAAAGAATTTTAGTGGTGTGTGTGCCCCAACGATTGAGACTATAAACGGGGGGAGAAAATGTAAATTTGTATGGAATAATGAGGCAAATAAGTCATTTGAGTATCTTAAGAGGAGAGTTACATAGCAACCAATCTTAGCATTACCTAATTTCCACAAGGTGTTCACAGGGGAATGTGATGCTTGTAACAAGGCAATAGGAGGAGTGTTAAGCCAAGAAGGGAGGCCTATAGCCTTCTTTAGTGAAAATCTAGATGAAACTAAACAAAAGTATAAAACTTATGATTTAGAAATGTATGTTTTGGTTTAGTCCTTAAGAAAGTGGAGGCATTATCTCTTGCCCAAAGAATTTATTGTTTTTACTCATAATAAAGCTCTTAGCTTCTTGAATAGATAGGAAAAGTTGAACCACAGGCACACTGAAGTGGATGGAATTCATCCAAGCTTACACTTTCTCCATAAAAAACAAGAAGGGGATAGCAAACAACATTGTAGATGCCCTTAGCAGGAGTTTGATAGAAAAAGAAATTCAAGTGATTGGTATTGGTATTGAAGCCATGAAGAACGCGTATGCAATAGATGAAGACTTCAAGGAGGCATATGAGGTTTGTCAAACAATTAATGAAAGGTATCATACTAATTTTTTTGAGTTTATATTACAAGATGGATTATTATTTAAAGATAATCAATTGTGTTCAAAGAAAAATATTGTGGGAGTCTTGCAGGACACTTGGCATTGTTAAGACTTTAGAGCAGGTTAGAAGATTTGATTGGCCAAAGATGCAAGAAGATATTAGGAAGTTTGTAGACTATTGCATTATTTGTTGAAAGGCCAAAGGGAGATCATCAAATGCTAGACTGTATACTCCTTTACCTACACCCGCTAAGCCATTGGACTCCATCAGCATGGGCTTTGTCATGGAGTTGCCTAGGACTAAAAGTGGATTTAATAGTATATTTGTTGTTGTTGATGGGTTCTCTCAGATGGCTCAATTTCTACCTTGTAAAAAAACTCATGATGATTCTCACATAGCTGGTATCTTCTTTAAGGAAGTTGTTAGACTCCATGGATTACCACTAAACATTTGTTAGATAGGGATTCTAAGTTTCTTGGACATTTTTGGAGAACATTATGGAAGAGGTTGGGCACACAACTATCATTTTCTTCAGCGTACCATCCCCAATCATATAGCCAAACTAAACCTATCAATAGGTCATTGGTAACCTACTGAGATGTCGAACCAAAGAACATGGAATTGCTTGGGATGTTGTTCCTCCACAGGCTCAATTCTCATATAATGATTCAGTGAAAAGAAGTATAGGTTTAACTCCATTTCAGATTGTATATCGAGGCCATCCAAGAGGATTCTTGGAGTTGAGAGACTTGGGAGATAGTCCTAAGAGAAGTGCACAAGCAAGAGATTTTGCAAAGGTTATGAAGCACATCCATTAGCAAGTTAAGTTAGACCTTTTAGCAAGAAAGTACAAGGCATGTGTTGATAAGAAGAGAAGGAACTTACATTTTTCAGGTAGCAGATCTAGTAATGATTCACCTAAGGAAGGAGAGAATGCCAAGGGAGTAGTATACTAAGTTAATGATGAGGAAGAGAGGACCATTCAAAATTTTGAAGAAATGTGGTAACAATGCCTATCACATTGACTTGCCTACTAATTTAGGGATCTCTCCTATCTTTAATGTGACAGATATCTATGCATTCAAGGGTCCAAAGGATAATGAGGAAGTTGAGGTACTGCAGTAGCAAGAAGAATCAGATTTACTACAAGAGCCTAAACCTACCATTGAAGACATTTTGGGCAAAACAAAATCCCAAAAGACAAGGAAAGGATATTATGAATAGTTGGTCAAGGAAAAAATAAACCAATAGAGGATGCAAGTTGTCTTTTAGAGAAATACATCATCAAGCTTGAGAGCAAACTCGAAGACATTCCAACTCTCAAGAGACTTGAGTTCCTTTTCACCTGGGAAGTATGGTTCAGAGCACCAAGGCACTTGGTTTATATTTTGGTTTTCATGTTTTTTTCCACCTACTTAGGCTAGAATAAACAAACCTTGGATGAAAAGTCCATGTTTGTCAAAGAAAGACACCATTTTGTATGCTTAAGGAACTTTATGCAATTTATAAGAAAAAGTTTTGATTAAGTAAAAACAGGTTTTGAAAGGACCCGAAAACTTGTACATCAAATCAAAAGATATAACAATGTAAGGCCCAAATACAGCAGTGTGAGTCACCAAGCAAAGATAGGGAAAAACAACCAAATTCCCATCACAACGGACATCAACCCAAAACAAAGGAGCTAAAGATTTAGATATAGATTTAAAATCTCCCTTGTGGGACCGCAAATTCTTATCTAGAGGAGGGATGGAGTACTTAGATTTCTTTCCTTTTACCGATGTCCATCCATCCTCTAGCTTAGCCACAGCATTCTATCAATCCCCTAAAGAAATGAAGGAGTCCACATGGCAGACAAGAGAAAAAGTATCATCCACCAAAACACTCTCCCTAGGAGAGGCCACTTTGGGTGATCCCAAATCAAAAACATTTTGTACTGCAAGTCTAGAGACAACAACAAGACTAGAGACAGCAAACTGAAAAGGGACAGCATTCAGGACAGCAGGATCAAGAATCTGAGAAGCAGGAACCTCCTCCAAAACAGGCTGAACCAAAACATCAAGAGTAGTATCCCCTAAATAATCAGAAGCAAGAGACCCTTAAGCGACTTGCTCCCAAATAGATGAAGATTTAGTAATAGCATAATGCTTATCAAAAACCCCTACCCACCAGGAACGTGTTCACTTTGATCTTGCCTTCACAAACGAACAACAAGCCACCACATGGCTAGTCATGTGACATTTCCTACATCGGAATGGAAGACCTTCATAATCCAAGCTCTGAGTCCAAATACCCCATGAAGAACCTAGGAAAATCTTCTCAGGGAGACCCTTAGAGACCTCCATCTCAACTAGGATGTAGGGAAAAGTCAAATGCTTAACATCAGAGTTCGTTGTATCCACAATTTGAAACTCTCCAAGAGCCTCCCCAACAGATTCCAAAACAGAATCCAACCATACATGCATGGGAAGATTTGGAAGCCTAACCCAAATAGGGATCTTATTAAAATATTATGTAAATGGGTCAAAATCCTTATGCCAAGGTTTGGCCATCAAGGGGAAACGTTCCTCCCACGAGAAGTTGTAATCAAACAAGATACATCTTCTATCTTTAGCATCATCAAACTTGACAATAAAAAAGCCTTTAGTATCAGGGTAAATCTGAAGATCTGCAGACAAAATTGGCCTCCAAAACTTGGCAATCCAATCATGAAGGGCAGGAAGGAAGGGCCAAAAACCCCTAAATCATAAAATAGTAGCATGGGAGGAGAAAACCTTAGCAGCTTTGAAAATCTCATCTACTGTATCATAATCTAGAAAAACCTGAATGGGTTAAGTCACACTCACAGGAGTAGCCTCACATAGCTTTGAAGATCTTTAAGAATAACCAATAAAATGGACAAACCAATCAAGATCCACCTCAAAAGTAACAACATTCACATATGTAGCAAGACCAACAGACCTCGACCCCCCTGGCCCCAAACCCACTAGGAACCCCTGAGGCAACTCCAACACACATTGCAGGAGAAGGAGAAACACTAGACCCAATAAACCTAGCACTCACCGTAGGAGAAGCACCAAACCCAACAGGAATACCCCCCCACCCCCACAACCAGTGCAACATCATCCCTGACCGAAAATACCACAAGAGCATTCACAATATAACGGCAGCAGCAGTCATAGTTTGAATTCATGCTTGGGCAGGAGTAGTCTCAGTTTGAATTTGCGTTTGGGCAGGAGCACGGGCAGAAGCAGGAGGCATAGCACTTCAAAATAAAGAGACAACTAATCTCAATTTATAAGAAAAAGTTTCTTATTAAACATAATTTATAAGAAAAAGAGACAACTTTAATAAACATAATTTAAACAAAATTTATAAAAAAAAGTTGCTCATTATGTAAATTTGGGTTTTTTATTGTTTTTGGTCAATAAGTCCTAGGATTAGGCGTTTTTAGTTTGTTTTAGGTATGTCAGAACCTTTTCCAAGTCCCAGAAGTGGAATCAAGTGAAAAATGTAAAAATTGCACTTTTTTGTGCAAAGTTGCATTGTTGAAAGTTGTAAAACTTGCTCAAAATTACATCTTAGTGGGAAAAGGGTTATAACTATTAAAATATTTGTTGTAACTATTGAAATATACATAGGAGAGATATATATCTCATTGTAAGGTCTAGAGGGCATTAATGTACGAATTGGAAGAAGTTGCAAAGAAGGAAATTTAGTTTTGGAGTCATTTTTACTATTATTTGCATGTTGCGCGAACTGTACAGACTGTCAAACCAGATCTGATGGATGTTTGAGATATACCTTTGAATAAAATATCATTTTCTTCTAGTCTCATCATTCTAAGTGTTTTCTTTCTCAAGTTATTGCATTTTTAGTGAAACTAGATTTTTAGGACAACATTTTGGAGCATACAACAAAGATCAGCCTCTAACAGCAATTTCCTTGGTTGGAATTTCATGGCCACTTGGGAAATGGTATTTAGTAGGGTGCTCTTAAATATTGCAGGGTTCCAAAACTGGAGGATGTATTTCGTGATTTTTCCAATCAAACCCTAGGTCAAGTACCATGAAGGATTTCACCTCTTCTAGTGTGTCGATTTGTGAATGGCAAGAGTTGGGACATGATGAAGGGTTGAGCATTTAGAAATAAGTTATTTTAGTATTTCTGGTCATTCTTGAGTATTGATTTCATTTCCATGACCCCATTTCCTACTAGTTTCTTTGTAAACCAAGTCTAACCTGATCACTTAGGTTTGTGTTGCTTTATGAAGGAAAGGGAATGCTGAAGTGGGGCTAGAATTTGGTTGATTTGAAGTAACTTTGAAAAGAGTATTCAAAAACCTAATTTTTTTTGGGTCTTGTTTTAAAATTTGTGAAGTTAGACCCAAAAAAGCCATTTTAGGAAGGCTAAAAGAGGCTCATAGGGCTACTAGGCCAAATTACGATTTGAGGCTTTGTGCAATCGTATATTTCAAATCAGTGGTGTAGTTTGTGGTAAATAGGTGCCCTAAGATCATTTAACATCTTATCACCCTTGGGACAAACTTCTAGAGTGTTTTCCTAGTATTGATCTAGCTGTGGGAGATTGGTGCAAAACCTAAAAAGTGGGCAATATTGGTTCTTTGTCCTTGAATTCTCGGTAAAGTTGGCGAGTGTGTTTCTTTGATCCATTGGAGGGTTCAAGTGTGTTGAAACCTTGTAAGAAGGTTGAAGAGTTGATAGCAAGTTAGTTGATTGCTAGAGTGGGAAGCCCATTTTATGCTTCTTAGTTGTGCTCTCTGCATCATGGAAACTATCTTTTGCATGCGCTCCAAGACTTCAGAAAGAGTCTTCTCTAAAGACTTAACATTCTCATTCTTCTCAAATAACTTGCTCAATGTGTCGATTAATTTTTTCTGATCTTCATCATTAGATGGAATGGATGTTGTTGCTAATGTTCCAACTGTTGGTACTATTGAAAGTAAAATAGCCTTTATGTTTTGTTCCTCTGCTCTCTTTTTATCCTCAGCCTCTTTCTTCACATCTTCTTCTTTTTCTTCCTTTCTTGTTCTGCTTTTCTCTTCTTTTCTTCTTCTTCTCTCTTCTTCTTATCCTCTTCTTCTTTCTTCTTTTCTCCTCTTTCTTCTTTTTCTCCTCTTCTTCTTTCTTCTTCTTCATTTCTTCTTCATTCTTTCTCTTTTCCTCTTCTTCTTTTCTCTTCTTTACCTCTTCTTCTTTCTTCTTTTCTTCTTCTTTCTTTTTCTTTTCCTCTTCTTCTCTTCTCTTCTTTTCTTCTTCTTCTTTTCTTTTCTTTTCTTACGCTTCATGTTCCCTCTTTTCTTGTTCTTCCCTCTTTTTTTCTTCTTGCTCATCATCAGTACTGGAATAATTAGTGATATTGATGATATTGCCAACAATATTTGTTCCATAACCTACAAATGGGTTCTCCTTAGTGTCACAGTTATGCGAGTACTATCCACTTGCATGGTTTTGGTACCTATAACAATATGAGGTGGTGATAGTGCTTGTTGTGTTTCTTCTACTTCTTCCTCTTCCCTGAAAGGTGTATAGACTTCCACATACATTGGACTATCATCTTTAGCATGTGCACTTTCCTTAGGCACTAAGGACATGTATTTTACTATTGTCTCCTCTATTTCTTGCCTAACCTCTTCATAATTTCCTCCCATTAGAACAATTTCTCTTCTTTTATTCCTTAGCAAGGGCTCAATACCCTTCAAAATCTTGTTAGATTCTTCCTTTGATCCAACATCACATAACTTTTTTATGGATGTGATCCTCATGTTCAAATATTCTTATACTACTCTTCTCTTCCTATTGTATAGGTCTTCAGTAATTTTACTCTGAATACTATCAAGTCTCTTATTCCTTAAAATCATATTTCTTATTATGGCATTCTCTAATTGCCTTCTATCCATACTAATATACATGCTATAAAACTTATTTAACTATACAAAATTATCATCATTTATAATCTATATGTTCAGATTTTATACCTTAGGTTTCCATGCCTTCTTTCTTGTAGTTGTCTTAGTTTCTTGTGCATCTTTTTCAATAGGTCTATCTTCAGTATCATCTTCTGAGCTTTCAGAACTACTCACTTGCATGGTTTTTCTTCTCTTTCTCAGTCCACTGGTGGTTTCTCTTACTCTTTTCTTGCCTTGAGGTGCAAATTCTAGATTCACCTTCACTAGTCCTCCTGACTTCCTCTGTGCAGTAGGTGCTTCCAATTATGGCTGCCTTCTTGACTATTCATAGTTAACACTCATTGGTTACATCTACGCAACTACTGCATACGGTGCTATAGAAGCTTGCGCACATGGTTGTGTTTTCGTTACTCCTTCTGAGGGTCCTACCACTGCAATAGGTGTTGTAGCTAATATTTCAGATTGCACACTGGTCTTCATTTCCAGTGCAATTCTCTTTAGCTCATTGAATTCCTACCTTGACATGTCAAATTCCTTGAGGATGGAATCTATCTCTTTGTCTACTTTCTTCTTGCTCTCTTTGTTGTGGAGCTCAAATTCTACTATCCTGAGTCTTTCATCATATGTTCCCCATCTAGGGCATTTTGTGTGCTACTCAGATTCAAGAATGATTTGTGCATACCCTTCTATCAAATATGTGCTCATCTCATAGCTCATAGGCTCAATGAACGTTACTCTATGTATCATTGCTTCAAAGCAGGTGTTATCAATTTCCACCACGAAGCAAAAATCAGCCTTATATTCCTCCACCATAGAGGGAGGTATCATGTACCTCAATTTCATCTTCGACTAAAAGTTCTTCATCATTATGTCAATATCAATGTCTCTCACATTCTCAAGTTTGGATCTATAGCATTGAGTTATCATCTTCATTGCGCACTCATCGCTATCCCAATTAATTACTCTTGGAAACATTCTCATAACATAGAAGAACAAATTAGTCAATAGGGACTCAAATCTAAACATTGCACTCTTGGTTTTCTTTATCTTTGTAATATTATCCAATAATTGCAATTTGATAATGTCGCACAAGTTCACTTTCCTCCTTTCAATAGCCATCACATATGTTGCATGAAGAAATCTAGCCGGTACAGAGTCAATCCTTGATCCACGGTTTAACTTGTACCCCAAAATCTTGGCTAACAATTTAACTCCTTTATCCTAAATAGGATCAACTCTCATATTTCTTCTGTCAAACTTGGTTCTTAGGTTAGTTTCAACGATTTTCCTGACATTTCTCTCAGTGACAAGGTTACAGCCATCATTGCTTAATCCTAGTGGATTAGATCATTATCAATGACAATTTGTACATCACCCAACCAGAACAGATCATCATGTATTCTTCTCAAAATAATTTGGGTCCACTCATGATTATTAAATTCTGTGTAGGAAATATCCTTCACCAAATTCAAACCTTCAATGTGTGCATACTCAAACTTCAGGGTTAATTCATTATTGCACATCTTTCGTAAATCTTTTTGAATCTCCTCAACTCTTATGCTCTCAATTTTGTAATGTATATAACTCCTTATATCTTCTACATATGTAACATATTTTCTAGAACTTGTGAAAATGCGCCTACATGATCGTCTAATAAAGAAACAAATAGGTGTTTCTTGAACTCATACCTTGGTTTGTCACTAACATTATGCACTCTTTGACTAGCCATTTCTCAATAACTATAAATACTACAATAAACTAGATTAAATACTTCATAAAATACCTCAAATTTGCAACTTTAGGGCTTCTGAAACTTTTGGCTTCATAGACTTTCTTTGCACTTCAACTATTGTCAAATCATTCTTCAATTCGCTCAAGAAACTTCACATGAACAAGTGGTACATCAACTCTTGTTCGCGATCCTTAAATTGTTTCAAAATTGACTATGCAATAAATACATATCTACCACAAACTCATTATACTGTCTTTGTTTACTAGTAACCTTGTTCTTACAATTCCTTTTTACTGCGATCATATCAAGAATTGTGCACTAAACCATAGCTTTCTCTCTATGTCTTCTACCTTCTATTAATTGCACAATCTCTAACTCACTCTCTAACATTAGTTGTGACCATTAATGCTCTATTGTTGTAGTAGTAGCTTAATTCAACCAGGTTAAGTCACAAATAATTTGTGACTTCAACTTTCCATTAGGTACATCAAAGAATTGCTCTGAAAAGATTGTATGTGAACTCTCTAGATTACAAGCCTTCACAAATGCTTCTTTGAATTCTTCAACATGTTCTTTGACTACTTTTTCTAATTTTTGTTACTTTCATTTTCATTCCTTCTATCATTCCTATTGTTGTTCCTTTTATGAATAGTATTTCTATTGAGGTTCCTTTTGTCCATTCTACAGAATCTAGTTGTGTATCCAAAGTTATGGCATAACTGACATACAGGTGCATTACTCCTCTAAGTGCTTCCATTTTGACTTTCAGGTCCTCTGCAATTTCTTGCAATATGTCCAAGATTGTTACATTTATAACAAACAAATTTCTTTCTCTCACCATTACGTTTCTCTCGATCATTAGATCAACTCTGAGGTCTACTCATATTGCCTATAGGGTTAGTATTCCTAAACATTCTACTATTCTCATTATTATCAACACGCTCAGGTTTCTTACATTCTACTACGTTATGTCCATAACCATGACAATTATAACAACAGAAATTAGTAATAGGTTTGAAAGACTTACCTATGCAATCTCTCTTGATGTTTCCAACTTCATTACATGTATAGCATCTACTCTCTGAATTCGTGTCTTGCTTCTTTGGATGAATCATCTTTCTTAAGTTCTTCAACTTGTTCTGTTAATCTTGGTTCAAAAGATTTCTCTGCCAATTCAATTCTCTCAACTTCATTAGACCATTTAAACTTTCCTTTAGGGATTTCTACTATAGGATCTGGTTTTCTCCTACTCTCATCTTTCTTTGTTGACTTCTCTCTAATAAGATATCCAAGGCATATCTTGTCATAACAAGGTCTTTGATGAAATATTTGTTCAACAATTTTCTCAGAACTTGTGTAAAGTTTCTCTAACTGTTGTTTTGCTTGTGTCAGCTCTCCTTTCACTATGATGTTGTATTTTTTCAACTCTGCATGTTCTATCTTAATAGAATCTAATTCACATGTCACTTGACTTAACTGGGATCTAAGGTTTGCATTCTCAGATTTTAGATTAGGTTCACTCTTATTGCCACTAGCCTTAAGATTCAACTTTAGTTAAACAATTTTCAACTCATGTTTCAATATCTCATTCTCTTTCCTGATATTTTGTGTATCATCATTAACACTAGTCTACACAAAAGGTTCTTTGCCAGATTTAAGATCATCAATTTCATCTTTCAGTTTGCCAATGTAAACTTTTGCATCTTTGCATCTATCTTTCAAGTTTTTTTTTTCTTTAGTAAGAAGATCAGTTTGTTCAAGGGCTTCTTCAACTGTTCCATATTCACTAGGATATTACTTAAGCTATTAAGCCTCTTCAAAGTAACTGAGCTCTAATAACAATTGTTAGAAATAGATAATACTGAAAGGGGGGTGAATCAGTAAATACTGAATATTGTTAAATACTTTATAACTTGCAAATGAAAGTAAACTAATAATGTCAAATGGTAAATATAACCATGCACATAGAGAACTCATAACACCAATCTTTGTTAACTAGGGAAACCTTGGCCAAGCGAAAACCCCAGTGGGGATATACCCACTAGATGATTCACTAAACAATAGGATCATGTTAAGGATATTGACCCTATTATGAGTCTATGAAGTACATATAGTGTCTCGAAACCTTGTTAGAGGACTAGGCCTTGTTAGAAGGCTCAACCCTCTTAGGAGTCGATACAACCCTGTTGGGAGTTGGTAGATCAATTACAATCAATGCAAGAAGAGCTCACTACCCTAACATGCAATTATACAATTTAATTCATTCACAAGATAGATATACATACAATACTTGTTTTGCTATTGTAACTCACACTTTCTCTGATCTTACATAAGATTTCACATCACATAAGGCTCGCAGATAATTCTCACAATATTTTGCATGTCACATCTAATCACTCAACTTCCCTAATATCTACGCAAGATAAGATCTCTACTTATACCTTGCACATTCTCAAAGCTTTGCACTGTCGACCTTCATGTCTTCACACGCTTGACATAATATGAAATAACTTATGGAATAATATCCACATAGTCGGCTCAACATAACTTAGTAGTTATTTTGTAACCAAAATAATTCCTAAAGTTGTACAACGTTGTTTACTTCTATGCACTGTTCTGCACTGTTAATCTCAGTATAACTTGTGTTGTACTATCCGTACACACATGCACATTGGTACACGTCATCATGACAATGTCACAAACCTTTCCTCAACTGCGCATAAGCTAACTCTCTGTGCAATGTTCGTACTTTTAAGATTTGTACTTTGTGCTATTGTAAATTGTCTAACACTTAGACAATTTTCTATCTATCTAACCATATTTCCAATAGGACACTATGTGCTTGTTGACATGGCAAGTTAATATTCTTGGACTCGATAAAAATAGAAAGGAAATTAAATATCAAACAAGAAGGGTCTACAGACAATAGACGATTCCCAAGTATCCTGCATGGCATACATAAAGCATGAGGGACACACCTAGTAAGTGGCATAGAAAAACATTGTAAAATGAGGAAAGGACTAAGTGGTTATTCTTCCAATCACTTAGATATTTAAATAGGATGTGTTGTCTCTTGAATTGATAGGCTTTAAATAACCCAATGATAGGAACAGATACATCTACAGGTAGCTAATTCCCATGTTTAACATGCCTATTCAGACACTGGAGCCAACTATAAGGCTATACTCCTTCAAGCTCTACACGACCTAAGTGGGTGAACCTCAAATTTATTCATATGGTACCAATTTCTAAAACATATATTTGAATCTAGATAAAGCAAATTAAAACCCCAATTCTTCTATTACTTATGCAAACAACATACACATGAAATAGCTAATAACATTATCTATGAACTTGACAAGCTATGTGAGATAAATACTTTTAGTTCTTCAACATAAATTTGATTAATGTGTTCATTATCAATAAAACCAAGGCATGAACAACAAAGATATAGATCTTGTAGCTGATCAGTGCCTTCTCTGTTGGGCAATTCCACAAATTACTAACACACATCCTTGGAAATCATTAACAGATCTCATATATCAAGATTCCAGATCTATCCTATCACTTTGTGAATCAAACATCTGCATTAAGACTGAAACTCATACTTGACCTATCCCTTCATGAAATCTGCAACCCCTTTATAAAAAATCAAGCATTTATATGATTCCTTGACTCATAAGCAAAATAAAACAAAACATACAACCTAAAATAGATTGCAACTAAATTTGTGCTCTTTGTTCACAAACCATAGAAGATTACAAAAAACATAAACAAGAGACAAGAATTAGAAAGAAGATAAACATGTTGTTGCATTTTATTTATTTCTTTGAAAAAAATACATAAAGGATGTATAAAATAACTCATAAAATAGTTCAATAGAACTATCTGTAAAACTTCATAAATTGTTGTTCATTACAAGAGAAAAATGTTGAAGAATGGTGGAATCACAGCTATGGAAATTTTCCAAAAGACTAGAACCAACCCTAGAGAAAGAGGAGAAGAGACTAAATAGAATGGAAGAAATCTCGGATTTGTTATGATGTTGCCTTTTTTTCACTTGACGAACTTCCAACTACTGATGAAAAACCTCTCTCTACTCTCTTCCTAAAACTAAAAATCAGATCTTATCCTCCTACATCTACTAACTAATCAAAATATTTTCAAAAGATGGAAACATGCAACAAATTTGCAAGAAGAAATAAATCTCACTAAAACTCATGCCAAAACCAGTTCTAAATGACTTTAGAGGCAAAATGATACTCTTAAAAACATTTTCCACCAAATCTGAAAGCAACAAACTCCCATGTCTTTTTCTTAACTGATTATGAAGCTCAATCATGAAAAAGACTCATTCTGTTGAGAATGCCCCTTATTTCACAAAGCCATGTGTAGCTTTTACCACTAGATACCTACACACATTCTGACTACAGATTTCAAAAATTCGTCTTCTTTCCTTTCCACTGGTATACTGCACTCTATATTTTGACAAAATATAAGGCCTTTGGTGCTCATTTCAAGTTTTAGGCCCTTGGACATGTTCAGAGCATTTAAATGTTGAAAGTATTTAACATTCAAATATAGTTTGAACTTTAGTTTTCAAATTTAATTTCAAATTCTTAACCTTAGAATGTGCGTACCTCTTTGCAGGAATATTTAATATTTTAAATATTTTGAACTTTTCATTTCTACCTACAAATTTACCTTATTCCTCCTCAGTCAAACCTTGAGTTGACTACTAGATGAGTGCCACATGTCACCACCTGATAGGAAATACCTACCACCTCGACCACTTTGTCACCAGCTTCTTGTCACATGTCATCTTCTTGCGACCTCAGGGCCTTAATTCCTAAGCACATCTTAACCCAAGCGATCATGCGATAAGCCATTTGATATTAACCATAGATTTACCTTTTTCACACCATCGTGACTACTAACTCCTAATGCAGCTTTACCCCCTACCTCTGGGGGGCCCTACTATCGCAACTTAATCTCTATGAACGCACAATTTGTGGAGTTCAACTAAATTTTTGTGGCATGTGGCACCTGCCAGTTCCTCCATCATCATTCTTCACCGTTGACATCATCATTCTGCACCTGCATTTCAGTTCAAAATTTGTTCTATCATTGCTATCAGCTAGCCAGGTGGGCTCCTTAGGCATGTGAGTCTCTTGCCAAAAGTGGTGTGTCCTTAAGACACTATAACATTGAGTGCTTGTGTATAAAACCCATTCTAAAAGCATCTACCTAACGCATGTGGGACAAAGTGGGAAACCTTCTCCTCTGTACAAACATACTCGCCATTGTTTGAGCTTTTTGCAAATGATCAATCTAATCAATATCTTGGGCTTATGAGTGGACGAACACATCATCTCCAAGGCATCGGCTTTCTTCATAGTGAATAAAAAACAAAATACAACGGTTCCTGGAGGATAACGTGCTCCAGTCAAACCCAAAGCGTAGCTTGTGGATTCTTTTCAAAACAACAAGAAGATTTATGGACCAATCCATCATCACAGGTGTCAAGACCAAATCCGGGTAAATAGACATGTGAAAATGTCAAAGTCGATTCTTGACATGTCTCGAACTATTCTGCACCTGCATCTTACTTTAAACAACTTAAAATCTCATACAAATGTGTATGTCCAATCTTCTTCTGCATTCATTCACTTTGAAGAAAAATCGTGTCCCTTTTCAAAAGGTTGTTATCACGGTCAGCCATAGCTTCATGTCGAGCTTCTCCATAACCACCGCACAAACCAGAAGTCTTTCATTCATTGGTGATATTGTGAATGTAGCAAATTTGGGGAGTTGATTAATAATGGTCCTTACATGGTTGCAAACAAATTAAACAACCACCACTCAATTTCATAAATCATTCAGAATAACATTGGGAATACTCTAATTTGAAACAAGTTTTCCCTATTAATTAAAACAATCATCAAATGACTCCATTCTATATATTTCAAACGCATTAGATCAGACACCCTTGCGGATATTCTCCCTAGAGGAAAAGTGTCTCTTTGTTTATCACACAAGCACATTGTATGCAGTAGGTGCACTCCAAATCTTGCATGTGTAGTTGTTGCTCTTCGAGGATGGAGCTAGTGGTGTAGCAACTTAGGAAAAAAAGCTAGAAAATGCCTTACACATTTGACCGGTGAAGGTGAAAATGAAAAATGACACTTGGATTTAAATAGTAGGCCTCTGTTGATGAGGTTCCCTTCTCCTCGTGACACCACATGCCATATTTGATCCATGTTTTTTTTTAAGATTAAAAACACTCTGATGTGGACCTTCAGCAAATTGTTTAAAAGGAAACAAGCAATTAAGTTGTTTGGGATCTGCTCTTGTTGGAGGTACATTTGGAGTATCAAGAGTTATGTTTAAAACCTATCATACCTCCACCCTTAAGAGCTCTTCGGTATGTTCAATTCAATCTTTTATTTCCATCTTTCAACTCTGTCTTCTTGATGGAGTTAGTCGGCCCCCAAAGTGGGTCTGGCTAAAAATTCAAACTAAAACACCTGACCCTTTGATCTGGTCAAATTAACTCACCCAATACTAATTAAAATCAAATTTGACAACTAATTGATCATTTAAAAGTAAGGTCTTTTTTTCTTTTTTCATTTTTTCTTTTTTTTTTAATTTATCAAACTGTGACATTCTGACAAGAAGGGTCTAAAACTAGCTTTAAAATTTGACAGACAATTAACCAAGCTCTAAGATCTGACATATTGATTCTTTGATCCACATTCTTGTACCCTAACAAATTTCATGTCATCATGAGACCTGGGTCAAAAGATATTAACCGTCAAAGTTGCCTTCTCTGAATCACCTACAAACGAACATGTCAGAAAACAATAAAATGTGTTTGCTTTCGGCTTCCAAAACAAGTCAAATAGACACTTGGGGGCATGAAAAATGGGGCATTAATTCATTGTCACGAGGAGAATATAAGTATTCGATTTGGGCTCATGAGGAATAACTGGGTGCATTTGGAAAGAGGTCAAAGTGGGGTATTTAGAATTGCAAAACTAGGAATAGTGGTAGAATAACAATTTTCACAAATGGAAAGGACCTGGGAAAGTGTGTTGATGGATTTGTTGAGACTTGAAAATTAGCACACTTAAAGTATTTTCAGAGTAGAATACAGTGGCAGAAAACATTTGGTCTCATCTATCACAAATTCAAAGTTATGACATCCTCAATAGGGCTACTGATCAATCTGCACTTTTAGACACCAGTAAAATTCTATAAATTGTATTTGGAATCACATTTCAAAACTAGTCAAACGGATTCATCATAGGCTCAAATCTGAAACATAACAAGTATCTGACCTCTAGAATGTAATGCAAAAGGAATTTTCTCAATAGGGTTAACTAGGTCAACATGACAACAGTGAACGACCAACTTTGAGGGAATCAAGACCTAGTTAAAACATATCAAAATGACTTGAAAACTGAAACATAGGTTCTCTGATATGTATACTAAACACTCCCAAAGAGATGACTCGTGAAACATTAATGACTGCAAGTTATTCAATTGCAAACTAGGTTTCTTGTCATTGTTTAACACTTCAAAAAGCAGATCTGAACAATGCTCAAAATAACGCTTCACAAAATGACTCAGAATGATAATTTATCAATATGGGATGCATGGATATGCTGAATTAAAGGTGTTAGAAACATAAAACACCTCATAGGCCACAAAATGATAGTCAGGTACACATGCAAGAAAACTGCTTATAGGGGCTCAATTTGACACAAATTTTAGAATGGTACTGAAAATCAGGAATGCATTTTTGAGTCCCATCAAGATGAACATGACAATTTACCAGATCTCATTTACAACCTTGATATAGCATACACTACCCAGAAATAATTCAACAATAAATCAATCCTATTAAGAGTAACTATTGGTTAAGCAAGTGAAAATAACAAACAAGAAGGAAACATAATAGTAGAATGGAGGCATGACCAAAGAAGGTGGAAAATAAGCTATAAATAAAATACTTCATGAGGAAATTCATATATCTCGTGGGCCCCTCCAATGTTTGCAACTACAATATATGTAATGTGGAAACACCTCATTAACCACGTGCCCCCAAGATTCTTAGTGATTTTATACTTATCAGGTTGGAAAGACTTTGTGAGGCATTTGAAAGGTATGAGGTGTTTTTGTTAATCATTTGATCTACGTAACACGTAAGCATTCAAGGGTGGAAAAGCCCCCTTCCACTTAAGGTAAGTAGATGTGAAGTTTATTTCATAGTTATATTATATAAGATAGTATAATTGAAAAATACACGATGATCATATATGTATATAAAGTAATAATGTATATAATTAGTAAATTGAATATATATATATATGCTCAAAGTATATATACAAATTACATCTTTATTTATATTACATGGAATGGTCTTATATCATTATGCAGAATTATCCTTGTGTGTCATGTTAGTCTCTCTCTTTTTTAATTCATTACCTACTATATGAGGTATGTGCCTTAATCTTTTCATCTAAGAATGTTATTGTGGGAAAAGGGAGATTGAGATTCAAAGCGAGTCTAATATTTCATTACAAACAACCTTGAAAGAGAGGGAGCAGATAGAGGATGTGATTCAGTCAACCTTTGATGAGACGTGGATTCTCTAGTGATCAATAAATGGTATCAGTCAAGAGGATCGTGATTCATGAATATACCTCATGACTATGTGATATTAATGGACCTACCCCCTGTGTACATCATGAGGAAGTGCAACTTACAAATGATGTCACTTCTATTTGCAAAAGTTACTATAAGGTGACAATCTTACAATAACTTGAATTATAAGTTCAAACAAATTGACTATATGGTGAATGTCTTGCATCTCAACATTCTAGAAGGCCATTAGTCAAAGAGTATTTGGTGAATATTATTGATATTCTGGGAGGCCAATACTCTTGATATCATATGTGATAACAAACCTTATTTTGAGTATTTGGTGAATATCATTGATATTCTGGGAGACCAATGCTATTGATATCAGATGTGATATCAAACCTTATTTTGAGTACTTAGTGAATATCATTGATATTCTAGGAGACCAATACTCTTGATATCAGATGTGATATCAAAACCTTTTGAGTACTTGGTGAATATCGAATGTCTATATTCTGCAAGACCAATACCCATGATATTAGATGTGATATCAAACATTATTTTGGCACTTGGTAAATATTCTAGAAGACCAATACTCGTGATATTGAATGCAATATCAAATAGTGGAATTTATTTTAGAGTCAAATGAGATATTCTTAAAATTTGTTATTTGTAATATTGAGTTGACATAATATTTATTCTTATGCAGTTATCCTTCTAAGCTAAGACGAAGTGTTGATGTTTGATAGCTTCATTCGGATAAACCTATTATGTGTGTGTGTGTGTGTGTGTGTGTGTGTGTGTGTGTGTGTGTGTGTTCTTCATATATATATATATATATATATATATATATATATATATGATTAAATCTTTTGCTATTTTTATTATCTGATTAATGAATAGACATGTCCTGTGAAGGGGTGTATCTATTCATGACCTTCTCTCTCTCTCTCTCTCTCTCTCTCTCTCTCTCTCTCTCTCTCTCTCTCTCTCTCTCTCTCTCTCTAGCAGTGCTACTACATCTGCAAGCAATCCTTAAGAAAATAACAGAAATCTATACTAAAAGATTAGGAATCTAGAGAAAAAGATAGAAATAGAACAAGAATATACAGGTATCGATAATGGGCAATTGATAACAACACCACAACAAACAATAGAACAAAAACAACAATTATTCGGCTAGGAGAAACTAGTGAACAAAGCAAATGAGTCTAGAATATAGAGCCTGTGACACCAAGAAATATAAGGATTAATCACAATTTTTCAATCATAATTGGAGATAGGAGTGACGAAGTATTAACAAGAATTCAATTAAAAGTCAAAGATTCAACATGTTTTCTATCAGAGATGGAATCGAAAATAGTTAAAGATACACTAAAGAATGAAGACTAAATGTAGGCAATAAAAGAAGAAATTGACCAGATTGAAAAGAACAAAGCATAGTCATTGGTACCTTGACCTAAAGACAAAAATGTTATAGGTATTGAGTGTATTTAAGGAACAAACTCAATGAAAATAGTAAAGTAGTAAGGAATAAAGCTATATTATTTTGTAAGGGGTATGCTCAAGAAAGACTTGATTATGGTGAAACTTTTGAGGAGCCAAAATATTACTTTCTTATGCATAATATAAAGGATATAAAAGTTTTTTTGAAAAAGAAGGGGTAAAAACTTTATTGAATTTTAGCACAACTCAATACAAAACAGCAAAGGGCCAAAGCCCGAAGAACCACCAGAGACCACAAAAAAGATAAGAATTAGATCATCCCTCCCCAATACCACTTACATCTTCTGCAAGAGTCCTCTCCAGGTCCTGATATAACTCGTAGGGCATCTGCTCCCACTCATCAATCTTCCCACCATCTATATTTTCTAACGCCCATTTTGCCAGACAATCGGCCACCCTATTCCAATCCCTTGGAATATGGGCATAAGACATTAAATCCATCAAAGAGCTAACCTGTAATATATGTTGCACTATGGTAGACAACTGCCAGCTAACATAAAAAAATCGTCTTCTCAAGGAGCAGATTGACCAGAACCTAAGAGTCAACCTCACAAATCACCTTACACCACCCTAGAGCATAAGCCCACTTCAAAGCATATAGGATAGCCAAGCTGATAGCCAAGCCTTCCATCCAATTAACAGTCTGCATCCCTTTATTAACTGAGAAAATAAAAACCATTGATCTAGAAGAATCCCTACCAATCCCAGTCGGACCTAGATTACCCCTGGAAGAGCCATTCGTATTAATTTTCAAAAAACCAATAGGAGGGGGCAGCCATCTCCCCATCCTCTGAACTATTTGCTTCGCACGTCTACCTCTCCTGACGAAAGCTGAGGCCAGAGATATCCCCTGTATACCAAACCTATCAACCATCTCAGCATCACCTTTCTCAAGAAACAACAAAATCTCACTCTTAGCTTCGACAGTATCTTGGATCATTCCCATAATTCCAATCCAAACATGTTCAATCCCCAATTTTTCACCCCGAAAGATTCTTCGATTCCTTTTCAACTAGACTTGCCATAGCAAAAAGATAGGTCCAGCATACCAAACATCCTGCAAGAAGGGAGCTGAGGAGAGGGGCCTTCCCAATCTCGTCCAAAACTCTGCCAGGGAGGAGGCATGAATGCACAGGCATTTCCAAACACCCCACCAGAAATGCCAGAGCTATAGGGTGAAGGAGCAGCAAAAGAATAAGTATGGAGAGTCTTCCTCCCCACCACTACAGAGAACACACCTCGAAGGGCCAAAAAAACCCCTCTTCTGAATATTGTCCCAAGTCAAGCATCTATTCCAAACCAAAGCCCACATAAAGCAATTACACTTTGGCCAAGAAAAATTATTCCAAACTTTCTTCCACCAATGAACCTCCCCCCCTCCCCCCCGCGAAAATTGTTGGGAGAGCAACTCTTGATACCCAAAAGAAATAGTGTAAGCACCCTTGGGATTACGAGACTAGGCCAACACATCATTATACATAAGGGTGCTACAGTTATGACAAGAAAGAATGTAATGAAGCTCAACCACCTCCAAACCAAAATAGGCCATTGCTCTAGGTTCTTCCATCTTGCCTCCACCAACTACCCCTAAAGGGAAAAGGACTTAAAGTTGCACACCCTTGACCATCTAGCTTCGCAAAACCTCTAGGGAAATATACACAAATGAGGATATTGGATGACCATGGGAGGGTATCCATCCCAAGAATCATGCTAGAAATGTACCCCTGTCCCACTCTTGTAGATCCAGAATAGGCCACCCTTAATGAGCACAGCCCCTTTTTTGAGAGTATTCAAAATCATTGAACCTTTCCCTATCAAGCTATATCGAGGGATATCTTTATGTGTGATCCCTAGAAACTACTTTTGAGACAAAATTCTAGCCCACACCTGGTCCTGTTCCACACACAATCGCCAATACAATTTGGTTGCCAGAGTAGTATCAGATAGCAATAATTATCGTAATCCAAGACCACCAAACTCTTTTGAGCTACAAACAACCTCCCATTTAATAAGGCTCCACTTAGTTGATGATAAATTACTAGCCCATAAAAACTATCTTGATAAGGAATCAAGGCCCCTAACAAAGCTCATCGGCACCACCTGAATCATACACCTATAGAGAGGAAGAGTCTGAACCACAGATTGGAGTAACTAGACCCGACCAGCAAAGGATAGTCAGCGATGCGTCTAATGATTAACTTTGACATGGAGCTTATCCAAAATAACTTGCCAAGAATCCCTAGACTACCTACCACCTAAGATAGGAATCCCAAGGTATAGCAATGGAAGACTCCCAATTTGGAATCTAAGAATATCAGCAACTCTCTGCTAAATGGATGGTGGAGTGTTGAAGAAAAAAATGGAAGACTTGCCCTCGTTAATTAACTGGCCTGAAGCAACAAGATAAACATCCAACACCTTGCACATATTAGAAGCCTCCCTAATGGTAGCCATGCCCATCAAAGCCATATCATTCACAAACTGTAGGTGAGATTGTATAGGAAGGCCCCCTCCCTATCGCCAGCCCTAAATGAAGCCCCCTTCTACATTTTTTTTTATCAACTGTCCCAAACCTTCCACCAAAAGAAGATACAAGTAAGGAGAGAGGGGGTCACCTTGCTATAACCCTCGAGAGGCACCAAAGAGATTAGAATGCTCCCCATTAATCAAAACTGAGAAAGAATTTGAATTCACACAACTCATAACCCAACGAATCCATTCCTCCTCAAAACCAAAGGCTCCCAAACCCTTATGAAGGAAGGACCAATTGACTCTGTCATAAGCCTTGGCCATGTCCAGGTTGATGACCATAGCCTTGTCTTTAGAATTGGCCATGGAATGAATAGTCTCAGTAGCCACAACCATCCCGTCCAAAATCTAGCGGCCCGCCACAAAGCCGCTTTGTTCTTCAGAGTTTAGCAACGTAAGCCACTATTTTAACCTATCAGTAATCAACTTAGATAAAACCTTATAAGTAACATTGCAAAGAGAAATAGGGCGAAATTGACTTAACCGATCAGCCCCCTCACCCTTAGGGATGAGAGAAAGGAAGGTAGAGTTCAGAGCCCGAAGCATTTGCTTATTCTTCTAGGATTCTTGAACAACTACCAATAAATCTAATTTGATAATGTCCCAAAATTCTTGGAAGAACTCAATCGAGAAGCCATCTGGATCGGGAGCTTTTCCTTTTTTCATCTGGAAAATAGTCTTCTCAAACTCCTCCAAAGATATGGCACTCATAAGATGCTCTTTTATTTCCAAAGAAACCAAAGAACGAATACAAGAGAGGACTTGAGCCTCTGCAACAGAGCCCCCCTGGAATTCCTCCCTAAATAAAGAAGCAATATATTGCATAGCTTCATTTGAGATATCCTGAGTAGAGGAGAGAACCTCCCCACTGTCAGTCTCCAAAGTTGATATAGAATTACCATGTCGTGTGGCCTTCACTAAATCGAAAAAGAAGGCAGTATTCTTATCACCCTCTTGAAGCCACACAATCCAAGTTTTTTGTTTCCAAAAGATTTCCTCTCTCAGTTCCCATTCCTCCAAGGTTTTTAAAGCCCTAGCTTCCTCCCGCAACAAATACTCAGACACCCCATCCTCCCTGCTCAACCTGGTAATATCATTCAACTCCGCTTGAGCCACATTTTTTGCATCGTAAATGTTTTGAAAGCATTGTCAATTCCAACGTTTGAGTTGATACTTAACATATTGGAGGATCTTAGCAAAAATATACATTGTTATACCAAAAGCAAACCTACCATCCTTCCACCAATCAACAATACATCCATAAAGGTTTTGTCCCTTAACCACATAGAGCTAGAATTTGAAAGGTGGCTTATGTGGCAACCAGGCTAAAGCAATAACTAGCTTTATGGGCTAATGATCCGAACCTCTCCAATCTAATATCTCAGAACTGGAAGACCACAATCCACCCACCTAAAAACAGGAAACCATGCAGCGATCTAATCGTTCAGCAATGCACCTGTCACCCACCCTTCTATTGTTCCAAGTGAATTGACCATTGCTAGGCTTGATATCCACAAGATTGAGTGTCGATATATTATCCCGGAATAATACAAAAGAGGGCTCAAGTCTTGCATTACCTCCCCGTTTTTCAATTAAATCAAAAATAGCATTAAAGTCTCCAACAATAATCCATGGAAAGTAAGAAAATAGGCTACGAAAAAAATGAATATTATTCCATACAAGAAGTTTACCTTGGAACTCAACAGGAGCATAGACATTGGAAAAATGAACAGATTCTCTCGACTCAGGGCACAAAGAAACCATGGATAAGGACTTAAAGGAAATCCATGAAAAAGGTTGGATCTTTCATGGGTTCCAGAGATATGCCACACCCCTTGAAGATCCCTAAGCTCCAATGCACTGACATTGACCATTCTTACACAATTTACGTGCTATACTCATCATACATTCAACAGAAACCTTGGTCTCTTGAAGAAAAAGAATGTCAAGAAAATGACTACTAACTAATTCCCGAACAACTTTTTGTCTAGGGTCGTTGTTCAAGCCCCTTACATTCCAAGAAATAATGATCATTTCATCGGAGTCAAAAAATGGGAATCCAAGGTCTTAACAGATCCTGACTCCACCAAAGTCTCCCCTATCATCTTAATCTTCTCCAAATCCTTCTTTCATCCAATTTTAGCGCTTTTCTCTGAAACCCCCTTCTTCCTATCCTTTTGAAGAATGCCCAGATAAGGAGAAGACTTACCCTACTTATCCATATCTGAAACAGTAGCGCCCTCTTCTCCCTATCCCAAATAAACATTTGGCCCTAATATCATCTAAGCCCCTGTCTACCCATCTGTGACCATATGCATGGTAGATTCCACATGAGAAGCAGGAGGAGGAATGGAAAAGGTATTCTTCAGTCCCAAATCTACCACAAATTGATCTACGCTGATTAATCTTGGATTAACTTCTTGCTGACACAATTCATCCGAGACCTCAAACCTGTTAAAAGTATCCAAATCTTGTCTCTCCATTAGAGCCCTTGTCTAACCTCTATTTCAGTTTCAAGCCTTAACCTAAACAAAACCCTCAGCATCTTCACAATAGGTGGCCATATTCATGACAGAGGCAGCATTGGAATGGAAGGGTCTCATAATCCAGTTGTTGCACCCAAGAATGTGAGTCCGCACAAATTTACATCGCATCTAGCAATGGTCTACTCAAATCAAGTTCCACACAAATTCGAGCAAAGTCATTACTTTCTTACCCAAGGTTTGTGTTGAAGACTCCACTGGCTTTCCGAGCATCGATGCAAGCATATGAAGAACATTCTCACGGAAACATTCTATTGAAAATCTGGGTAACCGAACCCACACCGAAACACGATTTGGAAGCTCCTCAAAGGGATTAAATCCTGCATGTCATGGCTTGACAAATAGCCCAACCTGGTTGTGAAAATACGGCCCACCCACAAAAACCCTATTGCGATCAACCAGGCAGATAAATGTACCCATGAAAAAGTTATTTGCAAGCAACGTGACCTCCATTTCACCCTCTCATTCCCAAATTCTCTAAGCCCAATTTTCCAAAAATTGAAGAAAAACTCTTAATCCCAAGAATTTGCAATACAGCAAGTGCTTAGAATAGTATTCAACATCCTCAGCAATCATTTCAAAAGGGATTACCAGTTTGGGTCTTCCTTTGTAGCGCTTGAGGCAGCCATTAATCTTCGTGATCCGAGATCCCCCAAGCGAGCTTCATTCCATAGCTCCTGTAATCTGAGAAAAGAGGGCATTTTCAAAAACCCTCACCCCTTGTCTCAGCGGACTTGAGCACACTGTAGCATGAAAGTCCATATCAAGTGCAGCCCTAGAAGGCTCACCCATAGCCATAGCCATGCACGGCCCTGGACAATCAATAGCAAGGGAATTCGTCTAGGCTCCTCCATAAGGCCAACCAACCTACCCGCAGAAAGGCATCCAAAAAAGGCCAAACTAGTGCCTTCACCGACGATTGCAACAACTCCCCACCCCAACACAATCGAACAACCACCCCCCACCTTTGCACGCACAGTAAGAACAAAGACAAGCTAGGGCACGATTGCCCCAGCTCGACGTCAGGTTGTAGAAAATTGCCAATTGTTGCATCCCGTCCAAATTATGATTTTGACCGATTTAAAAGTTTTTCAAATGGAAGTTAAGTCAAAATTTCTAAATGGAGTACTTGAAGAAGTTTACATTGAACAGCCTCAAAGTTTTGAAGCTAAACAAGATAAAGACTTGGTTTGCAGATTGCACAAAGCATTGTATGAATTGAAGCAAGAATCGAGACTGTGGTATGAGAGATTACTCTCTTACTTAATCAAGATATGATTTGAAAGAACCAATGATAACAATAATGTTTACTTGAAAACTGAAATAAAAATAATGTTTTTATTGCTAAAAAAATCATTGATGATATAATCTTTGGAGGAAATGATGAATTAAGTAAATCACTTGTTGGAGAAATGAGGAAAGAATTTGAAATGAGCATGATTGGTGAAATAGAGTTATTCATTGGCTTACAAGTCCAACAGATGAAGAAGGGTATTTATATAACTCGGTCCAAGTATATCAAAGAGATTGTTTGGTACACCTTTGGCTATTGGTTGTAAATTGTCAAAAAAGGATGGATCTAAGTGAATAAAAATTTATACAGATCAATGATTGGAAAGCTATAGTATGTTGTTCATAGAAGACCTAACAATGCACATGCAATTGGAATTGTTTCTAGATTTGCATCAAATCCTAAGGATTCACATATGACAGCAATAAAGAAGATTTTTCGACAGCTCACAGGAATAGAACACTATGGATTATGGTATGGAAAGAAAAGAGATTTTGATCTCAAGGTGTGTACAAACACAAATTGCGTTGAAAATAATGATGACAAGAAAAGCACAAATAGAGGAGGATTCTATCTGGGAAGCAGACTAGTGTCATGGACAAGTAAAATGTAAAATTGTATACACAATATGTTGTTAAATCTGAATATGTGGTAATGATAATTAATTGTCAACAAGTATTATGGATAAAACAAATACTTGAAGGAATACGTGAGGATTTTAAGGAACTTGTGACAATTCAAGTGCTATCAATATACCAAAGAACTCAAAAATGCACTCAAAGACAAAGCATGTACCTATTAAGTATAATTTTCAAAGAGAGCAAGTATGGGGCAGAGCAAGATTGGAATACATACCTAAAAAACAAGTAGTTGTTGATATGTTTACGAAACCACCACTAAAGTAAAGATTTGAGCATCTAAGGTCTTAACCATATTGGATATTAACTAAGAAGATTGCGCAACATGCATTAGTTCATAACACCTTAACAAAATATCTTAAGCATGAATTCATGTACAACTGGACTACTACATTGGGGAGTAGTCAAGACAAAGGAAGAGGGTGCAACACACATAGAAATTGGAGGATTCAACAATAAAGGTTGGTCGCCTTTGGTATTTTTGTCAAAGGGGGAGAAAATAGTGAAAAGTGGGGAGAAATTGGTAAAAATGTTAAGGGATGGAAAAGTTTAGTGAAAAGGAGAGAAGTTAACAAGGAGAAGAATATAATGAATGGAGGAGTAATAAATGTCTCATCGCTAAATGTTTTCCATCAATGCCAAAGGGGGAAATTGTTGGCATAAACTAATTTAGTTGATGATGTTGTTGGAGAAGACAACTTGTTGATGATTATCACAAGGATGATAAACATGATATCAATTATGCTATTTGTCATTGAGCTCAAACTACTTGATATATTTATCATATCTTTAGAACAAAAGCACTTGCAGAAATGTTAGGAAAGGTACACAGTGATGTTGATAAGGATCTTATCAAGTAACAATTAAAACAAACAATGGTGGATAGTTAAATGGTTTGATTGTTTGTCAAAAGATGGATAGATAGATAGATAAGAGGATACTAGTGATGAACAATCCAGGATAAAGTAAATAAGTGAAGAAAAGACTTTTGTTGAGAACAGATTGTAACAAGTAACACTTATCGGATATACTATGACTTATTGGAGAACTGTAAGTGGAATGTTATCAGAACAAAGGAAGTCTTATTAGAAGTAGTGTAGGCTTACAGGGGAGAAACAAGTAAGTAAAGCAAAGATGTTGATTGTAAGCAGAAAGATGGGACAAACAAAATGGAATTTTAGGAGCGGTATGATTACACTAAAATTGATACAGGGACACAAAAAGGTTGATCGAGAAGGTTCTACAAGGTCAAAAATAGCTTATGGAGACAATGGAATTTACAAGAGTAGACTTGATGATGAAGTCTTCATCACCAAATCTAGGCTTAGGGTTTATGATCCTATTATTACTGCATATAAGAGAAAGAAAGAGGAAGTTTGTTATCATGACGAAGAGGAAGAAGGATAGGAGCGAGCAGAGGAGATTATTGGTTGTATAGATGAAGTGTTGTGATTATCAACAAGGTACAAGTTTGACTAGAGGATTGTAATAATGTGTTATTGTTATGAAACTATAATGGATCTGATATAGCAAGTTAGTGCAAAATACACATCATTTCTAGTTGTTGCTTTCTAACAATTGTGACAATAAAATCCATTATCGAGTGACCCTAACAGGTCTATTGTAAATCCTATAGTAGGGTGGTATTCTTAGACTAGAGTATCTAAATCCTCTAATTAGGTTACTCCTAACAAGATAAATACTCTAACGGATTTTAGGGAAATCTTCCTCAGTAATCTTCCTATATTACCATGATATTATCAAAAAACTCAAAAGATTAAAAATAAATAAAAAATGAATAAAGAAGAAAAAGTGCCTTGATGAAAACCTAGCAAACAGACATCCTTGTAGAAAAACTAGAATCTTTGCCAAGAAGTTGAAAACCTAGTAAACATGCACCTCTTGTAATAAAATGCTCAAGCTATCAATGTGTCTCTTGGTTATTCGCTTCCCTTTCCTTTGCTTATAAGTTTCCCACTTTTGAGTGTTTTTTCTTTCATGCATTTCTTGCTTTCATCTACTGTTTTAGCTTGTATACAGCTCTCAGTCACTTTCGTGATATTGTTGGTCATTCCTAAAGCCTTCATGGCTTGAAACCAATCAACGTTGTAGTCTTGGGGCAATAAACATATACTTAGGGGCAATGTACTTATATCATAATCAAGTCATCATTTGTGTCAATAATCGTCCATCCAATTTGCGTCGATTTTATGTCTCTTAACATTGAAAGGGTTTCATACGCAAACACATTGAATATGGATCATGACAGACAATTGAACCTATGAATGGAAAAGAAAAAAACTTAAATATACTTTGAGTTATGAAATCATTTTGTGTTGCATTTTACATTTCTTTTTGCTTGTTATTCCTCTTTGAGCAACTTCACGATGTCTATCTTAACTAGAGAAACGTTGACTAGGGGCATAATGTTTTCTTTGTTTTTGCTTCTAGTTTCGATGATCTATAATGTCAAAATATATTGGGTATCTATGGTAAGAGCCTCCAACACAACTAGAACATTACATACGCCTTGACTCACTTTATTTGGACATTACAATGAGGATGGATCTTCTCCTTGTATGTTTAACTGATTTCTCGTTGCTATTGTAATCTGGATAACTACCCAAGGATGTGATAAGATAAGATAAGATAAAATTATTAATGTCCATGAAAAACCAAAACAGTTTATGGGACTGAGCATACAAATAGAAGAGCCAGCCAAGCAAAGGCACCAAACGGTGACAGAAAATGAAACAAAACAACAAGAAGAAAGAAAGACAAGTTAAGGACTAAGCATCCTTCAATGTCACAAAGAAATCTGTAATAGAGAGGTACATCCGTGGACAATCCATAGTCTTCGGATGCATGAAGAACCCCTATAGGACTGATGCTGCCTGTAGAGACTGGTACAATGTCTGACATATCTAGAATGTGAAGTAGTGGAAGGCCTTTTCAAACCCCGCGGAGGAGACAAGGGAGAGAAAAAGGTGGCAATGAGTTGATCAGAAGTCTATCTCTGATGAAAGGACTACAGGGTATTCTCTCAAAGATGGGTGGCCTCCTGAAGATAAAGTGTTAAACATCGCTGATCAATATAACTGAAGAACATCGAGAGAGAAGAACATTCTCTGAAAAGGCAATAGAATCTCCCTCTGATCTCATAGTAATGAGGACAACGAAATATGAAGTGAGTCTCGGTCTCAGCCTCCATCAGAGTGCATAACTGGCATAATCGATCAGCCTGATCCATATGGTGATCAGTCTGAGCCCTGAGACAATGAGAACCAACCCTAAAAGAGCCCAAAGAGAACCTTAATGCATGATTCCAACGCTGGTAAAGATAGGAAGGGTGAACAACAATACCATCCTGAATAAAAAGAAAATGCTCAACATAGAAGGCCATCTTAGGTCACAACCCACCCAGGGGATGACACCAAGCAATGGTAATATACTGCCTATAGATATATTGTCTAATATGCTCATTCAACTCCTAACGAGAGGGAAGAAGATGAGTCGGGGCATCTAGCAAAAACTAATAGGGAGGAAGACGATCAATCTCAATCCCGATCGAACCCAACAAAGAGGTGGCCTGAGCGTACCAGCATTTTTATCTAGCAGAAGTGTCAGATCTCATAATCTCCACCGAAGAACAATATGCCAAAAAAGAGTATCTATGTCGATCAGCACCTGTCTCCATAAAACCACGAAGCCGATGAAGAAACCAAATCAAGTCAAAAATAATAGAAAGTTTGAGAGGATGAGCACCAAACTCCGCTAAAACAATGTTGTGAGGGGTGAATCTATGACACCTAATGATATGACGCAACAACAGTGTCTGGACTTGCTCAATAGAAGCCCAACCAGAAGTAATAAGAGAAGGTCCCCAAACCACAGAACCATAGAGGACTGTCGAACGAACCAAGGAGTCAAAAAGGGACAACTTGGACGAAATGTCACTACTAATTAGGAAAGCTACATTATGTTTTGGGTCATGAACGATAAAGGGTCATTGCGATAGAACTATCAAAATTACATAGCGTAAGAAGGGTCTCTTGTGTGTCTAGTGTGCTTGTATCCAAGAAACATTCTAGTCATTTGGTGTTTATGCCCTTGATGTTTATGTTCAATTGCTAAATCAAAAGCAAGGGATATTTCGGTCATCCTGGTTCTTGTGCCTTGATGCCTATGTTTACTTTTGAGAATAAATCCAAAAATGTCATATTCATATCCTCATGGTTGTCTCACCAGTGAGGGTTGTATTGACATATCATCTCTATAAAACACTCAATGATGAAAATAAGCTATAAAGTTTGGTGACTAAAAGTCCTAAGATTGCATTCATTCTAGACTTGCATTTAATGAGTTTAGCATAATAAAGTTCTTATTTATATTACATGTGATCAATGAGGAAAGGAGTACTTAATTGTGTTATGTTCTCATCACGTTGCACAAGTGTTTGATTATGAGTCTTATCTTCACGAAACATGATCAAACATTTGTCATGAACAAAAGGCATCACCTGCATGAGATAGTACTTGCATTCACATTTGCATATCCATTACTATGCATCCATTTCAAAACCTATGCAAATCATATGAAATTAGATCCAATCAATTCTACGTCATTTTTTATCGTCATTGAATCATTTTCCTCTATCAATTTGCTTCACCTTAACATCATATCTTCTCATTATTTGATTTCGCTCTCTCGAGGGGGCTAGATGATTACATCATCTATTCGATCAATCTACCAACCTAATAAAAACTTAAAGACCTCATTACTAGGGGCATTTCATCACTAGGGGCATCTCAACTTCATTGAAACCCATATCGAGTTGAGGTTAGTCAATCTTTCTAAATGGGTGATTTCATCACAATCCATATCATGTCAATTTGATAGACATTTAATTTATTGCATCTCAATCAAGTCTCTAGGCGCATATTAGGTTCATCACAACCCATATCAATTATCTCAATTGGCAACTCGACGATAATCAAATTCATTAGGAACCATATCAATCTGATTATTCATTGTAAAGAAAACTCATGATAGTAATCAATTTCATCATCATTAATGGACAAATGTTTAGTTTCATCATAATACATATCAAACCGAATATAACAATTGTTTTTCCAACAATCTTTATTTGATCAAGGACAAATCAGTTTATATATTTAATCAATTAGTCTTCATCCAATCAAGCTCGGAATCAATTTCATCTCCCTATGGTTTCATGAATAGCTTCATTCATTCATCTCAAATTTTCCTGCGCTTGAAAATCCAATATTCTTTGAATCAATGTGTTGCTTGCACATCAATTCAAAGAGGGGAAAATGCAATTGCCTAAAATTCGAAATCATAATAGTCATAACCCAGAAAACACTACAATTTATATCCTTTATCTTATTTAAATATCAAATTACGAAAATCATCAACTTATGCAATAATCGTCAAAAATTAATTAATTTCTAAATGTCAACAATAATTGACAATGAAAGCATCCTAAATAAATTAATTTAATTCAATCTCCTAACACATTAATTAAATTGAACCTGTTTGGCATTTATACATGAAAAAAAAAATCAATTCAATTAAATATCTAAAAATATTAATTATTAAAGTGAATATTCAGATTTTGAGAAATAATATTTAAATAGAGAGAAATGCTCAATTATCCTCCAAAACTAATAAAATCAAGGATAAATCCAAGCTTTAGTGAAAAGTTCTGATTAGGTAAAAATAGATTTTGTAAAAACATAAAACCTGGTACATCAAATCAAAAGATATAACAATATAAGGCCCAAATACAACAGTGTGAGTCACCAAACAAAGATAGGGAATAACCAACAAATTCCGACCACAACGGACATCAATCGTAAACAAAGGAGCTTAAGATTTAGATTTAGATTTAGAACCTCCCTTGTAAGATTGCAAATTCTTATCTAGAAGAGGGATGGAGTACTTAGATTTCCTTCCTTTCACCACTGTCCATCCATCCTCTAGCTTAGCCGCATTGTTCTACCAATCCCCTGAAGAAACGAAGGAGTGCACATGGCAAACCGGAGAAGAAGTATCATCCAAAAAAACACTCTCCCTAAGAGAGGCCAATTTGGGCAAACCCAAATCTAAAACATTCTATACTGCAGGTCCAGAGACAACAAGTAGTCCAGAGAAAGCAAACTGAAAAGGGTCAACATTCAGGACAACAGGACCAACAATTTGGGAAGCAGGAGCCTCCTCCAAAACAGGCCGATCCAAAACATTAGGAGTAGTATCCCCTAAACCATCAGAAGCAAGAGATCCTTTAGCAACTTGCTCCCGAACAGATGAAGATTTAGTAACAGTGTAATGCTTATCAGAAACACCCGCCCACCAGGAAGGTGTTCACTTTGATCTTGCCTTGTCAGAAGAACATCGAGCCCACACATGGCCAGTCATGTGACATTTCCTACATCGGAAGGGAAGATTTTCATAATTCAAGATCTGATTCCAGATACCCCGCGAAGAACCCAGACAAATCTTCTCAGGGAGACCCTTAAAGACATCCATCTCAACTAGGATGCGTGCAAATGTCGAATGAAGAACATCAAAGGTTGTCGTATCCACAATATGAAACTCCCCAAGAGCCTCCCCAACAGATTCCAAAACAGAATCCAACCAGAGATGCATGGGAAGATTCGGAAGCCTAACCCAAACAGGGATCTTATTGAAAGATTTTGTAAGTGGGTCAAAATCCTTATGCCAAGGTTTGGCCATAAGGGGGAAATGTTCCTCCCAAAAGAAGTTGTAACCACACAAGATAGTCCTCCTATCTTCAGCATTTTCAAACTTGACAATAAAAAAACCTTTAGCAACAAGGTAAATCTGAAGATCTGCAGATAAACTTGCACTAATACATTAGGGGTCAATTTACGACGGCAAGAAAATAATGTGTTTTCAATTTTTTTTTTCAATTTTAGCCCGATGTTGTCGCAATTGCAACGCCACAAGGATATAAGAGAAAAAAAATCGGAAAACCTCATTTGAAAGAAATCGACACAGGGTTCTTCGGAAAGGAAAGGCGCGCGGGAGACTTCAGTAGCATTGAGAGGGGCATTGAGGCGCTAACTCGAGGCATTGAGAGGGGCAGAGACCCGCATCGGCTAACTTGACGCATTGAGAGGGGCAGAGACCCGCATCTACTAACTACTTGTTTGACCTACTATATTCTATGGGGATCTTTGCAACGAAAGGTCCAAGGGCAACATTCAGAGGACGATGATGGCAAGGTGCAAAACAAACAAACCCATTACTCTTAGAATCCTTTGTTCTCCAATCATTATTATTATTATATATATGAAGTAGAAAATGGGAGGAGACACAACCATACCAGATGTAAATTATCTCCTGGCCGCCAAAAATGTGGTGGGCTCAAGCTATTTGCAATTTATCTTCCCATGTCCCGCAGATCGTCATGCATTCTCATTATAACTGTTAATGTTTCTCATGAATGCCCTTTCATTTCTTGAACAAGACACTTGTTTTTAAGTGTTTCCATTGCATGCCAAGAGCTCCATGCTGATGCCTCCCATACTTCCATGGCAGTGTGCTTGGATTTGTCAACAAAACGACATGCAAAATCCATGAAAATTCGTTGTTCCTCATAGTCCAATGCATCAAAGCTTATTTTATTTTGCATAGCCTTGGGCGGTAAGATCTCACTCCCCAAGCCCATTATGGTAGGATGGTAGCAATAGATTTACGACTATATATTAAAAATTTGGGATACAAGTTGGAAAATTGTTACAAGTATCCCATTACATGAGATCAAGATTCAAGTTTAAACGTTCATATAATGAATAAAATTCAAAAATCCTTGCTCAATATTCATTAATTCAAGTATAAAAGTAATAATAGAACATTATTTTCATTGGAAATGAAAGGCCCTAAGTCCACAAAATGGCCAGTAATAAAAAGTACATTTGGTTGCATGTATCTTACACAGAAATGCAGTGGTATTATATATCTGGCATAGTTATGAAAGTATGGCCCTCATTGCCAAGGTCTATAGTATCTACCATAGTAGTAAAAATCTTCTCAGTAAAAAAAAGGCAAACCAAAAGATTCAGAAATTATCGAACTATCACGAATCAATAAAGAAAAAATCATATTTTCAACACACGTAAAATAAAGATGAAAAAATTAACAAAACATGGTTTTATAGAATAGAGATACAAAAAGAAAATAAAATGAAACCTTTTTCCATAAACTATGAGATACATTTTTTCTTCTTTATGTTCATATTGTATTTGATTAAATTGTATTGCACAATACATACTACACACTGCATAAATGATAACTAATTGTTGATAGTTTTCAATTACAATTTCCTTTGTATGAAGTCAACCTAAAAACTAAGTACAAAGTTGCAAAAAATTCTATGTTCCTTTAGAGTCTTGAGAAGGGTGGGACCTAGGATCTTGATTTGGGGATGGTGGTTAGCAAGGGTTGATTTGGGGACAATCGTTGGCACAGGTTTAGGGATGGAGCACCTAAAAGGATCAAGAGGCAATGTCCCTTATAGGGATTTGGGGTTAGTACCCTCAGCAAGATTGACAAGCAACATCCCTCTTGTAATATATTGTAGAGTCAAGGGGCAAGTACCTTGCCATCAAGACCAAATTGAGCCCTTTGAAACCACACACACCCTCAGGGTACATGTCATTCATTATTTCATCACTACTTTGTTCAAAATTGAGTTCTCAATATTTCATTAGTCCTAACCAATATATTCATTCTTCAAAGAACTAATATTAAAGTTGAAGAATCTGAAAGGATTTAATGATGGGGGTTGAAGGTTCTAATGATGGAGCTCGAGTCAAGATCTTTTGAGTTGTTCAACCACATCACTATCATAGTTGCACTCCCAGAGGAGATAAAGATCATGATCATCAAGAACATCATCATTTGTAATCCACATAGAATCTAGATTGATCTCGTCAGGGTCATTAGCATTCTTTATTTGGAACAATATGTTATCAATATATTATAGTTTACTAGTCAAAAAGTATTAATTGTTTGATAGCTAGGTAAAAACAATTGCGCCAAAATGCCTAAAGTTCTTATAAGTGCATGAAAAATCTTACGATGACTCTGGTGGCCGCATTGATAAGTTGTTGTTGGACTTTTTCTCTGTGAGGATGGTTACCTAATCTTTTGTGTGATGTCTCATGCTTTCTTCTTCTTCTTTGTTTTTTGTTCTTGTTCTTTTGTGGTCACCGTTTGGTGCTCTGTTTGTCTGCTATTTTCTTGATGTAATCTTCCAGTCCCATAGACCCTCATTGTGGTCTTTTGTTGGACATTAATAATATTATCTGATCTTATCTTATCCTACCACTTCACAAGACAAATACATATAGTGATAGGATGAAGATCACACTACCATTTTTCACAGTGATAGGATGAAAATTGATTGTAAATCAAAGTAGATACAATTCAGACATGTCCTTCACAATTACATAATCATGAACATTGGCAATTAGTGATTAATCAAAAAATCACATTTTTTGGCTTCATCAACACATTCCTCGCAGCATCATACGAAGTTCCTTACACAGTTGGCAAATGTGGGCTTAGCAAAAACTTTGGTAAACTAAAAATTGCTTAAGTTTATTTAAAAACAACTTTTTGTTATACATAACCATTTTTCTACTATCCAAGATTTTACTTGATGTTGTTTCTAGAAGAGATTGTATATGTTTTTTGAATCACAATGTTTCATATCTCACTCTATGGTCTATCATCTAGATGTTAGAGAGCAGAAGGGATAGAAAAATATATTTTTTACAAAATTAAATGATAAAATATATCTAATGAGTCCAAAAATGAGTACAAAAGTGTTTTCTATCAACGTTGACTCATTTGAATTTAATTGAGAAGACTAAATCCAAAAATGCATCAATGCATTCCTTGCAGCATCATACAAAGTTCCTTGCATGGTTGGCATACTTAGGACTCAACCAAAATTAGGATGGTCTTTACAGTGATTATCTTTAAAAATCATCATCATGATTCATAAACTACATTACAACATTTTAAATCTTCATCTTCCCTAGTCTACTAAAAAATTGGGGAGAGGTTATAATCCTTGCACTCTATTGCAGCTCCTCACTTCACATTAAAGGTTGTATTTTTGGCACTGAGTTGGCCAAATAATATGTGACAACTAATCATGCTCTTTTCTCTTTCTCATTTAACTCAGTATCAAAAACATAATATAAAGCACTTGTGCTAATTTAGAAGCATTAGCAGTGATGGCAATGAGTTGATTGGCATCCTTGTATTGAGTTGATATTGTCATTATTAAACTAAGTATGAAAATATGAATAATCACATTATCTCTATCTCTTGGATCGAGTAGTATATCCCTAATCAAGATGGATTGAATGACAATCATATGGGATCGAGTTATGATCCTCTATATTCATATTAGAGGCTTTGATGTTGAAATTCGCTTAGCAAATAATCGTGACGATGACCATAGGGTCTCTTGATAATTTGTTTGGTGACTAATCATAATCGATAACATTTGGATTTGTTGGCTAATTAAGTTTATGCCTATGTGTCTCCTCAAGGAGACATGTAGTTGAACAATTACAACCGCCCCTCATATGCCTCTTGATTGCACTAAATAAGATGACCGATCACAAGAGATGGATTATCGAGATTCATAAATGATGCTATCTCTTCAGATTGGGAATTCTAATAAGTGATCTAATTATATATTCAAACCTGGCAAACATTTTTCAATATTGAATTAATTCATATCCATTCTATATTGATTATCACCTAGAGAGATCCATTACATTTACAAAGATCCTTCATTATTTAACATGGTATCAGAGCTAGGTTAATAAAGGTATCACTTTAAGAGAGGAAGGTTGCCAGCTATGAAATCAATACCATACGCCTTTGCAATATTGTGCCCAAGATGGTGAGAGATTTCAAGTCACCTCATTTTCATCCTCTCTAATGTCTACAACAAAAGAGTATCTATAAATCTGTATGATGTTCTGCACAGATTTACTTTTGATAACACTCGTTGAGGAGCATTTGGCCATGAAAGAGAAGAGGCGAAAATCAAAAAATCGTGTTTAGGTTGCTGTGCTTGCTGACACGTTTTGGCATGAGGGAGCAAGTACCAAAGTGTTGGGCCTATCATTCTCGCAAAGGGTGCTCCTGAGCTTCCCATTTCTACAAATGGTGTAACACTTGTTTAATTGCATGTTTAGTTTGGCATGCAGATGAGCATGTGTAATATTTTTCTTGTAGATCTATTTATTTTTCTTGTAGGGAGACATAGCATAATAAAAGGAAATATGGTTAAAAGTATTTGTTCAAAGCTCATTTTCAAATTGTTTGAAAGATCACTCAAGTCATTCTTTAAATGTATGGATTTGTGGTTTTTTCTGTCAATGCAAATCATGTTGTTGTTAGTAGGCTTAATTCCTTTTGATTACTATCTATGGCATTTTTTCATCTTCTTCATAGGGGCAGGAAAAGCCATACAAAAAGTTTCAAGCAGTCAGCGTAGTTTCTATTATTGCTCAACTAGTTAACAATATACCAAACAAATGCATCATTTATCCATCTATATATTTTTACTATTTTTCTTAAGTTGACAATGCTTACTTTTGAATCTATTTATGTTAAAGCAAGATTTATCAGCATTGACTGTAGTAGAAAAACAAGTTACACAGATGAAAACTTGCATTGTTGCACTTACAGCTCACATTTGACACTTGGAGTTGATATGCACATTTCTTTGAGGTGGGTGATAACAAAGGGCTCATCATTTTTCACTGTGTTATCTTCTGGCTACAAGTCTACACCATTCTTCACTGTTTTTTATTTATACCTAATACAATTTTATTTTTCAAAATGTTTATCATTGCCATAGTTTTTGACAGTTGGCTTCTTTGTATTAACGCCTATAAGGAGCCATTGGATATTGGAAGATAACGGTTATAAATCTCAAGTAGTTTGTCTGCGAGATTTCCTTTGGATTTGGCTGTGTTACATGAAATGCTGAAGTAAGATGCATATCAAATATATAGTTGTGGCTTTTGTGTTATGTCCACCTCAGACATGGGCATTTTTGCTTGCCGTTATGATTCTGTGCATGATGAGCTTGACTTCATTTTTCATGCCTGACAATGGGAATTGTTGTATGTGCCTCATAGCCTAAATTTATATTTGGTTTAGGAGTTTGACAAGAGAATTGTGCAGAATATTACAACTTTTGAGTCTTCTGTACTTGGCCTCGCTAAGGTTGATAAGCTTATGAGATCTAGGCCCTAGTGCCCCAAACTTCAGGTCCAAGATTCTGAATCATTTTCCAAACAGTAATAATAATTAGGTTTTTGTTGATGGATTTTTTGTAAAATAATTCAACGGCAACACGTAGAAATTTTCAGGTGGCTGGAGACGAGCAATTAATCAATTCTTGTTTAATTGCATGTTTTCTCTCCTGCTAGTTGGGATTTGTTTCTCAATAGATAATATTGTGTTTTTCAATTCATATTTGATATTACTCTTCATCTTTCTTCATATATCAATTTCTCACATAGTCTTTTTTAAGTTGTTGCTTGAATTCCTATTTATCTGTTCGTAAGTTGCCTTTGCCTTTCAATTATGTAACACTTTTTCTACCTTTTCATTTAGTTATAATAAACTGGAATGTCTCCTATGGACTTTATATTCAAGCCTCAATCAAAGAACACATTAAAATAATTTTCATGCCACTGACATGACATATAAGTGACCTGAAACTAATTATAATTTAAAACAAGAATCTGTGGTTGCCCTTCTCTTTTACGTACTCTCTGAGTTTTCCATTATTAATAGTCATATTAAGTTCCTTGGGATGCTAGCAGGATATCTTCAAAAATGACCCGTATTTTCACAACAATATTCACGCTAGCTGATTCGATTATAAGTTCTAAGGAGAACGGGAGAAGAATATATAATCCAACAAGGAAAGCTTAAAGGAAACTAAAAACTTTGGCAAAAATAAAATAAAAAAATCATCTGAGTTCATCCAATTTCTAGATTTCTTGGGAATTTGGTAGAAGCTCCTCTATTGTCTTGAGTATTTCACGCCAAATTATGGGCTCTCTTGTGAAATGAGCATACATAGTTTAAATGGCATACTCTTACAAACTATTAGCTCTTTTGTTGCTTGCTTACCTAATTTCCCTACAGCTACAAGCAGAAATTAACAATAAATATTTGACATATTATCAGTGTTGATTTTCTTAAGTTGGGCACTGATTTCAACCCATTCTGATTGATTTGTACAAATTCTTATAACCAGTTCCATATATTTAATTACATTTAGACACTATCTTTTAATGCTTTATTTCAGTGTGCTACATATTCTATTTCATATTTGTGATATATGATGAAAGTATTATAACATATGGAGGAACAATCCATGAGTGGCGTGGCCAATTGAAATGGTTTTAGTTTCAATTTTACACCATTTGATACAAATAATCAGTTTACCAATCGACCCCTAGGTTCATTCCATTTGCAGTAAAATCTTCATCACATAGAAAATGTTCACAAAATCTATGTCAATGCTCACACATCTTCTTGGACTTACGCAAATCTATGTCAATCCTCACACATTTTCTTGGACTTACGCAGGAACTAGGCTGCCCTGCAGCTCTTGTTAAATATGTTATCAACTTGACTTTTCTATTAAAGGCTCTCATGCTGAATTGAAAGCCAAGTAAAGAAAAAGATATTATACACTATTTTGTTGGTACCCTGTGCAGCACAACAAACTTGTTCTTACTATAAGATAATTTTCTTTTCTTTTGTTTCATTGCAGATCTTCTGCTTGCACGTAGGTCTCTCCCCATCATTGGACACACTTGATAACATTCAAGCTTTGGATCGCATACAAGAAGTGCGTCTATACACATAAGCATAATGTTCTATGCTGCATAGATTTGAAAAGAAGATCACAACCATAACATTCAATTCTATGCATGATAGTGTCTTAGATCTGGTTTTATGTAGTGTTCTCTATTAGAAGAATTTTCTGTCCTGGTTACTAAATAGTTTCTATTTGAAAGCATTTTGGTTGTACTGGCTATGTAGTGCCCCGCCAAGGAACCCTTGGAGCTAAGCATAAAACATGCAGGGGATTTTGTTAAAGCAATTGCATCATTACACACTTAAATTAGGACAACAATGCTAACAACATGAACAAAAATGAACAACAAATCACTATCACTTTGTGCTTGTGCACAAACAGTTGTAAACACCAGCGTCTACATGTGAAAATCTGCGATCTCACTTGTTGCCTATTAGAAGAGCCTCCTATACATTCACCATACCCTTGATGGTGTGTTAAATTTTGTTCAATGATGATGAAATCATTGGAAAAAAGAAGCTGAAACGGTGGCCTAGAGATGATATGTAAATCTTTGGGTCATGCAATAATAAATGTGGCATGGATGAGCATCGATTTTTCTTCGACTTCATGCCAACCACATAAAGGACAATTTTCTTGGAGCCTTCAAATTGAATCTAGTAGTTCTAGGGTCAAATCAAACTATCAATGAAGCTCTAAGTTGTTTAAGAGGATAGGTGGGACCTGTGGTGAAAAATGTCACAATTCTGGGTACATTGGTGCATTTGGGAACTTTCTGCATGCTGAAATGAAGACTTGAGGGATTTTGGAGTGCATTCAGATCTTTGTTGGTGAACATAATACAGACATCAACACCAATCAATATAATCAAATAAAACTCAGATGCAATCGATGAATAATGCAGATGCTGAAGTTCTAAACCATCCAAATAGCCCTAATAATTGTTGGACCTAATTTATTGCCAACCACTATAGTGTTCAGCATTTAAGGTTTGATTCTTCACAAATCGCCATTCACACCAATGCATTTTTAAAAATATATCACGCCTCCAAGAGTCTACCTTCGATAAAATGTGACTGAAATGTTTCTCCAAATAATAGTATCTCCAATGTTGTCAGACGTTGAATATAATTTTAGGCTACTAAAGTTATCAACTTGCATAAATGTCAAACATTGGAAGTATGGGGACAATATAACATATCACACCTTAATTCCTTGCCCCATGCAGAAAAATCTAATAATGGACCCTTCTACCGTCTCTTGTCTCTTGTATTCTGAGTTCCATGGAAAATCAATTTCATACATATCATTGAAGGAAAAGAGCTTCTAGAAGTCTTTTCACTGCCTACTCTAAGGAGCATGCCCAACACGTTGAACAGTCTCAAACTCTAAGAAGTCAACATCCCCTTTACCATTGTTAACATTTATGCCACCAACTATGAAAAGAACATTGTTGGAATCTCTTCAAGTATGCTAAAACCGTCACATGCCTAAATAGTTCTAAATTTTTTTGGAAAAAAGGAAGTTGTCAAGTGAAGAATCTAAATGGTGAATCAGTGGAAGATATTATGGATTCATCTAAACATGGTTAATCCCTCCTATCAAAGGAAAATATTCTTGGACCAGTAAAGATCTGGCAAGCAATTCATTGCCAAAAGATTTGACAGATTTGTGCTTGCTGAAAATCTCAACTTCTTCCCAAACCTATTCTCTAAAACAAAATACACGGCTCACCATTGTTGAAGATGCGGAACAAGCTTCGGTGATGATGAAAGAACAATATTGAGGAGACCGTAGAGCATGGATTGGAGAAAATATAATACAAGGATACAAATAAGAGATTAAGTCAGAAATAAACGATGGACCCCTAAATCGGGTTCATTACAATTGCTAAAGCAATTGCATCATTACACACTTAAATTAGGACAACAATGCTAACAACATGAACAAAAGTGAACAAAAAATCACTATCACTTTGTGCTTGTGCATTACAACCAAGGACCCCTAAACAGTTCCCACATTCCATTATTTTGCCTAACACAAATGGCTTGTTCTCAGACCAGTAGGGATGAAGGTGCCAATTACCAATTGGAGGCATTGATTAATGTATGTGTTGAAATATTGGTGGAGACATTAATATTGTTGAAATATTGAATTATTATGCGTATTGTCCTCGCAAGTCACCCATAGCCTAGAGAAACTGCCCACGGCATGCTCGTAGATTCAATCGTACAGCTACCCTCACAAGTCATCATAGCCTTGTGAAAGTCAGCATACTTTGGAGATGGAAATAGAGACCCACTTCTTTTTCTATGTCCCCTCCTACCATGAGATGAAAGGGAGATATCATTGTCTTTTTAGACAATGTACATCACTGCCGACCTTCTTTAGATACATCGATCAACATTGTCTAGCGCTTTACCTCCGAGAGACTACTCATCTTCGTGATCACATCTTACAGTTGCTCTAAATTTTGGCACATTTAGAGTCCCTTTTACCATGCCAAGGGGAGAATCTTCATGTGTGACTATGTAAATCCTCATTTTTTCGCCATTCTAAATCCTAAAAACCAATTTGATGCATGCACTCAATGATCAATTTTTAAATCTTACCCACTACTTATGTTCAAACAATATGCTGATTAAGAGAATGTTAGAGATTCATGATTAAATATTGCTATTAATGTCAAAAGTGTGAGCCAGATCACAAGTGTCAGCATCAATGTCAAAATGAGGACTAGAAGAGATGCAATTCCTATATTACAACTAAGCATAATTAACGATGGAGGATTCATGTTAAGTTTTTCAAAGGGTGATCTATTGAAACATATCTACCAGCATTGTATGGCAACATATTATGCAATTCTTCATACAGATCAAATTCACCAAAGGAACTATTAACACACAGTCAGATATTGGAAAGAGAGAAACTTAAGGAACAAGATTGTGAACTTCCATTTTGGTATGGAAAAATTGGCAGCATGAAATTACATGCTCAACATCTCTTACACTACAGTCAGCGAATATGGGAGTTCAATTTGTCATTTGACTTTAGTTCAATCAATTCTAAAAATTCAAGTGGACATACATATAAAAGTGTGTAAAAGTCTTAGATGATACTCATCAATGGCAAGTTAAAGCAATGTAAAGTTCTTCTTTTCCTGCAACACATATAACAGCAATGTAAACTTATCTTGAAACTTCTTCTTTTCCTACAACACATATAACAACAATTTTAAGTGCTTGCAAGGTATATACTTATGAATAAATATTACATCCCGATTTAAATGTATGAAAACAATTTTGATTCCTTTTAAGCTTCATTCATCTCGAGGTGCAATTCACAAACTCAAGAATAGTGGTTTTTGTTCTTCAAGATACCTTTAGGGGAAGAGTATGTGAATGCCCCCTTGTGTCTGGAGTCCAGTTTAGAGGAGATGGCGATTTACACTGCTAAGGTTTGTTGAATCTAATTCTGAATAACATTGCTTGCTATTGTTGAATCTAATCTAATGTATATTTTAACTAGACTTGTAGCTTATATGTTTTGAAATTGTTGTTAGGCCTTGTAGTTTATATAATTTGATTGTTGGAGAGCTTCTACAACTAAGCAAGAAGGTCATTGCACGAGTTATAACCGCGCGCTCGAGTATGAAAATTGTATATTTTTTATTCTAATGTATATTTTAACTAAACTTTTAGCTTATATGTTTTGAAATTGCTTTTAGTGGCTTAATGTTGTAAGGTCTCTTGAAATAAGACCTTCAGGCAGTTGGTCAAAGTTTTACAAATAATCTTAGGAATAAAGTAAAAGAAAGTATTTTTAAAATATTAAAGTATTTAGCTAGGTCTAAGAAGATTTGTCTACTTTCGACAATTTTGCTTAGTTTGTGAAAGTTGTAGACCGAAGTTTTCATAGCCCAATTTTTGCTTCCTGCAAAGAACGATCATGTCAGATAATATAAGTGAAGAACAAAACAGGGAGACAATCGCTAGATTGTGGTCTAACTTGAAAAGAAAATGTGATGGAAAATGTTATTGTCCTTGCAATATTTGTAAGGGCTTAAACCGTAGAAGACTGCTAATCAAAACAGTTAAGAGACATTGTAGGGAGAATGGTCACATTGAAGGGGGGCATGACTATCATCCACTTGTAAGTCGTTTATTATATCATTTTAACAATTTATATACATATGAAATCACTTGATGATGACTTGATGATCATGGTTTATTTATGTTAATCAATTTTATATAGGTTGATCTTCCTAGGGAAGTACATGATATGAACCACAACAATCCGAAGAATATGGTTTTCGAAGTGGAGGAACATGGAGGTGGAAATATCCAAGGTGAAGATAATGATCCCATGGAAGATGACGATAATGCGCCAAAAAACACAATTGAAGAGGATCGTATAAATACATTGATCCATGACACATCTAGTCCAAGCGTATTTGATCATGATGATGATGATAGCCTCGATGTACCTCTACTTTAGAAGGCATACGAGCCCCTATACAAAGACTCCCAAACAACTCTTCTCTGTGTTGTATTGTTGTTGTTGAACTTGAAGGTTATGAATGGTTTATCCAACATAACAATGTCACGTATGTTAAGGTATGTCATATATGTCTTTATAGTTAACAAAGGGTGAATAATGTACCACTAATATTGTTTATATTCACAACTTATATTTTTTGTTGTAGATTTATAGGCGAGTTTCTGTTACCATCATCAAATATTCTACCTCACTCATATCGAGAATTAACTGTTGTTATGAAAGATATTGGAATGGAGTATGAAGCAATACATGCTTGTCCCAATGATCATATTATATATTATAAAGAACATGAATTTACAACACAATGCCTTGTATGTCATACAAGTAGATATCGAACAGATCGACTAACAAAAAAGGTGTCTCAAAAGGTTCTTCGTTACAACCCCATTATTCCACGGATGCGACAATTATTCAGGTGTAGTAGCTTGGCTCAATTTATGGATTATCATGCACGCAATAGAAGTCGAGATGACATTATTCGAATCCCTGCGGATGGTTCCACACTTATGCACATAGAGGAAAAGTGCCAACACTTCAAAGAAGAACCGTGTAATCTCAGGCTTTCATTGGCAGCAGACGGTGTCAATCCGTTTGGAGAGATGAGATCTGTTTACTCGGTGTGGCCTGTTTTTGTTATCAACAATAACATTCCTCCGTGGATGTCAATAAAGAGGGAGCACATTATGTTGGCAATGATTGTTCCAAGTATCTTATCATTTGATAGTTATTAATTTACATGTACTTACAAATATTGCAGTAAAACGGTCACAATAATTATGTAATGTTACTATTCATTCAAGTAGGTAAATATCAAGTAAAAGATATGAATGTATATATTGAGCCTCTTATCGATGAGTTGGTGGAGTTATGGAATGGTGTCACTATGTATGACGTGTCTAGACCAATAGGACAAAGACAATTTCAATTCCATGCAATACTTGCATGGACAATACATGATGCCCCAGGGCTAACACATTTTTGTGGTATGTTATAGTGAATTCAAGTTGCGCACAATAATTCTAATTATAAAAATCAACATATTTAATAATCCAATTATATCATTATCTTGTAGGTCTTCAAACAAATGAAAAATTTTCATGTCCAATTTGTGGTCCAAAGATGAAATCTCGTCATTCAAAAAGTTTAGGAAAGCAGGTGTTTGATGAGTGTAGACACTTCCTCCACAGGAATCATAAGTATCGAAGTACGGAAAAACATCTTTTCAATGGGAAAGAAGATACTACATCAAAGCCATGAAGAATGACACCTCGCCTATGGAAGTTGGAATATAATAGAATTAATCGTCAAGGTAATGCCGTTCCACCTAATGGTTTATGTTTGTAATTTATATATTTCTATTGTGATTTTTGTTTACTAATTGTGTAATTGATGATCGTCAAGGTCGTCAAGGCAATACTGACAACCTTCCAAAGGGACTAAAAAGTTATCCCAGACAATTTAGTAGATTGCCCTACTACGAGCACTTACAAATTGTGCATTTGTTTGATACTATACATATTGGAAAGAATATAACAAAGACATTGTGGAAAATATTGGATGGAAGGCGTGACAAAGAAAAAATTGTCAAAATTTGTAATGACATACATGAATCCAATCATGCATTGAAGAATTTCATTCACTCAAATAGCAACAGAGATCAGATTAATATAAGTGCCCTTCGATGGTTATTAACAGAGCAGCAAAGTGATGCCATAAAAGAAGTCATACGAAAAATTCGATTTCCCACAGGATTTGCTGCGAACATAAACAATCTCATATCAAAAAAAAGTGAATTTGGGCCAGGACTCAAAACGCATGATTGGCATACTTTCGTCAAGGTAAGTTATGTTCTTCTGTATTTACAATATATTCATAAACTACGTGTTCTGTTCATTATGTTATGTTAGAAAACAATGAAATGATTGGTTTATAATTACTGTTGTACGTGCTTCCTCTATCTCTCCCAGAGCACTTCAACAATAACATCAAACAAGTGATATACGATCTTGGAAAATATATGAGGTAAGCAGTAATATCTGTTCAATTTGTTGTATATATTTATTATATTTGCGATTTGTTTTTCTTGCTATGTAATCTATTGTATATTATTTTGTAAAGTCGCATATCTATATTTTTTTGTGACTTGAATCTCTTAATGTAGGTGGTTGTCATCTAAAGAAAACCATAAAGAAGATATAAACTATTGGAAGAAAAGAATTGCTCATTTACTGTGTGAAATTCAAAAGTGTCTACCTCCAACTTTTTTCAATGCTCAGGAACACTACCTCATACACCTAGTTGAGGAGATTGAATTGTGTGGACCTGTACACACTAGGTCAATGTGGATGGTTGAGAGGCATTTGAAATCTTTGAAGGCTTTGGTTCGACAAAGAGCACATCCTGAGGGTTCTATGGTAGAGGGATATATGGTACATTGAGGAAAGTGAGAGGTAATAAATTATAAGATGTTATTCTAATAAATTATTTCTTAATCTTCAAAATAAATCGGTTGTAAGTTGTCTATTTTTTTTTTTGTACAGGTGCTCGAGAGTCAGATGCACTACATTTGTATATTGCAAACAATCTTGATTGGATGACGGTATGGATTGAACGATGTCTTCTGGTTGCACATTAACATGCGAAGGTGTATCTTCATTGCTTAAAGAAGCTCATCGTAATGAAGATTCCAATGTTACGCAAAGGGAAATAGATTTAGCACGTGGTTTAAGAGATTTCCAAGTACGTACAAATTTATTAATCACCAATATGTTTATCAACTCACGATACAATAATTTTGACATGTTTCACATATTATTGCAGGTTAAACACCACAAGGCTATGTTCTACAATGGTCAGAAATTTCGCGTCAAAGTGTTGGATGACCCGAAGAAAACTTGTGATTCAGGAATAACTGCAGTCTTTCAAGTGACTAATATTTCATCTAGAAACGACTTACATCCTCAAGAGTCTGAAAATCGATACTATGGCATTTTGGATGAGATACTTGAGTGTGACTTTAGTTCCTTCAAATTAGTACTCTTCGTTGTCAAATGGTACAGACTACGACTTAATCCAAATTATCCTGATAGAACTGTTATTGAACATGATAATGGATTTACAATGGTTAATACAAGGTCATTTGAGCCAGTTGGGGATGAGCCTTATGTTCTTCTAAGCCAATGTGAGTGTTAAGAATAAGGTGTCTCAACCTTGTATAATTCCTATTCTTATTATTTGTTTTGTAAAACGTTTTTCTTGCAAATAATGTTGATGTGTCAGCATCTTGAATTGTGTGCAAGAAAATCATGGCTAAAACGGCTATGACGAATTCCTATGACACGTAAGAGCTATGTTAGGAAGATTCAATGACAGGTGAAGACATATGGCAACTAAGATATTTGAGTATTGTACACTCTACCCCAATAGTGGGATTCGAGGCATCAGCCCGAAAATTTTTTTGGGGTTCCTATTTTCTCGGAGAATGGTAAAACCCTAATACGATTTATCTTTGGGAGTAGTCCTAAAGTGAAGCGCATGTTATAAGCATTTTTAGGGTTACGAAGAGAAGTGACGTGATAGGGTGTATTGTTGGTACTGCGAGTTGCTATTGGAGTCTTCTGTTGTCATTGTTGAGCTTGCACTGCAAGTGTATTGTAACCTTTTGTTGAAGATAATACATTGTGCAAGTTCTGGAGGGGTGGGTTTGTTTTACCGAAAGGTTTTTCCCCACCGAAAAATCGTTGTGTTATGTGTTTCTTTCTCTGTCTATTTTCTGTATGCATGGTTGGCTGCAATATTGTTGTTTACATGATTTTGAATCTGTAAGTGTAGAAGATTTTAATAGGATTTGCATCATACTTTCCTTATGAGATTAGTGTAGGAAGTTGTTTCCGCACCTGAGTTTCCTTACAGAGAGCAGGTATTTTACTCAGAGGTTCAACATAAACCAGGTTGGTCATTTGTTGTTAGACATGAATTGAGAGGAAGGCCAATAAAGTATAATGCGATGGAAGAAGAAGATACCGAAGAAGTAGAAGATGATGTAGATGGTGATCACGATCGACAGTTATTGGATGATGTTCCTGACACAAATTTTCATGAAGAAGATGATGACGATGATGCTGCTATTGATGATGATGATGATGATGTTGATGATAATGTTGATGATGACGACGACGACGATGATGGCAAGGATGATGATGATAACAACGACGATGATGATGACGAGGACGACGACGGTGATGATGATGATGATGATGATGATGATGATGGAATTTAGAGGTATGCCATCAATCCTTAATCTATTTAATATTCATTTCTTGATAGAAATATATTTGTCTTATATATATGGTTAAATAGTTTATTCATTATCTATTTAAAAGCTACAAGTTTAGACTACAAATAGAATATTGCTAATCTAAATTAATTAAATAAAACTATTTAAAAGACATATTGATGCATGATTGTGCGTGAATATATTGAGCCTTATTTTCTTTCAAGTCAAAAGCATTTGTAAGTGTTTAGTTTACAAAAGGGAATTCATTAAATATCTATAAAAGGGAGTTGTACCTAGAATAAAATTCATAGGGAAAACATAATATAAGTGCTTACCCAATTTGTTGGTTAATAATTCTGCCTCTGTAGGTGATGCAGGGACCCTAGGTAGACTTGCAATCATTCATAACAATCATTCATAACAAGAGGGACTTCCATAGTGTTCTCACAACACCAACCAAGCATCTTCATAAGATCCCTTTCCTTGATCCAAGCCAACTCCATAACCTATCAGACTGCACACCAAATACTTATGCCACCTTAGGCTCTACATCTTTGGAATAATCCCATGAATGTCCCTCAATCCATTGGTCCAAGCAATCTAATCAACAAACTATCAAATGCTCACAATGCCTCAATAGGCACCAAACTTGACTTCACCTTAACTAGGTGTTTCCTCCACCTCCATACACATCAAACAACTTCAAATAGCATGTCCCCAAGGTGACTAAGCCCTCAACTCATCAGCTGATACAAAAACCCAATTTTAGCCCTTCACTAGGCCTACTTCCCTAGTAGGCTCATAATGTGAGCCTGATTTAAGTGTTTTATTTTGTACCTTTTAATGTTTTTAATTTTTATGTGATGCTAATGATGGATGTGATTATGATTATGCTGTGATTATGCTCACGATAATTGAATTATATTTGCAAGAAACTGAACCCCTTTCAGGAGCATCCCGCACAGTCTCATAGATCGACAGGTATAAGTCAATACTCATTATAGACAGTCTATTTAATACACTTATCAATAGTAAGATTGATGTCTTCTAAGATCTCTCCCATTTGCAGGTACCAGCGAATAGGTATTTGTCAGAAGTGTCTTCCTCGAGTGAGGAAAATATAGGAATAGAAGAGGAAAGTGAGACATGTAGTTTATCTAGAACAGGGAGATTAAATAGAGGTCAAAGGACTAGAAGGAAATTCAATAAACGCATGAAATTTTTCCTTGCTCTAGGGGGGTCATGTTCTTATGATGTTGAGACGGAAGGCGACATCGAGATGCCCTTGAGGTACCAACATCTACAGAAACATTGGGTAACCAAAGAACTTCCTCCAATAAACACTGATTTTTGTGTTAACGAAAGGATATATCACATAGCACCATCATCACTACATGGTTTGGGCCTATTTTCTATGGACGGCATAAAGGTGTCTTACAACAAAGTTTCTGAATTGATGGAGTATGTTGGACCATGTTACGATTACAAAAGTTGGATGCATATTGTTCAATAAAAAAAAAGTATGCGTAGGTATGCCCTCTCGGCAAATTATATACAACAGCAAGACAATAATCAAAGTAAAAGTGTGGCTATATACATTGATGGAAGGCCAAAAGCAACAGGGAATATTGCGGGCTTTATAAATAGTACACAACCTGGGTCAACTATAAAGCAACCCAATTGCATATTTGAGGCATGCGAGGGAAATCGTGTATTCATCTGTGCGATAAAATCAATACGTGCAGGGGAAGAGCTTCTTATTGATTACAATTTGAACTGCATAGATACAAACGAGGCTACTATCATGGGGGTGGTACATACTATTAAACCAACTTCTAATCAATGACTCCAACATACCATTTAGTCCATAAATTTTTGGCTAACATTTTTATACTTGATCTTTGACACAAGGGCACAATATGGAGCAACCGCCCGGAGGGGATGCTGGCGATGTTCCCGGCTCATCTACACACGAGCAAGTAAAACTCATTGTAATTGTGCAAACTAGATAGAAGCAAAATGTTATTTTTTAATGTTGTTTTCTTCATTGTTTTGGAGTAATTTTGATAATACTAATACTATTGTTGTCACAGAGGGCCAGTGGTCAGAGGGAGGGAAAGGAACCTGCAGTCCCTGATCAGCAGCCCCCCCTGAGGAGGACCCTTTTTATATTGATTTAGCAGACACTCATGACCCGATCAGTTCGACTAGAAAGTTGCTAAAGAAAATTGGCAAAGAAATTTTACGTTTGGCAACCATAATGCCTACTACTCAGGAAATAAGAGAAAGGGGATCTGAATTGATGCACACCTCTAAAACCTTAAAAGTAAGTATTAATGAAATTTTTAATTATAACAAGAGTTCAATAATGGTTTTTATGTTATGCTCTTTTATGGCATTAATTAAAATATGGATGCCTTGTCTTTACAGAGTTTTTTGCGTGATTTCGAGCCTCGTTCCCATGATAAGGATGCTGCAGGTGGTTCAGGTAGATCGCATGTTCCATTCCCCAGTTCTGTTTTCCACTGAATATATATAGGAATGATCATAATCATTGACAATACATGCTCGAACAATCCTTTTTTTTAATGCTCTAACAATATTGTCCATGCTAGTCCACGCGTTCTATATTTATGCATGCTCTAACAATTTTATTCTTCAGCTTCACATCAATTGAATCCTATGATGACGTCGCCTCCATCCAAGACAACCACAAATCTCTTTCCGACTGCTGAGTTAGCAACACGCAGCTTACAGGCATCGACTATTGTACCATCTGCTGGTACACAAATCCCTCTTTTTCTCTCTTATGACAGTAACAAACAATTTTTTTTTTACAACTTTTTAACATCAATTATCATTTGTTATTTTATACTTCGTGACAAAGACTTATGAAACTTATGAAACTTTTTGCAATAGGAGTTGCAGCATCATTTCTTGGATATTCCTATGTTCCTAGTACGGGAATGGTGAAGGATGTCATATTGATCATCAACGACGATGAAGGCATTCCATTAAAAGTAGCCAAAGTTCCAGGTACTCTAAAGTTATTATTATTCTATAGTGATATAATAGTAATTTAGCTTTTGATCACTCTTCATCGACTAATGATCCCATGATTGTTTTGTAGGGAATGATGTTTTTCGGAGAAAACTTAGTGATGAGTGTTTGCGAATATTCGGGCCCACCCTGCGTACCTAGTGGAACATCATATCCTAACTAAAACCTAAAACCACTATTTTGATTTCATATCATTGCTATAATAGTTTTCCTTTTCATCCATTTCTTAAACTATATTAAAAGGTAGCTTCACTTCATTTATGAGTCTAACATGTTTTTTTTTACTTAAAAGGTGGAATAACCAATGCAAACCGTTGAAGGATGATCTTATAGAGAGCATGACCCAACTCTTTGGACCTCGTGCATTCGAGAGAAACAAGCTCCTTGAAAAAGCTGGCTTATGTTTGAAGTATATTAGGGACCAATACAGAAAAAAATTACGAGATAACCCCAGGTACGAGCGTCTGCCCTATGTTCCTAAGGCTGAGTGGCAGGCTCTGATTTTTGATGGAAAGTATAAAGCTGACAAGAAAAATAATACTACACAAGTGGAGAGTACAGCAAGGGATGTGATACTGTTGAGAATCTAATTATGTACTAATTAACCTCTATATTTATACTATCTAACATTTTCAAACTTTTCATAGATTGCCTGACACATCAAAGGCAACAAAGGCAAGACTCGAAAAGCACGGGACACACAAGCTCGCCTCTGGTGGTTTTTCAAAACTTCAAGCAAGAGATGTAAGTATTAGTAAATGAAAAATTGTATCAAATTTTTTATATAATGTGATCCACCTTGAAAAATCCACCTTGGATGATCCACACCTTAATTTTGGTTCTCTTTCTCACTTTCACTTAGATGGATCTAAGTGCCAAATCCACTAAAACATCACAAATTTCAAACTTCATTGTGGGGACCTTCACATTGAATTCATTCAGATTCCATCCCATTTTACTGATTTGGGAAGGTTCTTGGCTCTTAGGTTTATCATATTCAAGATTTCATCCAAACCCTTAACACATAACATGAAAAAGTCTTCAAAATGACTATAGAACACGTCTCAACCACTGTATCAACACGTTTTAGGCTTCAAGTATGATTGTTCCTTCAAAAACCGAAATATCACTTCAAAAATAGAGTTTTCCAGCCACTTCATCAACTCAAACTTTTTACAATATGCAACCAATGCTTGGAGATTCAAGACATCACTCCATTAGGTGTCTTCTCCACCATTCTAGGGCCTATTTGGTCGAAAATAACCTCCCACAATCAAAGGAATCCAAGGCTATCCATGTTGCATAGAATATTTGCAATAAGTGCAAAATGTTGTTATGACAACATTCTTACAACACCTGGCAACTTCGATAGATACCTTAATCCTATATTATAGGCTTCTTATCCTCACATATTTTGAGGATCCAAGATCATTCATGATCATCATATTAATTTAATAACCATTAACCATTCTTAGGCCTAAGAACTAATCTGTTGTTACAACGTCTGCTCCTTTAATTCATGGACCCAACTCATCACATAAGGCAGCATACTAGTTACTTCTCCCTTGTACCATTCAAGGCCTCGTACACCCAACCTTGACACCAAGTGTTTTGGACAACTCCAACATAAATGGAAACCAAAACAAACATCAACACAACCCAAAACAAATCAAGTCTAAGGCAAACTTGCTGTTACCAGTGACAGGGCAGATTGTAGCACTTGACCTTTTTTCTACACACCCAACCAAGAGTGAAATTGGATCCTCTAGGACTCCCAAACACCAAAGACAGTTTAGAACAACTCCAACATGACCAAAATAAGATGTAACAAGGGTTGGAAACCCTGCTAACTATTTACCATTTCCTTTTGATATTTTAACTACCCTCCATTGGTTGATGAAACAATGCAAGTAAAATTCACCGTACCACGCAAAAATGCAAGGCTCAGAGTTCAAGAGATGCCTCACAGAAGAGGATAAGAGAATTGGCTTCCAACAAGGCTATAGAGTCGTGGATGAATGGCTACGAGCTGAAATCAGTGTGGAAGGTTCTAATAATGATGCATCTGAGCCACAAGTAAATAAGCTAAATGAAATTTATTTCAAATTGAATACTTTACCAATTAGTCTATTTGATGTTAAGTTCCAATATAAAGTGAGTATATATGTTCTAAGCAAGCAATGATAACAACGCATAGGATGTTGGAATGCAGCTTGACAATCCTTCTACACAATCTGTGGATGCCGAAGGTTCGCATGATGTGCATCCCAGTGGTGGAGGTATACATTTGCTATTAAATTTTTTATATGTAATTGCAATTGGTGTTTGGATTAACGTAACATTTTGTATAGCAGCTCTAGAGGATCGAGGGGTCAATGTTCATGACCATGTTGACGTTGAGTCCAGACAAAATGATGTGGTCAGATCAGGTAAGGAGCGCCACAGTTATGTTATTTATAATAATTAAATACTTGTAACAATTATAATAAATTATTTTTAATTTAACTATTTTATTTGTTATTGCAGAGCACCCACCTTTGCAACAGCATAGGAATTTGAGATCATCAAGAACAGAGAATAGAATAACTGATGAGGGGGGAATTCATGATGACACTGATGCTCCTCTTAGAGCTTACATAGAAAAAAGAAATAGAAAGAAAAAAAAGAAATGATTGTCATCTACATACCTTAATTGATAATGACTGAATTTTATGTCTCAATGAATTTAATTATGTGCTAATGAATGTTCATGAATTATGTGTTAATGCAGAATATTGATGAATGTTGCATGTTAACAAATCTAATGTGTTAATGATTGTTATCATGTGATATTGATTGAATGTTACATTTTATTAATGGTTGAAAGAATGAATGAATGTTAGATGTTAACGGGGAATGTAAAGTGATGTTAGGGGGAGGGGGGTGGGGCCAAATGAGCTTCCACCTTCACGTGGTTGGCCCTGTTTAGTAGAGAATATTAAACTATTCTCGAAACAAAGTGAAGCTCAATAAGATACTAAATATTTCTCTATTATGCCCTATGTTTAGACCGTTGTCCTATGCATATAAGGCTTCATGCTTTGACAAGCTAGACAAAGCTTACAGCTAATTGAGTATAAAGATGCCTTGATCAAATAATAAACCAATTTTCAATGGAACCAAAGAAATACCAGCCAGGTTGTGGGTTCATAAATAAGAATCTTTCTTGGCACTCAAGCCTAAAGAAGAGACAGCAATACAATTTTCTACCATGCTCTTGATGTTGAAGTCACACCTCCTTCTAAGCAATACAATAAGAACTTCAGGAATCAAAAATCAGATGATGAATCAGATGTGAAGGCTCCTGATCAGCCTAAAGTCACATCTCCTAAGTTAGCAAAAGAATCAAGTAATGAGTTAAGAAGAATGAATCTTTGTTTTCATTGCAAAGAAAATTGGAAACCAAACATAGGTCTCTTGGTAAGGGTAAGGCATACCTTATTGAGGTGAATTCTGATGCGGGCAGCGATGAGGATAAATGGGTGGTTTTATTGGCTTCATTGTCATGGAAAACCTTTGGTCATTGAGTTTCTCCTAGATTCCAAGTGAATTTAGACATTCCTATTATTTGATGGTAAATATATGTAGACATAGCAGATAATAAGTCAAGTTAGTTCAATTCATATGTATCTACAAATGACCTTTTTGATGAAATGATTGCTCCTCTAAATGTCTCTTCACTTGTTGAGAAGTGGTGGGGAGCCCATGATTTGTGATAGGACTAGACAAAAGGAATGTTTGTGCCAATTTGGAGAACTTCTTGGAAGTTGTCAAGGATGAATGATATCTTAAAGATTTTCTATGATGATTGCTACATTCAATGGTGCAACTGCAATAAGAACATTACTAGCTGTGTGTGAAGTTGGGCGCATTTGAGTTAGAGCAATTGGTAGTTCTCAAATGTTCCAGCTGCTTGTTCCCATTTATTCAATTAAAATTAAAGCTATGCTATAGATTATCATTGAGGAGTCAACACTTTTGGGCAAACAAGACAAACTTACTCATGCCAAATATTGGTAAGTGGTGTAAAAAGTACAAATCTAACTGCCACTCCAATGCATAGTGCTATGTACAAAAGACCGATTCGTGCATATGTAGAAGCAAAGGGTTTCCATGAGCTAGAGGTGGAGAATTTAAATCCTAAAGTTACTTGTCTCCATACAACAACCACAACATTTAAACCGAGAAAGAGGAAAAACTGAAGCCTCGCTTGAAAAAGGAAGAACGAGAAAAAACCAAGTTAGGAAGTGAATGGGAGGAAGATTTTCAGAATCTAACCTTAATAGACCACCAAAAATAGCGGTAACAAGATACAAGGAGAGAAAATAGTTTTTGACACTTGGAAGGAATAGAAGCAGTTAATTTTTTGAGTCCTCCTTCTGTCACAAATGAAATGAGTACATGGATTGATGATGATTATAAGATTGTTCTTACTGCATCTCAACGTCATACATTAAGGATGACATAGTAGGGATTGAATCTAGGGGTCATCATTCAGATTATGTGAAGCTGCTTGGAGATAAGGATGTTGATCAAAATTATCCTTCACCTTTTAAAAAGTACATGACATTGACTAGCATGTCAATGTTTGTGCATGAGAAGAGTAATATTTCTAATGTCAGTCAATCAATCAAAAAATACATTGTGTGTCAAATCTAATCACCTCGAGGAAGATAGACAAAGAGATATGATAGTGAAGGATAGGAACAAGTAGGTGAGAAAATGTTTTGATGAAACTATGGCAAGCGAAGAACTAGGTAAATTAAGGGATCGTGCTGAAGATGTTGAAAGAGCTCTATGATATCTAGGCATGCCAAGACGATAGCTTCACAAGAAAGAGAGAAGTTGCAGAAAATTAAATAGGAGAGATTCTTCAGACTAAGTATTGTAATTCAAATATTGCTTCAAGAACTTCACTCACATTTACCTTGTCAAAAATCTCAACATATAGCATTGAAGTCCTTTAAGGATGAGGTAACAAGACAGTAGGCAAGAATAGATCAACAACTATATATCATAGGACCTTGGATTGATATAAGCAAAAAAATGATAAGTTGATAGATGTTCATGAAAACATAAAAAACAGAAAATCAAGGTGTAGGAACAAAACACTTCATGGAACCAAAAGACAAAGGAAGAAATGATAAAGTGGACAACCTACCTGAGACCTATGACCTGAAACGTTGTCCAGAGAAATCAGACAAGGAAAGTTTGGAAGAAGAGAGATTTGACTTCAGAAACAAGGATAACTTTCAGCTTGTTAATAATACCTTATTTGAGGTTAATGTTTGATGTTCCCTTATATGACTCCTAAGGGTTTGTGACTAAATCCTTGTATTTTAAATCACAATAAACTTCTTTCTATTATTACTTATACTCAATTATTTATTTTGCCAGAAATAAATGTTAGGTATTAATAACAATATTTTTTCAGCTTAGATATATCAATGCAATTATGCATATATCTTGATGTTATGTACAAGTAATATCACCCATGCTTCTGATATATTCTTTAATTCACTGCTAGAGAGATGCAACTGATCTTTGGTAAAGAATATAGACGAACAATATGCAAATGTCTTTTTAAGTAGTTCTGATATCTTCAATCAAACTTTGATAACCAAAAACACTTCCAATAATGATGGAAATGACTTTGTGAAAATTCCCAATCCAGTCAATATCAAAGACTAAACAAGGAGTATATATATTGAAGTTGGAAGTATAGTGATAGTCAACTAAATGACCTAATGTCATAGATCCTAATGATCTAATGTTGATTACTAATCTGCAATAAGTATCATTAGAATTTCTGTAGAGCAATTTGCAAGACCAAGTAATCACTGTTACAGATTTATCATAATGTAAAAGTGATATGTACCATACTGATCTGAAGTTATTCACTGTATCTGACATCTGCCTTATTGAAATGTGATATGATTGATTCTGTTGGTTTGTAAAGACGTTGGATATTTATTTGATCTCTATCTAATATAATATCTTTGTAATGGTGATGACCCAATGATGGGTGATCTGTACTGTTGCAATTTCTGATGTAACTCTTGTTACTTATGTGATATATATGTCACTATTCCTGATCTTGATCATTGTACTCATGGACTCTGGCTTTCTGATGTCTAGCGGATTACTACCACTTATGTTTGTATAGAATATAAAGTAATCTTCTGTCTGAATAATGTCCTTGGACTGGTTATTGATGCCTTTTTAATATCATTTGAAGAATTGCAACTCTTCATTGCATCTTTTAGTATTTGGCTCCGCTGTCATTATTGCACCCTTTTGGATAACTAATCTGTGATTAGTATTTGTGATCAGCATGATATAATTTAAACAGAAAACACTTACATTTTAGTATCAAGCTTGTTTTCTGAATTAATGGAGAAAAACTAGCGACATATCCATTTCAGCTTTGTGTTTTTTACTGTTAGTATTTGATTATTAGAACATAACTATACATCCTTGTGAATTGGAGTTTCAGCAAAGATTTAATATTATTTAGATTTCTTTCTTATTGTAGCAAAGGTTATGGAGGCCCTGAACATTCCAAGAGGTGTTCGGTGTGTGCTTTTTTGAACACTTAATACTGACAGGTATTTTAAGTTTTAATAATATGGATCTGTATAATTCTAGTTTTAATACAATCTTATTGCAGGTTGATAGATTTTCTTAACAAGTTTTCAAAGTGTTTTCTGTAAAGTCATTGTTCACTCCAGTTCGATCATCCTGACTTTTAGCTGCAGGTGACTTGCCTTTGGTCAAGCATAAAGCTTTCCTTAGGCCCATGTAATATGGTGGGTAATTTGTTGGGTTTCTCCTTACCAATGAAAACTTTGATGTGACCCTTACTGTATGCTTTTGCCATGCATAACATGAATAAAAAACTAGCAATACTACATTGATGTGCAATGGGTACACTGAAGAGGTAGAAAATCAAATAGAAAAAATACATTGTTCTATGTTTTGCATGTATTTATGTAATACATGATTACTAGGCACCATTACGAATATTTTACTTATTTGTCCAATGAGAAAGGACTCTAATTGGAAAATTTAGGAGCATATCTCATGATTTCTGTCTTCCTCTTGCTACCTCTCCCTATCTCCATCTCTGCTTTAGCTCTCTCTACTTATTTTATAACCTATTTATCCCTTTATCCCTATCACCCTCTTTCTATATCTCCTTATATCTTTCTCTCTCATTCACCATCTATATATCTCTTTATCGCCCCTTCTCCTTATTCCTCCATATCTCTTTATCTGTTCCTCTCTATCTTTCCCACTTTATCTCACTGAACATCTTAGCTTTTAGAGAAGCAAAAAGCTTCTGCTAGTCAGGATCAAGTGAAGCAAAAGGCACTGCAGATTGAGAGCATGTGGGTACGAGTAGAAGAAATGGAGAAGGTTGCCAAGGGTACTAGTGGTGTCCTCAAGGAAATGCAGCAGAAGCTTGAAGATATGGAACAAGAAACATCAAGACAAAGACAACGTGCAACAGAAAATGAGCAAGAGCTCTACAAAGTTAGGCATGATTTTGAGGTTCTAAGGTCTAGTATTGATAATTTAGTTGGTGCACGGGAGTCTCTCTTGTCCTCTGAGAAGCGAATCCAAGAAATGGAGAAAATTTTGGAAGGGTAAGCCTGCTCATCATCTGTTATATATGTTTTATTTGGGCCAACTATCATGCTTTTTGAAGCTGACTTTTGACTGATCTAAATTTGCTAGGTACAGGTTTTCATTGAATGTTCTCATTTTTAAAGAAATCTTAATTTTTTCTTATTGTATTTCATTCGCCGTCATCATTTTATCAAATGTCAAATAAGCTATATCTTCGTAGGGTAGACATCATGCAATACAAATGAGAATGTGTAGTAGGAATTTAGAATTTAATGATATGTACCAGCCATCGCCCAATTCTAAATACCATGTTATTGCTTTCTATTTTAATATAAAATGGTATGTTCAAAAGAAATAGAATTATAGTGAGGAGCACTACTCTTGATTGATTTAAAGCAGTGTTTACAATGAATATGGTCCATATAGTTTTTTAGTCACAAAAGTTAGCCACATTTTTTAGATATCAAAATATGTAAATATAGGTCATGGAAGATATTAATTTATTATAAGAACACTAAGCATTCATTTTTACATGTCAAACAACATTTATTTTCTCTAGATTTTCATTACCCAGATTTATCAAAAGTTCCAGGTCAAAAAAATTCATGGAGGGGAAATAGGCTTTGCTGATTATTTATTTATGAAATTCACGCATGATTGAGTGAATGTTGTAAGTCTATCCATCAACACCAGAATATGAGATATTGATCTTCTACAGAATGAGATGCATGATGTAGAATTACATTTTTATACATTTGCTAAAAAATTATTTACTCAGACGCTAGGTTAATTTCATTTCTCAGGTTGAACTAACATATTTTTGTTTTTATAATTTCAGTTTTATGTGTGTACTTATTAAAATTAGTAAAAGGCTATTGAAATATCCTAAAAATCGCACTTTTTTTTTAGAATTATAGGCTTATATTATTTCTCCATTCTTTTTTCATTATGCCAGGCCAGCTCAATTCTGTATTACAACATTACATTTGTTATATGCCCAGCTAAATTTTTGAAGCAGTTGAATTTCATCTCTTTAGCCATTTTGTTTCTTAAATGATTAATCTGGATTGCTCTGTATCCTAACATTTTACATATGATAAGAGGAAGCTTTGTGAAAGCTTTATATACTAATAGAAGTCAAGTCACAGAGTTTGTTGTATATTCTAGCTCAACACTAGAAACAATTTTTATGATTGGTAACAATATTCACTTTGTTTTCACCAATCAGAATCATCCACAAATAGAATGACGCACTACATGATAAACAAAATAAAAAGATGTTAGAAAATGATTGATTATTGTGTTCTTGTTCATGATGGCTAGAGCACACATTCTAGTCATTATTTCTGCTTTTTTGAGTCACTTAAACCTTTCAAAATTATTTTTATGCTGGGAACTCTAGGTTATAGTCTTAAAAAAGTATTTTATTCATTAACAATTGCTTCAACCTGGCTTGTAGGTGAAGTGCACACAATGTTCTTATTGCTCAAATAAATTTGATCCTTTCTTAGATTTGAACCTAGAGATCATTCGAGCAGATTCCTTGTTGAAAGCATTATCCCATTACACGACAGTGGAGCAGTTAGATGGGGGTGTGAAAAGATATCAAAGTCAACGATGCAAAGTAAAAGTGAAGGCTCTAGAACAACTCAAAATTGATAAAGCACCACATGTTCTTGCAATTCATCTCAAGCGCTTCAGTGTAGTTGGATCTGGAGGAAAAATTGACAAAAAAGTAGACTTTGGTTGTACGTTGGATCTCAAACCATTTGTTAGCAATTCACATGTAAGTAGCCCTTACAATATTATTTGCCAGTGGATCACATTTTCAGTGGAATCTAATAATATAGTTTTTATAATATCTACTGGTTTTTTAATAAATTTTGCACATTTGAATGATATTCTAGTTTCTCTATCTATTGATCAATCACAGGAGGGCAATTTTAAGAACACTCTTTATGGTGTTCTTGTTCATGATGGATGGAGCACACATTCTGATCATTATTTCTGCTTTATTTGTTCATCCATAGGCATCTGGCATGCTTTAGATGATAATCGGGTATACATATGCTACAGTTGTGAAGACATGTTTAATTTTGTGGAGCAAGCTCATTATAATTTGTGTATAACAGAATACACAAAAGAACTACAATTTTATGTAGAACCTTTTATTTATATGGTAACACTAATTATACTGAAGTTGCTTAGACTGATTGAAGTTATTCTTATGACATTTTGTACTCTAGGTCTATTCAGTCAGTGAGAAAAGTGTGCTTTCCCAGAAAGCTTACATGTTATTCTATATATGAGATAAGAAAACTAGCATTCAAATAGCAGGTGGTCTGAATCTCAGTATAATGGCTCTAAACTAAAGAAGAGGGTGTCATTGAACATTGGACATCCAAAGGAAAACCACTTACAAGATTCATATGCCCCCCAGGTGACAGAAAACAGGCATTCTTTCCAAACGACAGCAATCTCTTTTAGTGTTGCAAATGTAAACAAGATATCCCAACAGGTAGAAAATTTGTCAAATGTCAATTTCATTTCAGAAAGTCTAGAAAAGAACACAAGTTCTGGCCAGTCATGCAGTAAATCCAGATCATCAGCAGATCATGATGCTACATTACAGATGGTGCCTCCAAGAACCAATGTTATTCAAACAAATAATGTCTTCTAGTCAAGTCATACCATAACTAATGGATGCACATCGAATGGGTCTAGTAATAATGTTAAGAAGCAAGAATTTGAAATAAAAGGAACTGATTCTGTGGGTAATTTTAATATTATGGTTGTTAGACATTTTCGGAACTGTGATGTGAGCAATGATAATGAGAACTATATTGGTAGAAATTCTGAAGCTTATTCAAAAATTAATGCTAACAGATCATGAGAATGTCAAACATTCTACAAATGGTTTGACAGGTATTATTACTCGGCATCATGCTACTAAACTTCCAAAAAAAGATTCAAATGGTAAACTTGTAGCTGGTGAGCATCTAGAGAATGGTAGTGTGGTCCACAATTCTATACATAATGAGAGTGAGGCTGCTAAGCTCTTATCTCTGGAAGATGGTTCCTTATTTCAGGTGCTTGTTTTTTGTATTAATGCTGCAGTGTACATGTTTGTTTATGAGAAAATTGCTTTTAGTCCTAATGAATCTTTATATGTTCCTTTTGGCAGGGAGGCAAAAATGGTACTTTGCTCTATAAGGGAAGGGAAATGAATGGGTCATGTGTAAAAGCTATGCATCCACATAGGTTGCAGAAATATAGTCAAGAAACTAAATGTATTTCCAGCCAAAAGTACCAAAAACACCATGGTTGAAGGCGCAGCAGGCTGAATATGCTTGCGGCGGGGTCACTGTGACGGCGACGGCAGTTATCGTCACCGCCACAGCGGCCCTGCCCTAGTGCTAGCTGCCGACATCACAATTGCGACGTCCACACAACCATTGCGACGGAACGTGTGTCACAGACATAACGCCGACGTCGCAATTCTTTCATGGACGTCGCAATTGCGATGCCATTGGAAGAATTATGACGGCCGACAGCGGCGACGCCACAGCTACCGCACCGCCAAGTGCCGTCGCATCCCCGTCGCAATTTGAAATGGACGACGCAATTGCGACGACTAGGGAAAGTAATGGGAAGGTTGCCGCCACAGCGACCCTGTGGCCAAATGCCGACGCGACCCCGTCGCAATGCGTGGGGAGGACGTTGGAATTGCGACGGAGGTTGAATGCATTGCGATGGGATCCTTGCCGAAATAGAATGGTTAAATTGCGACGGACTGGCATCAAAATTGCGATGTCAAAGGATAGACGTCGTAATTTGCGACTAAAAAACGACATCTATTGTCGTCGTAGTGGTGACACATTGCCATCGTAATTTCGACACTTAGCCGTCGCAAATCGATGCCAAATGTATTAGGACCTCCAAAACATGGCAATCCAATCATGAAGGGCAAGAAGGGAGGGCCAAAAACACCTAAATCGAAAAATAGCAACATGGGAGGAGAAAACCTCTGCAGTTTTGAATATCTTATCTACTGTATCAAAATCTAACACAACCCAAATGGGTTTAGTCACACTCACAGGAGTAGCCTAACGCTGCTTTGAAGATCTTGAAGAGTAACCAACAAAAGGGACAAGCCTATGAAGAGCCGCCTCAAAAGCAGCAACATCCACGTACATAGCAAGACCAGCAAATCCCAACCCCTCGGCCCTAGACACACCAGGAATCCCTGAGGCAAACCCAACACTCACCACAGGCGAAGCACCGGACCAAGTAAACCTAGCACTCATCGCAGGAGAAGCACCGGACCTAGCAAGATGAGAGGGAGACGCAGCACCCCCCACCGCACCCTCCACAACCAGCGCAACAACAGCATCCACGACTGAAGAGGAAACTACGGCAAGAGTAGTCATAGTTTGAAATCGCCCTTAGGCGAGAACGCCAGTAGGAGTGGGAGCCATTCCAATTTCTTGGTTACCAAGCTTTAGTGAAAAGTTGAGTTTGCATAAATAAAGATTTTTTTTTTAAAAAGGAATAAGCATTTAACTCAACTATGCATAAATCAAGAAATAGGTTAACTAAACCATTCACAATCATGATAAGATGATGAGTTGTTAACTAGGCTTTGCAGATTAGATCAATCTGTTAACTCCCTTATTTACTAAACTATTCAAAATTAGAAGTGTTAACTTTACTTCCACCTCTTAAAGCAATCGCTGAATAGGAGGTACATGATTTATAGTTCAGCTTCGTATCATCATTGGATTATCTAAACACATCTCCTTCCCTTATTTCTCATGTTTAATTGAAGAATAGAGTTATTATGTTGGATGTGCTCTAGAGACATTGTGCATCCAAGTTTGGAGATTATTGCTCATTGATCATTTAGATTGCTATTTGCATCCTTTTTAGATTATTCTTCATGTTTTCAAGCATTCATCATTATTTGCTCATCTAGATTCAATCATATTATTGCATACAAAAAACTACCAACATATAGATTAATTTGCATACACTCAAATCCTTCAATATAGAATTTGACTAGTGACTGATAAGCTTAAAAAATTGAGAGCAATTCACACTCTATTGATAGGAGGCAATAAGTCGATTTATCATGGCTTTGTGTGCTTGTTTATTTGATTATTCAAATATGCCAACCATGAATCTAATGACTTGTTGAAGTGTTGTGTTGCAACTACAGGAATCAATTCTCACACATATCATTTTGAAAAAAGAGATTGGAAAAATCAATAGTTTCCTGGAAGCTCACCCTAGCAAGAAGAATAGGATTATAACAAAGGCAAGTCTTTGTGAAAGCTTAGAAATATTGAGAAATGGGAAGGTTAAGGAAAAGTTGCAACTTTGATTTCAATTGCAAGAATCAAGGTAAAATGTTTAGGCCAATAATAAAATGGCCTAATAAAAGCCACAATATTTTAGGCAAAAGGGTGCAAATCCCACCAATCAAATTTAATTGAATAGGTACATATGTGAATTTGTGGGACTATGCAAATTAATTGACATGGTTATACTTGGCCAATAAGAAAGATGACCCAATAAACTCAATGTACTTTGTCTCTTGAGCAAGGGGTTTCAATGACTACCCAACAACATAGGGAAAACCATTTTTCACTTTCTCATTCTCCTTTCCATATGATGGATAAATTGTCTAAACAAGGTTGATATTGATTACTACTTATTCTACTAATTGCATTGTTGTTGATTGATTTTTAACCTTGTTGTGAATGAATATTTAGATCAGTCTTTATAAAGGCCAGCACCCTTATTTGCTATAATTTAATATCAGTAGCAGCTCACTCACTAAACTCACTTTACCATTAAATAAAGAATTACACCATGGATCCTATTTCTAAAGACCAAGCATTCTCACTTAAAGAGAAATTACAGCGTCCAATTCAACCTCAGTCCATCTAGTTTGTAGGAATACCTTGAAAACTTATCATTCTTATTGCATGAGAGTAGCATATACTATTTTTAACTTGTTAGTTTAGTTTTGCATATCTACCAAGTCCAATTAGTTTGTTGTTTATGTTTAAACCAACATATGGTAATCCATGTGCAAAATTAATTATCTCACTTCATTCCAATAAACCAAACTTGACAAACATTATATTAATATTTTATAGGCTCGAATATTTATTACTTTTTTTATCAATGAAAGCATTGGCCTCACCTCCACCTCAACCATCATTGCAATTCACAAGCTTGCTTCATTATAAAAAATATATTTTATTTTTTGAGAGTCAAATTTGAGCATTACAACTAGACCAGGCATTTAATATGAAACAACTAACAATTAGGACATTTTTAAATATATCTAATATATTTTGATATTCTATCATTTCAATTAAAAGTACACATAAAAATCTCAAAGAAATGTTATGGAAGAGGATCTAGTAATTTAGAATATTTTAATAGTTTGAATCTTGTTTAGTATTCAATATTTCTAATAATATTGCAGAAGCAGTTGTGATTTCGAAGTAATTGGTGGTGATCATTAATTTTTATATCTTAGCCAAAAACATGTTGAGAAGGCATCATATTTCATAATATAGACCTGGATCTCAGTTACAAGCAAAAGACTTACCAACAAAGCTAATGTTAAAATTTGGAACGATTTGAAATTGCCAGATTTTTTAAAAGATGCAAAATTAATATGCTCAGCTATCCTCTGCCTCCATGATACCAATTTTTTAAAAGCATGGTTAGAAAATGAAAATTGATACATTAATAACCGACAACTCGCTATGAAGGCTACTGCTCCATGCTTACTCAGTTCTTCCATTACAAATGGAAACATGGGTTTGAATTGTGATCCAAATAAGAATTCTAATTATAAAGACACAACATAGTCTGGTAAAATAGCTCACATACATAAGAACAAATAAATAACTTTTTCCCGTCAAATAAGAACTTTATTTTAACAACAAAATTACTAAGCGTACAAATGGGTAAATGTAGCCATTCAAACTAGAAATTTGAAAATCTCTCTAAAGAATTTGTTACAAAATCTCTACTTATCTTCAATGTTATTATTTATAACCTCAAGCATACCTGCATCAATGAGTGGCTGAAGCTCAGACTTTGCCTTCTTTCTCACTTTCATGTCTGCACTATTCATGAGAGCAGAAACAACCTTTGCACTACAAAGCCAAAATAAAATGTAAGATGAGATCATTTTATTGTCTTTCCAATGCATTCATTTTATTCATTTAACTAAATTTATCATTTGAATGTGAATTATAGATGTGATTTTGTGCATAATCCTCACCTGTGACCTTGAGCCCACATCTTACACTTGCCCTTTAGGGCAACATCCCATAAAATAGACACAAATGAGGGAGCGTCAATGCCATCAGGCACATGAGATTTCATAATTAACTGGCGTATTATCCTGCTTGAATGGTATTGTACAAACACATGCTCATCAGCTTGCACTTCATCGTTCACTTGAGGCATAGCACTCACATCTGCTATGGCTCTGTGTAAAGAGGTCACAACACCAGCAGATTCCTTCCATAGAATACTTTCAGCTCCACCAGTTGCTATCTGTGATCACAGACGTTACCCTTGATTAACAAATGGTTGATTTTCAACATAGATGTAAAATAACTTTAAACTACCTGCTACACATGTAGTTTAGCTCATTGACAGATGAAAGATAAATGAGGGGAACACTACACTGCTAAAGACGATCACAACTCTAATTTCATAAATACAATACAGTGCTAAAGAAATCCATAACTCTAATTTTATAAGTTACCATCTTGAAACTGTTAGCATAACATGAAGTATTCAATTAGGTGGTGATTAGAGACAAGTTTCAAACGAATCCTCCAAATCATAGATCATTTGTTATCGAAGTTCCCAGAATCGGACCCGGCCCTGACTTGGCAAGGGTAATTCGACTCATGAACCGGCTCAAACTCGGCCGTGACTCGGCAGTGCGACAAAACCCTTGAATTTTTTATGAAGATTTACCCTTGCCTATACCCTTCTGCTATCATATATTGAAACTGGCAGGGCTGACTCGACTCGCCGACCTGGAATACCCGCCCGACTTGCGGAGAGTCATGGAACAATGTTTTTAATACAATAATAAATAAAAAGGTAACCATTTTATTGTCCTGTATCATGCTTCCAAGATCATTTTAAGTATGCTACAAAATATTGAAGATATTTAACTACAAAAGCAGAACTGCATGATAAAGGACTCCTGTCTAGTAAAAAAACTAAATTCCACAGCTTTTCAGAGATGGACAGGGAGACAGGTGTATGTGAGAATTTTTCAAAATATATTTAATAAAGAGAGAGATGTCAACTTGACTTAGATTTTGGTTATGACCTTTGAGATTGATTTTTGTATGGTACTTGTGTTTATCTCCTCGGCACAGTTGGAGTGGGCCATTTAGGTTCTACAAGGTCGGCTAGTAGTGCATTTCTCTTATACCATTGAGATCCAACAGCTGGATGTCGCTGCTAGATGTGTTTGTGTAGATATTTCTTCCTATCTAATCTTGTATTTCTGTTGGATGATTATATTCTGTTGCACTATATTTGTTTATCAGAGATCGTATGAGATGATGTATTATATTCAAGATGTATAGTCTTTGAGCTTTTCATACCTCATGACTTGTATAGTGGATGATTAAGCATTTTTATTATTGCCAAGTGGCATCTTATATAATTGTATATTGTTTAAATGGATTTGTAATTGTGATTATTCTTTGTTGTGGATTTGTTATAGTTTGGATTTAGTATTATTAAACTTAAATGTGATTCAATGTCATGGGACACTTAAGAGATGTAATATGTTTTGATGGTTGTTATGTATGTGAGTTAATGCTTCCACTATATTATATCTGTTGTTGATTATTTGTTATCTTTATAAAAAAAAAGTTTGACAAACATTGTGAAACTTTAGGTTAATTTCTTTTGGGTTCCCTGACAGGGCATTACATTTCGGGCGTGGATGCATCGCAAGGGTACGTGGGTTGTGATAAAGAGATAATACTTTCATTTTAGTTCTTTTCTGACAATGATCTATGTTTTTGCACTTCCTTGTAATTTGTTGAGGTTCTTGTTTTTAGGATTCATAAGTTTAGACCATCCAGCCATAGGGCTCCTTAAACAAACAATCGCATAGCCAACTTAGTTATCCAACACTGTCGTGACCCAACATCAAGGTACTTGGGAGGATAGGAATTTTGATTCCTCCCCTCTTTCAAGATGAGTTGGTTAGCAACACCTCGCTTATGTCCTTGTTGGCCCATGTACAAAAGCCCCATCAACACTACCATGTTGAAAAAGTTGCAAAACCTCAAACAAAAAAAGAACATGCAAGAGTATTAAAAGTAACTTTACAGACAAACATCAGAGCTAGGCACATTGAAGATGATGGTGAGAAGGCCTCAGCATATGATAATGGCTTACATTACTCAAGATGAGGTTAGCATGGTAAGAATTACCATTGTAGAAAAATCCTATCAATTTACATTGATGGCAAAAGAGAATAAATGTAGAAGACAGAATAGTTATAGGGGCAAGGGTGAATCCTCAAGAGGCAAGAGACAATCCAATCTAGGACGTGGAAATCTGGATAAGCATGGAGAAGCAAATACGTCTCAAACCAAGACTCAAGTCAGTAGAGGAAGGGATGATTACTCCCAAGACACGTGAAATTTTTGAAGAGGAATAGGACTTAGTGGAACATGTTTCCAGTGCAGATAGATTGGATGCAAAGCATGTCGTCAATTGCAGCAAAGCTGTGGAAAAGCAAAAAAAACAAGAGTCCATGTCACACAAGATAAGGAAGAGAGTGGCTTCACCAAGACCTGAAGAACCTGAAGATGGGGAACCCTTGAAGTTGAAAGAATTCTTCTCAAACCAAAGAAAGTACTAGGACAACCAAAACAGAGAAGAAATATGTTTAGATTCTACAATCAGACATAAATTTGGAGGGAAATGTTGTAGCTGTAAGGTTTCTTGGCTACAAAAAGGACATTAATTGTTGGTAAGTGAACAATGTCTGGTTAATTTTCGCATCAGTATTTATAAAGATGATATAATGTATGATATAATTCCAATAGATGCATGCCACCTTCTATCGGGCAGAGCTTGGCAATATGATAAGAAAGCCATTCATGTTGGCAAGGCTCACTATTAATATGTTCCAAATCCCTTGAAGGATAAAGTTGAGGAGAAACAAAAAACTACAAGAGATTGCTTAGCTAGCAGTAACAATTTCTGAAGGATACCAAAAAAGCAAAGGTATCTTTTGCTTTCTTACCTAAACCTGTGTTGGTAAACAGATTTGTCACTGCAGATTCTTAGTTGACTTGCCCAATAGGCACTGAAAAATGCCCCAACAGATAGAGAAATTATTACGAAATCGCAATCTTCTTATTTTCTTGAGAGGGGCAGCTCCCCAATATGATGAGGGCTTTTGGGTTTTTGTATGATTTTATCCTGAAACTGCAAAAGGAGAAAGAACAAAACTAAAGAATGGTGAATGACAGGCATACTAATATCAGATAGTATTTCTTTATAACAAATTACAAGGGGAGTTTATCAAATGATACGTTTCAAATAATAGACCTCAACGTATGGGAGAATAGATTATTTCAACACACCAAGAAATGATTGTGTTTCATCGCATCAAATGCACATAGTAGCAATGAATTGCAATGCAAATGGATTACTAATTTATTATACGAGAATCAGCAACCATAACACAAGGATACATATAAAATGTACAAACAAAATGCATTTTTAATTATCATTTTAATGAAATTATACAATTCCAAAAACCTGTCTTTACAGTATAAAGCCAAAATACCTTATTAGAAATACACTTTAGATTTATAGGCTTCACAAGATTACTGCCTCATAACCAGCTTGATAACAACCCCCCAACTACTGTTTTGAAAAACAATATATTTCTGAAAACAATAACCATTATTTCGGTAGGATTTTCATCATGTTTGCGCAAAAATGCTCTGTTTCCTAGTCTTAGTTACAAGTGATATAAATCACATTTACAAAAAGGCAATAATGTTAAAAGAGAACAATAAACTAGTCTTGTCAAAGTGGTAACAAGCCTTCTAACAACCCACGAGTTTTCTGTTCACCAAGAACATTTCTCCCAAGTATAAACATTGCAACTGTGTCCAATTACAAACCTATCCTTCCATTCAGCATACTATCTCAATAAATAATATGAAATCTACCCTTTCCACATACAACCATGAGATAACCAACCCTTCCTTCCATTTAGCACACTGACTCTAAAAATCACATCAAATCCACCCTTTCTACATACAACTATGAGATTGAGATGCACAATGGATGATAAAGGGATTTTATGACATAATTCTCTAAGAAAAGCAACCCCCATCATCTATATAACAAAGGATTGCAATTTTCTAGTTGTACCTATTGGGCATCTCGCTCTTACTAGATCATTTCTCACTATGTCTAGAGTTTGTAGAGGCTTCAGTGTTTTCATCTTGACTAGACTTTCCGAATCGCTTCTTTTGTCTTTGATTGTTTATGCACATCAAAACACAAACTCAATAACTGAATTCCCAAGTTTTGATCCCAAAGAAGATCAAGTTATTTTATCTACTTGTGAGAGTAATATCAAAAGACAAGTCTAGAAGAGATCACTTCTCTGATTCCCTCATCAAACGTTTCCAACCCCTTCTTTTGTCTTCGTATCTGGTCTCAACATCAAAACAAAACACTTCCACTGAAATCCTCACATGTTGATTGTTCAAGAAATTGGGATGACCTGCATTGCTTAGGACATTTGAATACCAAAATAGCCATGAAACATAGTTATAACTCTGTGTTTCATCAGAGCTTTAGAAGAAAGGAGCGCCTCAATTATTCAATATCTTGAAAATCTTTTGCAATTTTTTTAAACATTATTTTTTCCATCAATGAAATCGTTGAGCAGAATTGTTAAATGAATCATTTAAATATCTTAAAATGTTAACAATTTTAAACAACCAATAAATAGCATCTTATTCCCAGATGATTGTTGATAGACTCATCTTTTCATTGTGCATGAGAAATCTTCTAGATCTAGAACCTGAGGTATGATGTAAAATAGAGATACACGATCAAAGTTTACAGCGTCTGATAATGCTCAATAATGTTTGCATTGATGTGTATGAAAATTTGACAAGCAGTCATAAGATATAGTCACTCAAAATATTCTCTCCTTTAATAGCTTCAGAAACCTTCAAGCAAATTCCTTACAATTCATATTCACTTGACACTCCATCTAACTTACCGAGTTCCCTCATTTGAGGTCATGTCACAATTCTAGTCTAGTTCTGGTCCAATTCTCCTCCAAATTCAACCCGGGTGCCTAGACTACACCAGGCCGAACCTGAGTTGTGGGTACCAAAAAATGGGCCACATATGCCTTAAAAAACAACTTTGCACCGTAAAATAATTCCAACAGCCCCAATTTTCTATCTATTAACCTCTTCTTTGCTCATTTTCAGACTTCAATAATTATCATTTTTGTATATTATGAATATAATATATGAGGTATTTTATTTATAATTATATTGGTAATTATGAATTTATGAGTGTCACACTTCTAACTTATTATATTTATAACTTTGATGTTTGAACATGTATATAAAAATTTATAACATACCAATGTGTGTGTGTATCCATGTATGTGTGCATGCAACAACCTGAACCCAACCCTAAGGAAAATAAAATTTTGCCACACCTATAACCATACCCGAACCAGAACCAGAATCACAAACTTAAAGTATAGTGTTTTAGAACCTCAGAAGTTATTGTTTGGTAGTATCCTTGGAATTTGTGTTGAGCCTATATAGCAGATCATTTATATGGGCTTACGTAATGACAACACTGATATAAGAGGCACAAGGCCATCTTATCCTCGTAATTTTTCAGGATTAGTAAATCTCACCTACTTATACCAGGGTTGTATACTTCATTAACCATCCAATTTTAAAATACTATTATTTTCATAGGTAGAGCTCCACACATCAATCAATCATGTTTTTGTCATTGCATAGTGAATAAAGGATGTTTTTATTTGATCATAAAATATGTTCCATTCTTCCCATCGGGAAGCATTCCATACTATTCCATGACTGTACATCCCAAAATATCTGTAGAATAATACTGCAAGAACATGAGATCATGAAATGTTTCCAATACATAACAGCCAATCAGTGCAGCTAGAAGTTCTTCAATTACCACAAAATAATGAAGTTATGTGTCAAAGACAAAAGTCAGTGATGTAGATATCACCTCAAAGATAATGTCTTTCCCATACTTTGATCGTAAAAGTTCTCCTACATTTTGGTTACACATTTCTGAAAGTTTCTGCAAAACAAATGAGGCAAAAAATGTGTATTTATTATAATCTTGATTCCCATTTTCGAATAATGTCATTAAACAATTATCAAAGATAAAGAAATGTAATATACGCACAAAGATAAACATCACATTTTATTATCTTCCACAACTGATCTAACCTGAGCCAACCCACTCTTGATTAATAGTTCAAATCTTCTAGTGTATGGTTCTTTCCTGCTTGTTTTCTCCAAACTATTGTTCTCTTCTACATCCACTTCGATTTTGTCCTCCGTTCTTGGACTTTGGTCATCCGCATTACTCTTGGGAATGGGGTTAACTGTTTCTGAAAGCTCTTTCTGATGTCCAGAATCTTCAATATGCCCATGTTTCAATAATTCCTCCTGCAATAAAGTGGGATGTTTTCTTCCATGAATAGGAGAGCAAAATACAATACATTTTTTTATGCTATTTGCATATAAATAACCATAAGTGTTTTCAAATATTGATTGTTCCAAGCAAACAATTGCAAAATATAAATCGATTTTAGCTAGCATCATATTCAAGCAGGCAACAGCCTAGGACAAATAAGTGCCTGAATACTAGTTGAAAGAGAAGTGATCCTTGTTCTTAGAGTCGCCAAAACATCAGGAGGAAAGTAGCAAGGTGCATTTGGACAAAGAAGATGCAGAAGTGGACGCCGCCCATACTGTCATTGCCAAGAATTATATGTAGTTAAATTTTGACAATATATTATACTCCTCTCCAGCTAACATTCCTCGGCCTTTCTGAAATCACAAGCAATCACGGAGGTTCTTATTTTAAGAAAGAATGGTGAATATGATATGCAAGATGAAAATTACCTTATCCAATGCCAGCTCTTTGAGCTTTTTTTCAATTTCACGAATTATGACCTACAAAAAAAATAGCTCCAAAAAAGAATTAAAGAATTGAACCCGCATCAACACGTTGAAATGCTAGGAATAGACATCAAACAAGACAAAGAGCTCAAGCCTAACCTTCTTAACAACATCGGTGTCATCGATAAAACTGAGAATGCACATTAAAACCTGCAACATGAGCAATCGCAATGTCATCCAACAAAGAACGGCATAACTCAACAATTCAGAAGCAAAGAAATTTAACACTTGCTGATACGATCATAGGTCCATACGAACAAAATTGGCTTCTGAGACCTGCAAAATCAACTGTTTTTTTTTAATGATATTGGATATTGTGGAGAACCTAGCTTACTAGTGCATAGCAGGCATGCTTGGAAGCGGATACTGATGTGTTTGGATGCTGGATTCTCTTTGGGTGCCCTGCGGATGCATGCAGGAAGCGCTTCTTGGGCACCCAGATGCTCATGGAAGCTACTAAAGTATCAAACCTAAAGAAGAAGATTTTGGGATGCAGCAAAATAAAGTTTGCAGCAGATTTTTGTATAGAAAACATGAGAAAAGTATTTCAACAATAGATTGGCACTGCATTGTATGAGATCCATCATAGACTTTAACAACCAAACATCGCATCAAACTTCTTGACAACTTAGCTGCAGGTAAAAAGGTAGTACTCCAAGAAAAAGGAAAGTGGAAAGCAAATATTCCCAATATGCATATGCGAAATGTTGTTAGTGAGAAGAATGTGATGAATTTCATGACTTTAATGAACAAAGAACTTTCCACTTGCTCACTGTCAATGGTTGATGAGAATTTGAGAGCTGGATAAGAATGTGGATGAGTCCCCTAGCATCTATATTCATCCAGCAATGGCTAACTGCTTTTAGATACTAGACACACTCATGATCTGCTGAATGTTGTGATCCCATTCAACCCCTCGCCTATGCTTCTTCACTATCACTGGCTGCTTGTTCATATTTGCTAAATGAAAATTATCTGACATGATCCATCATGACTGCTTCCTGGAATACTTTCATGGAATTAACCAGCATTCTATGTCACAACAGATTAACGAGATAGGAGGACAGCGGAACACTTCTAGTATATAAAAAATAAAAAATTCTCACATCCGCATCCATATCCGAATCAGCAACTTAGAATTTAACTGAAAAAAGACTGATCTAATTACGTCTTTGCTTGTTTTAATGGGGGCACTTTTATTCTTCATGTGTTCTTTTGTACTTTGCTTCTATTTTGTGTGATGGACTAACAGTTAGTCCTTATGCTTACATAAATAATTATTTCAGTTTGAAAAGTGAAAAACTACACCATTGTAGCATAAAAGGTTGTTCAAAATAACCAAAGGGAAAGAAATAAAACGTACCACAACTACAGAGAAAGTCCAGTGGTTTAACTACTATGACGAGACATTTTAAGATATGAATCTTATAACATTTACTTGTATCTCACGATCTTCTATTTCACAATATTATGATGAACCTAATTAGGTATGGATTTATTTTTTAAGGCAAAAGTGGACGAGCCACTGTATATTGGTTAAATTATAACATTATTTAACAGGACAAATGATTAGGAAACATCAACTAGGTAATGACCTGATTAATTCATTTGAAGCAACTATGACATCATTCAAAACTGCATTTCACAACTCAAACACTAAGGCCAGAACTAGAGGACTATCAGGCAAAAAAAGATATATCACATCATGACTGTGCATTCAAAACTAGGTCTTGCTTATTCTTTATTTATATGTATTGCCCATTGTACTTGCGATACTTTCAGAGTTGTAGTTACTACACCTTCCTTTGATAAGCTTGTTGATACTCACCAAAGAAAAAGAAAAATTAATTTAGATGAGTATACTTAATTCCAGTCACCTAAACCACACACATTGGTTGCAGATTGAATGTTGATGCGAGTCTGCTGATCACTCCAACATGCACGATTAAACACTTAGTATCCTAGGATAGAACACCAAGTATATGATCCTCTCTTGAACAAGAAGGATTAGATGCTAAACACGTGAAAATATGTGATCAACAAAGACAAACTCAAGCTTCCTTCCAATGTTTGGCTGTAACTCATTTTTTGTCAGAACCCCACTGGTTCTACCTCTGCTTCACTGTCACTGAAATGTATTGTTTTTGCAAAGTTTTATGGTTTTATGAGTTTTTTCAGAATTTATGCTTTTTGGGAATTTTTTTTGACAATATAGGGAATCACAAATAACAATGCTTGAAATAGACAGGTCCCATAGGCCATCGGTCTCTTCGACATCATTAAAATCTTTCATTCATTCATTCAATGACAATGCAACAAATCTCCAGCAACTTCATTTCTTTATTCCACTATGAAATTTTCATGTTAACAAATACAATGCACATGAATTTTATTGGAAATCTAATGAAGAAAAACCTGTGACTGAACACATGCATCAAATTGACTCCCAATTTAATAATGCTGCCCCTGAGAATCATGAGAATCATCACAGATTGACTCTGAGGCTTAGAAATTATTAAAGAGGGCACTCTTAATCCAAACATGATGTATTATCTATCAAATGCTACCTAGAAATTCAAGGTGCAGCCTCTGCAACATTGGCCACTTCCTACAGATTGTTAGCAGCTGCCTAAACTCCCAAACGCAGACCTCTAAAAGGCTGGGATCTGCACAAAAACAGGCCCCTGACCTAGACTCTCCACACTTTTCCAATCACAAATTGAAGCACCGCAATGACTCTGAATGAAACCACCCCCAAGCACAATTCACTGGTATAATCTCAACTGATTCAAACTGCATAGACCCGGCAGAATACTTGATTCTCCAAGCTCTCAATAACTGAAACCCTTGTTTCAATTCTTTCTCCACACAACGAAAGAAAATGCCAAATCATCAAATGCATGATGGATTGAAAATTTTTCTCATTTGAAGGCATAAATTGACCAGGATGGTTCAAGCTTACATTCCACATAACATAAAAACATGACTTTGCTTTTCCATGCATTTGCTTTTGATGTTTGAAATATAACATTCAATTATATTTCCCTTCAACACTTTGGCGTGTAAAGTCAACTTCATTAAATAATAATTAAATGCACTTATCACACTTTATCATAAGCTTCAAATTAATTACTAATCATGCGTAACTTAATCGATAATTATCAAACAAATAACAAGCCGTTTGATTCCATCAAATGGTCAACTCCAATTCCAGATGTCCATTGCCTGAACCTGACACCTAGGTAACTTGTCACAAATAGCAACTGGCCAAGATTGACTTACTAGAAATAGTAAATCTTGGAATGAAAGCTCTAATGATGTCACCACAACTCCATGTTGCTGCAAACTGTCCTGCTAAGAATAGTAACCTTAACTTTCTTGGAATAGTAACTATAAATAGTAGGAGTGCCAATCTGACTACTACGAAGAGCAAACCTGAACATCCCTGACCTCTGGAGTGGGAACTCACCTCTAACTCTGTCAACTGAGACCCTCTTAGCCTACGAGGGTCACTAATAGGTTAATCCAAACCACCACCAATGGTGAGCTAAAAAGTGGACATTACAGTTTTGTGATGGGATTACTTGTGAATCACTTGGGGACTTACGTTAGCTTCTATGTGGAGATCCTATCAGCTTCTTGAATACAAAAGGTATAGCAATTGAGCTCGTCATACTAATCCTGGCAACAATTTGAAAAGGAAATGCAAACAGAATGAAGATTTAGAGAGCTATGCTACTTCTAATTCTACTCCGGCTAATGCAAGACAATGTTGATGGTGTGGTGAGACCAAACCAATCCTTGCTTCACCAACTCAACTATACTAAGGAGGGTGCAATATTCTAAGGGTGCCAGTACGAATTTCAGACTACTTATGTTCATCAAAATCAAAACTAAGTAAATCAATGAACATCAATAAATTGAAGTAAAGCACCTACAACAGGGCTCAAACCAACCTTACACTATTATTTGCAATCAACAAACACCAAAAGGTGAGAACACTAGATTCACCATGTCACAAATGTCATCATCTTTCATTAAACTATCCAACTACTTTACTTAAACTATTTTTTACTTTAGACTCAAGCCAATATAAACTAAGTGAGGAATTAAGAAACCATGCAACACTCCAAAATTGCTTAAGCAATCCACCATGAAATCAACAATGAACTTGCAATTACGTTGGCAGCATTTAGGCAACAGTTTCTCTAATTCTCCCTTTACAAATTATTCGAACAAGCCTCCAATAGTTGCTCCAAGTACAATGAAAAGCCATCATTAACTTGACATCAATGGCCACAATTATGCCAAACATAACCATAATCCAACTACTAGCTACAAGCATTAAATGTTGGCCAATTACAATAAGGCACCAATTTGTGGGCCAATGAAAAAACTACATGCCTTTATGGACCAATGAGAAAATTTGTTACGTGAAGACATTAGATGTATTCCACATGCACACTTTGAACAATTTAATTGAATAAACTTAGACAAGTGAAACTGAGATCCTTTGATTGGTTGAAGATGAGCGGGTGTCACCTAATCATGCTAGCAATTCTCTTGTTAATCAACATCTGCAAGCCTTCAATTGATTATGACAGTTTATAATGCCAACTTGCTTCCCTTAAGTCCCCAGGTCTTAAATAATGATGCCTATAGGATACATGGGTTTTTTTAGAGGGGGGCACATCCTTGTGGAACACTAGATTTTGCCCACAATTGTATTAGTTGCATTTTAGATCTGCCCTTGTCTTGTCTTTTGCCTCCTAGAAACCTACTCTACTTGTTATTATTGCTTGACTGAATTGCATTAGTGTTGAAATAAGGCTTGTGCATCTATATATATATAAAACCTTTGGGCTCTTAACAAGGCCAACTTGATCATTGAGTCATTTGTTTTGTAAAAATATTTACATGGTTGACTTAACTATGATCTAAATTACATGTTTTTTGTATTGATGCATTGAGTCCATGTGAAGGTTGACTTTAGCAAGTTATCCTTTAATTGTAATTGTCAATTCAAGACACTTAATCCACTGTAGGACCAGCCTGGTTATAATAGGAGTTGGGGCAAAACTTGATTGTAATTGATTGATGAGTGAAAATCACTGCCCCCATGGGCTCTCATTTTCAGATTATATAGCTTCCTTGGGCTCCAACTCCATGTTTTCATAGAGATTGACCCTCTCTTGCACACCATTCATGTTTTGCAATGACTAGAAGCTTCTTGGGCTCATCTAGAGCGGACCATGGGGCAAACCTTGAAGTTGGGAAGAGATTTGCTAGGAGTTGGGCAAAGCAGACTTTAAGCCTTTCTTGGGCTGGATTCATGGAGAAAATATAGTGCAAGTAGAGTGAACTTTTTGTGGTGGCCCTTTAAAATGCCCAAGTCAAAATTCGACATGCTTGATGCTCCTTAAGTAACTATCTTCAAACTTACACTCAAAATCAAGTTTGTGCTTTGCATGTGTTTGGTCAATTCAAGGTTTTAAGGCAGAGATATTGAGTAGCTTGGGCAAGATTTATAAATGTTATCCATTTTACTTCAAGACCATCTACATTTTTGCTTTTGTTATTAATGTTCAAATTTACTCCAAGAATTTGAAAATGTTCCCATTTCAATGCTAAGAATGAGACTTGCTAACTGCCAAATTCAAAAAGTGGGGGTCCACATTCACAATGGGGTAATGGTGTGAAGGTCACAACATCTAGCAAATGCACTAAGGAAACGTTCTAGAATATTTCAAGTATAAAACTAGTTTAGAACTCAGAATCTTTGATTGATTCATTTTTCACATGTACGACAACCAAAAGTATACTCAAAAAGTAAGCAACGACTAATTGAGCCAAGAGGCTTCATCTTCAATTACTTATGACACAATGCAAGGTAGGAGAATCCCCAAAGGAGATGTTCTAACCCCCAACAAATAACAACACAGCGGAAACAAAATAAAAAATAAGATTTGATACTAGTTCACAACACTTGATTCATAAAATAATTACTTACATGCAATGTGCCCGACTGTAAGGCCTTCCGGGTTGTGGCCAAATACAATAGCAATTACAATAACAGTTGTGCAAGATCCCTCAAGATCCAACCCCAAACCCTAACTAGTCCAGATCCACACTTTGGTAGAAACCTCTAAGGAAAATCTACTCACAAGCCCACCAAGAAATCTCCTTGTTTCCTGAGCCTCAGCTACTAGCCCTTCTCAAACTTTACCCAAGATCCAAGTATAAATTGCCTCACATTTAGCGCTTTGTCCATACACTTAGAAAAACTTCACTCACTCAACTACTCCATCTTCTCCCTGTTGGATATCACTTTGAATAATGCCTTAAGACTCCATAAGACCCCCTTACTTATACCCAACTAAACCACATGTCGGCCTAGTATGTTACAAATTAAATAAACCCTTGCATTAAATGCACATTTAAGCCACAAGTCATCTTACAACAGAAATTAAATACATACCAAATTAAATGCCAAGATTGGCTCACACTAAAAACCAAACACAAACAACTCGAGCAAAGCCAGGAACCAACACATGATCAAGCATTAGAAAACCACCTTCAAGTATCAGCAACTATCAGGTTCACTTGGCACACGAAGGAACACTCGGTTAACACAGGAACATGGTTAACATTGTTGGTTAACACTAAACTTGGTTAACATTGTTGGATAACACTAAACTCAATTAACACTGCTGGTTAACACTACAACTCGGTTAACACTACAGGTTAACACACAAACTTGGTGAAAACTGCATGAATCTTCAGGAACCTCAGAGGCCCTTGCATCAGTCTCTCGAGGTACAAAAAAAAGTGTCCTACACTTTGTTCTTTCGCGAGAACCAAACTTCCACTTTATCTTCACCCAAGGCTTGCCAATCTATACAGACAAAAGAACAAATCTGCAAATCACCCACACCTGCGGCATCCATCCAAACACCAGAATTGTATGTATCACCACTAACCAATCCGTTTGCAACTTATCAACACAATCCATCTCAGTGACAAGGGCATCAAACTCCACATCCACAACACCAACAGGCAGATCCAAAACCAAATCCAAATCCAAATCAGCAGCAATATGAAATCCCTCTCCAACACATGTCAAACTCTCAACACCAGCAATCTCATTCCTCATAATAGGATCACCCACAACAACAAGATCATCCACAACCAAGTGCTTTGTAATTTTCAAGTCAAACACAACAAACTGATCATGAAAACAAGTCTCCATCCCAACATCAACAAGGTTACGAACATTTTCAGCAATAAACACAAGTTGTTCTATAGGTTTTGCAATAGACTCCACAAACTGATCAACAAAACTAAGCTCTTCCTTGACCATGCCATGTTGCATTCGTTCTCGAACAAGTCTTCTAACCGGCCAGACAACTCTCTTTCGGATCGATAGACTCCGACTCTAGTAGCATACAACTTCCTTCTTTTGTTTCTCAACTCTTTTAGAAAAAGTAGCATCCACAACATCATCCACCCAAGCAATCGACTTATTAATCCTTTTCTCGACTATATTACAAGTATTCGCAATCATCTCAGGGTCCAATATTCTCAGAAGCATCTTCCGAGGTCTTCGCAAACCTTCTGCAACAAATCTTTCTTATGCACCTTGTGATAAACCCAAGTTGTTTGCAAGTCATATCGCAACCTGCCACCTTGCACGAACAACCAGGAACAAATCAGAAATCTAGGAACACAGATTTGCAACATAAATCACACAAACTCTCTGCGATCATGCTCCAACAACATCAACCTTCCCTATTTGGAACCATCGATCCATCAGTAAGTCCTCTGAAATTGTAAGTCAGAACCACAATCTACCACCTCACAACCAATATCTCTAGGACTCCATAAGAACAATCCACCACCAGATCAAGATCTTCTCAAATCAACTTCTCCAACCCAAGGTCCTGATGCAAACTGCATCAACTTCGATGATTTTTCTACACGCTCAAGAACAACTGTACTCTGATACCATCTGACACAGTGCAAGGCAGGAGTATCTCCAAAGGAGATGTCCTAGCCCCCAGCAAATAACCACACAACGGAAACAAAACAAAAAATAAGATCTGATACCAATTCACAACACTTGATTCATAAAATAATTATTTACATGCAATGTGCCCAATTGTAAGGCCTTTCGAGTTATGACCAAAAACAATAGCAATTAAACTAACAATTCTGCAAGATCCCTCAAGATCCAACCCCAAACCCTAGCTAGTCTAGATCCACACTCTAGTAGAAACCTCCAAGGAAGATCTAAACTTGTGCTCGTAAGTCCACCAAGCAATCTCCTTGTTTCCCAAGCCTCAGCTACTAGCCCTTCTCAAACTTTACCCAAGATCCAAGTATTAACTGCCTCACATTCAGCACTCTGTCCATACACTTAGGAAAACTTCACTCACTTAGCTACTCCATCTTCTCCCTGTTGGATCCCACTTTGAATAATGCCTTAAGACTCCATAAGACCCCCTTACTTATACCCAACTAAGCCACATGTCAGCCTAGTATGTTACAAATTAAATAAACCTTTGCATTAAATGCATATTTAAGCCACAAATCAGCTTACAACAGAAATTAAATACATACCAAATTTAATGCCAAGGTCGGCTCACACTAGAAACTGAAAACGAACAATTTGGGCAAAGCCAAAACCAAGCATGACCAAGCATCGAAAAACCACTTCTAAGTATCGGCAACTATCAAGTTCACTCGGCACACAAAGGAACATTCGGTTAACACAGGAACTTTGTTAACAGAGGAACTCGGTTAACACTTCTAGTTAACATTTAACTCGGTTAACATTGTTGGTTAACACTAAACTCTGTTAACACTGCTGGCTAACACTGCAACTCGGTTAACACTACAGGTTAACATTGCAACTCGGTTAACACTGCAGGTTAATACTACAACTCGGTTAACATAGAAACTCGGTGAAAACTGCCAGAATCTTCAGGAACCTCAAATGTCCCTACATCAACTTATGTGTGTGCAAGTGTATTCACTCCATCTCAAAAAGACAATTGAAAATCTCCCAAGATCCATTATAGTCGGCTACATAAGATATTTATACTTCAAAAGCATCCCAGATAGAGCCTGGCTACCTTCTTAGCACCCATAGCCCCAACAAGGCTATTGTTGTAATCTTACAGAGATTGCTCTACTTCCGACACTTTTCATCTTAGTACCTATAGAGATGTCCCCAAACCCAAAAGCCAAATATTTCATGAAAGATGTTTTCTTTTGTTCTTGTTTCACTCTTTATCTCTTTTGTTTTTTAAATACTATATTTCACCATTTTTTCACATTTTCATTTGGCTCGTAAGCAACAAAGCTTACAATTGGTTTTAAGAAATATAGTAGCGTTCAAGCAAGAGTTAAGATTTTCCACTAGCTACAACTCCTAAGAAACTCTAATGACTCGGAGCAATTATAAGGTGTATACATTTAGTAATCAAAAGAGGTAGGTATTCATATTAGAGCTGGGATGTTCAATTCACTTGGAAAGGCCTCTTGGACTTACAGAAGTTTGAAGTAGTACTTTATCCTAGTCGGACTTTTGGTTTGAGCAGAGTATGAAATGTAGACACCTAGTTTGAACCAAGAGGGCAAAGAATCAAACCCGGGTAAACCAAGCAACTTCAGCTCAAACTAATAGTAAACTTCATCGAGCTGGAACCCATGGACTTGTTTTGATGTCGTTGCTTTTGTAAATTTTATAAACTTTCGGTATTCACAACCCTAAAACGTGAATATGAAAGGCTTATGTTGATTTCTCATCCTCATTTGTGGTGTGCAGGTAGGATCTCACTACCTGCACTGGCACTATGAGGCTTCATTTGTTACTCATCTAGCCAATTATACGTAAGTTATAGTTACCTCTCGTACTAGCACTATAAGCCATTTATTCGAGAGAAGAAACCTCACGCACCGGCACTATGAGATTTCATCAATCCCAGCTTAGCCATTTATATAAAGATGACTCCCAACTCTACACTAGCACAAAGACATTTGTATAGAGACAAGCAATGTTGTTATACTGGCACTATGGGTTCTTAATCATAATATAGACCAAATAATTAATTAACTTATAATTCTACGTACCACTCTTAAATTAATACAAATAACATAACAATATCTTCTTATAATATTGTAGATTTATTATATATATATATATATATATATATATATATATATATTCAACTAACAATATATATAACTTTATCTAAGTATTCCTTACCTTAGTTCACCTTTTTATTATGTGTGGACTCTCATCCTTGTATGTGTCTTAGTTATGACTAATCCTCATATGTCGCAGTTTGTCTTGGATGTGGGTCCCACAATTGCTAGTCCATGTGGGCAGTGTATATATTGGTCTGATCTCTTTCTTTATATTATGGAATTTATTCCCACCTACTTGTTGCCGAATTCTCCCTTAATATTTGTACTTCATGTCCACTTAGGCACACATTCTCCAATCTACATTGATCCATTGTGCAAGTTGCGTGCTTCGAAACAACCTTTTCCCTTCTTGGTGCACATGATGTATCAGTCCGGCCTTTCGTACCTCACCATCTTCCTCATTTCTGTGGTTCTCTTATAACATATGTTTATTTTGTGTTGATTCCGCACATCTATATCCCCCTCGGTTCTTTAATATGTTCAACCCTTTATACTTGGTGGGTCTGCCACCTCATGACCCCTTCTCAAAGGTCGTGATTAGATGTGCTTTTATTCGTTTTAATACATTCATTTCCACGTTTATTTAGTATGAAATTATTAGTTTAATAACTTTGTTGTCTAATCATTTAATAAACAATATTACTATTTTATATCATTAAATAAATGTATTAGGATTGCTTATTATTATGTCTTCTTAATATTTATTGCTAATTACTATCATTTGAATAATATAAAGACATCTAATATTATTATTATTATAGGCAATGTCGTATATCTAGAAAAGTCAATGATTTGAATGTAGATGTGTATATAATAGATATCAAATGGCAATAGGGGTTATGATAGTCCAACCCTCTCGAATTTGCTTGTCCTCAAGCATTGCAAATTTTTATAATGTTAGATCCTATTGAGTGATTTGAAAAGGATTATCCCCATCCTCTTGAGTAATGATTGCTAGCGTTGCATGTTCCTACTGATCAAGTCTTGCCTTTTTGTTTGGACTTTCATTATCATATGTTATTTTATTCATCTAACCTCATTTACATTGGTGACCATGGTTCCAAGGTTCATCACACCTAAAACATAAGCTTTTTTCTTTCAATTCTTCCATTGTATGACATCTATGATTTTCGTTCCATGGTTCCTTACAATAGTTGCATGACTTTACCTTGATGATTGTCTTTCATCCCTTTATTTTCATATGATGTTAAAGGTGTGTAGTTCTTTGGCTTCTCCTTGTATGTGTTAGACTTAATTTTCTCCTTAGTTTTCCAGATAGCTTCTTCAAGGTTTTGAGGTTCAAAGGGTTTTACTTGTGCTTTAATGGATTCTTTAAGTCCTATGAATATGTACATGATTTGCCCTTGGGATAAATTTGGGACCATTACAGCTAGGTCTTGAAATTGATTGGCAAGTTCCTCTACCAACCCTTCTTGTTTGGGATGAGTAAGCTCTTGGTAATACCATTCAAGATCTTTTAGATCAAACCTGTTCATTAACCTTTGAGTGAATTCACTATAGGAGGTTTTTTTTTTAGCCCTAGGGAATTTTGGCCATAGTGCCACCATTTGTGGGTTGATCCTCTTAAATGAGGTATCGCAAACTTGATAGCACCTTTTTCTATCATAGGACTATAGGATATATATGTATCTAACTTTTGGACCCATGATTGAGCAGTTTCCTCTCCTGACCCATTAAAACGTGGTAATTTTACCTTAATTACCTTCTCCTGAAGGTCTTCATCTACATGATGTTTCTTTCTATTTTCTATGAGTTTAGATTCATAGTAATCTCTAAATGGGAATAAGTTGTCAAAGATTGGGATCCAAGCTTGCATACACTTGTGCAATTTCTTCCATGTTATTAGTGGTTGTTTCCTCCTCCACAACACGTTCTTCTCTTGGAATGAATGAGGCAAAGTTTCTCGTGGAACTAAACTTTGTGACAAGGGTTCATTTTCCTCATGATTTGAATGATGGTCCTTCTGTGGGTTAGGTCTTTCATCCTAGTCATTATTACTACTAAATTTTTGTATAGCTTCCAGTAACACTTTATTGGAGTTTTCAGTCCTTTCAAATCTCTCATTAGTTTGCTCTATAAAGTTCCTTAGTTCTTGGGCTAGTTCCCTTGCCATTGTCCGTTAAGGTGTGACGATGTGTGAGCTAACAAGTTCCACAAGATGGCAAGATTATGCTTTGATACCACTGTAATGTCCCCTCTATTTGGTTATTTTACGATATTTAATATCTGCCAATAAATATTAGAATTAAGTATTAACAAGTCTAAATATATTATTCTACCCTTTATTCTTACCATTATCTCATTCTCAACTAGCCATTTATACAAGGTTACCCATCTCTCGCACTGGCACGATAGCCATTTATACGAGGATCTCATTACCTGCACTGGCACTATGAGATTTCATTTGTTACTCATCTTGCCATTTATACGTGAATTATAGTTACCTCTTGTACTGGTACTATAAGCCATTTATACGAGAGAGAAAACCTTAAGCCATTTATAAGAGAGAGAAAACCTCACACACTAGCACTATGAGATTTCATCAATCTCATCTTAGCCATTTATATAAAGATGACTCCCAACTCTACACTAGCACGAAGACATTTATATAGAGGTGAACAATGTCATACTAGCACTATGGGTTTTTAATCATTATATAGACCAAATAATGAATTAACTTATAATTCTTAGTACCACTATTACATTAATACAAATACCTTAACAATATCTTCTTATAACATTGAAGATTTAATATGTGTATATATATATATAATCATTTAACAATATATAACTTTAGTTATTTAATATCCCATTGATAATGCAATGCAAGTGTTCCTTACCTTAGTTCACTTATTTATTATGTGTAGACTATCGTCCCTATACGTGTCTTAGTTACAACTAAGGCTCGTATGTTGCATTCAGTTTTGGATGTGGGTCCCACAATTGCTAGTACATGTGGGCGGCATATTTATTGGTTTGATCTCTTTCTTTATATTATGGAATTTATTCCTACCTATTTGTCACCAAATTCTCCCTTGCTATTTGTACTTCATGTCCACTTAGGCACACATTCTTTGGTCTGCATTGATCCACTATGCAAGTATCGTGCTTACTAGCAACCTTTTCCCCTCCTGGTGCACGTGATGTATTAGTTCGGTATTTCCTACTTTAGTGTCTCCCTCGTTTTTGTCGTTCTCTTGTAACATATGGTTATTTTTGTGTTGATTTCTTACATCTAAATCCCTCTTGGTTCTTTAGATGTTCAACCCTTTATACTTGGTGGGTCTGCCACCTCACGACCCCTTCTCAAGGGTTGCGATTAGACATGCCTTTGATTCATTTTAATACCTTCATTTCCATGTTTATTTAAAATAAATATATTAGTTTAATAACTTATTTGTTTAAGCATTTAATAAACAATATTAATATTTTAGATTATTAAATAAATGTATTAGGATTGCTTATTATTATGTCTTCTTAATATTTATTGCTAATTATTATCATTTGAATAATATAAAGACATTTAATATTATTATTATGATAGGCAATGTCATTAAAGTTAATGATTTGAATGTAGATGTTTATATTGAAATTAATATGTATCAAATGTCAAAGCAGGTTATGACACATTCCTACAACTTTTCAAGCTCACAATGAGTGGAAGAGGTAAGTTCTTGTTCCATTTTGTTTTTTGTTTTTGTTTAAAAAACTACAATGGCATTTACCTTTTCCTTAGTAGGCAATACCAAATAAAATAGAACCCCAATCTGATCCTACTTTCTGGAAGTATGTTGATATTGTAAGATCCCTTCTAGGAGGTGGTCCATTCCATTAGAAGTGTCGAGGTTGTGATGTAGAAAGGAATAGTTCATATTTTCATGTGGTAGGCCATTTGTGTGTGGATACCCTCAAAGAGAAGTCAAAAAATGCCCAAGCAAAAGAAATATAACTATACCAAAGCAATACTATTAAAATATATTCAAGAGCACAAGGCAAACACAGAGAGAGAAAGTAGGCAAAATACAACCAAGGACACTAGCAATAAAAGTTTTTTTAAAAATGGAATGCAAACCCCACAAATGTTGCAATTGAAGAGCACCCCTTTTATACTACCTCAAATGTCCTTGAGTCTGAAAGTGGAGCACCCCTTACACAAAAGAAAGAACCACTAGAAAAACTGCATTTCAAAATAAGAGTTGGCAAATTGTTGACATTAATGTGGAAAGATGCTTGTATGCAAATGGGTTGTCTTTTAGTGTTGTCCACTCTCCATATTTAAGGAAGAAGTTGAGAAGTGTCAATGAAGCTCCATGAGGGTACAAGGGCCCCGGTTTTGAGAGAGTATGAACCACCTTTATGGATCAAGAGGTCAAGTTGATGGATGATCAATTGAAGCCCATAAAGGATTAATAGATTGAGACAGGGGTATCAATTGGTTCAGATGGGTGGAAATATGCTTGAAATTGTCTGTTGATCAATGACTTGGCAGGGTTCCCTAAAGGGACAATATTTTTTAAAGCAATGGATTGTGAGGGGCAAGTCAAAGATGGGTTGTTTATTGCTAATATTCTCATCTCTGCCATTGAACAAGTGGAAGACATGTTGTCCAAGTCATAAAGGACAACACAAAGAATTGTAAAGTTGCTACATTGTTGGTTGAAGAGTGATATCTGCATATCTTTTGGACACTTTGTGTGCTCCATTCACTCAATCTTATGCTACAAAAGATTGGGAACAGAATTGAGTTGATCAAGGTGTATGCAGAAGTTGAGGACATGCAGATGTCCATCACAAACAAACACATGACTCGAGGAATATTCAAAATGTTCGCAACTTTGGAGTTATTGAAGATAAGTGAACTTGAACTCAAATAAGTGATTTAATTTTAAAAAGAAAATTAGTATCTTAAAATTTCTGATTTTCATTTTAATATTGTCTAATATGTATTCTTTTTTAAAGTATGTATCTAATAGTTGTATTTTTTTTGCTCTAATATATGTTTACAAGGTGTTGAGACACATTTTGCATCAAATTTAATCATCTTGACATAATTTGTCCAAGACAAAGAGGCACTTTTCAATATGGTAATCAGCAACAATTAGGTTATATGAAGGAAAAGCAACAGTGCAAGGGAAGTAAAAATAAACCAAAGGATATTGGATGACTTATGATTGCAACGTGTGGAATACCTCAATAAGTTCATCCAGCCCATATAAGCATGCTCAAGTACACTGACATGGATAGGCGTTGCCTTAGAGAGATCTAGGCATTGACTCTATTACGAAATAATTGGAAAATATTTGCTTATTATTAACAGTGATCAAGAGATCAATTTATACAAGAGACTGAACGATGTTTCCTTAAGAAACAATCATAAAGAATAGAAACATTCTATTCTAGAAATAGATAACTAAATATTAGAAAAATTCTAATATTTACAAAAGATTACAATACATAACCATTATATACTAAGCAGAGATAATAGAAACTATCTATTATCACAATACCCTCCCTTATAGGTTAATATATCCAGAGCACGAAGCTGTCAAAAAGCGTAAAAGGTAGATTCTATATGCTCAAGGTGCTCCGCACTATTCGTTGTGGGTTGTGAACCAAATTGCTTAGATAGGGCAGCTAAGCATTTCCGCCATTCAACCTTCATGTGCCCAAACTTGTGGCAATAGTTGCATTGAATGTTTTTCTTCTGGGAAGCTTCTGAATCTGGAGCAGAGGATGTTTGCTAAGAAGATTGCTGAATATAAAGTAAATTTTGAGGGAAAATTACAAACCCATCACGAAATTCCACACAACTTTGTGAATTACAGAGTCAAAAAAATTTAAGAGGAAATTTATAGAAGCCCATAAGAAAAGAAAAATTAGGGGAAAAAATATGAAAACCCATCAAAAATTGTTTTGAGGAAAAATATTATGAAAACCCGCCAAAATTTTTAAGGGAGCCAAAACACGAGACTTTGCACGAGAAAGCAGCACATGCAACTAAATGCAACCCTCAAAAAGTAGAGACCCAGAAAATTTGAAGGGTGACCCAGAAGAGCTTGAAAAACCCAGAAAGAATATGTTATCGATTTCTAGATCAACTAGCTCGAAAATTGAGGCACCTAGAAAAAACAAACAACCTAATTAAGATCTGGAAAAAACTACCAAGAATTTGTAAAACAAAATTTGATTTGGTACAGAAAATTAAGGTTTTGAACAAAAATGGCCTTGCTATGAAAAATGGCCGAAATGTGCAGAAAAAATAGATGAATCTAGACAGAATAGGGTTGCAAAACCGAACCAAAAGTCGGCAAATTCAGATCTCTCAAAACGGAACCCCTAGTCAAATTATAGAGAGTTGGAAGCAAATATGCATGTAAACAATTTCAAAAATAAAAGGCAAATAATTTCAACCAAGAAATATAATTATTTTCAACAAAATTTAGAGTATTAACTTTGATTCCATATTACAAAGTAATTGGAAAATATTTGTTTGTTATTAATAGTGATCAAGAGATCAATTTATACAAAAGATTGAACGATGTTTCCTTAAAAAACAATCGTAAAGAATAGGAACATTCTATTCTAGAAACAAAAAATAAATATTAGAAAAATTCTAATATTTACAAAAGATTACAATACATAACCATTAGATACTAGACAAAGATAATAGAAACTATCTATTATCGTAATAGACTCAATGCTTGAGAGCATTAGCAAATTGTAAATGAAAAGGAGCAAGAACCCCACTAGACCTTCTTCAAACAATTGCAAGCAATTATTGTAGAACGATGGAACAAAATGACTACTTCTCTACATTTTCTTGTTTATTCATTGATGCTCAAATACCATAGCACCCAATATATTGATCTACCAAGGAGGCTACCACCCTATAGAGATTTAGAAGTGTCTAATAAATACAAGGTAGCATTGAAAAGACTCTTTCCTAGTGAGATATGCGAGATTTGATTATAGATTAGTTAATTAGAGTTTGTGAATGCATGAGGTCTAAGAAATGATGCTCTTCGTCATCGGTTTAGGAAGGATGCTTATAGTTGGTGGTACCCCGATGGCCAAAGATTGAAAACATTGCAGCCCCTTGCAATAAAAAATTATATCAGAAGTTTTATTTTTTTTTAAATAGCTTACTTTATCTTCATGACTAGCGAGTAATTCTCATTGTGTGTGTGTGTGTGTGTGTCTGTGTCTGTGTGTCTGTGTCTGTGTCTGTGTATCTGTGTGTGTGTGTGTGTGTGTCGGTGTGTGTCTGTGTCTGTGTTTCTATGTGTGTGTGTGTCTGTGTGGCCATATTCCCCCCAAGACTTTAAAAAGTGTCACTTTGAAGCATAATAAACTTTCAATCAAGCAATTCAAATCTTTTGGTTGTCCTCTGTGATCCCATATTTCCCTACACAAACACAACTACTACATCCATAATTAGGGCAATAATATCAGCTTTACAAGTCTTTTGCACTACTTTCTTGTGATGGATATCTATCAATTTAATTTCAAAATAATTATAGCAGGGCCCAAGTAAGCTCTTCATTTCTTAGCTAATTCTCACATGGATCAATGCGCATTTTTCACCACCCCCATTGTCATTGTAATTGAAATTAAGGTCAAGCATTACTTCTTTCATGATGTTACAATTTACCAACAACTTGTTAGTATCATCTATTCAACTCAAACATGCCCTTCCATTACCACTACTACTAGTATAGTCTCTCGAATTATGCAATAGCCTCACAAGACTCACTTGAAGCCTACTAAATAGATACTGCACCATGTCAAGGGCACATACAAGTATAGAATATGGCCACACACACACACACACAAGACTTTAAAAAGTGTCACTTTGAAGCATAATAAACTTTCAATCAAGCAATTCAAATCTTTTGGTTGTCCTCTGTGATCCCATATTTCCCTACACAAACACAACTACTACATCCATAATTAGGGCAATAATATCAGCTTTACAAGTCTTTTGCACTACTTTCTTGTGATGGATATCTATCAATTTAATTTCAAAATAATTATAGCAGGGCCCAAGTAAGCTCTTCATTTCTTAGCTAATTCTCACATGGATCAATGCGCATTTTTCACCACCCCCATTGTCATTGTAATTGAAATTAAGGTCAAGCATTACTTCTTTCATGATGTTACAATTTACCAACAACTTGTTAGTATCATCTATTCAACTCAAACATGCCCTTCCATTACCACTACTACTCGTATAGTCTCTCGAATTATGCAATAGCCTCACAAGACTCACTTGAAGCCTACTAAACAGATACTGCACCATGTCAAGGGCACATACAAGTATAGAATTTGCTATAAAGCAAGTTGTGCCATAGATTTGATAGGATATACAGTTGTGATTGGGCTGGTAATTCTAAGGATCAAAGGTCAACTTCCAGCTACAATTTCCATCCTTGGTTCTAGTTATATTCATTGATGAAGCAAGAAGAATCATGCTACTAATTTCTCATCTACAAGGCTGAATATTGGGGATTGTTGATACTACCACTAAAGCTTGTGGGTTGGAGAGTTTGTATATGAACTTTTCAGGAATGAAACATTGAATTTGGAGAGATTTTCCATGTAACAGTCTGATTTCCATGGTATTCAACAGCCTGAAACAACTTGTTATGACTTGTTCTTGATTGTAGATGTTAATGTTGTGAACTAGCTTCCATTACCAATTTGTTTGGTAGATTTGCATTGAGTATTGTGAAAGAAATAGCAATTTTGGTATGTCATTAAGCCAACAATACATTGATGTGTAAGCTCATAATTAATTTCCTTGATAATCCAAGCAAAAGTTTTAACCAAATATGGGTATACTATTACGAGGCGATTGGTAAATACTTGCTTGTTATTAACAGAGACCAAGAGGTCAATTTATACAAAAGAATGAGATGATGTTTCCTTAGGAAATGATCGTAAAGAATAGAAACATTCTATTCTAGAGAAAGCAAAAAATGAAAGCAAACTAAAGCTTAAGATATTTACAATATAACCATTAACTAATAATAGACAACTTATCTATTATTGTAATACCCTCCCTTAATGGTTAATCTATCAAACACACCAAGTTGTCCTCTGAATTTGACAAACTTATCAGGACCAAGAGGCTTGGTGAGAATGCTTGCAATCTGCTCTGTGGTAGGAACATACTATAGATCTATAGTCCCGTCCTCAACTAGCTGTCGTATGTAATGACAATGAACATCCACATCCTTGGTTCGTTCATGGAAGACTGAATTCCGTGCTAACTTGATAACGCCTTCATTATCAACAAACAAAGGAGTCGGTCCTGCTGGTGACATATGCATATCCCAAGCATTCAACAAAACCAAACAGCTTCACATCCTGCCTTAACAGTCCCTCTATATTCAGCCTCTGTAGAAGAGAGAAAAATTGCCTGCTGCTTCTTGCTGGTCCATGTGACTGCACCGGATCCCAAACTGAACACATATCGAGATGTTGACTTTTTATCATCAACAAAGCCTGCCCAATCTGAATCTATGAACCCACTGAGTTTAGGATTAGAACTTTGAGAGTACAGAAGTCTATAATCTGAAGTGCCCTTCACATAACGAAGCACAAGCTTTGCTGCCATCCAATGATCAGCCTTAGGAGCTGTCATAAAGCGTGAAATATAGCTGACTGTGAAGCTGATATCAAGCCTAGTAGCAGAAAGGTAGATGAGGCTGCCTACTAGTTGCCTGTATGTAGTACCATCAACGAAAGGAGAATCAGACTTTGCTGATAACTTGAGACCTTTCTCCATAGGCGTAGATGCAAGTTTGCAATCCTGCATTCGGAATTTGTCTAACAGGGCCCTGGCATATGAAGCACAAAAAGGACCCAAGTGTTGTTCTTCAACGGGCTCTAGTGTTCAGATGTCATGGTCTGTTCCCACTCAAGAATTCCTTTAGCCTCGGAATATGTTTGAGGTTCAAACACACTGTGAATGTTGGCCATAAGAGAAAAGTTAACAGAATCTATAGTTTTGCTCTTTTTCCGAGCAGTTCTCCCATCAATGAGCTCATCATCACGAAGATCAGCAAGTGTCTTAGCCCACCACTTAGGCCGGATAGGAGAATGACCAACAGTAGTACTAGGAGATGCTTGATCAGCAAGATCCTCATCAAAAGAAGCTAGATCAAACTTAGGTGAAGCATCTACAAAGCAAGGTGATCCTGCAGGAGAAGCCGAAGGAGTCTATACAGGTATCACTGGAATAACTGGAGTTGCAGGAGCTACTGGAGCCCTCTCATTAGGTGGACCTAATGGAAGCCGAACTCCCAAATCATGAGCCTGCATAAGCTGGTCTGCTGGATCAAGAACAAGAGAAACGGGCATGAATGACCAACAGTAGTACTAGGAGATGCTTGATCAGCAAGATCCTCATCAGAAGAAGCTAGATCAAACTTAGGTGAAGCATCTACAAAGCAAGGTGATCCTGCAGGAGAAGCCGAAGGAGTCTATACAGGTATCACTGGAATAACTGGAGTTGCAGGAGCTACTGGAGCCCTCTCATTAGGTGGACCTAATGGAAGTCGAACTCCCAAATCATGAGCCTGCATAAGCTGGTCTGCTGGATCAGGAACAAGAGAAACGGGCATGAATGGTCCTCGCTACTCATCAAAGACTACATCACAGTTGTATATGAGATGAGATGTCTCAACATCAATCAGGCGATAGGCTTTGTCTCAACATCAATCAGGCGATAGGCTTTGTGAAGACTGCTATATCCAGCAAGCATCAATTTCTGACTCTTGGCATCCAACTTGGTGCGTGAAGCATCAGGGACCCAAAAAAAAGCAACAGAGCCAAAAACCTTCAAGTGATTGATTTTGGGCTTGCGACCTGACCAAGCCTCTTTCGGAGTTTTACCTTTAACCGCCACTGTGAGTGACCGGTTCAACAGATAAACTGCAGTGTTAATTGCTTCTGCCCAAAACTGCTTCAGAACATGTCTGTGTTCAAGCATGGAACGAGCCATCTCGGTGATTGTCTTATTTTGACATTCAACTACACTGTTCTATTGTGGGGTATGGAGTGTGGTTAACTGGCATTTGATGCCATGTGTATCCAAGAAGCTGGAGAAAGCATTAGAACAAAATTCCCCCCCATTGTCTAATCTAAGAGTAATAATAGATTTCCCATACGCTTTTTCAACTTAGGGTTTAAACTTCTGAAATACAGTAAATGCATCTGATTTCTTTTTAAGGAAATACACCCGCATTTTTCTACTAAAATCATCTACAAACAACAAAAAATACCTGGACCCAAGAACAGAAGGAGTGGCCATAGGGCCACAGATATCGGCATGAACAAGCTGAAGTACCTGAGAAGCTCGCCAAGAATTGCCACTGGTGAAAGGTGTGCGATGTTGCTTCCCAACGTGACATACATCACAAACTCCAAGGTGTTGAGTCTGAATCTCTGGCAAATGAAGAACAAGCTCATCCCAAGCAAGCGGTGAGAGATAATGCACATTTAAGTGCCCATATCGTTGATGCCAAAGTGTGCCGACAGAAGATCGTCGAGCAACCATAGCTAAGTCCTGAGAATCACCAGAATCAGTAAGTCTGAAAAGACCATGATCTTCAAGACCCACTGCAATAGTAGACTTAGTCGCCCGATCAATAATGGTGCACTGATGTGAACTGAAGGTGACTGCCAAGGGTGGAGAATGTCGCAGCAACTGACTGACTAAGAGTAGATTTAGTTCCATCCCTCGAATGTAGTACACATCAAGGAATATGAGATTCCTCCCCACAGACTGAATCTGAATGTTGCCTTTACCAACAACCGTGTACTCTTCTCCACCACCAAAAATAACAGAATCAGAATAAGGCTGGTAGTCAGTAAACCAGTTTCTGCGGTAAGTGAAATAGCGAGAGGCACCTGAATCAATGTACCAGGCAAATGACTTCACATGATCGGCAGGTCTTTTAGCCATGAAGGCGTAAAAGGCAAATTCCACCTGCTCAGTATGCTCTACATTGTTCGCTTTGGGCTGCGAACCTGATTGCTTAGACTGGGCAGCTAAGGGTTTCCGATATTCAACCTTCATGTGACCAAACTTTTGGCAGTAGTTGCATTGAATGTTCTTTTTGGAACCATCAAATGCTGGAGTAGAAGACTTCTGCTGAGATGGTTGCTAAGAATTTCCCTTATCCTTCTGAAAGGATTTCGCAGCAAAGGCTTGCTTTGTGGAGGTGGAACTGGAGTTACTACCGAAATGTTGTTTCCACCGATCTTGCTAAAGCAACAGGGTGCAGAGATCAGTGAACTTCAAATCAACACCAATAGATGTGATGTTGAGAGTCTCGATAAAATGCCCATAGGATTTTGGTAAACTCCGAAGAGTGATTACCACAGTATCCTCTTCCTCCACCTTGCGACTGATGGCAAGTAGTTGATCACGGATTTCTTGAATCCGATTCAAGTGTGCCTGGAGCGTGGTGCACTCATCCATGACAATAGAAAACAGAGTGCTTTTCAGAAAGAAGGCTCTACTCTTGTCGAAAGTCTCATGAAGACCTTTCAGATGTGTCCAAATTTCGACAGTTGTCTTGCCGGATGGAATCTGAGAAAGTTGATCATCAACCACGGATAATTTGAGAAGCATCACTACCTCTCGATTATTCGAATCCCATGTATCTTGATCAAGACCTAGAGAAGTCGGACACTTCGTAATACCCAGAACAAGTTGATCAATGTTCCGATATTCAAAGATTGCGATGATGCGCTACTTCTAGGTTCCATAATTGCGACCATTAAATTTGGAGTTATGCTCGAGCAAAATATTCATCAGAGATGCCATGGCACGTTTTTCAATGAAAAAATGAAACTCTATAAATGCACGTTCTTCGAGGCAAAAATACAGAAGACCTAGAAAAATCAGAGAGTGACCCAGAAGAGAGCTTGAAAAACCCAGAATGAATCTATTGTCATTTTCGAAATCTGCGGGCTCAAAAATTGAGACACAAAAATCGAGACATCCAGATAAACAAACGACAACTCAGTTGAGCTCTCAAAAAACCCACCAAGAATCTGCAATCAAAAAAATCAACCCCAAAAATTAGGGTTTTGGGTAAAACCCTAGCTGTCGGATTAGAGATCATAAAAATGGCAGATTTGGTGAAAAAAAAAGTCTGATCTATTGCCCAGAGTGTGACTATAGGCTGAGACGTCGCCAAAAAGGCAGAGAACAGTCGGATTTAGGGCTTCAGTCTTCAAGAAGAATACCCGACACAAGTTGTAGAAAAAACGTGAGTTACAAACCCAATTTTCCTCTGCAAATCGCGTTGAAAAACTCGGCTCAAATCCGGCGGGAGAAAATGTGATATGCAATCCAGATGCCTAGCAAAATCTGGCGCGAGCAGAGAAATCACCAGACAAAGAACGGAGGCTATTTTGAGGTTATACAACAACAAATTGCGAGTTTTCTCAAAAAATCACAAGTTACAGACTAAGCCACAAAAACGCCCAGAATGAGATGCAAAATCGCAATTTTGAGAGTAAAAAAACTTGCGATTTCACAGAGGGGTCAAACCCTAACTCGAGTTTTAGTCGAATTTGAATTTCTCCAGGCAGAAAAACTCCTAGGCGGGTTTTTGAGAAATTGACAGAAAAAAATTCGAAAAAATTTAAACAAATAATTTCAAGAAGAAATTATAATTTTTTTCAAAAACAACTCAAGTATTAGCTCTGATACCATATTACGAGGGAATTGGTAAATACTCGCTTGTTATTAACAAAGACAGAGAGGTCAATTTATACAAAAGAATGAGACGATGTTTCCTTTGGAAATGATCGTAAAGAATAGAAACATTCTATTCTAGAGAAAGCAGAAAACGAAAGCAAACTAAAGCTTAAGATATTTACAAGATAACCATTAACTAATAATAGACGACTTATCTATTATTGTAATAAATACAACATCTTGAAACAATAATCAAGGACATGTGTTGACTAACAATTGCTTCACATGCTTTGACAAATTATTTTTTAATAAAATCGTCTGGCAGGCATAGGAAACCGAGTGATGATAAGTAACGAATGAAAGTGTTCTAAATCCAACAAATAACCCATGTTATTTTGTATTTCCATCATTCATCCAAATGAAGTGCTTCATTAACTTATCTATTATTCTATTAGATCAAAAATTGTCCCTGCAATCCATGTTCCTATCTCCTTATCAAGTTGAGGCAACTGTAACATTGATATTTTACGGTAATCTGTTGAAAGATAGACTTCAACTATTTTGATTTTCCTGACAGAGTTAGACCTGCTAATCACACTAGGTTTCTCAATAGGACAAAAAACAATATGAATATTAAACATATTAATTGAAATTTAGAAGGAAGAGGGTGCTCACCACACTGCCATATTCATCACAAGCAATCTTAACAGCGTTTTCTTTCATTCCCTTCACAATTTTCTTCCTTTCCTGAAAAGAAAAGTAGGGTAAGTTCAATGTCAAAAATATGCACACATAAAGAGCGAAATATCAGCCACCACAGCACTAAACTCTTACATAAATGATAGATGTAAAGAGAAAATCATGTTTTGAAAATTTAATGTAAATAATATTTCAACTCTGTATTGTATATCATGATTACAGTTCTGCTTTAATTAATATAAGAACTCAAACAAGATAAGACAAATTATAACAAACCTTAGCATTGCCATGTATAACACAAGTTGCTCCGACCTTTGAGCCATCTCTTGTGTGGATTATTCGAACAAGAAGTGGTCCTGAAAGCTGCTGAATCACATCTGTCACAGATGTCTTTACATCAAAGTTCTAAATCAGTTTTTGGAGAAATCATTACCATTTGTTACTGCATATTCAATATTTTCCATATTTACAACGAGAGAAAAGAATTCGTTAGCTTTACCTTGTCTGCTATACTCATGTACTCCATCAAAGCTCTATGAACAATAGAGTGATCAACGATTCCTTTCTCAAGAATAGGCTGTAATGCCAACGTCATGTGTTCCAAAACTGCATTTTTTTTTGACGGAAGTTCACCAGATAACAAATCTACTAATCTGCAATCAGCATATAGAAAGTTAGCCATGTAGTAAAATAAGAGACAAATAAATTCACTTCCCAAAACAATGTTGCGCTCAGAAAACATGTCAGGAAAGAGTGGCATATAGTTATCAATTCCATGCCTAAGTAATGAAAATGGAAAAAGAGAATATCAATTATGAATTTACAGTACATTAATAAATTTAAATCCTAGAGATGTGGACATGCTGTCCAGCACTGATAGTTGGAGACTATTTAAATTACATCTTTCATTGGTTTTTTGGGTCTAATAAGGTCCTTTGAGACCATTTGGGATCATGTTGATCCATTTTAGAAAGTTGCTGGTCAATTGGTTAAAAATTGTTTTAAGTTTCACAAAAGTTGTTATGCAGCTTTATCAAAGATGTCATAATGGTTGTAACCATTACATAATGAGGCAGTTGAATACGATGCAAATTGTATAAATTGTGTTCCCAAACTCAAATTTAGGGGTTGGAGAGTTTGTAAATGAACTTTTGGGCATGAAGCATTGAATTTGGAGAGATTTTTCCATGTAACAGTCTGATTCCATTGTTTTCAACGGCCTGAAACAACTTGATATGACTTGCTCATGACTGTAGATGTTAATGTTGTAAACTAGCTTCCATTTGCAATTTGTTCGGTAGATTTGCGTTGAGTTTGTGAAAGATGTAACAATTTTGGCATTCTTTGGTAGATTTTCATTATCCTGCATTAAAAGTCGAAAGGTGTGGTCTGTACAGCCTGTAAGTGCATAGTACGGACCTGCATATGTGGGGGAAAGTTAGAACATTAAGACACCTTTCAAATGCAAGTAGTTTGATCAATTTTCATGAAGGACCGAAGAAGTTATGGCTGTTCTAGTGAAAACTGTCTTGAACCCTGACTAGGGTTTCCAGCAACAATAAGGAATTTCATATCTACCATTTGGTATGGCGAAATATCCTATTTTTTGGTGTGACGGTATGAAATGTCATATTACACCATGTCCCACAGTTGCAGGTCTCCATGTTGAGGTTTGAACATGCAAAGAATTTACTGTTGGTCTGACTGCAGTGTTGATAAACTGTTAAGAAAAAAGAGGCAAAAAAGTGGATAATTCAAGGTATAGATAAAATATTTGAGCATAAGTAGTGAAAGGAGAATGTGGAGAAAGACCCTACAGGCCTGATCCAAGTGGATTTAATCATCTATGAGGATTTTACACAAAGTACGTTACAACTGTCCTAAGAGGACTATTTATGACAAACATTGTAGCATAGACAGTCTTAAAACAAAGTAGACTTTTTGTATGTCTCGGTATTGAACATTGAATGGAATCACCTTTGAGATGTTGTGTGAAGGCCTTCAAATTAGAGTTAAGGGTTTGAGACAACCTATGCCGTTGTTTGCCCAAACCCATTAAGGTTGTAGAAAACAAGAGTTGCAAACCCCATAGTTTGTTGCTTTGTTGAGAGTCCTGACATGAATTATCCATAATCTTTCAAACCCCAGGTCTGCCCATGACATTTGCACTGACTGAAGTATGATGGTTCAGAGACCTTTTCTATTTTCCGTTTGGTTTGTTAATTGGAATAGGGAATAGGAATACATATTCCCATTTTGCCTCTAAAATGAGCTTATACACATTCCAAAAAATAGGTGTTATTGTAATCATAGTTGGCATAATCGCCGAATAATCGGCGAGTTTCTACTAATCGCCGAGTTTTTGGGACTGGCGAGTTTTTCCCAAATTTAATCGCAAGAAAAAATCGCCGAGTTTTTCAAAAAATCGGCGAGTTTTTCAGAAAAACTCTTTTTTTTTTTTTTTTTTTTTTTTGTTAAAAACAAAAGGCAAAAAGCCTATATATATTATGTAAGATAGAGAGTTACAATATGCTAGTAGAGCTAGGAAGAGGAAAATGCTTAGTTACCGGATTCGTGCCCTAGAGGCCGGATCCGGATCCGGATTCGTGCCTGGATTCGTGCAGATCTGGGCAGGATCCTTGTTTTACACAGTGGATTCGTCCGGATTCGTGGGCCATGAATCCTGACGAATCCACTATGTAAAACAAGGATCCTGCCCAGATCTGCATGAATCCAGACACAAATCCTCAAGGATCTAGCATGAATCCTCAAGGATCGACAGGTTCAAGTGAGTCTAAATTATTTAATATGACTTTTTTAAATATATTTTTTGGCTTTCTAGTGCTAAAATGACCTTTTTATGCATTATATATACTAATAAATGAGAGAAATAAATAAATAAATAAATATATATATATATATATATATATATATATATATCTGTTACTAGTTGGGGCTTGGGCAAGATCAGTAATATATATATATATATATATATATATATATATATTCACGAATCCTCCACGAATCCTAATCGGGAAAAAAAAAAAAATCACGAATCCACGGATCCGATTCACGTGCCCGAATTGGATTCGTATCCCGAATCGGTAACTAAGGGAAAATGTGATTGTAATGATGTTTTTACTTCTAGTTTGACACAAATTATTTACTATTATGCTTCCCGCCATTAGCATTCAGCATGAGAATGTGATTTTGTACCCACTATGCATTTATATATATCTAAACTCCTGCTTCTTTCTTTTGTGTTCTCTATAATGAACTCATTAGATGCATCTTCTCATTGAAATTTGCAAAAAAATGTATTTTGAATTAAATTTTAGCGTTTTTTTAGATTCTCGAGTTTTCCCGAGTTTTTTTTTAAAATGGCTGAGTTTTTCCCGATTAAACTTTTGGGGGGCTCGGCGAGTTTTTGGATTTGGCGAGTTTTCCAACTATGATTGTAATAGTTATTCCTATTCCCAATATACATTCCTATGCCTACAACCAAACAGGCCCTAAAGAAGTCCAATTCCATGCCACAAGAGAAGTGTTTCTAGTCATACATATGGTGATGAGTGTGAAATACCTTGCAACTTGTGTTGAGGTTATAAAGAAGGTTCTTCCTCTGCAAATGATGTGTTTCCATGTGTGATCAAATGGAAAATAAAGATAGGCTTTGTCAAAAAGCCAATTGTTAAATACCGGTGACATATTCAATTATTATTCATATGGGAAAACAGCAAAAGGCAAAGACATTTACCTTTGCATTTCCCCTTTTAACCCTAACCATTGTTTGTGTGACTATCAACAAGGACCACTGATCAAAGCTAAAGTTTTAAGAGTTTTAGGTAATGGGACAAGTGCTAACATTTCCAAATGAAAAATATTAAATCAGCCAAAGATACTACTAAAGCTAGCTTGCATATGTATTAAAGTGCTGAGTCAAAATTAAAAATCAAGCCCTCATTTTTTTCATTCTGCGATTGAATTATTAATATCAAATTGGAACATTTCAAAAGCTATATCCATTACTAAGTAGATGTCGATCCTTGCATATCTTTGAATGTTAGGGTAACCATTTGCAAGTACTAAATTGGCCTATGTGGATGCACTCTGATTGATTCTTTGTGAATGCACTCTGATTGATTTTTTGTGATATTTAGTGAGGAAATTAAACCATAACTTTGCTGATGTGACCTTAAATGAATCACCCGGCACGCAATGTTTGAGAATTCCCTAATGGGTCCCAAGCAAGCAGTGAGCCAAGATATTTTTTAGGTCATCCAATAGGCAAGACAAAACAAAAGAATTACTAGTAAAAAAGATTCTACATAAGAATTTTTCAAAGACATTAAAAGTCTAAAAGTGATACTAAGAGCCCAATGATTTTGATAAACACAAGAGAGCTATCTGAGAATTTTCACAACAAAAAGAACAAATAGCCAAACTCATAATGTAATGGTTGGGTTTGTGAAAAAGCAAGCTTATATCACCTGGGTACTTCCCTACACAGAAGATCATTAATGGACACGCAAATGCTATGACAAGTACACTCCTACTATGAAGCATCTACGTCAAGAAAGTCAACTTCCATTCTTAATAAGGAAAGAATTGGAACAAAATCGAGCTAGGACACAATTATATTACATTAGTATAATGTTTCTTTAATGGCCATCTTAGTTAGTCTTTAGTTAATTACGTAGTTCCCATTTTCGTCTTTAGTTCACAATTGTTTCTTTTAGAAACATCGTATTTGTAAATTTATATAAGGAGCTCTCATCTCCTCTATTTAACAACATCATCAATTTAACATAACATGGTAACAAAGTGGGTCAATGGGATTTCATAAATTTTGGTGAATTTTCTTTTGAAAATTTTGAGTCTCTTTTGATTTGGAATTTTATTACACAAAGTTGTATTTCGATTTTTTAAATAAAAACCATCAAGGGGTATTTTATGAAAATTGTAGTTTGTTATTGAAGATTTTTGCTGAAAATCGCAAGCCTGGTTAAGGGTTTTGATCTCATGATTTCTTGGTTTGAGCAAAAGTCTTCGATTTACAAAGGTTGTGTGTTGCTTGCATGTGACTTTTGTGAGTTGCCCTTCTTGCACGAGTTGTTTTATCATGCGAACTCTCGTGTTTTGCAGCATGAAGGTTTATTTGGTGGTTTATAGTTTTTAACTCAAAATTATCAAGTGGATTTATAACTTTTTCCTCAAACATGATCTGGTGGGTTTATAAGATTTTCCTCAAAAATTATCTCACGAGTTTTCATAATTTTTTCCCTCAAAAAATTTCAAAATGGGTTTATAATTTTTTCCTCAAAATTTATTTGTTAGGTTTTACCATTTTTTAATCTTCATCTAGAATTCAGATGTCTAGTTTTGATCACTTTTTCACTTCAAAATTGTGTCTGGATTTTACGATTTGTCATTTTATCTGGGGCATCATGCTCATATGCAAAGTTTGAAGGGTTTGACTATTTTCCCTCAAAATTGTGCTAGTTGTTCTCAATGTTTTTCTCTATCCCCGAGGAAGAGTACCTTCGTTATCCAACATCAGTTTCGATGTTTTCTAGCCAAATGTTTTTGTTGATTCTAGGAGGGTTTGTGGGAGACTTGTCGGAGTGGCAGAGTCAGTGCAAACTCTTGTTTTTGTTGCAAAGCTTTCTAAAGGTGGCACCCTTCTCTAATCTTTTCTGGACAAATTTTGATTTTTTGATCATTAACATTTTGCATATCCAAGGATAGTTTCAACAGAAGCAAAATGTTTTGAAGAATTTGTGACAAAAGAATAGTTAGAGTGACCATTAAGAGAGGTTACTAGAGTATTATAAGGTTTCTCTAATGGTCATCTTAGTTATATCTTTAGTTTATTTGGTAGCTTCTATTTTTCACAATTATTTCTTTTAGAAACATCGTCTTTGTCAATATATATAAGGAGCTTTTGCTTCCTCTATTTATCAACAACATCGATTTACCATAACGAAATAAACTTTAAAAGGCTTTCATTTGAAACAAAATGGATAAGAACATTCACAAAGGAATAAGCTACAACATTGTAGAGACAAAATAGACCCAACGATTAACGGAACTACTCCTAAGGAGGATAATGAACCAATGGAACTAAGCATTGTCATATTTTCAAGAGATATATCAAGGAGGCTATCAAGTCATTGAACAAGATGTTGAAGACCAAGAATACCCTACATCAATGAATTTTACTGTGGATATTCAAAATCCACATCCAAAAAAACTATGTGATTATGGAGAGTTCATTGCTAATCAAAAACATATTTAAAAATAGGATTCAAGAATAAATCAACTTCAAAAGGATTCAATAGATACTTTGTTTTGTGTTACATAGTCTTACATAGTGGTATGAGACAACCCCAAGATACGAAATATTAAATATACATCCAAATATCCACCTAGACATCAAGTAATACCTTTTTACCTAATATGTGTAAGCACAAGTATGTGTTGTATGTCACCTTTAGAATTGCTTTAGCAATCCATTAGCAACAAGATTGTGTGATAATAGGCCTAGATTGACTAACAGGATAAACTATTTTCAGACTACCATAACAACTTTTGTAGCAAGAATGGAAATTGTCTCAAGATGTAATGCAATTGCAAACAACACAAATATCAATCATCTAAACAAGATGATCATAGTTCTTTTAGTCCGCTATATTATTGGTTTAGCCTATAGTACACCCAAATTCATGTTTGATTTGTATCAAGTTTGAATTCATAGTCTATTCGTTAGAAATTTGGTGTACATACATACAACACGTGAGTTCATCTAAGAAAAATTCATACAAAACTAAGAAGAAATGAACCAAATAATTGCATGCCCTAAAAACATTATTTCAAGTTATTAAAAAAAATTAATAAGATCCATTTTTTTCTGCAAAACCCTAATTAGAGAGTCAAAAATAAAAATACACAGTAGGTAGTAGCAAACTGAAAGTTTACAGTGAAGCTTTCTGTGAAAAGAAAAAGTCCACTTCGCTAACTTATCAAACTCTTATTTGAAAGATCGTATTTACCAGCTAGCCATAATCGACGTCATCTTACCCTTGCAAAAAACAAATTCACAGGAAAAAATATTATCGCTAATTGCTAACTAATCGATGTTATTTCCATCGCAGCTTCCCACACCCAAGGGCTTCAACTAACAATGTTTAAATATTTTGTTAACTAAATTCTAAAAATAATTTAAACATTTTAATAATAGTAGAATACTATGTAATTTAATTAATGTTTAAATTAATTTAAATAATATTAACATTAAAACTTTATGTATTAACAAATACAATATTTATTAATTATTAGTATTTATTGTATCTAATTATTTCTATACTAGAACCTTACATATTCATTTTATTAATATAATATTATTTCATGAGGATTTTAAATATTACTATACATTAAATATACAAGTGTGTATTATTAATATTTTTTGCTTATATTTGAAACTCCTAAGTTTTAAAAATTTCCTTGTTTTTATAGTAGTTGTTCCCTATCTTACCCTAGAAAAGGGTGAAAACAGCCCAATACTAGAAACATGTCCCTTTCCATCCTTGTCCCACAAACATGGGGAAGCATAGCTATTAAATCAATTCCATTGTACTTTAATTTCATCAATATCATGTTGACAAAGCTAAAGGATACAATGATCTAAGTTTTGTATTGGTCCCACATGGAAGTCGTTGAATCAATTATTTGCATGCAAGACCGATCAATTATGGTTAAATATGCAAAACATTGTGCAGTTTATTCAAATAAAGGAGTAAAGCAAGCATATAAACTATTGGTCCAATCTATTACAAAGTAATTGGCAAATTTTTGCTTAATATTAACAATGATCAATCAATCAATATTTACAAAAAGAATGAACGATGTTACCTTGGGAAACGATCATAAAGAATAGAAACATTCTATTCTAGCTAATAGAAAACTAATAGTTATCTACAAACTAACTAAATATTAGAAACATTCTAATATTTACAATAGATACAAATAGTTAACCATTAACTAAAATAGAAGCTATTTATTGTCGTAATACCCTACCTTAATGGTCAATCTATCTACAACACCAAGTTATCCTCTAAATTTGACAAACTTATCAAGACCAAGAGACTTGGTGAGAATGTCTGCAATCTGATCCGCTGTAGGAACATACTACAAGTCTATTGTCTTGTCTTCAACCACTTGTATGTAGAAACAATGAACATCCATATGCTTGGTCCGTTCATAAAAGACTGGAGTACATGCTGATTTGATAATGCCTTCGTTATCATCAAACAAAGTGGTCGGGCCTACTGGTGACATCTACATACCCCCAAGCATCCGACCAAGCCAAACAACTTCACATCCTGTCTTTACAGTCCCTCTGTATTCAGCCTCAATGGAGGAGAGAGAAATTGCCTGCTACTTCTTATCGGTCCATGTGACAGCACGAAATCCCAAACTGAACACATATCCAAAAGTTGACTTTTTATCATCAACAGAAACTGGCCAATCTAAATCTGTAAACCCACTGAGTCTAGAATTAGAATTCCAAGAGTAAAGAAGTCCATAATCTGTAGTGCCCTTCACATAACAAAGCACACGTTTTGTTATCATTCAATGATCAGCCTTGGGAGATGTCATAAAGCGTGAGATGCAGCTAACTACGAAGCTGATATCAGGCCAAGGCCCTAGTAGCAAAGAGATAGTTGAGGTTGCCTACTAGTTGCCTATATGTAGTATCATTAACGAGAGGAGAATAAGACTTGGCTGATAACTTGAGACCTTTCTCCATGGGTGTAGATGCAAGCTTGCAATCCTGTATAAGAATTTGTCTAACAAAGCCTTGGCATATTTAGGCTGAGAGATGAATATACCAAAAGACTGTTGCCAAACCTCAACACCTAGGCAATCATGCATGAGCCCTACGTCAGTTGTATCAAAAGATTGGCACAAATTCTATATGATTTCCTGACTCAAAGATGTCAAACTGCCAATGATGATCAAATCATCTACATAAATAACCAATAGGATGATGTCACTACATTTTTTTATTATATGTTTTAGAATTATATATGTTCTCAATTGTTGTTTAAGAGACCAGAGCCATGTCAAATTGTTATGTAATGTATACAATTTATATTTAGCATTGAAAATACTTGTAAATACATATGCTTATAGTCTTTGTGCCTTCTGATTATTTATGTGTTGTGAGACTTATAAGATGAGTTAGGGTCTTGTTTAAACTAGGGGTATGGGACCCTAGGAATTTTGTCCCTAAGCTCTTATATGATTGTTGTTTTGGATTTGTGAGTAGGGTAGGTGCCCTAGGTGAGTGGCTCACCGTAGATGCTAGGGCTCGAAAGTGGCCACCAGAGGATCCCATGTGTTAGAGACCAAGGCCTGTGTCGGCGAGCTCTACATGTGAGTTTTTGTAATCAAGTGGAAACATTAAAAAAATTAATGGGTTATGGGGGTTTGGGAATTCACATTAATCCAAATAATTGGATATCTTGCATGTTAGAGTACTCGAGTAGCGACATTCTAGGTTGCAAGATGGTTTAGATATACTATGGCACATCGTACATATCCCCATTGGAGTACTCAAGTAGGGACATTTTGTGCTGCAGGATGCTCTAGCTCCCTGGAAGATTGATCCCAACATATAGGAATGTACAATGACACTCACCTAGATGTGGTCAAACCTCTTACACATGTATTTGCCTCTAGTTGTCCATTTGCTTTGTGATTTCATTTTGGGCAATATGCTTTATGCAAGCCTTATGTTGCCTTTGTATTTTGATTTTGGGGTATAAGCCTTAGATTACCATAGAACCTATGTGGATCGTGGTCTTATCTCCTAGCTCGGGGAGTGGACCATTTATGACTCCACGTGGTTGGGTGGTAAAATATTTTTGAGGTATTGTTCGAGTTTTTTGTTGAAAACTGATTATTGAAGACTATTGGTGGCATTTCATTGGACGAAATCTATGTAATATTGTAATGTAAAATCTTGAAGAAAGTAAAAGCTCATGTGTATATATCACGAAATGAAAAGCTATGTAAAAAGAGTAAAGGATATCTCTATGAGAAATAAAGGGAAATGCGAACATATTGTATTATTTCAAAAGATGAATGAAATTATGATGATGCCATGACATTGTATATTTCTTTGTATTTAGATGAATGTATGATGAATAAAAAACCGTGTACTCTTCATAATGTTATCAAAAGAACAATCTATGAATTTGTTTACATGTGTATTTGATGGTTTAAATCTATTTCATGTATCTTTATTGCATGTTAAGTAGATATATTTGATTATATGGATTAGGGAATTAGTTCCTCATTTGTAAATGGTATTAGGATGGACAATGTATCCAATCATAAGTAGACATGAAACTAATAGATGGTTTAATTTAAGTAGTAAGGATAAAATGTTAGAAAGAAAATTAATTAATGTTGTTTAAAGATGGAATCTGTTAGGACCATTACATACAAGATATAGTAAGTGAAAGAAAAAAAAAAAATTATTCACCAAACTTTATATCAATTTGTCTTATCCTTTCGGGTTAACTGGTGGGGCATTACACATTGCAACAACATCAACCCCTGTATCTCAGACTCTCTAACAAGTTGCAGGTCCAAAAGACTGCAAGCATGTCAGGCATACTAGAAAATTTTCTATCTTGCAAGTTGGAGGTATGTGAGAATAAAATTCAATCATCATGATTCACAAGAATTGATTTAAGTTGTTTAATAAATTATGATCTGAGTTGTTTGACATTTAATAGTACGCTAATCTGCATGCACATATTGCAGGGTAGCTATATTTCTGTGTTCTTGGGTCTGACTATTGAACTCAATATTAGGAAGTCAGGAATACCAGTCAATATATATTGACACTAACAGTTACACTTAATCAGTTTTGCTCTAAATTAAAGCAGGGAAAGTTTATGTGTATCGTTATATTAATTGTAATTCCAGTGATATCACTGTATAAAAGATTTTTTCAAAAAATAAAATTGCAGTTTCAAATCATACCTGCCATTGCCTTTTGGGATAATACCCTTGAATAGCCGGAATTCTGCAGAATAAATTTCTGATAGGAGATCTTGTTTTTGAGTCGCATTTCCCAACTTATATGCATGTTCTACAACTGAACACAAAACATTTTCATTAAAAGCTTCATAAAACAAAAAGTCTGTGAAGAATCCACCTGATACCTCTAATCAACTCATTTATTTTGGACTATTGGTAATATGTTTGTATTTATGGTAATTGAAAAGTGATTGCTGGGACTTGAGGGAAATAGACAATTTGACTCAATGAATGATATTGCTAGCATGAATAATTTATTTTTGTATTCCAATTCAATTCAAACTTAAACGAATAAGAATACAACATAAGGCATGGGTAAACTTCCTCACAAAAGATGAGAGAATATGATTAACCAAAGGAAGAATAGAGAAGTGAGATTATTGTAATTTACAGAAAAATAAAGGAAAACAGCTTATACTGGAAATATAAGTACAGATATGAAAAAAAGAGAGAGACATCCAATGATTATTCCCTTGTTAGCACAAATTATGAATTGAAACAAACCTAAGAGAAGACAAAATATATGGCTATTTACTGTTAAATGAAAACTCATTTCCTATGTCAATTAGATGAAAGCATACCAGCAGATCCAACTGGGTGGCGTAGAAAAGATGCAACGTGCCCATGAAGAGAAGATATCATCCCTTGCAGTTGTTCCTTGTTCGCTGTTTATAGAAGCATAAACATCAGATAAAATCCAGAGGCCGCATGGTACCTTCTCAACTGATGAACAGAATACTCCACATAATTCCTACCAATCAGAACAAAAATAAGAGAAATCCAAATAAATTGAGTGTACCATGATCTAGCATTTTCGTCACAAGATGGACAGCATATGTATTGCATGCCAATTTCAGAAAATGTGGTCGTAGTTCCTCATACACAGTATCCCTTTCTGCAGGCTTACAATACTTGATGCATGTCTGGTTCAAAGACACAATCAAACCAAGAAACACCAAAACTTTAAAAGAAAAAGAAAAATGGACGTTTTAATTTGTAAATGAACTACTGCAATGTACTCATTTATGCAAATGTTTTTACCTGTAAGACACGAGAGGAAACGTGAGATCCTGCAATTTCTGGAATTTTTCCTTTCATTTTGCTCAGAGTCTCTGATATCAACCTTGTGCAAAGAAGAAAGTGAATTTAACATGAAATAGATTAACCATATTTTAAGATAGACATTTCAAAAAAGTAGGTATAGAAAACTACTTCGAACGTTCTTCAAGTTCAATGTTCCTCTGCCTTGTTTTCTCCCACGATGCGACAAGTTCCTGAAATAAAAGATATAGATTTTATGAGAAATCATGTTATGAGGCTGCTAGAAGGTCAATTTCTTAGTCAAAGTTTCACCCTAATTTAAAAGCTTGCTGTTTAAGTTGAAACTTTAAAAAACAGAATGAATTGTATCTACAATACACACAAATAAATAGAGTTTACAAATGATATAAAAAGCACTAACTAAAAAGGCAAAGTTGTTTAAATAAATAAGTTCAAAAATAGAACTGATTAAAAGAACTCAAAAATAGAGCTTAAATGAACCATTAAGTAAGGTTCTAGAATAACAAGCTAAATATAGCAAGAACCTAGGACACTAAAAATATTCTAGTACCCTTCCTTCTACTCATTCTATCAACTACCCGATAGAAGATTGTACATGTCTTGTGGTCATAGATTTTTCAGAACATTTTGTTGCTGCTGAGACCCCCTTAAATCTGCAGAATTGAAATGACCAAAAGTGGTTAAGATTTGTCCCAAAAAACAAGGGTAGGGTGCGCCCTTCTTCAACATACACAACAAGAGGTAAGAGCTTGTCAGTGACTGTACCACTGAGAATTGTTTGCCATTGACTCTCCTTGAAAACCTCTTATCAGAAATCATCACAAAACACCCAACCTGATGTTGGATAATAGAATTGTCCTTCCAAACCTTCGCAGATCAGTAGGATGCCCAATAATAGACTGCAACCATGTTTGAAGTTTAAGAAGCATCCTTTTTTTTTGGGAAAAACGGTAAAACTCAAAGTAAAGGAATCCTAACAATAAATCCAATGCGAATTAGATAAATTACAAAAGCCAGAAACCATTTTTTAGGAGAAAATTTGACCAAAACCAAACACAATGTCTAAGGTGAAAAATCAATCAAAACCAAGCATGGAATCTAGGACACCGATAAAAGAATACGTTACTTCAATTTGGAGAGACAGTAAAACCCTACAGAATTTTATTGAAGGGAAAAATTACGGAAACCCACCAAATAATTTTTGTGGGAAAAATTAGTATAACCCTATCATAAGGGAGTCACCACTCCAGACTGGCTCCCACTCTAATACCATGAAACTTTAAAAAACATAATGAATTGTATTAACAATACACATTAATAAGTAGAGTTTGAAAATGCTATAAAAAGCTTTAACTAAAAAACAAAGTTATCTAAATAAAAGATGACTCAAAAATAGAGCCTAAAACTAGAAATGATTTAAAATAACTCAAAAATAGAGCCTAGATGACCATTAACAAAGGTTTTAGAATAACACGCTATATATAGCAAGGACCTAGGGTACTAAAAATATTCTGATACAAGTTTGGGCTATTGATTAGCAGAAAATATTCAAAACAAAGTTCATTCATCGAAAAAATGCAAAAAGAAAAACTTTGGTTAGATTCAAATTATATGAATCTAAAATTTAATATCTATTTAAACATATATTTCAATTTGGTCATGGCATTATATGATGATTAAATGGTGGTGTTGTGATCCTTGCCACTAAGATTTGAACCCTATAAGGGTGTTATTGCTAAGAGCAGGTCCCCATGCTGCTGCTTAGCTAATTTTTCTAGCAGCAGCTGCTCGTCTTTTTGTGGCATGATTTGTGGAGCTGGTGGCCCCATGGGTCGTAATGTTTGTGCTCAATTTTAAGCAGTTTTATAAATATTATTTTTAAAACAAAATTTTAATCATTTTTTTAGCAAATAATTCTGAGAACTAAATTGTAGGCAAATAAATAGGGACTGAGAAAAAAATGGTGAAGACATGTGTCCCATTTTTCCATAAGCAGTTGCTGCTTATTTCCAGCCCCCACTCTTTTCCCACAACAGCTTATTTTCATTTGCTATAAAATAGCTGCTCCACAAAAGTAGGAATAGATTCTAAATTTTCCTTTTCCCAAAACTTTTATTTTGAATGGGAACACTATACTGCTTAAATTTAAGCAGAAAACTGATTTAAGCAGCCACATGGGGACATGACATAAGCAATTCGTGGCTTCATCAATTCATAGCTCTAGTTAAAAGCATTTATTGGCCAAAAGGCACTAGCTCATCTGGTTGAGAGTAGAGGCTTGAGTCTATGGGTTATCCCCATGGTCCCAGGTTCGAAACTCTCTCCAGATTTAACCGGCGGGACCATAGTGCGAGACTATTGCGCTACCCGCAAAGGATTAGTTTCACCCCAGCTCGCCTCTTTTGGGCTCCAACTTGGCAGTTTGTAAGCTTTTTATTTATATATATGCATATATAATTGTATATTATTTTAAACATGAAAATCAAAATCTAACACAAATACAATAATTGCTTATGAAATGATAAGTATAATTAAAAACATTTATAAATATTAAGCCAAATGTAAAATGTAAAACGAAAACGCTTTCTTAAATGTCGATTATGAAAAAAAAGTAGTTGTTTGTAGTAAAATATTAATAATTTAAGGTTGTTTCCTTCCTTAATTAACAAAATGAGTGGTCATAACCATGAATAACATTAACTACAAAAATGAGGCTACATGTATTGTGCTGCAAAAACATTTATAATATTAAGGTCAAATGTAAAACGAAAACGCCTTCTTAAATGCCAATTATGAAAAAAAATAGTTGTTTGTAATGACATATTAATAATTTAAGGTTTTTTCCTTGCTGAATTAACATAATGAGTGGTCATAATCATGAATAACATTATTTGCAAAAATGAGGCTACATGTAATGTGCTACTACATGAATAAAGACAATCTGCTGAATCGGCTTGCCAAAAACAACAATGTTTATTGTCAACAATTTTTGTTCAACCGTTTATTGCCAAAATGATAAAATGCTCACTTTTCATTTCTATTAATGTCCTTCACAATGTTGCAGAGCTCTCCAAACTTTCACGCTAATGTTGTAAAAGCCGATAGGCATCACGAATTATAAATATCTAGAAGTGTGAGAGTGTGTGATGTGGAGCTCAAAGGGAAAATAAGTTGGTTGACCTCAACCCACAACACTGCTATTTCTTAGGCACCTTAAGGATCTCCAAACAACTACTACCCTAGGGGCACAAGATCCTCTCAATACAGCTCCTCTACACACACTAGAACCATCAACATCGACTTCCCACTTAGACACAACTTCTCACATCACATACTTCTCTTGAAGCCACTATCACCTTTAGGCCTGATCCTAGGCACATGAGGGTAATACAAACCCAACTTGCAGAGTATGGACTAGACTTGATCTTCTGTCATTTCTTCACTTCAGGGACCCAATGCAACACCAAACAACCACCATTATGATCCACACCAAACCATTGATAACAGTTGCCTTGTAGAGGCCTAGCTTGCTACTAGCTCTACTTTTGAGGTTGTTACCCTACAACTTAAAAACCTTCCAAACAAATTGCCAAATAGAACACAATTGGAATACCCTTTTCACCATAGTTACACTGCCCTGAGGGCGAGGGACGGAGGAACAAGGAACAAGTTTCTGGATGGGCGGGTAAAACAGCCTTAATTTGAGGATGGCAAAGGACGGTGGCAAGGGGCCGAGGGATTTGTATATACTATACATATGGTACTTAAAATGCTAGTTATGAAAAGATGTATTGCAATATAAGATATAAAGATGTAAAAGAGTAAATACTTGAACATTGCATTGAATTGGAACATCAAACGTTGAACATAAATAGTCAAATCAGCAAATAGTTAACACCAGGATGTCCATCCTCAGCGGAAGTGGTGGAATCTAGTGGCCCCGCTAGGGACGGGGGAATGGAGTCCGTAGTGCGTGGGTAAAAGGGGGGAACGCGTGTCCGTGTTACTATGATTTTCACCCTTATACAACATACCTCAAATTGGATTCATGGTCTCACCATCAGGGGTCCTAATGATTGACTGATCAGACAGACCTGATTGAGGAATGAGGCCACTTTTAAAAAGCAAGCCCACAAATTTGGAACGAGTCATCCAAGTGGCGTCCTCATTTGGCAGACCACTCCATTTAACCCGGTATTCCTTGTAGGTCTTTTTCCTTGTCTTCTTGACCACTTTGGTGTCCAATATGTTCTCCAACTACAATGGTGTGCTAGGTGGTAGTTTAACCCATTCAACGTTATCATCTGAATCAGAAACTGCATCAAAAGCACCTTTAAATGGGAACAAATCAGAAACATTGAAAATGGGAGATATACCTAGGCCTTGTGGTAGTTCAATTTCATATGCTTTAGGTCCAAATTTATGCACCATCCTGCTTTAATGATTGTTAATATAGAGCAATGTGCTAATAGATTTGGTCAGTAAGAATGATCCCCTAACACAATATGCCTAACTTGCACTAATTTACAGAATACAGGTCAAGTGGTAGGAAAGGGGTGATTACACTAAATCTGAACATATGGCCTCAAGTTCAATGGTTATGACCTCAACCATTAATTTCCGATTGCATGAATTCAACCCTTGTAGCCAAGTTGGCCTTGAGGAAAATTGTCTCTCTTGGGGGTAAGACACCATGTATAAAGCATATCTCTCTCTTCATTTTGGCCATACAGTCTGAAACAACATTAAGGCAGCTTGAATTCAACCAAAGTTGAACCTGGGTGAAAGTCATGAGGAAATTGTGTGCTCCAGTATGCAAACCAATCAACTTCAAATGTGAATCTGGGCTTAATATGCAGCAGAGACTAGGAAAAGTGAATAAACAAGCCCAGATTTTGACAAAATCAGACTTATCCTGCAGATTTCACTTGCAGTTCTGAAGTTTTCAACTCAGATTGTTTTTACCAGCAGGGTATGAACATCAATGCCAATAATCTTGCTAAAAGAGATGAGGGTGAAGATGTTAAATTTTGGTTATAATCTGAACTGTATTTGCATAATTCAAGTCTAAGCCTCTAATTTCACATGATAGTTGTGGTAAACTCCATATTAGGAATTCATGAGTACATATCAGATTGGGTGCAGTATTTTGAACGAATTTGATTTTGCCTGAAATACAGAAGTTAAATTTAATTTGCTTATTGGAGGTGTAATCACCACTAGCTCAGCTTGCTATTACTAACCATGTTGTGACATTGATCTGAAATTCATAATATGAAGATCTAATGCATGGTGTTGTGTGGCAGATGAAAAGATTGTGGCAACTAATGAATGTCAAAGCAACAATTCAAAAGAAAAGGCACCTAAGGAAAGAATGAAGAAGTATTCAACAACACAAATTACAATATGGAGGTCATTCAATGGAGCAACTTGGAAGATCCAAAGCAAGACTGAGCTCAAAGACAAGAAGATTGCTATCACAATCCTGAGAATCCAAGACTGAAATGAAGCTCAACAATTTCAAGTCACTAAAAAGGATCAAGACAAGAGAAAAAACTCTAAGACGTCCGAAGGGAAGAACAAGAAAGTCGTCCAGGGAAGATAGTTCAAGAAGATGAAGCAATTGGAAAATATAAGCCAATAATTGAAGGCTTAACAATGACTTCTCATCATCAAAGAGAGGGTTTATCAAGTTTATAGGGTTAACACGTTGTTGTGGCAGCCATTTCCTCAACAAATGAGGACGTGCCAAGTGTCCTAGTGGAAGGACTTCACCATATCATGTCTAGATTCACTGAATCTGCCAAGAAAAAAAGAATAAAGAAAAGAGTATTTTTAAAGATTTGTCCTAGTGGAAGGACTTCACCATATCATGTCTAGATTCACTGAATCTGCCAAGAAAAAAAGAATAAAGAAAGAGTATTTTTAAAGATGGCATGGTGTAAATACAAGTGGCATCATCTTATAGGTACATTAAATGATGGCTTTTTCTACAAGCTTCTAAGTTCTAACAAACCTCTCTTCTCAATGGCCTACAAAATATTGTATTTTTTTCATTGGCCAGTTTGTTGGTGCATCTTATCTCATGGTTATGCCTAATTCGTTTTCTTATTGGCCCATGAAGACAATTTAATTTTCTAATTGGCCCACACAGTGATGCTCAATTGTTATTGGGTGGGCATTTAATATTTGAAGCTATGGTTATGGAAACGCTAATTAGGGCCTATGTGGCTTAATTGACCCTTGATTTCAAATTAATCCTGGCCATTCATTGTAATTAAGCCCCTATATAAAAAAGGCTTGCTCATACCATTTCTAACAATATTATGTTGGAGAATTGTTGCCGAAGTACTACCAAAATTCTTCTCCATTCATTGTTGTGCTTGCATGGTGGATTGTATATGATCATTTTGGAGTATTGCGTGGTTTTTTGCATCCCTCACTTAGATTAGGATTTCATTTCGTGTTAAGCAGAAGTAGAAGTAGATGGGTGGAAGATGTTCAAAGGTGATTAGTGGTGTAGCCAGTGTCCATACCTTTTGGTACATGTTGATTGTAAGTAACAGTGCAAGGTAGTCTTGACTTGAATTGCAAATGTTTGATTTCCATTGGAGATGTTCATTTAGATTGCACCTTCATATGTTATTTGAATGACTATTGATAATGTGAAAATCATTTTGCATCCGGAAAAGATAGCACCCTCCTACACCTATGTAATGTCCCCTTTTTTAACCCATCCATTCATGATGTTTCGTTAGCCTTATTTGCATTGGTCTTGTGGACTAACCAGGACTTTACCCAGATCAGAATGAGATGCAGCCTAGGCAATTCCAATTTCAGGTTAACTAGAGTTGATTCAACAGGGTTCATTAATTTTGGCATTTCAGTATTAGTCTTGGAGTTTCTCATTGAGATCTTTCCAAAGAGCTTCACACTTTGTTTTCTAAGTCTGGCTGGTTATTTATTTGAGTGCCTGAAGATTAAATGGTTTACAAATAAAGTGACTACTAGATTTAAGTTTATATTAATTTGTCACTTTATAATTAAAGGGCCACTTGATTCACATGCGGAATTTTTATTTTAAGGGGGAAATAAAGAGACAGAAAAAGAAATATGAAGAGTCAAGTTCATGGGGAACGAAGAGTCATAGGGTTGTGCTTTAAAAGAATACTAAGGATCATTCTCAACAGACTTGGTTATGAGTTGATTTCTATTCTCTTGAAGAATTTGAGAAGCTTCTAGCTTCAAATCTAAAACTTGAGGACGAAAACCTTCAGGCTTTCTTGGTGGATTGGACGGAAAACCGCTCATCACTTGAAGTAGATTCGCAACAGAGTTCACATTGTTTTCAGGTTCTTTTCTAGTCGTCCAATCTGACTCTGACTTCTGTTTTTCAAGATTGGATCTTGTTATTTAACTGTTGAAATTGAATGCAATAATATTTCTGAGATTATTTTATCTTAGTATTTCTTGGTATTGGTTGGTTAATCTGAAATCTATTGCATGAATTCATCTGTTAATTTATATATATATATCCATTGGGGATATTACAGCCTAGTTGATACAATGAAGCAAGGATTGATTACAGTCTCACCCCATCATTAAACATATCTTACATTCTTAGATAGAATTTAAAGTCAAGTTGGCTTCCATTGAATGAATCGCATAAGTTCCTTTGGGATAACCAGCATATCATATCGTTATAACTGAGTGAGAGCCACTAGGAACAAGCCTTGAGATTGTCTCCTTTGATCACACAAACCATATACATTGTTTAGCATATCAGTATCCTTATTCAAAGACTTAAAGATTTGGTGTTTCATCTTGGATTACTAAGCATTGAGTTCTGCATGTTTTAGTGGAACAAAACTCACATCAACGTGTAGCAATTTATTACAAAAGTAATTTTGAACACTTTTGGAGGAGTTTTTTTGAGGGAAAAGCAAATTCAAATTTAAGCAGCCAAAAAGGAGCTTATAAAAGAGAGTCAAAAGAAATCATTTATTGTTTATGAAATTAAAACAACTATTTATCTGATAGCTTGCAAACTTGCATTCATCAATTTCTTCTAAGAATGAAACTATTGGAGTGTAAAGATTTGGAGATATAAAAAACCTCTTGTTCTTTGGGATAGTTTCATCCAAGAATCGCAGTTGAGCTGACAAAATTGTTAGTTCTTTTTCTTGTTTCCAGTTGAAATGTAAGCCCCGTGTGTGTGTGTTTCAGTGTGGTGTGTTTATTTCTGCATTTCAGTGTCACTATGGTGCCTGTCATTATAATAAGTATTTAGAACAGCAAGTTTTCCCAGCATAAGAGTCATGATTTTTTATCAAATAAAATGTGACGTTCCATTACTTTAGTTTTTCAATATCTATATTTTTCTATTAATTTTCTGTTGCAAAATATCAATGTGATTGCTGCTACACACTATTGATAATACAGCAGTTTATGGTGAGAATCATAAATATCAGATTTCAGTATTTAAATGTGTTTGTTTGGGCTTACTCATTTATATTCTTGAATCTATATTTAATATTTGGTGCTGCCATTTGACAGTGCTCTCTTTTCAGTTACTTCTAGTTTGAGTAGTGTTGGATTTCTGTGTGAGGTGTTCATCATTATGTGTAAGTGATATTGTAGCAACTACTGGTGAAAGCCACAGATATCTGGATAGTTATCTAAATATTTGAAGAGTCTATAAATAAAATTAAAAACAAATAGTATAACGTTAAAGGCAATACATCACAAAAGAAAAATAATAAATCTTACTTTCTGGAGATCATAATAAGGTTTTCGCTCTCTCTTGCGGTTCTCTGTGAGCTCCTGCAACCAACAACGTAGCATGTATGAGGCAATAACAAACCAGCTATTGCTTTAAATTAGAAACTCCCAGGAAGCTAATGTGCTGATGACAAAATCTAGTCAAACTTATAGAAAATTTTGATGAAACAACCCAGATATAGCTTATTTTTTAATTATCAACTGATATTTACCTTCAATTAACAGATAATGTAAGCAGATTTTACAGGAACACATTGCAAGTAATACTTTAACCCAACCATTTATAAGTCATATAATCATATTTTAAAGTGGACTCTTTGTATTGAAATGTGAAAACAAACTTGACTAAATTTGGCATTTGATATCAAAGAAACATTGCTGAAAGTTAACCCAGAATGATTATAAAGATACTAGCAGATTCTATGACCAAGAATAGCGCATATTTTAAAATGAAACTTAACTGACATTTAACAATTTGTATCAAATGATTTTTTAACAGAATTAAACAAGGCGTCTGTACACAACAATACTTAAATTTACTAAACTTTTCCCTTTTCATATCAAAATAATCCCTCTAGAATTCGATTTCAAGGTAAAATTGAACAGGATTCATCTCATGCTGCTCAAATCTAACCTCATTGAGCAAACATTTTACTGAAATTATCAAGTTTCAATTAATTCAATCAGAGCAAAAGCTATCATAGAGAGTATACTTTGCGATTTCAAACCAACATATCAAAGAAGTGTTAATAAACTTTAAACAGGTAAGAGTTAAAACTATACTGTCGGATATCTTATTGAAGCTCGAAGCAAAATTCCCAGAATCTTAAACCAACTACTAAAATATAAAGCAAAATTAGCTCACTTCTACTTGAATATGATCAGGTGCGGTGGAAATTTTCAACTTAAAATTTTCTCACGTTGTATCTTTCCATAAAAGAGGATATAACCTATTGTTAACTGAAAACATTCCTACTATATCAGGACAATTTTATTGGTAGAACTTCAGAATTATCTTTGTTTCTTGATTCAAAAAAGTAGCAGCAGATTACTGACGGAGCTCTACAACTGCACGGCATCCTTGGATGCGGTGCAGGCTTCATGGCTTACATTCCTTCCTCTACGCAGTTGTACTTCCTTTTCTTGGCTCTGTCATGTCCGCCTAGGTTATCATTGTTGTTTCATCCTTCTTTTTTTGCTTGTGTGAGTTTTTGTGGTTTGAAGTTTATGATATTGCTTGACTAGGGTTTCAGTTGATGTCGTCGGACCCAAGTCCCCTTGACTCCCAGCTTGGCTCGCCCGTGTCTAAGGTTGGAGGTTTGTCTAATGATGGAGGAAATGATGCGGAAAAGGAGTGTCCAATCAATGATTGCCAAGATAATGTGCAAAAGGAAGGTGGGGTTTCTCAGCCTTTGTATAAAGATGTTCTTTCTGGATAATCTGAAGCCAAGTGTCCACCATCAGCTGTTTTTAATGGAGTCTTCAGTGGGAAATACGGCAGTTGTTGAAGGCCCACAGCCAATGGAGATAGATTGGAAGGAGGACCAAACGAGGATGGAGGCCGAGACAATGGTAAAACTAGTAAGTCTGTCCCTAATGACTTCAGAACTCTGTCTTTATCTCCTAACAAAGATATGATTTTGGCTATTAGAAAGGAGCAGAAAAGATTGAAGGATATTGCCATTTTCTTAGTTTGTGTTGATAAAGAGTCCCTTCCCTCTCGTAAGAGGGAAAAAAATATGGGATTCAAGTAAGTTTCTGTAGAACGATTCAAAAAGGTCTTTTTGTGGTTTTTCTTAAAACACATGGAATGCAGGAAAGTGTTTTGAAAAAGAACTATTGGAGTGTTGGTAGGTCCTCTTTAGGGCTTATCAATGGTCGGCCTTAGGTAAGTTTGAGCAGGTGGTTACTCGTCCTCCCCCTAGATGGGTTGAAATTAAGAATCTTCAGCTAGAGTTCTGGCCTTTTATCCCTCAGATTGTTCAATCGTTAGGCTCAGTTCTTCAGGTTGAAAATGTGAGGTACACCTTGCCTCACTTAAATGCTAGAATTTTGCTTGCTCTAGCACCCGATATTGAATTTCCAGAATTTATTTCAATGAGTTTAGAAGAGGGAAGTTTTATATGGGAAATCTCTTTATTAGGGAACCTAGGGTCATGTTTTTATTGTAAAGAGAATGGTCATACAAAGAAGTGTCCAACCCTTGTTAATTTGAAAGACCCTAGGTTTAAATCTATGGCTAAAGCTAACCAAAAAAATAGTGATAAGTAGGAATTATCCAAAAAAGATGATACTATCATTAATGATTCATTGAAGGATATTCGAACAAATATTAGTGTCGAATCTATTAATATTTCTAAGGACGTGCTAGTTAATGAGGCAGTAACTGAGACAAGGGATGGGGGTAAGTTCTTCAGTTTGGATAGCCCTTTGTTTGAAACTAACTTTGAGGTTGTGCCAACCCTAGGTCCGTATTCCTCCAAAGCCCTAACTTCTTATCAACCTGTATCTCCTTCGGTGAACAATAATGGTAATGCAAAGGTCAATGTTATACCCCCTAAGCTTAATGCTCGACAATTAGCTCCTAATATCATTAATGCAAGAGCTGAAAATGTTAGGAGGAGCACTAGTGGATCTCTGAATGGAGATAAGAACCTAATTGGAGCCCTAAAATCAATGGTGGTCAGAAAAGTCAATGGTAACTTCGATGATGTAATGGAGGAGGAACCATTTACAGAAGTCATTAACAAAAATGCAAAAAAAAAGAGGAAAATGGTGGAAAGGAAGTCTATTTCTAATGAGAATAGGAGTGGTAATGAGATGTCGGATTGCTTTAGCGGATTGTATGATAACCCTAAATCTCTTCAACATAAATGATGCATTTACATAGTCGGAATGTGCGAGTTCTAGAGATGTTTGACAGGAAGTATTTGGTTAGAAAATGGTGCAACAATCTTAAATTAAAGGATATTATCTGTTTACAAGAAATTAAGATTGTAGGTTTTCAAGCTTATACCATCTTGAAATTTATTTGGGATCAATCTACAGATTTCATTCTTTCTAACCATCCCAAAGGCAAAGCTGGGTTGGCTATCATGGTTGGCCGACTTTGGGCTGACAAGATTATTGCTAATGGCTTCTCCCCATGTCATAGAGCTATGTGGGTTTTGTTTAAACATGGTGAAATACTAATTGGGGTCTGCAACATTTATGCCCCCAGTGATTATAGAGAACATGTTGCTTTATGGGAATGGTTAAAATGTAATCTACCTAAAGCTCATTGGATTTTTGTTGGAGATTTCAATATGATAGAGAATAAGGAAGACAAACGTGGAGGCTCCACACATTGTTGGAAAGGTAATGAATTTTACTTCTAGTCTTGTTTCAAGAGGAAATATAGAGTTATTGATCCTTTAGCTCTTCAAAAGAAAAGATTCTATAATATTTGGTTCACCTGGTGTAACAATCAATCTGGGAGCCAAAAAGTCTATTGTCAGCTGGATAGGATTTATGTGGAAGAATCAATGTCTATTGTTGTTAATAAGGATGGCCATAATCCTATATGTGTTACTCTTGCATCTCTTTGTGATCATCATCCCATTTATGCAAATATTCTTATGGACAGTGATCTTGGTAATAAAAGGAAAGCTAAAATTGGTTTTAAACTCAACCAATCTTTATTGAATAACAGGGAGGATGATGGTGTCATTCATATGGTGACCAATTTATGTAAGCTATGTAACTCAGAGCTGAATCCTAGGGATAGATGGAGCCTTTTGGTGGATTTGTGGAAAAAAGTCTATCAAATTATTGGTACGAAAAGAGCCAGGGACAGGGATGAGGAGGAACAGGTCTTGCAGAGCTCCTTGAACTCCATTGAGAGAGATCTTCAAAGTAAGGGTTGTGATCCTAACTTAGAGGAAAGACTTATATGGATTAAAGCCCAACTTAAAAAGATCCAGTAGTATAGGATAAGAGGACAGCAAATCAGAGCTAGGATGAACTGGATGAAGGAAGGAGATAAAGGTTCTAAATATTTTATTATTATTATTAGAGCTAAACATAAGAAAGAATTAATTGAGCATGTCCAAGGAAATGGAAATCTTAGTAATTATCCTAGCTGCATTAAGGAAGCTTTTTATAGCTTCTATAAAGGTCTTTTTACCTCAGAATTCATTGATGAAAAAAAGCAGGAGTTAGATAAATGTCTTAAGCTTATTCCGAAAAAGATTAGAAATGAAGATGCTAAGGCAATGGATAGATTCATCACTTTGGAGGAAATTAACAAGGCTATTCTTTCTCTAGCTAATGACAAGGCTCCAGGGCCTGATGGCATCCCAGCAAAGTTTTACAAACACAATATTAGATGGATTGGTACTGAATTGATGGAATTGTATATGAACGCTTACCAACTTGGCTCACTTGGAGCTGACATCAATAAAGGGGTTATTAAACTTCTGTTAAAAGGAGGGGATAAGTCAAAAGTTAAGAATTGGAGACCTATAGCATTATTAAATCTGTCATACAAAATTATTGCTAAGATCTTGGCTAGGTGGATAGGGGAGGGGGGCTTCTTCATGAATTTATCTCTCCTACCCAAATTAGTTTCATTAAAGAAAGGTCTATTCTGGAAAACCTCATTACTAGTTGGGAAGCAATGCATTGGGCCAAGCATGATGGTCAGACCGCAGCAAGGGTTCTGTTAGATTTTGAAAAAGCTTATGACAAAATAGAGTAGCCTTTTGTGATGCGTATGTTGCACACTTTTGGGTTCCCTCTTGGTTTTTGTATATGGATTAACATATTACTTAAAGATTCTTCTACAATTATAGATGTTAATGACGAGTTGACTGAAAGGATAGTTCTTCAAAGATCTATAAGGCAGGGATTTCCAATTGCTCCCTCTTTGTTTGTAATTGTTGTTGATGCATTATTGTATATTCTCAAAGCTTCTCAACTAGGACCTCCTTTCAGGGGTATTACTCTGCCCAACCAAGAGATATTGCTTAATGCTCAATTTGCAGATGATATTGGCTTGTTCATAGGTTTGGATGAAGAGAATTTTGATAATATGTATCACAAATTGCAATTTTTTTGTTTGATATCTGGGGCCAAAGTGGCTCCCCACAAATCATCCATTATTGGGTGGTCCTTGTCCCCTCCAAATTGGGTGGTAAGGGTTGGCAATGGTTGGGACCTAATGAGATTGTTAGGTATCTTGGAATCCCATTCTCTATTGAGCCATCTACTAAGGATATGTGGATATGGCTCTTTTCCAAAGTGGAGAAGAAATACTTGAAATGGAAAACTCATCTCGTCTCTGGCAGGTAGAGTTCAAGTGGTTCAAAAAGTGCTATCTGCCGATCACATATGTTTCTCTTCAACTTGGCTATTTTCCAAATATCAGAGCAGTAGTTTAGAAAGGATTATGTAGGATTTTTTGTGGTCTGATGGTTTAGGAAATAAGAAAAGGCACTGTGTAAAGTGGGAGTGGTGCTGTTTACCCAAAGAAAGGGGAGGGTTGGGGATTATAGATTTAAAAGATCAAGGTATGGCACTGGTTTCTAAATGGATCATTCAAGCTCTGAGTGGGGATGAACAATGGAAGGTTTTAGTTAGGAATAACATCTCTAGATCTGGCATAAAAAAGGGGAAAAGTTGGACTAATGTTCGACTATGTGAAAAGGTCTTTGGGAACTTTGAGTTATCAATATTTGGATCCAAAGTTTTTCATTCTCTTTGGAAGGCCTAGTCTCAGGTTAGGAAACTTATTCCATTTTGGGATGCAGTTGGTGGCCCCCCTGAATATTTTGTTATAGATAGATCTATTTGGTGGGTTGATGAATCGAATGGTAAACCTCTTGCATTAACCCAAAGTTGTTCTGCAAAAAAAATGGAATAGATATGGCATTTATATTGTTGGTGATATATTGGTTGACAATAGGTTAGGGTTAGGGAATGAGATTGTTGGCAAGTTGAACATTCCTAATTCCCAAAAGAAGACTTACTCCATCATTGTTAAAGCTGTAGGAAATGTCTTCCCTGAATATATTATGAATTCTAATCAGTTTGTGTAGAAGATCAGATGGAAAGATGACAGTCACTTCAATAGTGTTTCTTCTAAATATATATATATAAAATGCTTTAAAATGATTGTTCTATTTTTGACAGGGTTAACCATGGTTGGGGGCTAGGGGTCTCGACTGATAGATGGCATTTTATCTTTTCTTTTTTTTGGCATTCTCGTTGTGAGCCTAAGAAATCTTGTTTTAGATGGTTGTTACTTTCAAAAAAATTTGTTGTGCGCAATACATTGCCTAATGGTCATGGTAGTCCTATTATGTGTGGTGTATGTTCTGTCCATGAGTCCTTTGAGCATCATTTTTTTAAGTGTACCTTAGCCCGGGGTGTCTAGTCTATTTTTCTTGGGTCACCCATAGTCTGGAATAGTAGGCTAGGTCTCTCTTGGAATGAAATACTTGCTGGTTTTGTTGACAATTTTGATCTGAAAATGAATAATTTTTGGTCTGTCTTTACTTGTGAAATTGTTTTGTTTCTTTGGAAAATGAGAAATGAAAAGATCTTTCAGAAGAGAAGGAGACAACTTACTGAGTTTGGATGTAAACTCATACATTTTCAAATTATGTCACAGGTTGCTGCTACTATGGAAATTTCCAAAGGACAGATTTATGATGCTGATGTGGAGGGACAGAACTTGATCCACAAAGATGATGTTGTCTCATGTCAATATTTTGACATCCACAAGGATATGCTCAAACAGAGGGAAATGGACAATCTTAACAAGTTTATTAAAGATCTTAGTATTGGAGATAGAGTAAAGTCTGGAAATTATGTTCATCATGATCATGTTGTAGATGGACAGAGGGGTTAGCCCTATATATGGGTTATTTTTTCATGTTGGGAAGACATGCCAAGCTGGTTATACTGTCTTTTTTGTATTAACTATTTTAAATCTCGGTTATGATAGTTGTTGTTGTAACCAGTTAACAAGTACGACATGTTGTAAAGAACTAGTTTCATTTCAGGTATCTGTTTAGGCTGTTTGCATATACCATCTGCTGAGCATATTTTGAAAATATTTTGTAAGGTGCTCAGCGTTTAATAGAACTTATGATGTAATCCAGATGATTATACTATGTTAATAATATATATATATGGGGTATTCTTTGTTGCAATTCAAGTAAAATATGAGATGATGCTAGAAAAAAAAATGTGCCTACTCCTACCTTCCATTTTTTACGATCCCGCTTAGTCGCATTAGCGTCTGGTACCGTAGATGCCTTGTCGCTTGGGATTTTAGGAACCTTGGCATCGGCAAGGTGCTTATTTTTAGCCTTGTCAATCTTTGGCTTAAAAGGTTTGGTACTGCCCTTCTTAAAAGGCTTAAGATAATCATTTCCTTCTTTTTTTGAATGCTTCATCTTTTTTGCAGGCGACGTGTAGGTCTTCTGGTCGCTTCTGAACGATTTGCCGTCATCGGAATTGCCCTTAGAAACACTCTTACGCTTTTTGGATTTGTGAGAAGTGTCAGCCGCCATTGTTCGGTCTGCGTCTCAGCTCTTGGTTATGTTAAACCCTAAGCCCTTTAATACCAACGAAACAACCGAGAGCTAGTAAAAAAGGTTCGGCTAACATCAGAAGAGGCACACTTCGTGCGTTGAGGTGCCCGAAGGGTACGATGCTCAAGTGTTGCACTCGTGTACGTACTATTTAGAAGAATGATCTTTTTATTATTTATTATTTATTATTTATTAGCATTTGCACTAGAAAGAGGTGTAAGGGATAGAAGTCGATACATTTTATTAAAAAATAAAAATTGAAGAGATGTAAAATTAATAGAATTAATTCTTGACTTCCCAATTCAAGAGTTCATTTGAATTGTAATTGGAGTCATCTTTGTGGCCAGGCAACAAAAAATCTATCCAAGGAAAAATGAGATTAATTGATAAGGGGAAGTATATATGAGTCATTTTTATAAAATTTAAAATTGGTAAAATTTTAAAAGTATTGAAAAAGTAATTTTTACTCATACTATGTAGGTGGACAAATCAGGAGTAATACTTTGCATGCTTTTTTTTAAAGAAATATAAAGTACCAAGAGTTGATTATTATTTTGTAATGTATTTGGTATTACCAAATGTAAAATATGTTAGATATGATTCAGATTTAGAAATATAAAAATAACTTAAAAAATAAATAACATTATATAATTTTTTTTTAAAAACTATCTTAGAATTTATCTTATATTATAACATCAGTTAATAATTAAAAAAATTATGATACTCTAAAATAGATAACAATAATGATTAATTTAAGTAAAATTGTTTTAAAAAAATCATAATAATAATTTTTTTAGAGCATCTCAACCAAATATAGAAAATTTTAAATCAAAACAATCAAAATAAATTTATAGTATTCATCTTAATATAAGATACTTCATGGAATTTGACATATCACAATGTGCTAATTATTTAAGTAAGCAAAAGTTAAAATAGAAAATAAAAATAACTAATTTCTAAAATAAATATATGTTCCAATCATCTAAATTGGAAATAATTAAAAGAAATAAGAAAAAATAATAAACATATGCTTACCTTTTAAATACAAATGAAATGTAAAACCTCATTAATTATTAATGAATATGATATATAACCTCTCAAACACCTCTATTCATTGTTTTAAGATCTCATATTTCAGTAACCTACCAAGAATTAACTGTTTCAACTATTAATCAAATTAAATATCATAAAACAAGCGTGGAGTCTTTGCTTTCAAAAAAATAAAAAATAAAAAATTGCGTAAGGTAATTTTCATAGTTATCATAAAATGATTAAAATTTGAATATTTTGATTAATATATAATAATATTTTTATTTTGTAAATATATTCTTAATACTTAATATATCTATTTATTCGTATATATCTTCCCTGTGGCGAAATATAACTATTAATTCATCTACTTCCTCCATTCATATACGTAATATTAAATCATTAAATCTTTGGTCAATTCAATTTGTCTTTGCTTAAATGATACCTAGCTTGGAATAGTGGGGAAACTATAGCACTTTATGTTAGACTTGTATCTGATAAGTTCCTATGCAGAGGCTCAAGAATATATTTATTGGTCAGGTAGTTGATTATCCAATATTGTGAAGAAATAAACTTATATCCCTAGATAGTTACTCTTGAAAGCATTTGCCAAACATTAATTATTTTTACCTATAATTATATCCAATAAGGGATTGCGGCCAATTGCCACAACTTATAAAATGTAGTAGTTAAGAATAATTGTAGACAAGAAGTTAGATGTATTAGTTTATATAAAACAATGTATTAGTAATGCATTTTTTATGGGCATACTTGTTCTTCATAATAACATAATTCTGTCATTTCACAAAATTTACAACAATCGCTAGAAGGCATCTTCAAGAAGTTGTTAAAGAGGTGTTGATCACTTATGTAAAAGTGAATTTGAGAACAACACTAATGTAGTAATAGTGCGCCTAACCAATACATATTCTCAGTATATCCATCATTGAAAGAGTCCATCTAAATTATTTTTATTTATCCCTTGTCATATATTTGCTATAGAAATAGGTGTTTTTCTAAATTAAAATTTATCTGTTGAGTTATTGTAATGACATATAACAATTTAAATATTTATAAAAACATATCTAAACATACATGATTTGCACCGAAACATCTTGTCCCATCCGATTCTGTAAATGTTTTATCTAAGATCAATGTAGATACCTAGATGCAAAATAAGTAAATTTTATATAAAAAAAACATCGGCCCCCTCCTCCTCCATCATCGGTGATCAACATACCATATAAGGAATATTGTCTTACAAATACACAGAACAAACAATTAAAAAATGTTAATGTTATTACTGATGGAGCAAAATTTTTTAATTAATGTGATGCCATTTTGCATGCTCTATAGTTGTTGGAGGAATGGGGATCTAAGTGGAGCCCACATCCAAATGTCCTAGGTATTTAAGGAGGGTTATGCAGTAAGCCAAGGAGTGTAGAAAAACTGGCCAAAACAGTTCCAAGGCCCATCAAATTTGTGCAACAATTGTGGAAATGTTGATGGGTGATCATTGTTTTGCCCTCACTAACATTGTGTTTCGTGGGGCACTCCAAGGATATTCTCAGTGTGGCCTTATCCATTAACAATCACCAAATTGTGTCTGCCTCATGGGACAAAACCATCAAGCTCTGGGACACTTTTGGTGAGTGCAAGTACACCATCCAGGCCAATGTTGATGGACATTCTAACTGGATCAACAGTGTTCGTTTCTGCCCCTCTGTGACTAATCCCACCATTGTTTCTAGATCTTGGGACCACACCTTTAAGGTCTAGAATCTCACCAATTGCAAGCTCAAGAACATGCTTATAGGCCATGGTGGATATATCAACATTGTTTCTGTTTTGCCCAATGGGTCACTCTGCACTAGCAGCGGGAAGGATGGGGTTACTATGCTCTGGGACCTTGCCGAGGGCAAGAGGCTTTATTTGCTCGACGTAGAGAAATGCAGCTCTCAATGTTGCATATTCACAACTCAACGAAAAAATGAATATATGTAAATAAATGCTCGTGAGTGGAGAACACACTATCTCCACTCACCCACTCAGCCTACATTTACCCACTCAACCAACACTCAATTGATTGACATTGGTTATCGATGATTGAAAATGGAATTCAGGGAAAATTTTACTAGCGTAAGACAAGAGTCAACTCTAGACCTGAAGCCTATTAAAGTGAAATCTCAAAAGAGATCCAAATTCAATTTTTATCATTAATGATGATAGATTGTTTTTAGATTGAGCTAAAACAAGATCTTTTTCAAATCATTCGTCCAGTAGACCCAATTTAATAACATTAATGTTGATATAATGGAATGCAATAACATTTATGAGCAATGAAAGCCACCTGAGCCACACAAAAAAACCTAATCAAAAACCATTTACCAACAATTATTTTAGGGTGTGAGACAATTTCTGATTACAAGTAATCTCACAAGGAAAGCCTATCGGCTAATTATTTATTTACTAATAATGTTATTTGAGTTGATAAGTAGGAGATAATGTTATTTGAGTTGTGATATTACTTGTAGTTTTTGGGTGAAGCTCATTTATTTTAATGTTTTGTTATTGGATTTTTCTCTTCTTTTAAATTTGTTTTATTTTAATTTTCATGGTTGGATTAAATTCAGTGGGTAGATTTTTATTTTTTTATTAGTTGAAAAATATTAAAAATATAAGTAATTTGTTAAGATATATTATTTGTTTGATTCAAAGAAAAACTATTATATTTTTATTTAGAATAAATTTAAATTATGAAATCACGTAGATAGATATTATGTTTGATTTGTTTATTTTATTTTTTATTTTTTCATTGTAAAATTTTATATGGTGCACACAATTTATTTGGAATGTTCACATTCAATTCATGTTTTTTTTTTTTGTTTTTTTATAGAAAAATCATTTAAAAACTTATCATTTTTATGTTTTTAGTCAATAGAGTATTTTGGGCGAAAAGCCCTTGGTCCCAGATGCAATGGCTTATGTTATAGATTTCACATCGAGTCACCACTGCCATGAGATCAACCACCTTTGGAGATCTCTTACTATTCTAGAAAAAAATAAATTATTGTATCTTCACATGCATCAAAAATAAAACACTCATGGGATTAGTTCAACCTAAATCAACTAAAATATAAAAGATCTATCTTATTTAACATCTTGAATTGAGAATATCAATAAGCATCCTATGTTTCTCTAATTAGAAGGATGAAAATCATGCCTTTGGCTATAATAACAATCCTAAAGTGATAACCTCGAGAATGAGAGTAGAAATGATGAAGAGTAAAGCTAAGGTAAGATGGAACTACAATGCAAACTAAGCCAAATTATATTCATTTATAATCAAAATCACTCATAAATGCTCTATTGTGATGTTGTGATGAGCTCAATTGTGCTAATGAACTTAATGCAAATAGATTATAGTATGGATGCTAATAATGATAATGGATCTATATTTGACTATAATGGTAATGCAAATGAGAATGGATGATGTTCTCTATGAATGCATCCTATTTATAGGATTTTCCAAAGGGTAGTAGGTGGAGTGAGTTAACCATGATTAGATGAGAGAGGTTGAATTGTGTTTTAAATATTGGGACAATATGACAAAATAAAGGACTAGGATACCAAAGGCAAGATGAATGGCTCTTATGGATCAATTTCCTCTTAATCATCATTCTGCATTGATTGATTGAATTTTGTCCATTAGTGGTTGGTGAGAAATATTAGGATTTATTTAAATCAAATAATTAATTAATTTAGTCATATCTTTTATTTGAATGGGTTGGATTTAATTATTTGATTCAACTATATAAATAATTGATTATTAAATTAATTACATAGTTATTTGATTTTTGTATTTAATAAATCATCATGGCTTAAATTTAATTAATCGATGATTTATCTTTCCAATTTTAAGGTGAGTACAAATGCCCCTCTTTGAATCAATATGCAAAGCGCATAAATTCAAAGGATGTCTAGTTTTTTATTACTTGATGTCTAATTTGAGGCTTGATTTTTTATGCTTATACCATGTCAATGTGACTCTGTAATGATTGATTTGACCAATTTTGATGACCCACTGATGATGTTGAAATAATTGCATCTAATGTTCATGATTTGAAAATTTGCCCTGATTGACTTGATTTTATGCCCTGATGATATGATGCCCCCTCGAAAAGTAAAATGGAACTTATTTGATTGATATTAATGAATTTTGGATTTTTTCCAAATTTTCAAAAAAAAAAAAATTCCAATTGTAATTTATTTATCGATAATAATTAATGTGAAAATGAAATCAATAATGCTCTAGTGTTGAAAATTTTGATTAAAAAGACATACTTGGTTTTAAAAAATGGAAAAATAGCCCTCCATTAGGTCACTAGGGTATATAAATAGGGTAAAATTCATTTCTCTACATCCATTTTCACTTTCACTTTTACCATTTACCCTGTATGAGTCCTAGTTCCCTTTTGGAGATTTCTCAATGGTGTTCCTATTTCATGAGCACAGATTCAAGTAAGGGTATAAATTCCAATGACCAACCAACTATGGACCTCTGGTGCATACCAAAGTCCCTCCTAATTTATCATTTTTCGGATTTGTGGCTATATTTATAGATTTAGGCATAAATTATTTTAATTTTTTTAGATTTTTAGGTGTTTTAGTGCATGGTATAGTTGTTTTAGCAAATCCACATTTTCAAATAGTTTGTCATATGATGTCAAATATCATGTATAGGTACATGCCCCAAGATAGTTATAACACATAGGAGATTTTGAAACAATGTATGTAATGTTGGACCAGAAAAATGCAATTTTTGTAGCACTTATGGAAATGTGATTGAGCACTATAGAATTAGAGCAATAAAAATTCACAAAACCCTGAACATGTGCATGCAAGAACCTTTCATTGATAGGCAAAGAGAAAAAAGACAATGGCTTGGCTCTAGTAATATGCAAGACTATATTATCAGACTGAAAGAATGAGTAAAATCTACAATGGATCAATTCTTATAGAAGGAGATTGAAAACCTAAAAAAGAAACTTTAAGAGGTAAAAGAATTTAATAATTAGTATAATTATTAAATGTGACTAAATGCAAATGCATGAAAGTGAAATCTTAAGAAAGTAGTAAACTTAACTTAATTAATACTTTACTCTAACAAATGCATATGATATGAAACATGTATAGATTGTTGTAGTGTTTAGCAACATTTTTGTATTGCATACAATTCTACAATACATAGGATATGATAAAGTAGTGTGCATCATTTTTTGCACTTTTTACACAATTTTGAAACTTAATTTGTGTCTCATTTGTCTCATCAATTGATTTGATGAATTGCTTGATAATCTTACATGATAATGTGATGAAAATGATATGTCTATAATGCCATTCTCAATCATTAGGTTGATATGGTATTGATGTCAATCATGATAGGTTGATGTGTTGATAGGTTGATATTCCTTCCTCGAGATCTACAGTTGGGAAAATGTAATGCACTCAAAATGAGAAAGAAGATAAAAAGATATTGATTTGATTGACATTAGATGATCAATGAGATGGTGTTAACTGATTTGATTCCCACTTGATTTCAAAAAAAAGAGGTTCAATATCGAAAGCTATATATTAAAGGGTTATATATGTGATCATTCAAGATGATTGGTTAGTTATTTGCATATGATGAATGAGTTTTTGGATAATGTAGGTCATTCTTTGTGCTTGATATTGTTGGAAACAATTCTTCAATTGTATGTTGTCATTGATGTTACACAAATGTCAATAGTAACTGAGCAATGAAGAGTTTGTAGCATTAACCTTGCATATTTTAGTATTGATTGAGCAGTTGGGTAATGAAGACATTTCAGTATTAATTGAGTAGTTGGTTGAAGAATGGTATCCTACTTGCAGTATTGACTGAGTGGTTGGGCATCAAAGGACTCACAATATTAACTAAGTGTTCAATCTTAGTATTGATCGAGTGACAACAAAATGTAATTGTCTAATGTTTAATTGATTAACGTTGACTATTTGGATGTTTATTGATTATTTGGAAGGGTATTCAAGCTGACTTGTCCTAGCTTATGATATATAAGAAAGGTCAATTTGTGAGGATAGAATGTACAAGTGGAATATGAAATAAGATGGATATGTGAATGAAGACAAAGGCATAGCAGGAAAGTTTGGAAGATAAGTCGCAAAGAACATTTGATCGGTAAGGATCCAAAGGTCAATCCAGAATAGAGATTTGAATCTACAAAGATAGTTGCTTCATAACTTAGGTCAAATTGTTGTTACCTTCTAACCATTGTAGTGGTGAAAAAACCCCTTAACAAAGCTGACTTAATAGTCATATTTTAAATCCTCTAACAAGGTGACATTTCAAGATTGAAGTGTTTGAAGGCCTCTAACTAGGCCACTCCTAATAGGATGATCTAAATCCTCTAACAAGGTCATACTTAACAATATGTATAGTAACCTTTAACAGGGCTCACTTCAGAAGAGTGAAAAATATTGTAACTAGTTGCATGGTGGTTTTCCAAATTGGGTTTCCACATTAAATCTTGGTGTCATATGTCCATGTTATTTCCTTATGCTCTATGTTTCTGCAACTAAGTTACTAAAGGCTAAAATAGATTAATAATCATAAGATTGCTTTGTTAATCAAGTAATAGTAATATTCTAGTGTTAACTAAGTTGGACAGTACTACATGATTGGTGAAAGACATCCAGGGACATGGAATTGTTTATGTGGTAATTGATTCACCCCTCCTTTCTCAATTACACTCTACGTTTCCAACAAATGTGCCTCAATTCCAAGTGAACAAGGGTTTTCTTACTACTATGGTTGAGCAATGACACTTGAACCATAATACCTTTCACTTTCCCATGGGAGATATGAACCTCACACCAAAGGATTTATATTACATATTTTGAATTTTGACTATGAGTGAGTTTATGTACTATGATTAGGCATATGATGGTTCAAGATGTAGATGTATATTTGGAAATACAAGTATTGGTAGAATAATTTATCATGGTCAATCCAAAATAGAGATTTGAATCTACAAAGATAGTTGCTTCATAAATTAGGTCAAATTGTTGTTACCTTCTAACCATTGTAGTGGTGAAAAAATCTCTTAACAAAGTTGACTTAATAGTCATATTTTAAATCCTCTAACAAGGTGACATTTCAAGATTGAAGTGTTTGAAGGCCTCTAACTAGGCCACTCCTAATAGGGTGATCTAAATCCTCTAACTAGGTCATACTTAACAATATGTATTGTAACCTTTAACACGGCTCACTTCAGAAGAGTGAAAAATATTATAAGTAGTTGCATGGTGATTTTACAAATTGGGTTTCCACATTAAATCTTGGTGTCATATGTCCATGTTATTTCCTTATGCTCTATGTTTCTGCAACTAAGTCACTAAAGGCTAAAATAGATTAATAATCATAAGATTGCTTTGTTAATCAAGTAATAGTAATATTCTAGTGTTAACTAAGTTGGACAGTACTACATGATTGGTGAAAGACATCCAAGGACAGGGAATTGTTTATGTGGTAATTGATTCACCCCTCCTTTCTCAATTACACTCTACGTTTCCAACAAATGTGCCTCAATTCCAAGTGAACAAGGGTTTTCTTACTACTATGGTTGAGCAATGACACTTGAACCATAATACCTTTCACTTCTCCATGGGAGATATGAACCTCACACCAAAGGATTTATATTACATATTTTGAATTTTGACTATGAGTAAGTTTATGTACTATGATTAGGCATATGATGGTTCAACATGTAGATGTATATTTGGAAATACAAGTATTGGTATAATAATGTATCATGGTCAATCCAAAATAGAGATTTGAATCTACAAAGATAGTTGCTTCATAAATTAGGTCAAATTGTTGTTACCTTCTAACCATTGTAGTGGTGAAAAAATCTCTTAACAAAGCTGACTTAATAGTCATATTTTAAATCCTCTAACAAGGTGACATTCCAAGATTGAAGTGTTTGAAGGCCTCTAACTAGGCCACTCCTAATAGGGTGATCTAAATCCTCTAACAAGGTCATACTTAACAATATGTATTGTAACCTTTAACAGGGCTCACTTTAGAAGAGTGAAAAATATTATAACTAGTTTTATGGTGATTTTACAAATTGGGTTTCCACATTAAATCTTGGTGTCATATGTCCATGTTATTTCCTTATGCTCTATGTTTCTGCAACTAAGTCACTAAAGGCTAAAATAGATTAATAATCATAAGATTGCTTTGTTAATCAAGTAATAGTAATATTCTAGTGTTAACTAAGTTGGACAGTACTACATGATTGGTGAAAGACATCCAAGGATAGGGAATTGTTTATGTGGTAATTGATTCACCCCTCCTTTCTCAATTACACTCTACGTTTCCAACAAATGTGCCTCAATTCCAAGTGAACAAGGGTTTTCTTACTACTATGGTTGAGCAATGACACTTGAACCATAATACCTTTCACTTCTCCATGGGAGATATGAACCTCACACCAAAGGATTTATATTACATATTTTGAATTTTGACTATGAGTGAGTTTATGTACTATGATCAGGCATACGATGGTTCAACATTTAGATGTATATTTGGAAATACAACTATTGGTATAATAATGTATCATGGAATCAGTTACTTTCATATTTACCTCTTCTTGTAGTTCTAACTAGATTTATTGGAGAGTTCTTACTTCTTGATAAACGAGACCATAGTTTTGTGATTGGATAGGGATGCATCATAGAGGACATACTTGTATAGTTGTAGATATTTGTGTGGGGGTTATTGTGTCCTTGTGGATTTGTCTCATGATCTCCACCATGTGATATATAGGGAGAGTGTTGCACCTTTAATAGGTGTGGTTTTATTATAGATTTTGATCTAGAAGTACATCCCAATTGCTAGACTGATATCAATGAGGGACTGAGATACCTAGCCCCATTTGGGGAAGATGGAAAATTGCAATAGTATACCCAATGATATGGATGAGGTCTATTGGAGGCCATATTTTGAATGTGAGGCCTAGAGAGAGGGTCACATAGAGGTATTATTTATGTTCATTCCTTGATGGTTGATCAACTATACTACTCTTGTGCTAGAGAGATTCTACTTTCTTAAGATTTTGAGACATTTTAGGTAGATACAAGGTATACCACAAGGATTAGGTCATTATTGGTGTAGGGAACCTATCTCCTTATTCATGAGTTATCTTTTCATTAGATGTTGATGTAATAAGGATGTGTTGGCACCATCCATTTTCTTGTCTTGTGTTGATTTTGTCCTTTTGTGTGCACAAGGATCTTTGTGGTCATCTTATAAATTAAAAGAGTCCTTAGTTCACTAGGATGTGCTTTGTTGGTCTTTGTGTGTTGTTGGGTCTTTCAAGGGAGGTAGACCCTAGGAGTAAAGAGAAAACCTAGGAAAGGAAAAGTGAAAGTTTGAATCAATATTGGAGTTGCATATTTAGTTATCATTTTTCCACTCAATGACACATTTGTGCATGTTGGAGGATTGACCAAGGTCATAGAAGTTTATCTTGTGTGCACTCTACATCAAGTGGTATCAAAGACACTAAGACTCTATTTGGAAGAACAAGATGGTAGAATGAGAAGATATTTCCTTGAGGATAATAAATATTGAATTAGCAAATATAGTGAAGGAGCATATGGTTGAGAGCAGAGCAGTCATGGAGGAGAATAGATCCATGAGGAGAGAAATTGAAAAGTTGAAGGGGCAAGTGCATAAAGGAGACCATGAGGAGTCTAAGGAAGAAGAAAGGGAAGATGATGACTTTCTTGATGTACCTAAAGATTAGAGAATTATGGTAGCAACCCTATAAAGGGTAAGAAGGAAAGATAAAGGAGACTTACTCGTGTTTGATGGGAAGCTAGAACTAGAGGCATGTATGGAGTGGCTAGAGGTCCTTGAAAACCATTTTGAGTCTAATGACATACCTGCAAATCAAAGGGTTAAGACAAAAAAAGCCAAGTTGAAAGGGCCAACCTTAAGTTAGTGGAATTTCCTTCAAAATGAGAAAGTGGAAGAAGATAAGCAACCCATCTCTACATGGAAGAGGATGATGGCAGATATCATGAAGCAATTTATTCCTAAGGATTATGAAGTGATGCTCCACAAGAAATTGCATAACCTTAAACAAAAGGATATGGATGTAAGTACCTATAGTTAAGAATTCCATACCCTAACTCTTAGGGCTAAGATGTATGAAATTGAGAAACAAAAACTTGTAAGGTATTTAAATGGATGTAGATATAATATACAAGATGAACTAATGAACTAACTTTGGTATCAATAGAGTCATACCATAAGTGCTATCAACTTGCCCTTGGGATTGAGGAAAAACATAAAAGGAGAGGTGAACAAGGCAACAGAGGAAGAGGAAACTCTTTTAGGGAAAGAGGCAGATTTAATAGTAGAGGAAACTTCCCAAGAAACCAAGGAGAAACTAGTAGCAGTCAAGGTGCAGAAAATGAAAACAGTAGCAAAGGTTTCTTTAGAGGCAGAAAATCAAATACTGGAGGTAGATTTGGAGGAAGGGGAGCAAATGTCTTTACTAGCAAGTGTTTCTCTTGCAATCAGATTGGGCATCAATCCTTTAGATGTCCATAAAAGATGGGTACAAACAGTCAAGGAGAAAGGATAATACAATTAACCTAAGATGAAGATTATCAAAGCATAACTTCCTTCCATACTACAACTTCTTCAAAATGTGTAGGCCTTGAAAGTGGAGAGAATCTTATGTTTAATTGGTCACTCTTGGTGCCACTCAACAAGGAGCTTCCTCAAAGAAAATCCATTTTCAAGACAACATGTAAGGTGAAAGGAAATGTATGTAAAGTAATTGTTGATTCAAGCTCCACTGAGAATTTAGCCTCTATTGAAATGGTAAATAAACTTGGTCTAAAAAGAATCCCACACCCAAATCCCTATAGAGTTTCATGGTTAAGTAAGGAGCAACAAACTTTGGTTAATGAACAATGTTGTGTTGGGTTTCAAATAGGTGAATTAGGGATAAGGTGATGTGTGAAATTGTATACATGGATGCTTGTCATATCCTTCTAGGCAGGCCTTGGTAGTATGACACTAATGCACAACATGATAGGAAAACCAATGTGTATACCCTAACCAAGGATGGAGAAACTTTTACTATGATGCCTTTGGTAGGAGAACCTAAGGATAAGGATGTGTCTAGTAATATTATGGTGGTAGGGGAGAAAGAGTTCTTGAAAATCCTTAAAGAAGATAAAGTACCATGTTTTCCTATCGTAATGAAAACCTAAGGAGAGCATGCCTAGAAAAGAGAAAACAAAACAAGAAGCCTTGCAAAATGTTGGTCCAAAGGAGGTTGCAAATTTGCTAGGTAAGTATAAAGGCATTATTGTAGACAGTCAAACTAAAACTCTACCACCACCTAGGAAGATTCGTCATTGCATTGACCTAATACCAAGATCCACCCTACCAAATAAAGTAGCCTACAAACTTACACCAGAGATAAATGCAAAAGTTGCTAGGCATATCCACGAACTTCTAGATAAGGGGTTTATAAGAAAAAGAATTAGTCCATGTGTTGTCCCTACAGTCCTTGCACATTAGAAGGAAGGGACATGGAGGTTATGCAGTGACTCAAGAGAAATCAACAAAATAACTATAAGATAATGTTTCCCAATGCCAATAATGGAAGACCTCATGGATTATTTTGGGGGTGCTAAATTATATTCCAAAATTGACCTTAAAAGTGGCTATCGCCAAATAAGGATCATAGAGGGGGATGAGCGAAATATTTCCTTTAAGACTAATGAAGGCTTGTTTGAATGGTTAGTTATGCCTTTTGGATTGTCAAATGCACCTAGCACTTTTATGAGGTTAATGAATGAAGTTTTGAAGCCTTTTATTAAAAAGTTCATTGTGGTCTATTTGGATGATATTCTAATTTTCAATAGTAGTAGGGCAAAGCACCTTCATCATATTGACTTGGTTATGTAGAGGCTTCATGAAGAGATTTTGAAGATGAATTTCGAAAAATGTTCTTTCTTGCAAGAAGAATTGGTATTTTTGGGTTTTGTGATTCCCAAAGATAGCTTGAAGATGGATCCCACCAAGGTACAAGCCATATTGAATTGGCCACCTCCTACTTCAACACCTAAGGTAAAAATTTTCTATGGCTTGTGTAGCTTTTACAAAAAAAATTATAAGAGACTTTAGTGGTATATGTACACCCATCGTTAATACCATTAAGGGGGCAGATAATGTGTTTTTGAATGGACTAGAGAGGCAAATGATTCATTTGAGTTCTTGAAGAAGGAAATTGTAGAACAACCAGTCCTAGTATTGTCTGACTTTCATAAGGTTTTTGTGGTAGAATATGATGCAAGTAACAAGGCCATAGGGGGTGTACTTAGTCAAGATGGAAAGCCAGTTGCTTTATTTAGTGAAAAACTAAATGAGGCCAAACAAAAGTACTTTGCATATGACCTAGAACTCTATGTTATGGTACAATCACTCAAAAAATGGAGCCACTACCTTTTACCAAAAGAATTCATTATCTTTACTAATAATCATGCTCTTAGTTTCATGAATAGGAAAGAAAAAATTCATCATAGGCATGCGAAGTGGATGGATTTTTTGCTATCTTATAATTTCATAATCAAACATAAAAAAAGGTATTACTAATAAGGTTGTTGATGCTCTTAGTAGGAGAAACTTGATAGTTTAGAATATTGCTTTGGAAAGTGCATGGATTTTAGCTATCACAAACATGTATGAAGAAGATGAGGACTTCAAAGATATTTAAAAGATATGTGTGGACATGACTAAAAGGTACTATACATAATTTTTTGAATTTTTGATTCAAGATGGTTATTTGTTTAAAGGTAGATTGCTTTGTGTTCCAAGAAGTTCCATAAGGGAAAACATCATAAAGGAAAAACATTGTGGCAGCCTAGCAGGACATTTTGGAGTGGGCAAGACCTTGGAGTTTGTTAGGAGATTCTATTTTTGGCCTAAGTTACAGTCTGATGTAAGAAGTTTTGTTGAAACTTGTGTACTTTGTCAAAAATCCAAAGGACATACTTATAATGTAGGAATTTATACTCCACTTCCATTCCATCAAAACCTTGGGATTCAATTTGTATGGATTTTGTTCTAGGAATGCCCAAGACAAAAATGGGTCATGATAGTGTGTTTGTGGTAGTTGATAGGTACTCCAAAATGACACACTTTATCCCTTATAGAAGCACACATGAAGCTTCACATATTGCTAGGTTGTTCTTCAAGGAAATTGTTAGGTTGCATGGACTTCCAATGTTTATCATTTCAAACAGAGATCCTAAGTTTCCAGGCCACTTTTGGAGGACGTTATGGAAGAAACTAGGAACAAATGTCTATCTTTCATTGGCATACCACCCTTAATCTGATTGAAAAACTAATGTAATCAATAGATCACTTGGTAATTTATTGAGATGTCTAACCCAAGAGCATGGTTCAAGTTGTGATTCTATTCTTTCCCAGGCTGAGTTTACCTATAATGATTCTATCAATAGAAGCACATCTAGAACTTGTTTTCTGATTGTGTATGGTGTTCACCCAAGGGATGTCTTTGAGCTCAAAAGTGTTGCAGACATGGAGAAGCCTAGTGCTTTGGCTAATGGCTTTGTGACTGTCATGATGGACATTCATGAACAAGTTAAAGATAAAAATTGCTTGATGGCTTTGTGACTGTCATGATGGACATTCATGATAGGAATATAAAGAATATGCTAACGTAAAAAGGAGGGAGTTGCATTTTTAGATTGGTGATCTAGTGATGGTCCATTTGAAGAAGGAAAGAATACCAATAGCGAGTTATACCAAAATAATGATGAAAAATATTGGACCCTACAAGATCCTAAATAAATGTGGTTCAAATGCTTATCATATTGATCTTCCTCCTCGTATTCATTTGTCACCCATTTTTTATGTTGTTGACTTTTATGCTTACAGAGGTACTATAGATTATTCTTTTGTTGTAGGTGACACAATCTCCCAACAGGACGAGTTGCTGAAAAATCTCCTCAAGCCACCTACATTGGAGATCAAAAGCATTTTGGACAAAAAGGTGGTCAAGGAAACAAGGAGGATTTACTATGAGTATTTGGTTCAAGGGAAAGGAAAACCTTTGGAATATGCTTCATGGATGACCAAAGAAGCCATTGAGAAAGATGGATTCAATTTCTCCACCATTCCACTCAAAGGGACTTGAGTTTCTTTCAAGCCTGGTAGCATGGTGCAGGGCAACTGTTTTCTTGTTCAGGAGTTATCTTTTCATTAGATTTTGATGTAATAAGGATGTTTTGGCACCATCCATTTTCTTGTCTCATGTTGGTTTTATCGTTTTGTGTGGACAAGGATCTTTATGGCCATCTTATAAATCAAAAGAGTCCTTAGTTCACTAGGATGTGCTTTGTTTGTTTATGTTTGTTGTTGGGACTTTCAAGGAAGGTAGACCCTAGGAGTAAAGAGAAAACCTAGGAAAGGAAAAGTGAAAGTTTGAACCTGTCATGCCCAAATTTTCTAGAACAAGACACACACACACACACACACACACACACACACACACACACACACACACACACACACACACACACACACACACACACACACACACACACACACACACACACAATAATAACATTCAATTTTATTTCTTAAAAACCATTTAAGATTTTTTTTAAACAAAATATACTTTCACAGTATTGAAAATTTCTTTCAAATATTACAATCACAATTGGATCCTTACATCAATTTACAAATCACATGAAGATCTACTGTTGGTATTTTACATTACATAACTTTTACAAATGTGCATAAATGAATATCTTCAAATCTTCAGCAAAACGTGAAAATCTTCCAAGCTTTTCTTCAACACATATCCATTTAGAAAACCTGTACAGAACAACCATGTATACCATGGAGAGCTCACCTCCTAGCCTAGGTCTCTAAGAGACCACCCACCAAGCTTGGAGAACCAAGACTAACCAGGTAACATTCAAGCATACACATATAAATCAACAATACATGATACAACATTTAACACCCTTTTTGAGCTTACACAGCAGGTTACCAGAGGAACCAATAGAATGGGTGAAGGTGTGCCTAAAACCCTAAGGAGAAGCCAAATATAGAAAACCAAATTTACCTTCACAAGGCATACAAAATAAATATCAACTTTCACAAACTTTCTCCCCTTATCACCCCGAAAGTGCATAACAAAGTAGTAGCACATGTAGCCCATACTACATGCTTATCCCTCTTCCTTCTAGGGAAGAGACTTTGCACTTAGGGGATAGCCCCAACTAACCCCTTCACCTTGAAGGCCACTTCTTCCCTCCCAAGGGTGAGTGATGTCCTTCCACACCCATAACATCACATTCTCAAAATCAAATGAAAATAAGGCAATAGAAATTCATCCACACCCAACAATACCACAGGAACAATCAACAACACAAATATACATTTGTAGCAAAATTTACACATCTTTTATTTGGAAAAAAATAATAATAATACAACACATAATTTCCAAACACATGGAAAAAGCTCCAACCTTTCTCCAAGCTATGGTAAATGACCTAATTTGAGAATAGCCCTCTATCCTTCCTTGAACCAATCTCCAAAGCCCAAAAAAAATCTCTAAAACTAGAGAGTCGGTGAATGCCCCACCTATTTTCCAATTTCTCTCTAAAAGAAAAACATTCCTAAGTTTCCTCCATCATGAAAGAGAACAAACACTTTAGCTCAACCTAAGTTTCTCTATTTGGTTGGAATTATCAACTCACTGGAGATAAGGTGGGAATTTCGGGTAAGTCTTCTTCCATTTTCACAATACTTAAGATATGGGATTTTAAAGGTGTTAGAAAAGATATTTTAATCTAGTAAAGCCAAAATTAGAGCCCTAACATATAGTACTAACATGTAGGTAACTTAATTTCACTAAAAGAACACACTAAGACTCAGACAAAGCCCTCTAAAGTCACCCTAAACTTGGAATCTAGAATTTAATTTAATTAAAACCTTCATAAGATATTTTTATGCAAGGGAATGAAAACTTAATCATTTCTAACTAGTTAGGAATAAGGTTAGGTGTCTTTTGCCAATGACTCAACCTGACTTGCCACTAAACACATAACAACACAAGTGTCGAGTGACACTATAAATATACATTTAACATTACGAGTGGCAAATCAATTTTCACAAAAATAAATATAATCTAAGACATCCATTCACATTATGTTCACAAAGTAAAATACTTAACAACGAGGTTAAGATCTCTTCATTAGATCTTTTCATATACATCTGTAGCAAAGTTTACACATCTTTTATTTAGAAAAAAAAAAAACAATAAAACACATAATTTCCAAAACATGGCAAAAGCTCCAACCTTTCTCCAAGCTACGGTAAATGACCTGATTTGAGAAGAGCCCTCTATCCTTCGTTGATACAATCTCCAAAACCAAAAAAAAAAATCTAAAACTAGAGAGTGGATGAATGCCCCACCTATTTTCCAATTTCCCTCTAAAAGAAAAACATTCCTAATTTTCCTCCATCATGAAAGAGAAAAAACACTTTAACTCAACCTAAGTTTCCCTATTTGGTTGGAATTATCAACTCTTTGGAGATAAGGTGGGAAAAACTTAAACATTTCTAACTGGTCAGGAATAAGGTTAGGTGTCTTTTGCCAATGACTCAACCTGACTTGCCACTAAACACATAACAACACAAGTGTCGAGTGACACTATAAATATACATTTAACATTACGAGTGGCAAATCAATTTTCACAAAAATAAATATAATCTAAGATGTCCATTCACATTATGTTCACAAAGTAAAATACTTAACAACAAGGTTAAGATCTCTTCATTAGATCTAACCTTGGCAATCTCAATTAATACAAAGGTATAGTCTTGGTTCTCTGTTTTACGATGGATATCTCTTGCACACTTAAACCACATATCAGTAGTCCAAGATAAATAAAACATATGCATATATAAATCCCCAATCAATTCTATATTCATAATCGAATCAAAACATAAGGCATTTCTCAATTGAATAACATTTTTCCATTTCTAACCATTGTGTATAAATAATACTACCATTATCGAACTAAACATGACATAACTCTTTTGCACATTTCATGATTTTCATACATATATATAATCCATCTAACATTTATTTTCAAATATAACTTCCTACTCATTAATAAAATAACCAACCAAGTACATGAATGTAACTAATCATCAAGCATCATAAATAAGTTCTAACATCATAAACGATTACCATAAATAAAGTGTGCCATAGCATCCAATAGTCCGAGTAACAATCCAAAATAGTCCAACATATAACATGGTCTCAAAATATAAAGTATCTTTAATGCAATATATAAAGTATCTAAAATGCAAATAATCTACTATGATATGCTATGATGGGCTAGGGTGAGGCCTCACAGGACCAGTGTTGTATTTAGTGATCATTGTTTCACTCAATGATATATTTGTACATGTTAGAAGATTGACCAAGGTCATAGAAGTTTATGTTATGTGCACTCTACATCAATTATGCCCAGGTTTAGGTTGAGAGACCAATATGGGATCCACAACTATAGTACATACTTGCTCAAGATAAGTTATTTGGCTTGCATGCTCTACTATGGCGCATGCAAGAAAATGTGGTTGATGCAAGTGTGTCAAAATTTTAGATATTGATAAAATATTGGGATGTTTGAAATTTAATATGGATTAAAAAGTTCAAGTGCCATGATATTCAGTTTAATGTAATAATTTGCGTCAACTTGTGTCCATTTTGATAATCTCATTAGATTTGGATTTGTGCCCCTGGTTTTATTTGACAATGATAATGGGTTACAATCAATTTCCAAAACAATGATGAAAGCTTGGGTATATGAAAATGTAGCTTTGGGAGTCTATTAAAGATTTGTAATTTTTTTTAAATATTTTTTTTTAGATTCTTGGGATTTTTAAAAATAATTTATTATGGGTGGATGGATAGATTGATGGGTAAGAAATGGATATGTATAGATGGAGGATATATGTAAAATGTGAACCTGAAGGACAATCTTGTTAAAATTACCCAAGATAAGGAAAAATGGATATGGAAATGTAGGCTAATGAGGTGGTTTCAAATATCATATCGAGGTATGACAATATGGAATGAAAGATATGTGTGGTCCAAAGGAGTAGAAATGGCAATAGGTTTTTGAGAACACGTTTTGTATTTTATGTCTTTATTTTTCATCTTGATCAAGATCAATGGATATAGATGGATAGGATGGAGCTCAAAGGTGATAGGGGATGGTGGATAGGATAGATAATGTGACAAGTGAACAAGCATAAATAGATGGATGGATAAAATTCTTGATGTTCATAGAAATTGTCAACCTTATCAAGATCAAATGGTAGAAAAGGGATATGTACATAGATAAGATAAACAAAGGACAATGGATGGTGATAGATATGGAGGATAATGTAGGATAGAGTTGCTAAAATAATATGGATGGAACTTTCCCTTGAGTGTAGAGTACAAAAAGGTTAATTATGTATGATGTTTGTTTGCTAGATTTAAGTCATGGTACTTTCCCAAGGTGCCACAAGAAGTAGTTTTCACCGTAGGAAGAATTTATTTATCTTTATTTTTAAAAAAAATTAATGAATTTTTCTAGGGAAGGTAGTGAACACATGATGGAGAATGAAGTAATTCAATAATCTTGCTCTTTAGATGTTTACTCCTTTGAAATATATGTTATAATGGATCGTGGCTATTGAAAGTATGCTCAAAGATGTTGCTAGGGTGGTGGTAAGGGAAAGATATAGAGGATAAAGGTAGATGAGAGTAAAGGATTTATGCATGTGATGAGATTTATGAATGTGATGGGATAAGGGGGATGTAAGTATGGAAGGTAGGCATTGGATAATGGATATGAGGATAAGAAGGATATAATAGTATAGATAGAAATGTTGGCAAGATCAAATTTGACACATGCCTCAAGGGGTAGTGAAATGATGGAAGGAGAATGGATTGGGAAGCTTGATGTTTTGATGAGAAAATAATGTGCATTTCAGGGCACAAGGACCCAATATAGATAGAAGGAGGTGATGGTGTATCTAAGGTATTGTATTTTGGGATATAGGGATCCAAAATGGATTTGGAAGATGGAATATGTTTAGATGTAGGTTTAGTAGAATCCTTATGAATCTTGAATGACAAATTTCATCTTTCTTTTGTATGCAAGTCTTGTACAATTGACTTGGGAATCCACATATCTATTGATTTTTCTTTTCCTTGTAATAATTTAGTGCACATTTCTTTAATGACAGATTTAGGAACCCACATTGCCTTTGATTCTATTTTTTCTTGGTGGACCTTTGTGGTCTTTTGAGTATTTCTTTTTGCTTTATACTTGCATGTTGATTATGCTATGCATGTTGATTTTTCCTATTTACAGATTCTTGGATTTATGATTTTTATGTTTGACATCCAGATTGCTTCCAAAGGTTTTGGGAATCATGAAGGATAAGAATAATATGGAGAGTTCATATGGATAGGTGATTGGGAGTTTCTCAAGTATGTGTGTCTTTGTTGACCTTGGTATGTGATAAGGTAAGTAGATGGAGAGCTAGGAATGGTAGGCAAGGTCAAGGGAGGAATATAAGGATGCAATATAGGTTGAAGGAATGAAGGCTTTTGCTTTGGGATATATAGAGCAAGAATGGAATTGAAGAGTGGTGGATGTATACTTCTATGGTTAAATGGAGAGATATAAGGTATGGAAGGGATATCAACATATCTAGAGTGGGCTATAGTCCCAAGGTTATCCTCTTTAAGATTTATATTCACATAAATGGTTGTATCAATAGCTTCGATAAGAGAAATTGAAGCTTGAGGGGAGTTGTTATCACGAGAGGAATTGAACAAAATGATATGTTTTAAGAGTTAAACATGGAGAACAATAACAAGGAGATGATGAGATTGTTTTGATCTTGACATGGAAAAGTATCATTATATGGTGTAGAACGAGTACTTTTCTATTGATTTTCAATAGGATCATTAGAAATAATAGAGGGGATATCTTGATCTTGCTTGTAATGTAGTTAATATATAGGACTTGGAGAGAGACTTTGTCCTTTATATGGAAGGGTATCATCTCAGAAGAAGTGAAAGAGTATGAGGGGGTCATTATGGGACTGTAGGGATATAGGGCCTTCATCACATATTGGATAAGAGTAGTTAGTATCTTGATCTTGATCTTTACCAATACTTGTCTCTGTGCTTTTTGAATTACCTTCTTGACACAGAGCTACTTCTAAGGACAAGGCGAGAGTTTTGTATACATGGCACATTCTTGGAGGGATGACGAAGGAACATCTTGAATGAGTATTAAAGCACATGAAATCTTGGTATTTATGATCTTTGAAGCATAAAAGAGACTTGCAGAACTATGTAAATTAGCTTGGATTTCTTTTAGAGGTAGGCCTTGAGGGTAGACATAGTTAATATGAAAAGTATCATCATTAGGAGCTTTGTTTAATGGAGCTATTTTGGTGAGCATTGTTGTTTTATAAGGTGAGTGAATGATAGAATAAGTGGAGGCTACATAAGGAAAATTAGAAGACATGGGCTCATGAATTGGATCATTGTTGAAAGTGCTATCTTGTTCTTCATTAGATTATTCATTGGGATTTTCTATTTTTATTATGTTATCATCAATAATATTTTGGATTTTATGCTTCAATTCTACGCAATCTAAAGTTTCATGTTCATTATGTTCATTATGTCTATTATATACATAATAATTGCTCTCGAATGTAATTCCACATGAAGTAATAGGAGGTAATGTGATGAGATTATTTTAAATCAATTCTTCCAAAGTTGATTCAAGAGAACTTATTGAATGAGTAAAGTATCAATTTAATCAACATTTAGATGTATTTGCATTTTCCAAAGAGATGTTTGTATTCTTGTTCTCTTCAGTTTGATGTTCAATTTCTTTTAGTGATGATGTTTGAGATACAATTTATTCCTCTTCATTTGAAATTGGCATTGATTAATGGATAAGACTCATTTGAATCCAATGCAACTTCCTCTTAATTTGTTTAATAAAAGATAAGATTATCTTGAGGTTGAAAAAAATACTCTTGATCATATACTAGATTTTCATGAAGTTGGTCTTGACCAAGGATAGGATGGTCATATTAAAATCCTATTTGTTTGAAGAAAAGGGAGGTATGTTTAGATCACGATTAAAGAGAAAATGACAAATTGATCTTAATGAGTACTCTTTGGATGGTGTATCATTTTCTTCCTCTAGGTCTTAGATCTGTGAGTGTAAAGATTGAAGTTGCTTTGCAAAGGTTGCAATAAGATTCCCCTCTTCATTATTGTCATGATCATGGTATCTAGACCATTTATTTTCAACCATGATTTGAAGCTCAATATAAATGCCTCAATTTTCTCAAAAACCCTAAAAATGGTGAATCTCAAATTTGTTTTGGTAGGAATACATAGAAATCTTAAATAGATATCCAAAAATCTCAAATTTTCTTTCCAAAAAAAAAAGGGAAATGTTAACTATTTGAGCAACAATAGTAATAGGTGTTATTTCTTTGTTTGTAGGCAATGGAAGTTTCCTTATAAGTGTTGCAATAATATTTATAAGCGCTACAATAATTATTATAAGCACTAAAAGAATGTTTATAGGCACTAAAATAATGTTTGAAAGCATTGGAAGAATATTTATAGGAACTAAGAGAACATTTATAGGCATTGAAAGCATATTTATAGGTATTATGATGACCAAATTTGTCTCGATTTCACAAACTTCAACCAGTTGAGTTATTATCTTTGATGGATGATTTTCTTTGAGATTAGGTATCATGAAACACAACAAGGGAAAGAACATACATTTTCCAACCTTAAAAGCTAATATAAAGTGTATATTTTAAAATCATTTCAATGGTCGTATATAATAAAATATTTTAAGCAATCTACCTATGGTCAATTTTGGTTAAACATGACTAAATAGGTAGGCTTATTGCTTAAAAAAGATTTAACAAATGATCTATCAAAGAGATTTTCTTTTATCTCTCAATTGGGAGAGCTTCCTGTTGGTGTTTGAAAATGTTGGAGGGTTTTCAATTATCCCAATGAGAATATGACACATTTAGGGACAGCTAACTCCCATTTTCAACATGTAATTTCAAACACCGGGCCAACTATAAGGCTAGACCCTTCTTCTACTTCAGGCTCTGCTAAACCTAGGCGGGTAGACCTCAAATTCAAATGATACCATATCAGTGCAAAAACATATCCCTAAATCTATTAAGCAAATTTTACCCTTATTTCTCCTAATGACTCATGAAATGACATAGATCTACAGTAGCTAAATGCAAAGCTATGAATCACATAAGCCGAGTGAGGGTTAAACATTTAGGTCCTTCAACATGAAATGGAAAGAACATTTGATTAATAATGTTGAATTCAGTAAAACCCCTAATATGTAGCATCAAGAACTAAGTGACCCTGTAGCTGATCAGTGCCTTAACCATTAGGCAAATCCATGAATCAAATGCATGCATATGGATAACTGATACTTATTTATATATTCAAATACACAATCTATCTATTCAACTTGTAAATAGACATCAATGCTCAATTTGAACCTCATTCTTACATGATATCCCCATCAGCAAACTTGCAACCCTGTTGATTTCCCTAAAGCATTTACATAACCCCTTGGGTTACAGGAAACAATGAAATAACATAAAACCTTAAGGGACTACAACTACAACCTAAGCTCTATGTCAAAGATCATAAAACACTGAAGCTCACTAATAAAAGAGACAAGATTCAAGATGAAACTCAACCTGTTGTTCTTTGTATTAATTTCCTTGAAATTAATACAATCATATGCATGAAATGAAAAACATGAAAACACCTAACAAATCTGAACTATCTGTATATTCCTTCCTACTATTGTTCATACAAGAGAATTATGCTCAAGAATGAAGGTGGAATCACAAATCTGGATCCAACAAAATGGTCTCACAGAAAGACTAAGAAATTCCAACCAACAATGGTCTCACAGTAGCAAAAATTGGAACCCTTCTAATCAGAAAGAATGAGAAAGATATAGGTTGAAGGAATTATTGGATTGAATCTGCAATTAACATGTGTCCCTTCAAAATTCTCCCTTAAGAAGTTGAAAACAATCTTTCTACCTTCTCTCCTTAACTGCCAGAATCAAATCTCCATCATTTGGTTTCCAAAAGAAAGAAATATCTAAGATATCTGATTCACTATTATCACTGATTTTGATGCCAAGTTGAATTCACAGTAAAAAGTGAAAAACTAGTTGACTATGGCCTTCAGAATGCAATATAATCTTTCCTAGCTTATTTTTACCACATTCAGGCTCCAAAAAGTCATCAAATCCACCCTTTAACAAACTCTGATGATTAATGATCAAATTTGTTTGTTCTCTTGCCAACGCCTCGAATTTCACAAAATGACCTATAGCATGAACTAGTGAGTACCTATGCAAAAACAAGCTCCAAAAATGGATAGCTTGTCTTTTTTTGATTCCAACGGTATATTGGAGTCTATGTTTTGAGTATCGAAAATCCCTAGAATCACAGTTCCCCCTTTCTATAAAGTTCAGGTCTGCAACTATTTGAATTTAAAAAATTCAAAAATTCAAAATATTCTAAATGTTTGAACTTTAGAATGTTATCCCTTTGAATATAAAATGATTGAACGTGCATTTATTTGGAAAGGTATAATAAAAAAATTATGACCTTTTTATAAAATTTCCCTTTCCTCCAAATTCGTGGTCAACCCTCCGTTTGATCGGTGCCATGTGTCATCTCATGATTGGTCGACCCAATCTGCATCATCCACCACGTCACTAACCACTTAGGGCCCAGTGCCACATGTTGCCTGCCCACTTTCCCGCAATACTTATCTAGCATGCATCTTTGGAACGCGAAATTGCGCTATCTGTCAGATTTACCACATGGCAACATTTGAGCGCCTCCTGCCTGAACTTGCTCCTAATTGCCACCTCATTTCATGTGGGACCCACTTTCCACATGTCCAATTTTTGCAATCCCGCATTGTCTAACCAACGAGCATCTTAATTTTGCGAAAATGCACCCATCACATGATCTTCCACGTGGCATCATCTCATGCCTTGCCACCAGAACTCGCCATGTCATCATTATTAATTTTTTGTTTAAAATTTGTGACATCATCACCTCCAATTGTCACATCCAGGTTGGATACGAGGCCCACAATGCATGCTTGCGGCTTCAAAAGCCTCTTGTCTTAAGACATTAAGCTTATGGTGTGCATTAGTATTTAAATATCAAAGTATCCCTCCACACATGCGATGTGGGATGTATGCTTAAATGCAAACTCTTCCCTATTCTGCATGAATGACTGTCTCTTTTCATTTTCTAGCCTCCTTTAAAATGTGGGGGTCCATACTAAATGCCTTTGCCCCTGCTAGTCTTTTTAGCTGTTGTTCTAGTCTTTTTCTAAACATGTCTATGGCTTTGTTTTAGTCAGCTCTCTCCTCTTTCACGCCTCATGGAAACACTATATTATCACAATAAAAACTTCAACGTAGCACAAGGGTCTTTATATTTGCATAAAAATGTTTTGCCTGCCATAGAAAATCGTGGCACTCCATCTCTGATCATATTTACTTTGGCTATGGTATTCTTCCCCTCATGAATGAGAAATTTCTTCCCTTCCTCCAACGTGGCTCTTCCTCTTTCATTCATGCTTGGGAGTGTGATATTGCTACTATGTATTTTCCTCCCTATTTGCATGAAGTTGCCTGCTCGCGGGCTCTTTTATATGTCCCCAACCTTCAAAGTGTAGAAAATGTGTTGGAGGAACTCAAAAAGAATAAGAGCCATGTTTTTGTCTGATATTTCCTTGATGTTGTGGATGATTTATGCCTGCAAAACTGCATACTCTGCCAAAACGTGGATCACTTGCAAGTTTCCTCTTCCCCCATAGAATTAATCTACCATATTTTGTCCTTTGCCGTGACACTCTTAAATGCATAAAAATGCTTTTATTTTGATCTTCAAAATTTTATTTCAAAACATGTGAGACTCCATTTATGTTGTGTCGTAAATATATGGTTCTTAAATTTAAAAGCAATGTATAGTTCTCAAATGTAGGGCTTTACACAAATGCCAATATATTTTTAAATGAATTTATCTTTAAAAATAGATAGTAGAAAATTGTTTCAAACACTTCTGCAGGCAACATTGGAAAAGCTGTTACTGTCAAGACTCTGACTAATGAAATAAGTCGGGCCCCAAAGTGGGTTCGGCTAAAAAAAATTTCAATTTCGAACAACTGATATTGCAAATCAATCCATCGATCATCTTGAAATATCTGGAATCAAATTTGATCACAAATTCACCACAAAAAAAAAACGTATTTTAATCATTTTCACACCACTGTGAAATTTGTGTCTAGAGGCCCACCAGTTGGCCTTAAAAACTAACTCAATCAAAGAATCAGGACATGAAAATTGGCATGAGTGTCCAATCCTACACGCTCTACCATACTGAAAATTCTAAGCCCATGACGAATTCCCAGTTAAAATATTTTAATTGCCAAACATCCATACTTTAATTACCTTGTAGACAAACAGTGTTAAAAAACATAAACTGGGCTTGGGTTCGACACTATAAACTAGGTTATTGATCATTTGAGGTTTTAAAAACTAGGATATAGGTTCTTTTCCATGAGAAGAATATAATTCTATGTTTTGGGCTCATGACAAATCAAAAGACACATTTGATGAATTTTTGAAAATAGGTACTTGGAAATTTTAACAAGGAAATGTGTCAAAAAGTAATTTTTGGCAAACGGATGGACACAAGAAAACATGTAGATGGATTCGTCATGAATTGAGAATTGGCATACTTGAAGGATTTTTAGGACACAACACAATGGTACAATCAATTTAGGCTTACCAATCATGGGATCAAAGTTATAACATGCTGAACAGGGGTACGGATCAATCTGGATACCTTAGTCATAACAAAACAATGTAAACTGGGTTTTTAATCATGTTAGTAAATTGATCAAATGGATTCATCATGATCTCAAAATTGGAACATATGAAGTGTATGACCCTTGGAACACAATGCAAAAATAAATTCTTCATTTGGGTTAACTAGGTCAAAGATATCATTGGTCGAACAAGGCTTCCTAGAATTGTGAACTACACAAAAGCACAAAACAGTAAATGACCAACTTTGAGGGGCTCAAAACCTAGTCAAACAGATTTGAAATGACTTGAAACTTGGAACATAGGTTCTCTGGTATGCATACTAAACATCCCAAAAGTGGTGGGTCATGACACATTCCTGTGTAAAAGATATTCAAAGACAAACTGGGCCTCTTGTCGCTATTTGACACTTGGGGCAGAATTGCAAATTTTGACACTAGCTCAAAATGGGACTTCACCGAATGATTCGGGATGGAAAAATAACACTGTGGATCACATGCATATGTCAAATGAAAGGTGTTAAGCCACTCAAACACCTTCTAGGCCTCAAACCGACAACTGACTACATATGTATAGAAAGCACTTTAGGGCATTGATTCTTCAAAATTTTCAAAATGTGACTGAAAATGGACCATGAAATTTTAAGTCCCAACACTTCCCACCAACACCAAGGAGGTTTTTCACAATTCATGAGGATTACTGGAGGAAGGCTATTACAATGTTCTTTGTCTTCCACCCTATTACGGATGAAAGTATTTCATTTTATAGCAATTTGGATCAACCATGGCTAAAGTAATTATGTATCTCATGTTGGGTCATCCCTCTCACATCTATGTTAAAGCACTTGGAAGGTGCACCTACTATGGCTAAAATATAACTAACATCATAGAAAAGCAATAAAACAAGGCAAAAAATAGTTCAAGGAGTTTGATTGTCCTAAAAATTGTGAGAGCATGTCACTATCACTTCTTACCTCCAAACATAATTGACAAGTTGTATTGATCTCTAAGCCTTTAACCCCTGGAACCAGAACATGCTTGGCATTTTGATCATCTTAAAGAGATGAGATAATATTCCTCATGCTTTTTATTTATAAGAAAATATGCTTTTAATTTAGTGTTTTTCATTTGTTGACTCCTTTTCATCAAAAAATCCAACATGTTTTCTATTTTGATCAATTTAAAGTTGAGAGCATAGGCCTAATACCATGTTTTACACACAATTCTTTCTACTTGATCTAGATTTGAAAAAGCCATGATTTAAGAAAAATCTTTGAAAAAAAAGACAGGACTTACCTTATTTGAAGATAGGTAAAACCTAGGTACATATTTAAATTTATTTTTCTTTTCATATACACCTAAGTGATAGTTACAACTCCTTAACACCCCCTTCACAAATGCCAGTCCAACAAAAGACAATTTGAGCGAAGAAAAGCTAAGATATTACTCAAATTCACTCAAAGACTATGCAAACTACTTGAAATCCTGAGAAGAAAATATCCAATTCAATGAAGAGAAATTTTATTTGTAAGTGTTTATTACTCTCAAATAATGATCATAATATTTTGCATCTTTATTTAATCTTTCCAAAAGATTTGCATTGTGAATTTTCTTAGCATATCTATTAATGCCCCAAAAGTTTGAATGTAGGCTTTCATACATTTTTATGCTTTGTAATCTACAATCATTTTTCAAGAAATTTAGATCAAATAAGTATAAATTTTGCAAATTGATAGTAAAAGGATCTATTTTAATATATCACATGTGCTACAATTATACTAGTAAGCACTACAAGAAAAAGTATACAAACCAAACATTTCCTAATATGTACTAAAATAGTATTTGAAATTTTTAAGTGCTACAAAAAAGGCAAAAAAGTGTCAGAAATATCCATCATAGGTGTTGCATGAATGTTGGATAGAGAATAGAAGAAACTTTGTAGGCACCACAAGAAGTCTATTAGGCATCCAACTTTGAGTTGTATGTGCTATTATTTGTAGTACAAGTGTCAATATTATTTGTATAGGCATTAAATTTTTTTGTATATAAGTCCTGATATTCCTACAAATGCCAAATTTGTAACACAAATAACTTCAAATTCACTAAAGATCATCAATAAAATATTAGAATGAGATATCTAGCGCCATAATAGGTGTCATTATTTGTATACTAATGATGCAGGAGCATCAAGATTAGATATTGGTGGAGTTATGCTTTTCATGGTTAGGGATGTGTTGGAGACACATTGGGGAACCTTTTCCTATGTGCACATAGAGATTGGAGTTATCGTGTTGAAGTTAGAGTCATTTTTACCTTGCTGCTGGAGTTGTATTTTCTAGTTTCTGTGTGCCTATTGTGCGTGATGTAACTAATTATGCACAATAATTCAGAGGCTAAAAATTTCATGGATTGAAGAGGGCCTAGATTAATATCTCTGATTAAGAGTGCAAGTCTTAATTCATTACGAGTTGGGAGATATGGCAATTCTCCTAGAGTATCGGTTTCTATCAATTTTTTATGACATGTTTCTATGTGTGACTTGTGGGATGGATGCACACATGTCCTTAATGAATAAGACTTTGCACACTCTAGTGGTTGTAGAGGACCTAAAGTACTACCATTACCTAAAATTACAAGTTCTTATTAAATTGGAGCTAGGAGATATCATTGTTTTCCTTGGGTATCGATTTTTAGGTAGTTTTCACATAAACATGTGGAGTTTTTGTCTTGCGCAATTTTGTATGAGAAAATGGGATCTTTTTAAGAGAGGGACATGTTATTGGGTCATTTTTGGAACTAAATATAACTTTTCATTAATTTTTGTTCATGTTTTTTTTAGTTTTGGTTTACTCTTCCAAGATGGACCTACGTGGTAATTACATGCTTAACTAGCCGACTTGTGGCTTAGCTGGCTATATAAGGAGCATGAGTTGATGTAGAAATTATGATGATCAGTGTGGATCATGGGATCATGATTTGGAGGATTTAATATCATCAATAGAAGAGTAGCTTAGATAGAAAATTTGGAGAAGAGCTATGGCTATGGTGTAGGAACAAGGAGATTGCTTGGTGGCTTATGAGCACAAGTTGAGATCCTGAAGGTTTCTATTAGATTGTTGTTATGTTACAGATCTGGGATAGCTAGGATTTGAGTTGTATCTTGAGGGATCTTGCTAAACTTTTGTAATTTCTATGTATTTGGACATAACTGGGAAGGCCTTATAACCTAACACATTAACTGTAATCAATTGTTTTATGAATAAAGAGTTGTCAATTGGTATCAGATCTTGTGTTTTTGTTTATATTCTTCTATGTGGGTACTTTTTGGGGGCTTGGATATTGCCTTTGGGGATTATGCTACCTTGCATTGCATTATTTGGTATCAAAGCATGCTTTGATCTGGTTTGTTGAACTTACTAGAGCATAGTTTTTCCTGAGCATGTTGACAGATCATCGAAGTTGAAGCAGTTTTCACCAAGACCTTGGGTTGGGAGGAGTTGATCTGAGAAGTTCTTGATTTGGTGGTGATTGTGTTGAGGATCAATTGCTTTGGAGCCCTAGTTTGTAATTCTTGGTGTGGGGTGTAATGCCCCACTCAGGATCCCAAAAGAAATAAGCCTAATATGTTACAAAGTTCACTGAACTATTTTTTTTTAAAGTTTAAACACCATCAAAGTAACAATAATATGGAAGCAATATATACATACAAATCAAGAACATGTAATCAAATTAAAAATATAGTTTCAATTCTTTAAAGTTTCCTTCACATTGAGTCACATTTAATAAAGTTTTATTAATAAGTTTAAGTCTCAATTACAATGTCCATAATCATAAAATGAATAAACACATACATAGTCATATAAGAAAATGCATAAGTACAAGTAATGATATGAAAGAACATCTAATAAATAACATCCACTACACATGTCACAAGGTATGTGAAAATAGATGCAAGTACATCAATATACAGTACAATATCTCGTAGGATCTCAAAACACATGATACATAGATACATCAAATGAATATGAGTCTTCAAGATAAGAGAAAGAAGGATAATGGTACCACTGTATCAAGGAGCATCCAACATCTACCAATCTGAGGGTGACCCAAATGGTAAGAATACACTATCTCCTGATCGTGTGATCACCTTATCAGGCCCCCATTCCCATTGTGAATGAGAGATAATGTACGATCCACACACTGGATAATCAAATCATAAAATAATCCTAAGCAAGGAATCCTGATAGCCAAAACTACCTCAAGGGTAACACAAACTACTCAAGAAGAAGAGATAATCAAAATCAAAAGGACACTCATACCAAGTCAACATTCAAGAACCAAGACCAAAAATATACAACCACCTCAAAATCAATGTCAAGTGTCACAAGCACAAAGACCAACAGATAACAACTGTCATCAATAAAAGTAAACTACCAATCACAAAATCTAACAACGACAACACCACTGATGAATAATCGATCACTCATTAATAAAAGTCAACTGTCAACAATAAATGATATCCAATCAATGAGTAACAACTCACAATAAAAACACCATCACAAGTAATATCCAACAAGTAGATTATTAGAGGCAAATATAAAAAAATCATGAAGGAAACTCAGGTGACATACTATGGAGTGTCATCACATGAGCCAACTCTAGAGTTACCCTAGCAATCTCTCAAGACCCCAACCCCCTAGTGACTCTATTCGGAACCAAAATACCCTCTCATGATGATGAAGAAACTAGTCATACCTCTCAAGGTATCATCTCCATCTCATCCTTAGTCTATACAAGCACTTAAGGCATGGATGAGGAAAAATCTCTAACTTATCTTTTTGATGTATCTCGAGGAAAAGGGCTAGGCAAGATATTTTAATTACTATGTTATCACTTGTTACACAACTTACAACGAGTTACCTTGGCAACCACTTTGGGCCCCGACCCCCATTGCAAGCCACTCTCATAGACATGCACCTAGACTACCTTCCCAAAAATTGCAAACTACAATAATGTCCCATACCACAAAAATTAATATTGATCGAATTTGGTTCCTTAATAAACAACCCAAAAAATAACATTGATTCTAAAAACCCAAGTTCTCAAAATTGCTTAATAGCATAAAACTCATAAAATATAAATTTCAATTCAAATAATAAAGTTCATCATGACATTCACTCCACTAATCATAAAAGAAATCTCAAAAACTACATCTGGTTCACAACCTAACTTGGCCAACTGAACAACCCACAAAGAAAAACCATCATGAAAATAAACATCACAAGACTATAAATAGAATATTAGAAAACACATAGTTTTAAGCCACATCATTTAATTTCCACCAATTCCTCTTGTTTAGTTTGGGTCATAAGGATGTGTTTAGAAATAAAGTAAGAATATATATGTTAATATAAATTGTTATGCTAATATATTTATTTAAAATAATAAGTATTTAAATATCCAAAAAAAATTGCATATAAAATATCATACAATATTATCATGTTATTAATTAAATAATCTTAAATTATAAATGATTTAATTAATAACATAAATGTATATTATTATATTTAAATATTGATATTAATTTCAATTTCTAAAATGTTAATATGACTTATATTTAAGTCTAATATTAATATTTACTTTTCCTTTAATTCACAATGCAACTAGAGATAAAATTATAAATTTAATTTAATTATTTATAATTGCTCTCATAAAGTCAAATAGTTATTAACTAAATGATTACAAAGTGAACTCTACCCCAACTTTTCTTAAAATATAATAAAATTATAAATATTTATTTATTAACCTCCTTCTTACATTAATAAATATAAAATATTTATATGCAATTAAGAGTTTGACTAAACTTAAAGAATCACTAATACTAACATTCACTTTAACTAAAAAAATAATATTTATTTAATTTTAGAAATTAATAAATTATTTATTTATTTATTTTTAATTAATTAATTTTAATTAAATAAATAAATCTAAAAAATAAATTATATAAAATAAAAATACACATGCAATTAGTATTTTCGCAGATCTTTGATCTCTCAAATCATGCAACCATATTACACTTAGTTTTCTATTTTTAGAATATTTATTTTCACATGCATGCAACCATACTATGCTTAGCTTTCTATTTTTAGCATATTTATTTTCACATGCATGCATAAGGTTAGTTACAACATGTTTTCCTCTCAATTAATCTTGTGTTTGCCAAATAACTATTGCAATTAAATTATTTTAGATATAAGAACAATATTCATCTATATTTAGAAAATTCATGATAATCACATAGTTCTAATAAGAAAATTTAAGTTTAAAAACCAATTGTTCAATTTATTATTTTCTTTCGATTTTCAATAATCAAATTTTTTGTTATATTAGAAAGGGGTTTATAAGAATACAATCACAATAATTTACTACATTTTTTTCTATAATTTTTCATAGTCAAGTTTTTTTAATTAATAAGTTTTCTTTTTTCAAAATCTACAACATAATTAATCACTACAGTAAATTAATAAGCAATAAGCAAACACCCAAGAAGACACAAAGTAAACAAATCTTTTAATAAAATTCTACAATGGGTTTTCAAACCCTACCTCAAAATCACAAGTAAAATCTGAGACAATCTGTGAATGCATGCAAATCCTGAATTTTGCTCCCCAAAACCTGTGTATCTAGAAATGAGCTTTAATTTCCTTAATAAAGAGTTTTTTCTCCCAAATCAAGGCTTTGATCATGCAATCATGCGAAAATCCTTTGTCTTTAATTACTATATTTTAATTTTCATTCACACACTTTATGCAATTTAATTAAAATAAACTTTATTAAATTTAAACTTTCTCTCCCTTATTAAATTATGTGACGTTTTTAATATAATATTTATTAATTTAAATTTTAATATTATTTAGAGTTTATTAAAAATATAACTCCTAAATAAATTATTATTAAATTAAATAAATATAAATATGCATAAATTATAACTTTAATCAAATCTTTTAAATTTAATTCTCTCATGCACATTTAAAGAACTTTTTAATTAAAATGTTTTTTCCTCCACTTATTAATTAGTGCAAGCACTAATTAAAGCATAGTTTATTACTTCAATTAATAATAATAATCAAAGCTCATTGTTTAAATATAACTCTTAACTCTAATTATTAAATAATTAATTATAATAAAGCAATATTATATCTTTAATATTTTAATATTTTAATTATCTCATTTTGTCCAACTTCTTAAATTAACTTCTTAAATTAAATCTTTTAAATGAAGTACATATTTAATTAATTAATAACATTCTATTCTCTTTAACCAATTTTCTAAATTTAGACTTCTAAATTAAAACACATATTTAATTAATCTTTTAATTAATTAAATATTCTTATGTTTTAATATTTTATTTTTAATCAAATAATATTTAATTATATGATCAACCCAAATATTATAATTAAATCATTTACCGTAAATCACATAGTGAAATCTAGATAAAAGAAACATTACCAAAATTCAAATTCAAACAACACAAACAGAGATAAACTCATGGGTTTTAAAAAGGGTGGAAAGTCAGTTATGAGTCCTTACAAGATGAATATATAGGCCATGGCTGGGATTGGACTTGAACATTATCTTTCCATTCTTACCATTGATTTATTGTGATAGGGCATGTTCATCCTAGCAATTCAAGGAAGTCGATGTTGGGTACCTACATGCTGCATAAAAGATGAGCATGTACATGTATATAAATATATCTAAACTAAATAGGCAATAGCAAGGAGTGCTACATCGTGTGGATCCCGACTAGCAAGTGACTATGACTCTCTCCCTTAACCACATCAAACATGACAAATAGAAAGATAAAATAGACACATGCACCATACACATGCAAGTATGGGGTAAGTATCATAATAATTAGAATTCAAACATCAAATGCTCAAATAAAATAATGCATCGTTACAAATATGAAGTAATCATCATTAAAGTATCATTTGACATTGCTATGAAAGAAATTATATTAATTAACTATGAATTATTAAAGCATCATTAATGCACTAGTAACCATAATCATTAAACAATACATGAAATATAGTCAACTAAGTAATCATTGTTGATATATCTATAGTCCAAGTTATGAAATAATATCCTTGAAACTAACACATCCATGAAATATGCATAAAAGAGTTTGGTAAATATAATTGAAAATCAAACTATAGGTGGGCACTATGTGGGGTGATAGATTTTGATCTGACCTACACTTGTAGATGAATTGATGGATCCAAAGATAGTAGATTTATCTTATTGCAGCATGATCGCAGAGAGTTTGCTTGATGTATGTTGCATAACTATTTTCCTGGACTTGTGATTTGGTTCCTAATTATTCATGTGAGGTGGTAGGTTGAAATCTGACTTGCAAACAATTTGAGGTTATCACAAAGAGCATGGGAAGGATTTGTAGAAGAGGGTTTGCAAAAATCTTGGAAGATGGCTCCGAGAAGATTGGACCCTGGGATGACTGCAAATCTCAATGATATAGTGGAGAGAAGAATTAATGCGACAATAGCTTGGGTGGATGTTGTTGTGGATGCTTCTTTTTCTAAAAGAACTGAGAAACAAAAGAAGAAAGTTATATATTATTAGAGTTGGAGTCTACCGATCCAAAAGATAATTTTCTAGCCAGTTAGAAGACTTGTTCGAGAGAGAAGATGGCATCGCAAGGTCAAGGTGGAATAAGTTGGTTTTGTTGATCAATTTGTGGAGTCTAATGTGAAACCTATAGAGAAATTTGAGGTTGTTGCTAAGGATATTCCTAACCTTGCTGATTCTAGGATAGAGACTTGTTTTCATGACCAGTTGGTTGAGTCTAACATGGAAATCATAGAGCACTTGGTCGTGGATAATCAAGTTGCTATTGATGAGTTACATGTTGCAGAGCATCTAGTTGTTAGAAATGAGATTGTTGAGATTGCTAATTATGAGGATTTGTATATGGTTATTGATATGTATTTCAATTCATATGTTCTTGCTAAGTTGATTGAGGATATGGATGTTCCTGTTGATGTGGAGTTTGATGTTGCTGGTGTGGATTCACTAGTTGCTGATTTGGTTTTGGATCTACATGATGCTAGGGATCTGTATGTTCCTGATTTGCTTGTGGTTGACATGGCTAACAATTTACATGTTCTTATTGGGAATTTGAGCTTACATTTTTTTTAACTTGGTTTTGGAGTTACACGATGTTTCTAACATGGAGAACATGTTTGAGGATATTGTTGTTGCTGGTTGTGATCAATTACAAAGATTTTTGGTGAATCATTATGTTAAGTTTGTTCTTGGAAGTGAGCATGCTGATTGGGTTGCTGAGATTTATTTGATTATGATGTTTTAGTGGATGAAGCATAGATGGTTGATTTTTATTTTTTTCTATTGAATTTGATGGAGTGTAATCCTTTGGCAAAGATGAAGTTGGTTACAAATCTTTCTTTGGGCATCAAAGTATGGGACATACTTTTCTATTTACCTAGGGAGTCTAATTCAAGAGAATTGAGCTTGGATTTTGGTGGATTTATTCTTTTCATGGCTATGTATGTGTTGGAGGAACATTTGGGAACCTTGTCCTATGTGCACATAGAGATTGGAGTTATCATGTTGAAGTTATAGTCATTTTTACCTTGCTATTGGAGTTGTATTTTCTAGTTTTTGCATGCCTGTTGCGGGTGACTTAACTAATTATGTGCAATGATTTAGAGGCTAAAAATTTCAAGGATTTAAGAGAGCCTATATTAATGTCTCTGGTTAAGAGCACAAGTCTTAATTCATTATGAGTTGGGAGATATGACAATTCTCCTGGAGTATCAATTTCTGTCAATTTTCACAACGGGTTTATGTGTGTGACTTTCAAGATGGATGCACACCTATCCTTAACAAATCAGACTTTTCTCACTAATTGGGTTGTAGATGACCTAAACTACTACCTTTAGTTCAAAATACAAGTTTTTATTCAATTACATGCTAGGAGATATCGTCATTTTCCTTAGGTATCAATTTTTAGGCAGTTTTCACATAAACATGTGGAGTTTTCTTCTTGCGTAATTTCATATGAGGAAATGGGATCTTGTTAAGAGATGGGCATGTTATTGGGTCATGTGTAGAACTAAATATAACTTGTCATTTAATTTTTTTCATGCTCATTTTAGTTTTGGTTTACTCTTCCAAGGTGGAACTATATTGTAATTAAATGCTTGAATAGCCGACTTGTGGCTTAGCTAGATATATAACGAGCATGAGTTGATGTAGAAATCATGATGATTAGTGTGGATCAATGGATCATTATTTGGAGGATTCAATATCATCAGCAGAGGACTAGCTGAGATAGTGAATTTGGAGAAGAGCTGGTGGTTGCGGTTTAGGAACAAGGAGATTGCTTGGTGGCTTGCGAGCACAAGTTTAGATCTTGGAGGTTTCTACCATATTGTTGTTATGTTACAGATCTGGGCTAGCTAGGAATTGAGTTGGATCTTGAGGGATCTTGCTGAACTTTTGTAATTGCTTTGTATTTGGCCATCACCAGGAAGGCCTTATAGCCCAACACATTAATTGTAATCAATTATTTAATGAATAAAGAGTTATGAATTGGTATCAGATCTTGTGAATTTGTTTATAGTCTATTTTGAAGTTACTTTCTAGGGGCTTGGACATCTCCTTTGGGGATTCTCCTACCTTTCACTACATCAAATAAATAATACATTCATAGGATTGGTTTAACCAAAATCAATTCTAACGTAAAATATCTATCTTTAACACCTTGAATTGAAAAGATCAATAAGCATCCTATCTTTTTCTTGTGTGTTTGAAACTTGGTCCTACATTTACGACACAACATTTCAATAAGTCATTATATGCTAGGTCAATTATATTAGATGATTTGGATAAATAAACATGATTAACCAAACAAGATGACCTATTGCTTCCTATTCAATACAAGTATAATTTCTCTCAAATATTTCAAGCTATCAATGATTTTAAATGCTATTGAAATAAAGGATTTGAATGCAAATTAATATTTTTTTTGTATTTTCTATGCAATAAGATAAATTAAGCTAGATGAGAGACTCAATTGTGTAGGAACAAAAACTTGATTAACAACTATAATGATATATAAAACTAATCTTAATGGACACAATAGACAAGATTCTGAAAGTTGACGCATAATATCTCCAACACAAAACCAACATAATGACTTTACGCTTCAATTGCACATGAGAAACAAGGAGATGAACCCTATTTTTATATAAAACCTAGGAAAAGCAACATTTGAGATTGATTGAGATGAACAATTGAGATTAATCTAAAGATGAGATAAAGTTGACTTTTAATGCATGCATATCTAGTTGATCAATTGCTTTAAGAGGTGAACACAAAGGTAACCAATCACTTTTTGAGCGATTACATAGAAGATAAGAGAGTTAAAATTTTGATTTAATATGTAAATCTATATTAACATCTTTATCCCTTTTTACAAACATGCATTCTTTAGTTAACCCAATTTTCCTAATTTATGCATGACTGAGTTAACCGATTTATTCCTTTTTTTATTTCTTTATTTACGAAAACTCAACTTTTTAGTCACACATGGATTTAGTTGTTTTTATCAAATTTTTAGGATAATCGTATATTTATCTCAATTAACTAGATTTTATCAATTTTTGAATATTTAATTTAATTAATTAAAATTTTAGAGATTTAATTCAATTTAATCAAGTTCATTAATTTTTCATGTGTAAATGGAAAATGCGTTCAATTTAATTAAAGTGCTAGGACATTTAATTAAATTGATTAATTTAGGATAACTTAATTGCCAAAAAAAATAATTTATTTTTTATTGGTACAAGGCCTAAGCCTTGATATTTAAATTAAACAAATTTGTATCAAAGCTTTTTTGGCAGTGTATCATTTATTATGCAAAAAGGCTTGCAACTCTTCTAGGACTAATAGTCCTTTAAAGGTTATCGTATTCTATTTGATATCTTTGCTTTATTTCCTTGTGAGAATTAATATTTCCATCTAGTTTTGTTATCCTTCTTCGATCTATCTTTGATTCATCCATCTATAACCTGCAATCTCAGTCCCTTAGCTAAGATCAATGTTAGTCCATATATGCGTCAGTATAAGATTTATATTTTCTAATAAATAACTATAGAAAAACCATGTTTAATTTTTCCTATCCATAAAATATCTATATTCCTTCCTCCTAAATGATAACTTAAATGATATTAATTCATTTTAATTCTAACTTATAATTTTGTGTGTATTTTTGTTATTGAAATATGATATTTAAAAGAGTTATTTTTCTAGTTTTTAATAATTTAATTTAGAGTCTCAGTATTCCATATACTTATTTATATCCCTTGTTCCATCTACCTTTGATCTTTGGGATTCAATCTCAATTTTTTTAGTTGGCTTGTTTATGATATTTTCCTTTATTCTTTAAGATTCATATATTCTTGTATTGGTCTTGTTGGCCTTTCTCCAGGGGTAGCACAAATTTTTGTTTCAAATGATGAAATATCATTTGAGACTGGTCTTAGACTAGTTATTTCATAGTTTTACCACAAAAGGTTTCATAAGTATCAACAAAAAAAACCCTAAAAAATGTATAGAACCCTTGCCCCTTCAGTTTTAATTTTCTTTTATCATTACAAGAAGAAGGATTAGTGAAATGGCAAAGATTATTACTACATCTGAAAAAAAACAAGGGATGCAAAAACCAATAGGTGAATCATCTCAAACAATGATTGCATCATCACTGACTCCACCACTACCCACTGGACCAATCATTGAGCTTTTGTGGACTCCATTACATATCAGAGAACCATTAAGTGAAGGAATTAAGGAGGATAAGAATAAGCTCGAGACTACATAGATGGAGGTGATGCAAAGATATGAAGAGAAGGTGAGGGATACTATTTTACACCTTGCATCTAAAATTGATGCTAGATTTCTCCACCAAAGATATCAAAATTTGTGGTTATTGGTGTTGGAAATATAAGAGGAGTAACTGAGAGGGGGAGGGGGGTGTGTGAATCAGTTACCACAAAAACAAATCTCAGATTCCTTAGATGTCAACACAAATTAAAATATAAACTCTGATAAATTGTATTTTGCTATGACTCGACAAACACATAGGCACTTGATTAACACTAGCAAATTTTGTAACTCAACAAGTACTGAAAATCAATTAATACTTGGCAATAACTGATCTTTAAGATGTTAATTGTGATTAACCTTAATTAAACTTAGTTGCATACACATGAAAGTAAATTGTATGAACACATGTGACATAAAGATTTAACATGGAAACCCAATTTGGGAAAGACCACCAATTGCAACTATTTGCTAATTTTCACTTTTATGAAGTGAGCTCTATTAGGAGCCAACCTTGTTAAAGGTTACAAAACACATAGTTAGGTGTGACCCTGTTAGAGGATTTAATCACCCTGTTAGGAGTGGCCTTGTTAGAGGTCTTCAAGACACTTCAAGTAGAAATGCCACCTTTTTAGAGGATTTACAAATAGTTGTTAAACTAACTCTGTTAGGATATTTAGATCACTGCTACAATGGTTAGAGAGTAACAATGAGATGACCTAATTTCTGATGCAAGTGAATTGCTGATTACATATCTCAATTTTGGCTTCAATACTTGATCCTTCTTAATCAAATGTATCTTTGCAGCTCCATAAGGATATTCTGCTTATCCTTAAAATTTGCTTCCTCTAAGCATCCTTTTCTTCACACTCTCATTCTCATTCAATCCCACAACTTGACCTTATATTTATATCTTATACATTGTCAAGTCGGCTTAACTATAATTTAGAATAATAATATTTATATTCTCAGTTGGCCAAAACCATCAAACATATTCAATTAATTCAATAGGCTGAAACAAGAAAATCATTTGTTACCTGACCCTGCTTTGTAGACACTAACCAAAATAATTTTTCCTTCATTAACCAAGTGAGCTTGGTTAACACTAGTTTTCATGCCAACTCTCTTTGTCTCTTGAGTGAACTTAGTAGACATTTTCATTTGTGAATTCTCTTTGGTAACCAAGTGAGCTCGGTTGACACTTGTTACCTTCCAACTTTCCTTTGTCTCCCAAGTGAACTTGGTAGACATTGACTTCTAAACTTGGCATACATAGGAATGCTTGACAGCTATAGAAAACTATCTTCATTGTCCGAGTGAGCTTGACAGACACTAACCAGTGAATGTATAACATTTTGTGTAACATCAAAGACAATATATAATTGATCAATTATTTTCAACAATCTTCCTCTTTGGCATTGATGGCAACACAACATCTCATAATAGAATAAAATTACAAAGCAAAATAAAGTAAGGAAAATATCCTTAGTTTCATTCTGATTCTCATCCATGAGAATTCCCTTTGTCAGTGTGAACTCCCTCTATCTTCAGTTTTCTCCCTCTATTAGCAAACTCTTTTGACTTCAGCATTTTCTTCTGATAGCAAATTCTCCCTCTTTGATATCAAACCAAGTTCTTCAAACAATAACAACTCTTCTTTGACAATTCCAATGACATTAAAGACTCTCTCTCCCTATTCATAGAATTATGACATTATAACTCTCTCTCTTTGACATCCTATGCCAAAGACCATGAACAATGTAGTTTCCAACGTACCTAAAGTACATATGCATATGCAATCTGGCCTTTCATTATTGCATCAACTGGACTAATCTTCAATATGTATTGGTTGATGCATCACTAAATGCTATTTAGTGAGCTTTAGATAAGGGAATGACCCCTATCTTACCTCTTAAATACAAAAATGCATTTTTAGGTAATGGCTTGGTGAATATGTATGCATTCTGTTCTTTAGTATTCACATATTCCAACCTTACTTCCTTGTCTTGCATCAATTCTCTCAAGAAATATTATTTTATTGCAATGTGTTTGGTCTTGGTATGCATTACTCAATTCTTTGATATGTTGATTGCATTGGTGTTATCATAGAAGATAACCACTGGATCCTTGGTTTCTATCTTCATACCTGCAAATAGTTGCTTGAACCAAACAATATTAGAACAATTGGCTGCTGCTGCAACATATTTTGGCTCTGCTATTGACTGAGAGATGCAATTTTTCTTTTTGCTTGTCCAAGACACTAGTCTTTTACCAAGAAAGAATGCCCCACCACTGGTGCTCTTTCTATCATTAATGCTTCCTACCCAATCAACATCAACGAAGGATTTTAACTCTAAGTTGCCTCCTTTCTTGTACCATATTCCATAGCCTTTAGTACCTTTTAGATACCTCATGATTCTCTTGATTGCTAGTATATGATCTTCTTTAGGATTTGATGGGAATCTTGCCACCATACCAACTGCTAATGCAATATTAGGCCTTGTGTTGACTACATATTGCAATTTTCTAATTATTGATCTATATGTGGTTTGATCTACCTCTTTAGAATCATCATTTTTTGATAGTTTATATCTAGTAGACATAAGTGTTCCAACTGGTCTTAATCTTCCTTTTCAAATTTCTTTAGTATCTCCTTGATGTATTTAGACTAAGTAATGTTGATACCATTTTTCTTCTATTGAATCTGCAATCCAACAAATAATTTTATATCACCAAACATGGACATCTCAAATTCTTTATATTGATCTCAGATTGGTTTTGAAAAGTGAGTGTTAACACACTTAAATTATTTGCTTAGTTTATACCAAACAAGTAGTACATGCCAAGCACAACATACATATTATAGAGCATGTCAAGTCAATAGTGAGTGTTGAGCCACTCATGTGCCGAGTCACTCAAGAGCCAAGTAAATAGTGGATGCCAAGTGATACAAATGTTGAGTCACAACATAGAGAATAGTATATGCCAAGCATCAGAGACTTCAGATTCTGAGTGACACAGTTTTGACATACTTGTTTGTAATGGCACAAACAACTATGTAAACCATTTTAAAGCTAACTTAAACATTTAATTATGTTATTTTGGACATAAGGATGAATCTCAAGTTGGATTCCCAATGTAATTACATGTAGCCAATCATAAAAAGGGAAGGTTTAAGCTGCAAAATAGATGAATCATAGCTGTGGATTCATACCTAACCCTAAGTCACCAAAGTCTTTTTAAGGAGGAAAAAACCCTAAACTATCTATGAGATGTGATGTTGTGAAGAGAGTAGTTTGCATGTGTAAACAAAGAATTCATGGTGGTAAGGAGTTATGAAGTGAGATTGCATTGCAGAATCAATTAGAGCATAACAAAGAAAAGAAAAAGGATACAACAAAGAGACATTTGATCAAGAAGGATTGAAAATACATTAGTTTAGAGGTGATCTATCATCAAGCAATCAAGTGTTGACCACAGGATCAATGCTAAGACATTCTAATAGGTGATTTCAGTTAAAGTCTCTTAACAGAGTAGTTCTAATGGGTAAGTGCACCAAGTTGTGGTGCCAAAAGGGGGGTATAAGTGGACACCTTTTCCTAAAATCAACAATTTTTGAACTTCAACAAGAATTTGAAGATAGTTACATTCAAAATTTTAAGATATGACAAAAATAAAAGTCACAGTCCTTTGAATCTAGTTTCTAAACTACTATTTTTTTTTCAAAATGGTTTAGTTTTAGGTCCTAAAAAAGGGGGGCCATAGAAAGTGGTACTATTTATTCCAAAAAAACATAACACAGTACAAAGTGTGCCCCCCCTAAAATTTTAACTTTTTTTTAAAAAAAATTCTTTATTCACTCTAGTCAAAAGTGACTTAACATTATGTAGTTTATCCCAAATTTTTCAGGTAATTTTATAATGTGTATTTTTTTTTAATGAATTTTTTAACTAGACACATCCCAAAAACGTGAAATATCTGTGTGCTCCCCTTACAAATAATTGAAAACTAATCTAAAATCAAAACTTTTTTTTTCAAAGTGTGTAGAATGGAGTCTAGTTTCTAAAGAACTAAGTTGTTAGAAAATTTGATTAACGAGCTAAAATCTACAGCCCAATTAGTACATGGTGGTTTTTGACAAAAAATGGACATACATTCAAAAGAAAGTATAGATGAAAGGCTTGAAATAGTTCAAATTAAAAATAAATTATATGGTTATATAGCTAACACAGAGACCTACAATGTCATGTAACCTAATCTTATCAATGCCCAACTGCGAGGAATCCTGAAGGAGAGCACACAAAAAAAATCAATCATTTTTTGTATGTTTGCAGTAAAACACGTCTTAGACTTGTTTATAAATTCCAAACCTCTAGGTTGGATCTCCAAGGCAAAACCAAGCCTTAGGCTTGGTTTTAATGTAAAGCTTTGAATAGCATGTGTGCACTATAGTGTGCACGTGCTATTTAAAGCTTTTGAATTTGGGTCTCAATAGTGTGCACACACTAGTGAGACTTAATTAGTGCATAGAGAAGGAAGAAGAGATGCAAAGCAAGAGCAAGAGAAAGGGGGGGATGGCTATGTGTGTCTGTGTGAGAGAGAGAGATAGAGAGAAAGTAGGGGATGGGAGAGGGGAGAGAGAGTATAGGGGATGGGAGAGAGAGGAAGTGAGAGAAAGTAGGGGTGGCAGAGAGAGTAGGAGATGGGAGAGAGAGGAAGTGTGAGAGAGTGAGTAGGGGTGGCATAGAGAGTATAGGATGGCAAAGAGAGATTAGGTAGCCAGAGAGGGAGCGAGAGAGGGAGAGAGGGATAGACAGAGGAGGATGGGAGTGAGAGTGTGAGGCCTCGCCCAATCCGTCGCAGTAAAGATGACATAATTGCAGTGTGGTACTTTTAATTTGAAGTTTGAGATAGTTTTGAGACTTTAGGGTTATGTCATTTTAATATCAGCATTTTGATGATTCACACTTATTAGAACCTATTTGATATATTTAACGATTTCATTTCATGTTCTAAATTACTTTAGTTGCTTAAATAAGAACTAAATTGCATAAATACTTGAATGTCAAATTGTAATGAAAATTAGCACCAAAGGATAGATTGAGATATGCAAATGAACCCAAATCATATGTTTGCTTGTTTAACGATTATAAGAATGGTGATAGTACTTAGAACGATAATTTCGTAAGGATCAGAAGGATAAATGTTGAGACCCATATGTTGATATTGTAATGTTTTGAATATGGATCAAATGAAAGTTAATTATGTGTATTTAGATGAAAGTTAAATGGATATGATAGTGCAATGCTTCTTTTTATAGTAGCTAGAATGGAAATGATTAGATGAAGTTAAATGTATGTGTTAATGTGCATTATGTGACATTGGATTTATTCCGCATTTATCTGCATGTCTTGTATATTATTTTATCAGGCTACTAATGTTTAAGTTGAGTGTGCAGGAAAGTTGAACCATGGAGATAAATGGGGGAAACAAGGTTCAATCTTATGTGAACACGGTGAAGCCAACGTGAATCTTTAGAAGATTCAAAACCTCGTTGTATTGTGTTTCTTTCGTAATGTGGTTGTGCATGAGTGTTACAGTTGGAAAGTATGATTAATTAGAGACAAGTCATCGTGATGTGTAAAGTGTTTTAATGTGTGTGTCATTTGACACTTGTGTTGTATACATGTAAATGACATATCAAATAGGATGCCTTGGCATGAAGTCACTTAACCTAAGCCGAATCCTCAGTACAAAATCAATTAACCCACCTTAGAGAGTGTTAGGAAGAGTCACCTTCTTGATAGGATTCCAATTATAAGTTGACAAGAACTTTAGAGAGCCTAAAGTGATTCCTAAGTATTAATTTTGGGAAAATAAGTTACCCACATGGTAATAGTATGGGTTGGGGGGTTAAATTTTATCATAAGTAAGTCTAGGGGACCTAGGGGACCCTCAAAAATAGTCATTTCCAAGCCAATTCGAAAATCATATTGTAACATAACTTCTTTCCTCATGGCACCACTTGGTTAAGTCCTCATTGGTGGAAAAACACAAAATTAAAAGAGGTAGGTGAGGATGAAAGTGGAAGGTCTTTATAGGGAAGTTGTGCCAATCTTGGGGATTTTTTTCACCCACTCTCTAATTTTAGAGACAACCAGGGATTGGGAAGGAGAAGCTTGAAAGCCAAACATGAAGAGGTCTTTACTCCATTGCCATAGCTTGAAATCAGGTTAGTGCTTCATGCCATGCTTCTTCATTGGAAATTGTAAGAGTGCCTTTGGTAGGATTGTTCTTGGAATTCTTGTGTTGTGATAATGTGATGTACTCTTGAAAATTTCTTGTTTTATTTTTACTTGGTTTTGTTTTCTTGTTTGTGCTTGAGTGTTGTTATGGGTGTGGGACTTTCACTCACCCTTGTGGGAAGGGAAGAGAAGTCCAGGGTGAACGGGCAGCAGTTGGATTGCATAGTTGAGGACCCTGGAGTATGGGCTCCATTGTATGCCATTTTCATATTCATATTTTGCCTTGGGGGAGGATAAGAAAAAAAAAAAACAGAGAGAGAAATGGTGAGGAAGGAAGTAACTGAAGTATGGGTTGTAAGAAGCTGAAGCTGTTGGTTGTGTGTGGTGGAGGATGTTGTGTTGGTAGTGTGTGAGGTGGAAGATGTTTATGAAGCCCCGAAAGGGCCTTGTATTTTGTTGATTTAGCCCCGAAAGGGCATGATTTTTATGGTAGATATGATATGAAATGGTAAACCTCCTTGTGTTTCCACCTTCACCCAATGTTTATGATTCCATGTGTGAATCATTGTGCAAGCTTTGGTTGGGGATTGTAAATGTGTTACAAAATATGTGATTGTGATAGTTTTTGTGCTGTGATGATGTGTGGATGAAACCTGGTTGAGCCTTGTTTCCCCTAGCGCGGGGGTGGTCTCCTTGAGGCCTAGGTTGGGAGGTGAGCCTCCATGGTTCTTTATTTATTTATTTTTTTCTCTTGAATTTGCAGGATAATTGATGTCTTGGATGCTTGGAGGTTAAGAGGATTTCATTGCACTAAAGAAAAGAATGTTGTTGTAAATGGTTTCATAAAGGAGATGCAATCTCCAACTTGATATGTGTTTCTTTTTGTGATCAAGTTGTTTGGTGTTGTTTATATTCTATTGTTAGCAAGGTCTTTCCATTTGTGTAATACTGTTATAGTGATTCCACCACCTTTTTTTTGTGTAGCTCAGAAATTGTTGAAGGAAGTTTCTATATTGTGTTGAGGATAAACTATCTTGCTCCTTCAGTTATTGAATTCCTGCATCTTTATGTGGATAATAGAAATGAGTTTCACCATCATGAAGGAATAGCAACACTGAAAGAATTAGATTATGGAATGTTATTTTTATTTCAGTATCATTGCTCAATAGTTGTATATCCAAGTTCTCATGTAAAATGCATACATATCTTATTAAGTGAATGATCAAGTTTAAAAGAATTCTTTTAGGCCATATATAATATGTTCAATTACTCACAAGATCCTAGCAATAACATATAAAAGTTGCTTTAGCATTAAGGATAGAAATTTAAAAAGGTTGGCATGAATGCTTTAGTGTATAATATTAACCTTGCTGTAGGAGCTCATCCAACATTCTGGAAAATATATGGGAAAAAGAATAACCTTTTTGTTCTAGATTACAGATCAATAAAATATTAAGGAGAGAATATGCTTGGCAGCCTACCTAAGAACCTAGGAGACTTAGGAGTTAGAATATAAATGAGTTAACATTAAACTCACTAAGATTACCCTAGTCCCATTACTCCATATTAGGGAAAAGACATATGGTCTTAGTCACATCAAGTTGAGGTACACATGTGGAAGAAATAAAATAAAATGTATACTAAAATCAAGCTTAACATCTAAAATCAATAAAAAAATAAAATAGTAATCATGTTGCTTACTTCAAGCGATTGAATCAAGTTAAACAAAATAATATATATAAATTAAAAGGGGATCATGGTCCCACAAGGCGCCCATTTAGGTTGTCCACCTCTCATCACAATAAGTGATGTATTCTGACCCATGTCAGACCTCATCCCATTCTGGGTGCCACATCTTCAAGAAAGATGGAGGAGTTTTTTAAAACAAAACCTGGATAAACATACCCTTTCCACCCTACGTCCAATCAAGCATTAAATCAGGATTAATGAAATGTAAGGCAAATCCTTCCTAGGCGATATGTACCTTGACTTAGGTATATGAAATTATACCAAAACCATGTCATGGACCTGACATGTGTCATGGTCCCTCCATTGTGCTTTAATGCACTTGGAAACCATATTGCATCTATTAACACTATATCCCACGCCTAGTAAGAACCCATGTCTGATGTATTAATGATGTCAGAGGAATATTGACTTTGTAGGATTTGGGAAAGGAAAATGTAAACAAAAGCACAAGTACCAAGGGGATTTGAAAGGGTACGTATATAGGCAAGAAAAGTAGATTTTGGTTAAAACATTCATAGCAAGTATTTTTAGCGCTTGGTAAAGGGGGGGTATAAAGTAGGGGTCAAACACATGTTTTTATGTGTTAGGAAATATTGGTTAGAGAGGTAAGTGAATATGGTAAGTGGGTTAATTAAAGTTAGTTAGTAAGAATATGACATAGGATAAGAATGGATAGCATCCTATTTGGAGTTGCTAATTTAGTTGGTAGTTAATGCTTGGGGTTTAATATATATATATCTGTTAACTAATAATGCGTGGATAATAAATAAGAGAAATAAGAGTTCATATACATATTTATAGTTAATAAATAAACCACAATATTTTGGGAAGGGGGTTAACATTTAGTTGATGAAAAATGTAATGCAAGTGTTTCAACATATAAAGTAGAACAATAGACGAATATATTAAAGATTTAGTTAAGTTAAAGAGAAAGTTGAATTATAGTTAAGTTTAGTAAGAAGAAATTTATAGTTAAGTTCAATTATTAGTAAAATGATTAACAATAATCAAAGTAAAATAAATAAGGATATAAGGTAAGGGTAGATGAGTGGTTACAAGATATCACTATATAGATAAGTGGGAAATAAATAATGAAGAGATTGCAAACTATGAACACGTTATAGAATTTAGTTACAAAGTGAACCATAAACAAATTTAGACACCTAGATGTAAACCTCTAGTTGGCTGAAGACATAAACAGGATATAGTGTTCTTTGAAATGAACATACTTCACAAATGACTATGTAGACCATTATAGCAACATCGACATAAATTATTGTGTTATACAATTACCTCAGTAAGGTCTCACCTTGAGAATGGGATGCAATTTTGGTTTATAACACTATGTAGCTAATAAGGTCAATTGATGTTAGGAAAAGTATTGGCAACCCGTGAGAGAAAAAAAAAAAAAAAAAAAAGTTGTGGTATTTTACCTTGCTAAATTGTTGTGCTTGTTTAGTTTGCCTTGTCGATTTTTGGGCATGGCAGAGAGAGAGAGAGAGAGAGAGAGAAGAGAGAGAGAGAGAGAGAGAGAGAGAGAGAGAGAGAGAGAGAGAGAGAGAGAGAGTAAGGCATGGGAGAGAGAGTGAGAGAGAATAGGGGTGGCAAAGAGAGAAAGTAGGGGATGGGAGTATGTGGTGTGTGTGAAAGAGAGAGAGAGAGTAGGAGATGGGAGAGGGGGGAGAGAGAGTAGGCGGTGGGAGAGGGAGTAGGAGAGGGAGAGAGAGGGGGGAATGGGAATGTGTGTAAGAGAGAGTATGGGATGGGAGAGAGAGGAAGTGTGTGAGAGTAGGGGTGGCAGAGAGAGAGAGAATATAGGATGGGAGAGAGGAATTGAGAGTAGGGGATGGGGAGAGAGAGAGAGAGTATAGGATGGGAGAGAGAGATTGAGAGTAGGGGATGGGGGAGAGAGAGAGTAGGGGATGGGAGAGAGAGTGGGAGAGGGAGAGGGAGAGCAGGACAGGAGTGCATGTGTGTGAAAGACAAAGTGGTGGGAGATAAAGTGGGAGAGGGAGAGCGAGAGAGAGAGCAGGACGGGAGTGCATGTGTGTGAAAGAGAGAGTAGGGAATGGGAGAGGGGGAGAGAGAGAGTAGGGGATGGGAGAGAGAGTAGGTGGTGGGAGAGGGAGTGGGAGAGGAGAGAGAGGGGAGATGGAAATTTGTGTGTGTGTGTGTGTGTGTGTGTGTGTGTGTGTGTGTGTGTGTGTGTGAGAGAGAGAGAGAGAGAGAGAGAGAGAGAGAGAGAGAGAGAGAGAGAGAGAGAGAGAGTAGGGGATGGGAGAGAGTGTGTGTGAGAGAGAGATAGAGTAGGGGTGGTAGAGAGAGAGAGAGTAGAGAGGGAGAGAGGGAGAGAAAGTGAGAGATAGAGTAGGGGATGGGAGAGGAGAGAGAGGGAGGATGGGTGTGTGTGTGAAAGAGAGAGAGTAGGGAACGGGAGAGGAGAGAGAGATAGAGAGAGAGAGTAGGGCATGAGAGAGAAAGAGAGTAGTAGTGGGAGAGGGAGTGGGAGAGGGAGAGAGAGGGGGGATGGGAGTGTGTGTAAGAGAGAGAGTAGGAGATGGGAGAGAGTGTGAATGTGAGAGAGTAGGGGTGGTAGAGAGAGAGTGAGAGTAGGGTATGGGAGAGCAAGTAGAGATGGAGAGAGTGACAGAGAGAGACAATAGGCGATGGGAGAGAGAGGGTGAATGTGAGTGTGTGTAAGAGAGAAAGAGTAGGGGATGGGAGAGGGAGAGTAGGCAGTGGGAGAGGGAGTGGGAGAGGGAGAGAGAGGGTGGGAATGGAATATGTGTAAGAGAGAGAGAGTAGGGGATGGGAGAGAGAGGAAGTGTGAGAGAGAGTAGGGGTGGTAGAGAGAGTATAGGGTGGGAGAGAGAGATTGAGAGTAGGGGATGGGGGGAGAGAGAGAGTACAAGATGGGAGAGGGAGATTGAGAGTAGGGGATGGGGGAGAGAGAGAGTAGGTGGTGGGAGACAGAGTGGGAGAGCGATAGTGAGAGAGAGGAGGATGGGAGTGCATGTGTGTGAAAGAGAGACAATAGGGAATGGGAGAGGGGGGGGGGGGGGAGGGGGAGAGAGAGTAGCTTGAGAGAGAGTAGGGGATGGGAGAGGGAGTAGGAGAGGGAGAGAGAGGGGGGATGGAAATGTGTGTGTGTGTGTGTGTGTGTGTGTGTGAGAGAGAGAGAGTAGGGGTTGTGAGGAGATGTTTGTGATTTTTTATACTCAAGGCTACAAGCCTAGTCTTGAGTTTGTGAAGCAACTAGCCAATGAAAGTTTCATAGTTTGAATCTAATGTTGGATTCATGTTAGTTTGGACCTAAATAGACCATTTCCATGCTTGGAAGTCACCCCTAGTCCTTATTTGTATTTATTGGGTTTTGTGTCAAATAAGCCTTGTGATACCCTTAAGAGCAACTAGTGATTAGTTGTCTTTGTGATAGGTTTTCCTTGTGATTGGGGATTCCTAGGAGTGGTTGGGTTGTGATAACCATACCATCTTATCAAGAACTTGTGATAGGTATTTTGGGGCTGATTGGATTAACAATGACACTCATTGTTCCTTAACCTTCAGTGAAGAGGATTATAGGAACCTTGTCCATTCCCACTACTCGTTTCATTGCATCAAAGTGGTATCAGAGCCATGTCTCTTACTAAAGGGGAAGAAATACATTTAAGGAGGAGCAATCTGAGGCTATAAACCTTGATCCATTTGTGATGATGTAAAAAGAGAAAGAATGCATAAAATGTTGTCCTCTTGCATTTTTCTCCATATTTTCCATAACATCAAGAGAATAAATTGAAGATTAGGATACCCATTTCACTCCTCTATAACATATAAAAAGATAAGGTATGGTTGTTTTGGACCAAGTCTCTACTGTTACACTATGGGCCACTTTTTAGGCATAAAAATGAGCAATATAGGTGATTTTTCAAGGAATTTTTTTTAAAAAAATGTTTCTTAGAAGGTTATAAAGGTCCTTAGGGTCATTAAGTTAAGTTTTAGGCGTCTAGGAGTTAAGATGTCAAAAATTGCAAAAGTTGTCAAAGCAAAATTGCAAAAGTGTTGACAACTTTGCAAGAGTTTTGGAATTGCTGAAGCGCTGAGCATTTAGAATTAATTTATTTCACTATTTTTGAACCTTTTCCAAGTCCTAGAATTGGAATCAAGTGAAAAATGTAAAAATTGCAATTTTTGTGCAAAGTTGCATTGTTGAAAGTTGTAAAAGTTGCTCAAATTTGCAACTTAGTGGAAAAAGGGTCGTGGGATTGAACTGTCTATTCTGTCAGCTCTAGGTGGCTGGGTAAACCCTATCCCCAACCTTTTCTCATCTTGTTGAGCACTTGAACATTCTTGGGCATGCCGAACGGGAACATCCCTAAGGGTCACTAAATGCCATAGGGTTGCGATCTTTGACAGGGCATATCTCAGAGCTCATGTGAGGTATGGATGAAAATGTTCCTATAGGACCATGTTTCAAAGACCTACAATAACTTCTCTCTCTTTTTGGAGATCATACTCTATTTTTATTTTGCAACGCCATCTCGAGTTATGCAGAAACTTGTAGTTTTGGCCAGTACAAAGTTACCAACTGCCAAATCTCTCTCACCTTTCGTCATGGGATTGAACTGTCTACTCCATTAGCTCTAGGTGGCTGGTTAAACCCTATCCCCAACCTTGTCCCATCCTGTTCCATGCTTGAATGTTCTCAGGCACGTCGAACCAAAATGTCTCTAAGGGTCACTAAATGCCATAGGGCTGTGATCTTTGACGGGGCATTTCTCAGAGCTTGTGTGAGGTATGGATGCAATTCTAGTTCCTATATGACTATGTTGTAGAGACCTACAATAAAATCTCTCACTTTTTAGAGATCATAATCCGTTTTGATTTTTTGATGCCATCTCAAGTGATGTTGAAACTTGTAGTGTTGGCTAGTACAAAGTTGCCAATTGCCAAATCTCTCTCACCTTTCATCATGGGATCGAACTATCTACTCCATTAGCTTCGAGTGGTCGGATAAACCCTATCCCCAACCTTGTCCCATCCTATTCAGCGCTTGAACATTCTTGAGCATGCCAAATCAGAACATCCCTAAGGGTCACTAAATGCCATAGAGCTGCAATATTTGATAGGGCATATCTCAGAGCTCGTGTGAGGTATGGATGTGATTCTAGTTCCTATAGGACCATGTTGCAAAGACCTAAAATAACCTCTCTCACTTTTTAGAGATCATACTTCATTTTGATTTTGTGATGCCATCTTGGGTGATGCTAAAACTTATAGTGTTGGCCAGTACAAAGTTGCCAACTGCCAAATCTCTCTCACCTTTCGTTGTGCGATTGAATTGTCTACTTTGTTAGCTCTGGGTGGCTGTGTAAACTCTATCCCCAACCTCCTCCTATCCTTTTCAACACTTGAACATTCTCAGGCACGCCAAACCGAAATGTCCCTAAGGGTCACTAAATGCCATAGAGCTGCAATCTTTGATAGGGCATATCTCAAAGCTCATGCAAGGTATGGATACAATTCTATTTCCTATAGGATCATGTTGTGGAGACCTACACTAACTTCTCTCACTTTTTGGAGATAATACACTATTTTGATTTTGTGATACCATCTCGGGTGATGCTGAAACTTGTAGTGTTAGCCAGTACAAAGTTGCCAACTGCCAAATATGTCTCACATTTCATCGTGGGATCAAACTGTCTGCTCCATTAGCTTCGAGTGGCTAGGTAAACCCTATCACCAACCTTGTCCCATCCCGTTCAGCGCTTGAACATTCTCAAGCATGCCGAACTAAAATGTTCCTAAGGGTCACTAAATGCCATAGGGTAGCGATCTTTGATTGGGCATATCTCAGAGCTTGTATGGGGTATGGATGCAATTCTAGTTCCTATAGGACCATGTTGCAAAGACCTATAGTAACCTCTCTCACTTTTTGGAGATCTTACTTCATTTTTATTTTGCGATGCCATCTCGAGTGATGCTAAAACTTGTAGTGTTGGCCAGTACAAAGTTGCCAACTGAAAAATCTCTCTTAGCTTTCCTCTTGGGATTGAAACTGTCTATTTTGTTAGCTCCGACTGGCTAGGTGGACACTAGCCCCAACCTCTTCCTATCCTGTTGAGCACTCGAACATTCTTGGACATGCCAAACTGAAATGTCCCTAACAAAGATAATGACACATTAAGGGGCTTACAAGAGTTCATAAGTTTCTATTTATCTCCCCCACATTAAAAATATCATGGAGAAAACATGGTGTGATGTGTAGAAGGATAAGATTATAAAGGGCTCATAACTTTTCCTCCTTATCATAACTCACGATCTTAAGGTTTTATTAGAGGTAGGCTTAAAACTATCAAAGAAATGATAGAGACCATTGTTTTGCATTATTATGAGGGTATACAAAGGAATAATCAATGCATCACTATAGAGACAACGTTAATGATAATCGATGCATAAGGTAAGGGCATTACAAAGGAATGAGATGAAAGGAAAATATTCAAGGCAACAATAGTGAGTGTGATGAACAACTTTTTAAACCTTTCTAGTAGTTAGATCTTTGCTTCATTAATGTTTCATTAAATCTTGAGAATTCTATTATGTACACCCTATTTTTCAAAGTGCTAGGATCAACATAAGTGTAGCATTAAAAATATTCATCCAATTTTGGGGTGGAAGTTGGGGAATTTTGTGGGAACATGTTTGTCCAATTCTCATAAAAAATGTGATGTGAACTTTTCTACTCATATTAGGGCTAAAGGTGGGTTGTATTTAGCATAGGTGAAACACCAAGATAGTCTAGATTCAAAGAACTAGGAACTAGTTGCATCGTAATTGTCTCAACATGATGCCATAAAAGTATTCCTCTTCAAAGTTCTTCTCCTCCTTAATTGCAACAAGTCTGAGTCCACAAGTTGCTATGGAATGGATCATATTGTTGTTTCTAGGATAATATTTTCATATGCCCAAACATAATGAATGAATGATAATAGCTCTTTGCATTTAGATAGGGAATTATAAGTTAAATTTCTCTGTCTTGCCTTTAAGTAGTTCAAAATTGATTTCATTTGTTTCTATTGATTTTGTAGCACATTTGAATTGTGGTTAACTTTTTCAAAGGTAATTCTTACCATTTGGCAACACATATAAATACTTTACAATTCTTAAGAAAATGATGAAAAACTATTGATGACTAGACCTACCATATTAATTTTATATATTAGTTTGTTAACAACAAGGAATTATTTTCTTTAATGTTTCATCCTAAGAAGTTGTTTTAGAAATCACATATTGATGAATTGATTGCTTTATTATTTGTTTCACTGGCAATAATGTACAAAAAGTTAGTATCAATACTAAATAGAATAAAACTAAAACAAATACTTGTGTATAATTTTAATCATTTTATAATCATAAGAAAGTGTTACTTATATATATTTAGTCAGTCAAATTTATTTGGATTGGTTAATAGATTCATATCGAGCTTCTAGTTGTTGACTGATAGCCATTAAATGAAACCAAGCTAGTTAAAAGTTTGTTGGGGATACTTTTGGAGAACTTTATGACATTATTGACACTCCTATCCCCAACTCATAAATAAGGAAAAATATGGAAAAGATGACATGATCTTGGGTTGAAGTAAAATCTCAAGAAGTGATGCACTTAATGAGCCATAAGAAACCTATGTGTACGTTCCCCAACTTATAACAAATGGTTGGATATAAAGGCTCCATACGCTGGCCCAAAAATGGAAGCCAAGGATGTAACCATGCATGTATTGGCATAGTCTCCTTGCAAGGATCCCAAGTATCTATTGTTGTTATTAATTTGGGCATCACTATATGATGTAGAATGTTATGAAGTACTGAAGAATGTAGTAACTTCTCCTACGTCTCTAGAAAATGTAGCATAGGTTCAGGGTCCCTTGGCTCCCAGGAATTTGTAGCAACTATTCTCAGTACTATAAGATTAACTTCAATGAAGATTTGAGTGTAAGGAGTTGAAGAAGCAAGTTCTGCTTCCGTATAAATGCCAAAATCACGAGGCTCGTTCCCTTGCATAAGCCTTTTCCACAATGGCATTACCTCTAAACCATGCAAAGGATGTTGAAGTGGTTTCCAACCTTGAAACACTCTTATAAACAATGCCAGAGCTAAACATTATGCATAATAGAGAACATCTTATCTAGTGTAGTACAAGATTGAGTAATTCTATGGTGCAGGAGCACCCCATCAAACCAAGGAGTCATAAGGTCTTCTTCCCATAAAAATGAATAGTTTTAAGGTCTTCTAGGCCTTTTCAAACTTGTTTTTAGCATGTTTGGTTGTTTTTAGGCTTTCTTGCATTTAGACCCTATTGTGTGAACCCTTGAACAACTTTGGTATTTCTATAAACCAGTTGATTCATGAGGTCACAGGGGTCTAGTAGTCTCTTAGGGTCTTGTTAGAAGTCATAGGAGGTGTTAGGATCTTTATAAGTCTTTATAAAACCATAAAAAGAAAAATAAGTTGCATAACTAGGGTAATAATGCAACATTTATGTAATAATATGGATTTTTGTTTGTAATGGCTCCCTCCAACGGTCACAACCTTTGAAAATTAGCTAGACCAGTTGGAGGAAGGTCTTCATAAGCCCTTACAGGCAGGTGGAAGACATAGATTGTACTTTTGCTTTGAAATCAATAAAGAAACCATCATTTTTCCTGCAAAAATATTGCTTGTTCGTGTATTGTACAGACTGTACGGATTAGGGGGCCTAGAGAGTTAGTTTTTATTGAAGCCTGCATAGTCACCTTTTCAATGAGCCTACTCTAAGCCCTTGATTCGCTGGGAGGTTGGAGATATGAGGTTTTTTTGTAAAAGTTGCTTTCAAATCCTAACCACCTAGGGTTTTGGAAAAGAATGTTGATTTCCCCCATTTCCACCTTTGGAAAATTCTGATTTTTGGTGAAATGGGAGGTTATCAAATGTACATTAAGATTTTGGTGGTTTCTAGGCTAGAGCAGATGGTGGCTATACGAAATTTGCACAAATGAGTTGGCATTACCATGTGAAAACTCTGCTGCATTATGGAATTTGCTAATTTGCATGCCTCAAGGTTTGAACCAGTAAGTGAAACTTTAGAATCTACCTTCCCTTGTCCTAACCTAATCGTTGGATGCATTGGTTTCATCTTTATTACTATATTTTTGGTACTTCCTTTGTTAAGGTGACCTAATTGGGGCAATTAGGCCTGCATAACAGTCCAATTTTGGAAGGCTTGTAAATGGCTTTAGTACTTGCGCTTTTGGGGATATAACAAAATCAATAAAGGGTACTTGGAATTCTAATTAGTTCCTAAGGTCTTTTGGAAGACATGGTACTTGTTGCCTAATTTGTCTTTGGAAGGGCTAGTAGCCTAGATGCTGAATTATGCGGATAGAGTTATGAAATTCGCGTTTGGGTTGCTTTTTGACCATGGTTCCTTGGTTTTAGTGTTGGGATGAACCCCTTAATATGCTGATCAACCTTATTTGTGAGAATCCACCATTCATGGGTGTGAAGCCAAGTTTGCTAGTGTAAAGTTGTATGGATTAATGATGATCCCTTAGTGTTATTGTTGTGTCAAAGTGTAGAAGTTTGGGTGTATAATCTATCTTGTTGGATTGACATCAACATTGTGCTTATTGTACCCTAACCTCTACATCATTCTACCTATAAAATTCTATCTTCTATAAGGTACAACATTGACCAATTGTGCATATAAGGAAATATATGCATTGGAATACATGTGAGTGCCCATTACAATTAGTATTCTATGATGGCAGATCTAAAATATGGAATTAATGAAACCTTGTGAATCCTATTAGGCTTTACATCATAACTAAACCTTGGAATTAATGTAATGTATTGTTTTCAGTTTCAGATTTGTTATATGTTTGTAATAATAATTTATGATAAATGTTTAGATGTATAACATAGAAGGCAAGCTTTAAACATGAACAAGAAGATCATAAATCAATATGACAATGACATAATTTGCAAATGATAAATTTTTGGCTTTAACACTGATAAAGTTGATTGCTGATCAATATTGTATAAAAAATTCAAATTGATTAGGTATTGAATTAAGCTTGATAAACAAATGATAGAGAAGGAAAACTTTAAACATGAACAAGATCATAAGTCATATGACGATGACATATTGGAAATGATAAAGTTATTCTTAAACAGTGATAAAGTTTATTGTTACTCAATATTCTATCAAAGTTTCAAACTAATTAGGTATTGAATTTATGTCATACATGAACAAACATATAATATAAAATGATAACCAATAATGTCGTACATGAAAAAACATATCATATATTAAACAATAATGTCATAAGTCTAGTAATGTCATGCATCAAATAAATTTCATACATCAAATATATAATGTCATATATACATCAAATGTATATCGAATATATCCACTGACATAAAAGCCAACATATATGTCCGTTGATGCCTATACATGTACATGTCTATCAACTATATCTTTTCCTTCCCACGAGGGGAAGGAAACAAATCTCTAGAGGCCTTTGATCGTCATGTGGAGGGAGATGGTGGCAATGATGGGGTCCTCCTCACATGCTCGCTTGTCCTCTTGTTGAGGCTCTTCTCTAACTTGAGCTGATACAAAAAAAGTAGATATGATTTAATAATTATTATACATTGAAATAAAATATATGTACACACAAAATTAATTATTTTCTTACCGCCATCATATAGTTGCTCTACAAGTCCACCTCGAAGGCTTGCGGACGATCAGGTGTGACAAGACCTTACAACAATTGAATCAATATAATCACTTATAAATAAAATTAGAAATTTCAATACTAACTATTATAAACAACTAAAACCAAGAAAATTCTTTCATACCTTAGTTAATGGCTATGAACTAACCATAGTTATAGCCACTCCACGATCAACGAACTACCGGAGATGAGGAGGAGTCTCCGATGTCAAGAGTTGCATGTCATATAATACACGTTAAATGTAACATGAAACATGAAACAAATATATTCAAATGAATTAAATTAACATGAAACAAATGTACCTCTACAAAGCTTGTGTCGCGTCTAGGCTCGGAGTCTGTAGTGAATGTCGATGGTCCTGTAGAGAACTGATGCACATGCATAATTTTTTTTGTCAATCCTTCATATGATTACTTAATAAATATATGTATTCATTTAAATGATTAAATCAATACATACCTCTGGACTCATCGAGGGGATAAAAAATGGGGCTGGGGGATTGCTACTAGGCTCGCCAACACTCTGACCTTGAATTTTGGACAATGTCAATACATGCTAATTAATTAGTCATTCACTATACATATGAAATGTGATCAAATTAGTTTATTATAATTGTAATTTACCTATGTGTCAATGCCAAATGTCTCATTTAGGAACTGATCAATCACTAGCCCATCATCCGCACCATCTTTAGCATGACTGCCAAATGTGCATAAGGATCTGCATGATGTGCACATGTGATCGCGACATGTAGAAGGCTCCTCCTCGACTAATGGACTCATGTAATGAATGAGGATCTATGTCAAAGCTCTAATAGTCCCTAGAGCACTAGCCTCTACATGTTCCTTCACAACTGAAGGAATAGTCACATGCTCACCCTATGGCTTGACCACAGGTGCTCTAACTACATTAGGGTCATGATGTGCCCCTAGCCTCTCAAATGATGACCCCTCACCTCTACCTTGAGAGTCTAATATATCAAAATAATTGGGGATCTCCCCAAGGACAAACTCACAATACAATTTCCTTAAGAAATACATGGAGACCTTGTGATTATTACAAGGAGGGGCATCAAAAACCATCCACCATCTATCCCAAAAATTATTTCTAATAGCATCGTGTATGCACCAATGGATGGGGAATTGTTTAGTACCCTCTCTAACAGTATCTTGTTCACCAGGTTTTCTAAATAATGCACATATTCTACATTTTGGTATATCTTTTTTTTTAACATCTTGATATGATAATTTATTTGCATAATATCTTTTTTGTTCTTCCCTCTTAACCTGCCAAACATCTAACTGACCACTAACATTAGCTATGTGGGTCCTAATGGATTCGAGGGATGATGCCAATTGAGCTCTCATTGGATTGGTTTGTCCACATTGTTTCAACCAACCAATGAGTCCTTCTAATTCAATTTTTCCTCTTTCTATTTCATTTATTATATTTTCTTGTGTTCCAGGAGGAGATCTTGCAATTGGTTCAAGTTGCAAAATTTGTTGTTCTTCTTGTGGAGGGTTTCGGTTTTGATCATCTTGGGGGTTTTGGTTTTGACCTTCTTGGGGATTTGTTGGTTCATTATTGACATTTATTGATAAGAAATCAACTAAAATCTAAATAAATAAACAAATTTTTAAAAAATTGAAAAAAACCCTACAAAACAATATAAAAAACATATCAAACAATGCAAAAAGAAAGATAGATAACATACATCATGCTCATGATCTCGATCTTCGATAGTGAGAAGGCATATTGGCAAGGCGAGTGGCAGAAAACTTGTTTGAATGCAATCCGTGTAAGCACTGTAGCGAGGAGAAGTAGGAAAAAAGGCTAAAATGAATGGTCTACGGCTATGCAGCCCATTTATTAAAAAAGGGTTTTTTTTAAAGTGCGTACGTGCTATTGAAAATTAGAAAAAATAAATGGTGTAACCTTTTTGGCATCACAACTTGGTGCACATACTCAATAGGCTATGTTGAAATCCTTTAATAGGGTGCTTGCCTAATTCTAAGTTAAAATCCTTTAACTAGGCACACTTCTAACAGGGTGTTGAAATCCTTTAATAGGGTAAGACCTAACTGTCTTTTTAAGCCTTTAATAGGGTAGACCTTTCATAGGGTAGATCATGTTTCATGGTTATGACATTGTAACCTTCATTAGATACACTTTATTACTACAGTAGTGAAGATTTGTGGGTGTCATCCCCACCCTAGTTTTACCTTCTCATTGGAGGGTTTCTAGGTAATCATATGTGGTGTTAAATGTGTGAATGTTTACTTGTTTACATGTTTTACATGCTATTTTAAGTTTACTTATTTATCTAAACAGTGATGCATTGATTGTGCCAATGATAGGGACCTCTCTTGCATCCATAGCTCTATACCTACCCTATTTGGTATCTACGATCAAACCAAGGACCTCGTGATTTTGAAAGGCACGATAGTATTTGATGCTTATGAGTTAATCATGTAATGTTTTAAAATTTTACCATTTATGACCAGACTAAGAAAGAAAGGGTCAATATTTTCTATGTATTTTGCAAATGAATTATCCAAATACATCTGGGGTATTTGGGACATGACTCCTTTGTCTTCCTTTTCTTTCAATATAATGGAACTTCTTGCCTCAATAATGACTCATGTTCAGCAACATTATTGCTCCCTATTCCTCCTAACCAAGAGAGGGCTTTATTTTTGTGTTCCTCTATAGTAGAACTTTAACTACAATTTGAGACAACATGGATATCATATCTATAGGATCATATACAATAGGTTTGCAAAGATTACCTCTAATTGCTCATGTTTGAATAGTAGGGCCTTCCACTTGATTGATGACACTAGAATCTATTTTTCTTTTCTTGCACACTAACCTTGACTATCTCTACACCTTGAAAACTATACTTTCCTCTTTGGTTCCCATTTCTTGTTCTTTCTATCCTTAATCTTGACTATCACTGGGGTATCTTTTCTATTTTCATCATCCATTTTATTTGTGACACCCTTGATAAAAATGCTAGATTCCTTACCGATATCATTTACTATTCTATTTTTGAGATTGTAAGTGTTGTGAACCTGGGCTACCATCTCAGCAATTATTCTATCTATTTATTCATTAGATGGTTTCCTTAAAGTCATATGCTCAACATTTAATACCATATTACATGTCTTATCTTCATCTTGATCCTCATCATTTGAAAATACTTGTTGATGTTGCAACTGATATACATTCCTTTGATTATAAACATCAATCTCAAAATCTTGCAGATTGGATTCCTCACCATTATCACACAAATTTATCATATTACATGCTTCATCTTCATGACTCTTTCAGGTCTTTCTTCTTCTTCATTATGTTCTTGCTGGTTTGCTAAAAAAGATTTGGGCAGCTGTACAATCATAAAGAGAATGTGGGGATTGACATACAATACACCAAGGCATATCTTAATCCATCATATTTATAGAACTTCTCTATAGTGGATCTAGTGTACCCTTATCGTTGGTGCCTTGAGTGGTGTTAGAGACAGGCTTATCATCCTTCCATTTTGTAGTATAGGGATAATTTTCATTTTGGTCTATTTATTGTAATGATTATTAAACTGAGGCTTCTCACTAGTATTTTTCTTATTGGCATGGTTTGCTAGTGGATTCAAATTCTTAAGCAAATTTAAAACTTGTTCCATTTTATCATCCTTCGGTATCTTAGTTACATAAAGCTTATCACCTTCCTTTTTATTACCCCTTAGATTGAACAACTTTGGATCATCCCTTCTTCCAAGTTTACCAAATTCTTTTTTGTTATTTTCAATGTTGATAGTCATCTTGTAGGCATCCCTCAATGTCCTAGGTTCCTTATCTCTGAGAGTATAAGCCATCTTACTATCAAAAGAATTGAAGTAAGTTGTAAGACACACATATGCCCCTAATATCATCACTTGGAACTTGTACATCCCCTTCTAAAATATCACATTGAAGTCAAAGGTTGATTCATTTGGGTTCTTCTTTATGTTATTGAATTCATTTAACATAAAACTTGCATTGTTGTTATCACCATACTACTCTTTGAAAAGTTTCTTCAAATCATTCCATGAGCCAATACTATCATTAGGTAGTCTTCTAAACTAGTCTCTAGTATCTTTAGTAAGTGAGTGAACAAATAATTTCATCACCACATCCTCGTGTTCTACCTCATAGTCAATTAACATGTCTATGCATTTTCTAAGATGCTCTTCACCAATTATAGCATTATTGGTTGAAAATTTGATGACCTTGTTTCTCGAATCATTAGAAATGGGATAAGGAAAACCAAGAATACCTACAAAGGACATTTTCTTTAATTTCTCCAAGTATATAGGCCTTTTTTGAAAACCTATAGTATTGGAGGTGCTTGGCCCTGCTCCTTGCATTTGCAAAGGGATTTGGACTTGTTGGGCAGTAGGTATTTGACCAACCACTATGGAAGAAGAAGTTGGTGCTAAATGAGATAAATTTTAGCTAGTTACTACTAGTCCACATATTGGAATGGATGAAATATCTTGTGAAGGTTGATTTTTCCATGATGTTTGGGTAGAATTAGATTTGATAAAATGTATCTTTATTCTTGTTTATGTAGCTTGAGCCTCATTTTCAACTTTTTCAACCTCTTTGGCCAGATCTTCTCTCTCCTTTTTCTTTTCTAACTATTAGTCAAGTTTAGATAGTAGGATTTTTGAGGGAATTTGGGGTTCATTGATTTGTAGTCCTATAACTATTTTCTTTCCTCTATTAAGATTCTTTACAGTCAGATCTACAACATCAGCCTCAATAAGTTTGTATGGTTGGATTTGGGAGATAACATGCCCTTCCTTTTCTTTCCAAAGGCATTCCTATTCTTGAAATTTTGACTTCAATTCTTTCAAGACCTTCATCCTTCTTAATAGAGCCTCCCTTTCCATTAGGGCATTCATTGTGATGGCTACTTTTTCCTTCTCTAAACATATTCATCTAGCATCCTCTTTTGCAAACTTTATCCTTAGAGTCTCAATTTATGACAATAACTCATCTAGGTCTGCAAAAGTCACTTCTAAATGAACTGGGTCATCCAAGTCTATGAGATTTCTCTCAACATATGGAACTTGTCTAGGATTAAATACAACCTCTAGATTATTTTTATATCCCCACCTATGGTTCATTACTTTTACCATATTCTTTCTAAAAGGAATATCCCCTATAGAAGAAATATTTTTATCATGATAGATCCTTTCTTCTTGTAATGGGGTTGTAACTTGTGAACATCTCTCCCAAAAGTCTTGTAGTTTTTTATTTAGAATTGAAGGAAGAGGATTCTTTATCTACCATAGGTTGGTATTGTGAATGGATTGACACACTACCTCTAGGCTTCCATGTAGGATTAGCATCTACCTTCTTTTTTTCTTGATTCTTCCTACCCCCATGAGGTAACTCTATGTACAATGGTACTTTTGTATTGGCTTTTGTGAATTCTTGTGTACTTTTCCTTTTATCTTCCTTTTTGGAAGAATCACTTAGAGTATATAGCACTAGCTACAAAACCTTTTGATTGATTCGCTGCCCTATGAAGGGAAACTATTTTTAAATGGCTTTGGGAATTGGAAAAATATATCACCAGAAAAAGACTTTTAACAAGGTATCTAACATAGAAGGCCAATCAAAAGAACTTTCAATACTACACACTTTGGGGAAGATAAAATCTACTTGACGACAAAGCATTTTTCAAAAAGACCCATGTGATGTTCTTTGTGTTGTACTGGAAACCTTTTGTTAGATTTTCAGGGTTTGTCTCTAGAAAAGGACCAATGCACAGACAAAAACAATGACTAATGCTCAGACTAAAAACACAAAGATAACACCAGAGACTATATTAGTTCATACAATGACTTTCTTTACACAACTCCCCAATAGAGTCACTATTTTGTTGGCTCCTAATTTGATAGAAATTAAACTATCTTTTATGATGTCAGAAAACCTAGGAATTAGCTAGAGACCATATTGGGTAATCTAAAAAAGAGATAAAAGGGCCAACTACCAAGACATTAGAGTCTTCTCCACTTTGAACTCTACAAGATTCAGGCAGGGTTTCCTCATGAATTAAATTTTATCCACTTTCAAATCAAGATTTTTAATATGAACTTCAGTAACAATAGATTATTAAGCCTTTTTTCTTCTAATTCAATGGTCATAAAGAGATGATAACTAGCTATTTCACCAAGCCCTAGACACCATCAATCAAGTATAGGCCAACATTTCACACTTGGATAACATAATTATAAAAGATTGATTAATTATAATATTCTACATTGTGCAAAGCATTCCATTCAGATTAATTCACATGGATGGCTAGTGCCTTATCTATTGGGTCATAACTCACATAGATCAGACACCTACTTTTGGATCTTATCTCAACACTTTGTACAAAGATTTATCTATATCCAGTTCCAGATATTATACTTATCATATCTTTACTTAAAACCATGGTGTTCTTTCAACTTACATTAAGCATTAACATAATCCATTACAACTAAAATTTAATAAATTTTTCTATCAAAATTTTAGAGAACAAAACAAAGAAAAGGAAAGAGACAAGATTTGGGAAGAAATCAGCTCTCAACATTTGTATTCATTTCTTTGAGCTATATACAACTCATTGATCCTCTCTATCAGACAAATAACACAATAGACCAACAACTATAGCTTTGTATTCAATTTTGAAATTGATTGATAGTATGCATGGACCAACTCAGAATTTACATAGACATATGCAAGAAAAGAAACTCAGACCATCCTCTAGCCTTGGGAACTCACTTATATAATGTGAGTTGCAACAAGCCTCAGGCCTAGAGGGAAAAGGATAGTTGTCCTTAAAACAAAATATTTACAAAAACACAAAACTGTTACAGTCAAAACTTGGATGAGAAGAGACAAAATTTATGATATTTTATCTTAGTAATAGAATGACTTCTTCATTGGTTTCTTTGTGGTGGGGCTAGATCTATTGTAGCATTTTCTTACATATCCACTGCACCTAATGATTGATCTTGTTCTTTTTCTGGTTCTTCAAGTTATAGGGTCACTAGCTCTTTGTCTTCTATGCCAGGATCTGATATTTGAATGTTTGTTGTAACCAATTTATTATCTACCCAGTCATCAGTTTGGGTGGCTACATCCATTGCTATAGTTTGTTGATTTGTCTTATTATCCTCTATTTGAACTACTTCATCAACCAATTGTATCTCTTATGTGATAGTTCCTTTGTCCAAAAATTATTGTTTAGATGCCATCTATAAGAACAAAATTTTTGGAGAGGAATCTGTCATCCACTTGTTGAAAATTATGTCATCTAGTCAATTATAATTCTCTCTCTCTCTCTCTCTCTCTCTCTCTCTCTCTCTCTCTCTCTCTCTCTCTCTCTCTCTCTCTCTCTCTCTCTAAAACATCTTTTACCAACTTCTTTAGCTCAAAAAAATCTTGCTTGAAAGAATCAAACAATAATTGGGCCTAAACTATTTCTTTTGTGGTTCTTACAAACTAGATATAGTTCTTTTTTTTTACCACATCATTCATTCTAATATTTAATACTTCCTTCAATTCATTACACCATTCCTCTATCTTTTATACAATCTAGGCTCTTTAAGGCATGGGGAAATAAATAAAAATATTTTCTAAGATATCTTAAGAGGAAAACTTTCAATTTTATATGTACTACATCCCTCTTATGATCAAAAGTTAGTAAATCTTGTGTTTGATCAATGGTTTTTCCAATTTGATCATTAGAATTATCTATAATAGAGCAATAGAGAGTAGTAATGCCATTATCTCTATTGATCCATTTACTCAAATTTGGCCTTAAAGGAGCTTCATTATTATTCAATTCTTTCCAAATTTCCACCAACTTTGATAACTTTGGGTGGAATAGGGCCCAACCTACCCTATCCACTATATGAAAAATTGTGTCTCTAATCCTATCTTCATGTTGGATGCCTAATTCCATATGTAGTGACTAAATTTTGGCCTTCTCTTCATTTATCTCATTAGGTCTATAGAATTTTGGTTGATGAGGAGTGCTTGGAATCTCCATAATATAATTAATATTGAAAGTTAGCATGGTGGAAGGACTAGCTATAATTCTAAGCTAGCTAGACTGCTTATCTACTTTTCTCTTCCCAATTTTTTTCTCCATGTCTACAACTTTATTCTCTAATTGGTAGATTTGTCTACCCCTTTCATCATATGCTTCCAATACCTTTTCAAATTTCTCATTCAACTCTACTAATTTATTCTTATCTTTGGTAGCTACTACTGCAACAAAATCTACTACCTCTTTACTCATTAGGGGTACTATTTCATTGTCCACTTCCTCAACTCTATACACTATGAGACTGCCTGTGTGCTTAGAATCTAAGACCTCCTAAATTCTTTCCTTGTATCTCTTTTGGATGGACAACATAATTAAACCTTTATGGTCATCACTTTATTTGACCCCTTTATGGGCTTGTACTACTTCATCTTCTGTCCTAAACTTAGTCTCTTTCTCTTTCCTCACTGCATCAAAAATCATTGCATTAGCAATGTCCCATTCCAGAAGTATCAGGTTCCTTGAGTCTTTTAACAATTTTCTTCCCCTTGCATGAGTTATTTAACTAAATTCCTCCATGAGGTTAGCCTTGACCTCCTCTTCAATCTTTGAGTCTTGTTTAGAAGGTTTCTCAGCTTTGATTTTCTTGCACCTTGCCTCAAAATTTTCCATATTGTTTCTCCACAAAATTTGGATGAAGGCCCTCAACTTGAAAAAATATTCATCTTCCAAAAAATTCCTTGTTGCTCACTACACAACAGGTTCAATTTCTTTCCCTTTGACGTCCTCTATAGTGAGGGCTAGGAGTGGTATGGGAGGCTCTACAAGTGCTTCTTCCTCCATTCTCACTATAGTTATTACAATATCCTCTTGGCCTCCCATTTGTTTCAGTTATTCCCTTAAAGATTCATCATCATCAATGTGAATGGGGGTCTCTATGGAGGAGTACTCCTTGGCTTTAAATGAGGATCTCTGTTCTAAATTCAGCCTCTTAGCAATAGGTGCAAAATAAGGACTTTCTAAAAATTATCTTTTGTATAGAGGCATAGGCGGTATGTTTACATTCTTTGCTACAAGATATCCATCTTTCTTCTACAATGTATATTAGCCCAAGCTTATGATGGCTCATCTCACCAATCTCTTCTCAATCTAAATGGCTTGGTCTAGATAGGTTTGAACCAAAATTGCCTTCTTCTCATTCAGGGTTTGCATAAACCTAGCAAAATTATTCATAAGCATATTAATTTTACCTCCCCAATATTTAATGTTAGCTAGGTGGTCATACTTCTGATCTAAAGCATTAATAAACTCAAGAATCCTACTACACACTTTTCATTTCTCTCTCCTAACTTTGTGTTCTTGTAATGATATTCATTCCTAATTATATCCTCAAGAAAGTAAATAAATTTTTCATAAGACTTAGCCTTAGACCTATCCTTAATTATGTCATAAGATAATTCAAGATCAAGGCAATGTTGGTGGGATTGGGCCATTTGATATCTTTCCAAAAATTTACCCAAATGCTTCTATCCTCCTTTGATGATTACAAAATTGTGAATAACTGTAAAGTTAGGGAAAATTATACCTCTTGACTTGTTGACTAGCTCCTTTTCCTCTAGTCCTCCTATCATCCATAAGAATTTTGCAATTCCAATCTTCACTGGCACTTGTTAAGGTCAAACATGGAGCTTCCCTTGGAAACCATACACCTAAAAAATAGTGGACACTGAGTATGGGATAATGTCTCCCTAGTTGTGGCTTACTTTCAATACCTTGGGCCTGATCAATTCAAGCAAGGGTTGAGGTATTCTAGGATTGTTTCTAGTCAAAAGAATTCTCAAATTTGAAGCAAAGTATCGATCAAAATTCACAAAGCTTGCATCACTAACCTCTGAGATCATATCAGCACTCCACAACTGGATAGTTAGCTTCTCCCCATCCTTCTCCAACTCCAACTTCATCTCTTTGGAGAAAATAGAAACCCCTTTTGTATAAACACATATACATCAACATTGAATACCAAGAGAAGAACTTTTCAACTTTGGCTTTACTTATACCAATTAATCCATTATGGATTTCTTCTACTAAGTGTGAGGCAAAGTCAAAAATGTAACTCATGCCATATTGTAAGGTGTGGGTAATAATGAAGACTATGGATCCTTGGATGTGATCTTGTTCATCTATCAAAAAATGTTTGTAGAGGGAGAAATATAGTGTATGTGCCCTTGGGTTAAAATGTTTCTTCAGTAATGGTTTTGGAGTATTGGTTGTTACTAGTGGTACGTGCCCTATCTTCACAAAGTGCTCTTGTAATGGCCCTCTCCTCAAGTATACCCTTTGAGCATCATACCATGCATGTAGGTCATCTAGGTCAATCTTTTTATGCAATGCATGGTTAGGGTTTAACCTAAAAACTTCCCTAATAACTTTAGGTGTGACCTTAAAAAGGTTTTCTCCCACATGATACTTTACCATCCTTAGCACTAGATCATATCTTTTGGCTATCATTGTCAGCAAGTCATCATCGAAGAAGATGCCGAGAACAATTAGTTTTCCAATGTCAAATTTCTAGACATTAATTAATGGAGTGTCATGTTACCTTTTAGAAAACCATTTTATGAATAACTCCAAACACCTAGTAGATGTCTCAACATCTCTTAGCTAGTTTTCTTTATCCTGAAAACCCTCACTAACTAGTAATCTAGGGTTTTAGGGGACTAGATCATATCGCTTAGCTGTTTCATTAGTAGAAAGAGGCAATTATTTTAGAAAATAATCGTGTACATTCCTTTGTTGGCAATCTATTTTCCTTGAGAAATCCCTTCATGGAGGCATCTTATCTATTGCACAATTTAGACTATAATTTCTAGATAATCAAGAGTTTCAAGTACTTACCCACAAATTTTAGTTGAAAAATCTATCTGCAATGATTCTTTGTTCAAGCAAGTCACACTTTGAGCTCTGGTTCTTTTGCACTTGAATTCTATTTTGCTTGGTACTTGAAAAAGAATTGAATTGTAAGTTTTATGCAAACTTTCTTCACATGGACTTGCATTGATCAACATTAATGTTCTAATAGTCAGATTTTGTGATATGCCAAAAATTTAAAATCAAACCATCCATCTAGGCAAAGATTGATTAGTCCTATTTTAAACTTTAATGACTATTCTAGCTTTTTAGCAAGTTTGACACATGTCATCACGTCACTTTCTCTCTTGGTTAAAATTTAGGCAACTTCAAAATGTGAGAAAGCGATGATCGTTGATCTTAATCTAATCAACTATCATGAAAGATCCTAGTTGTAGCCACATTTCTTTTAGAATTTGGAACCATTGAGACACATGTTGAAATGTCACTTTCTTGCTCTGGCTAAACACCATGTATCTTTAAAGTGCAAGTATGCAACAACCCTTGATCTTCTAGCAATCTGACGACTAGGATGAATCAATATCTTCTTATTGTACCCAGTACTTATGACAAATTAGAATATGCTAGTTGGAACCTCGTACTGAGAGCATCCTTTGGAAACTTGTAACATGGGTTGGCCCTACCATATCCATGTGTCATCACGTCACAACCTTGATTTTCCTGAAATTTAATTACTTTTGTTTTGCAATGATGCGACAACCATTGATCTTCTCAAGATCTATGGTTATAAAGTTGCATTGTCTTCTTTCCTTTTTGGAGCATTCAATGGACCCACATTGACACTGTCAATACATCACATCTTCACACTTTTTAACCACCTTATATATTGCATCTACAAAAAAGTGAGAACCCTTGATCTACGTTCCAATCAATGGTTTGGAATCAATCATGTCATTACATGCTTTGCAGACCCACATGGATAGATGTCAATCTATCACATTATCACACTTTTTATTGAGTGAGCAACTTCAATTTGTGACTATATGACAACCTTTGATTTGCACTTGGATCAATGATTAGGAAGAAGGATGTACTTTGGCTTTAGAACCAATCTAGATATGACAATTTGAACATTACCACAAACATTTTAGAGAAATGTTTTACGGCCCCCACCAGGACACACATCAATATGTCACATCTTCACATTTTTTAAACAATGAGAAACTTTATTTTGTGAAGATGTGACAATCATTAATCTAAAAGGAGATTAGTGGTTTTCATGAAACAAAGAACTTTCACACTTCCTAGCCCTACTAGACAAGTGTCACCTCATCACTTTCTCGCTTTAGTTAAAAGTCAGGCATCTTGATTTTGTAATAAAATGACAATCATAGATCTAGGAAGAGATAAATGGTTTAGAAAATAACTCATCCAAAGGTCTTCTAAACAAGGAAAAACATCACACAGGCTAACCAAGGAACAACCTTGGGTTAAAATAGAGTTTTGATTATGTAAAAAAAGGTTTTAAAGGACTTGAAACCTTTGACAAAAGTATTAGAGAAATACAACCATGAAAGTTCATATAATAAAAGGCCTCATAGAACATATAAACAACCACATAAATAGGAGGTATGCAAAAGAAAAGATAGCAAAAGAAAAGAAAAAGGACAATTCCTTGACAACTATAAAGTCTTTAGCAGGTATGCAACTTAACTTGCCAGAATGTTCATATTTTTCCTAGAAGCTTTCATTTCATCCAACTTTTTTGCTTCTACTCCATTAGTCTTCTTGGAATTGACCCTTATGCGCTTGCTTAGACCCTAGTCCTCATTCACAATAGGGGAGTCATGGTCTTTATTCTATTCCATCTTGTTTAGCAAGGTATTAAAATTATCAGCCACAATCTTCAAAATACAACAATTTTGATATGCCAATTTTTTGACTATTTTTTATATGTTACTTACTCTAGCATCCAAACTATCCATCCTTTTTAAAATATCTTTTCTTAAATGATCAAGGTACCTATTTTTAGTTTCAATTGTTGGCACATGCTTCATCAAATTTTTTACCTCTTCCTCATTGCCAATAACCTCAGAGAGCTTATCAATGTGTTGACTTAGTGTTCACTCCCCCTATGTCGTCTTGCTAAGCTGATCAAAGTCCTTTGAAATTTCTTGCATTTTCTATTTAATGGTACCAATATCCTTCATAATTAACCCTGGGTTACCCATGATTCCCTTTAGGAACCCCTGTTCACTCTTCCCTATTATGTTCAAAGTAGTCCTCTTGCCCCCTCTACTTGTTTCTATCCAGGTCCACCTCCTTGAAATCACTATCATCACCCACATCCTGAGAAAACATCTTTTTTCTATTTCTTTCCATCCTCTTAATTAAGGGTTCATCATTAGAGGGGATAGAAACCCTTTCTACATTCTTTCCCCTATTTCTCGAGACCTTTCCCATGCTTCCTCTCTTCTGAAAACCCTTTCTCTGCTACTCCTCATAATCACTATCTTACTCTCCTTTTCCTTTCTTTTCTTCTTGTAAGAGCTTCCTAGATCCCCTTTCATGTTCTTCTTTAAATCAACCTCATCTACCTCATCCTTGGTATCCTTATCAAAATCCTCCTCAGAATCATTGCTCTCAATCTCATAATCAAGCAATTTCTTACTTTGCTTGGACCTATCCACCATTTTTAACTTTAGAAAGTTCATTATTAAAACCATTAACCCCTCATGGCAGGAATGATCTCCCTCATGATAATTTTGAAAGGCAAGAATATAATTACCTAGAGATTGTTTGAGGTAAAAAGAAAAATTTATCCTAACCCCATGCCTAAAATGGTTGAGTAACATGAAATGGTGACCGTAAATCTTAGTGAAGTACCTATATAAAGTAAGATACTCAATAACCACAAACATAAAAAATCTCCAAGGGTACGAAATGGAAGCTAGGCTAAAGTAGGAATTACCTATTTTCACCAGTCTATTGCATTCCTTAGCTGAATTCGCAAACTCATTGACTGCCCAATTTGAGAGCTTCCTATCTTGGTAGAAATTAATATCCTTCATATCCAACCCCATAACTTCAGCTATGATGTCTTCAAACACCTCCATCCTTTGATTTCCCACCAAAACAATCCCTTCTTTCCAAGTCTTTATGAAATTTCAGGTAATGACAGGGTTGCTTCCTTTCAATTTCTCCATAAAAATAGTAAAATTCCCTTACTCTAGTATATACCAGATTTCCCTCTTCTTCCTCCACTCTTTGCAACTTGCTAGTTCAATTATTTTTTGCTTTCCTCCCATCTTCTTGTCTCTAAGATGAAGTTTCTCTCTTCTTAGAAAACCCTCTACATAACATAAATTTATATTCGATATCACAGCCAAGGAAATTTGTGGGAAAAAAGACCCACAATCCATGTGGTATTGATTGGTAATACATTGTCCTTCTCATAATAGCCTACCACTTCCCAATTCTACCCATATAATAATTACTCCTTCTTGGCATATTTATCATTAATGAAACACTTTTGCTTAATTTTGGCTTTGTCATGTTCAATCAATAAACACCTCTCGATAGGTATGATATCATTGTGGTTCCATATTACCTTTTCATCACTCTTACATGCCACATTAGCTACCTAGTCATCAACTTGATTCATTAATCTATAATTATGAATGACAAAAAAAATTTCAAAGGATTTAATAAGATTTATAGCCTTACCTATAATATTATTAATTGTCCAAGAAGATTTGGTAACTTTATTAAGACAATTAATAATATTAACGGAGTCCCCCTCAAGCCATATCTTATTAAAATTTAAACTTTTTGCATAGTTAAGAGCATAGAGGGCCGTACTAGCTTCTGCCACATGGTTAGTTTGAATTCTAATAGGAATGGCCATTCCACCCACTTTATCCCAATTCGAATTCCTAATGATGATACCATAGCCAGTAATTCCTAGGTTGTCCTTCAAGGCCCCATCAAAATTTATCTTATACCAGTCCATCAGGGGGCAATCCCATCTAGCTAGATCACTAAGGTTAGGACCAAATTACACCAAAGTGATACCATTTAAATTCCAATTATGAGACACTGATTCTTCCTAATAATTTTAAGGTTGTTGTCCTTTTCCACATGAATTGATATTCTCAATCACCATATTCTTAATCTTATAGAATACCTGATCTGACTTAGATTCAACACCCTAAACACCCTTTTATTGCATTCCTTCCATATTCCCTAACAAAATGGGAGAATAAAATCCCACAATCTCATAATCAAGGTATTATTAGAGAGTGACTTCCAACCATTGAAAAAAATATTGAATTATAATAGAGGAAACTCAAGTAATATTCAGCAAACCACAGACCCTTTCCCATACCTTTCTAGTATAAGAGCAGTGAATAGTCATATGGTTAACCAATTCAACATCATTCTTATAGAGATAACATCTATTAACTATGTTGAAACCTCTCTTCAATAAATTATTTGTTGTCAATTTTTTTTTTGTAGAAGAATCCAAAAAATATGTTAGCTTTGGGAGTCATACCTTTAAACCAAGATTTAGCCCATTGATGCTCTTCAAAAGCATTAGCATACACCGAGGACACTAAAAAAAATCCATTAGGATTATATTACCATATCAGAGCATCCTCCTCATGGCTCAAAAGACAACATTTAGAATCTTGTTGAGATCATTTAGGTTTCTATCCACTCTCTTCAAGTCCAACCAATTATTCTCCTCCCGATACTCTTCTACAAAAATCCTAAAGAGAGTCTTACACTGCTCCATAAAAACATTCCACCTTTGATCAACACTGAATGGGTGATCAAGAATCCAACTATCATCCCAAAAAAGAATATTCCTCCCATTTCCCACCTTCCATCTAACCTCTTTCTTAATAATCTATTTTTTTTAAGCATGTTTCCAAATCATTGAACCCCCTTGCAAAGACTCATTGTTAAGAAAGTGTTTAAGATCTTGATTCTCCCTATTGTATTTATCGTTCCAAATATCATGTCATTCACCTTCCTCTTTATGCCATCTCCATAACAACTTGGCAAGAAAAGAATCATTCATAGTGGTAACTCTTCTAAGGACAAGGCCTCCTTTATTCAAAGGCATGCAAACTTTCTCCTAGGCAATTAGGGATAGTCTTTTCTTTTTTTCCATGCCCGTCCATAAGAAAAGCTTCTGAATTTTTTTCAGTTGCAAACACAAACTTTCTAGGGATCTTAAAAACACTCAAGGCATATAGCGAAGCACTTTATAATATGGATTTGAGGACAATAAACTCACCAACCTAACTAAGGAGGGAACCTTTCCACCTTGCTAACTTCGAATGAATTTTATCAATTAACAAACTCCAAAAGATCTTAGGTGGGTCCATACAAAGGTGTAATCCCAGATAAGAACCCAGTAAGGTGCCAATCTCATAGCCAACAATTCTTTTAATTTTATTATGTCTAATATTATTGACATTGATGAAATATATCACACTTTTATTGCAATTAATAATTTGACTAGAAGCTTTCCCACGATCCTCTAGAGCATTCTTTATGTTTCTAGCATTTCTAACTGAAGCTTCTCCCATCACTATAAAATCATCCACAAATTGCTGATGAGAACAAATCAACTCTTTAGATGAGGGTTTGAGACCAAAAAAATCCCCCACATTCACCATTTTTTCCACAGAACTTCCCAAGCATTCAACCATTAGAATGAAGAGTATAGGCAAAAGCAGATCCCCCTGCCTCAAACCATGAGAAGCTTAGAAAAAAGGAGTTAGCAAACTATTCACTAGCACCAAAAAAGTAGCAGAAGAAACCATCATAAGGACTAGTTCCCTAAATCTCTTATTGAAACCAAAAGCTTCGATCCCTCTTTGCAAAAAAGCCCAGTCCACTCTATCATAAGCATTGGCAAGATCAAGTTTAAGGAGGAACCCCTCTTTCTTGGATAAGGTGAGAGAGTGAATATTTTCATGAACCAAGATAATTGATCCAAGATCTGCCTACCAGGAATAAAACCATTCTGCTACTTGGAAATCAAATTAGGGAGAAGAGACAAAATTTTGAGTTATCACTTTAGATATAATTTTATAAAAAGAATTACAAAGATTGATTGGTTGAAATTGGTCCATATTATTAGCACCCAACTTTTTTGGAATCAAAGCAAGGAAGGTACCATTCAATTCTTTAAGAATTTTCCTAGAACCAAAAAACTCCTTAACCCCATTACAAACATCAACACTAATGATACATCGATACTTATGAAAAAATATTAAAGGAAACCCATCTAGCCCTAGTGCCTTGTCTCCATCAAAGGAGAAAACAACCTTGGTAATTTCTTCATTAGATAGAATAGAAGTGAAGAATTTATTCTGATCCTCCGACATACAGCTTGGGATATTGTCCAAAAACATATTTAGCTTCTCCTTGTCCAAATTGGGATCACCTTGAAATAAGTTACTAAAAAAATCCATGGCTTCCCTTTTAATGATCTCCTCATCCTTTGTAGTACCCCCATTAACATTGAGTCTAGTAATTTTATTAGCCATCCTATGCTTCAAAGTAGTAATGTGGAAGTACTTAGTATTTTGATCCCCTTCCTTCAAAAAAACTTTTCTAGATAGGTGCATCCAGAACATCTCATCCTCAGTAATAATAACATGTATCTTAGTCAATTTCACACTCTCTTCTTCCCTAGAAACAGTCCCATATCCATCAACCTGAATACTATCCTAAATTTTTTTAGGCTCCTTTAGAACCTTCTTTTTGTTCTAAAAAAGTTCCCAAATGTATCCTTATTCCTTCTTTTGATATTTTTTCAAACATTTTTCAACTTACTAGCAATTTTGAACATGGCAATACCCTCCACTTGAATGCTCCACCATTCCTTAACAAGATTTTCCAGTCCCAGATGGATAGTCCACATTTTTCAAACCTAAAGGGATAATTATTCTTAAAGGTTAACAAATCAGCCACAAGGAAAATGGAGTAGTGATCTGAGCTAATATGAACCTGAGCAGAAAGAGAGCATTTATATTTTAAAAACCAATCACTACTAATAAGAGCTCTATCCAACCTAACCTGAATGAGGTCCTTTCCAGTTCTTCTATTGGTCCAAGTATAATCAATTCCATGAAAATCCATATCATGCAATAGATTATTGTTAATAAAATCCATTAAATCTAATCTGTTATCCAAGTTAGTTTGACTTCCTCCCGTCTTTTCACTTTCTTTCAGAGGAATATTAAAATCCCCTGTAATGATCCAATTCTCCTCCACAAATATTTTTCTCTGAGTGGTGATATCTTCCCAAAGTGCCTTTCTACCACATTTAGAATTGGGAGCATAAACATTATTAAGCACCCATACAAAGCCATCCTCATAATTAGTAAACCTAATGTTCATCATATTTCTATTCTAAGAGATAAGTTTCCCACTAATACATTTTCCATTCCAGTATATCGCCATACCACCTGAGGCCCCATTAGAATTGTTCCCAATAATCTTTCCTCCCCAAAAAACCAAGAGATGCTCCACTTTATCCTTTAACATTTTTGTTTCTTGAATTAGTATAGTATCCAGTTTATTATCCCTAATCATATTTGTCATAATATCTTGTTTGTGACGATTATTTAATCCTTTGATATTCCATGATATGAACTTCATTTCTTATGGAATTTTTTTGAGTCTAAGTAGTCCTCTAACTACCATTTTCTATACTTCTATTAGTCTCAACAATTCTTCTCTACACATTAGATGGTCTACCTACTGAAGAAGGAGATAAACCAACATCTCCAACCTTAAAACCTTTACCCAATGGTGTTGTAGGTAGACATCAATCCTTGGCCTTGTTGCTCTTAAATTCACCTTTTATACTACCTTTTACCAAAGGTGTGTTAGCGATATCTCCTTTCTTATTACTCCTAGTATTTAAAAAAGAATTCTCTTTAATCTTTTGGAAGATACAACCTCATTTTTCTTTTTATATTTAGTGATTCTTTTACCCCCAACTTGAGTCCAGTCAGCACCAGAGTCCTTCTTTGCCCCCTATAGAGCTTTAGAGATTTCCTCAACATCCCCCATTCTTTGATTACTTTCTATGGCAATAAAATTTGCAAGAGGTTCAGTCAGATATTGAGTTTCCTTACTCATGATGATACAATTAGGTTCATCAAACGATACAAAAACATCTTCAATAGTGTTATCAATATGGATCTCCCCACTTTCTTCTTCATCCCCTTTATTAGGACTGATCACACCTCCTTCATGAACCAAAACTTTAGCCTCACTACTGTATTCCAGTGGAAGCCTTACCTAATTCTCTCCTTCAGCATTCACCTTTGGCTGAGATGCTTCTTCATCAACCACCAAAGTTCCCTTCACCAAACCACTAACCTCTTGGGTGTTCCTTTCCTTGCAACTTCTTTTCTCAGCTCCATTCTAATCATTCAATCCTTTGCAAACCTAATTTTTTTAAGCCTTTTTGAGAATTCCATTCAAAGATGGACATTTTTTAGCCCAATTCCTAGATTTTGCAATGGAAACAAGAAAAAGGAATTGTCTCATACTCAATTTTTTGCATCCATATACCAAGTTTAGATTTGAGAGAAATAACTTCTGGCAAATTTGTATCATGAAGGACTCCCACATAGATTCTAGCATAGGTCATTCTTCTCTTTGACACTATGACTGGCTGCATAGGGAGGAGCTCATCAAAGGTACTAGCAATACCTTGAAACACATCCTCCACCCAAAACTCCAGTGGTAGCCACATCAATCTAATTCAAGCTGGAGCTTGAATCCTAGATTCATCAAAGAATAAAAGTTTGGAGCCTATTTCTATAGAATCAATGTATATTTTCCCACAATCTAGGGACCATTGTAAAGGATCTCTTATTTATCTTCTTCACAAGAAAAACCAAAGGAAAGGCAACCTTTTGCCATCGCAACAATTTCCACCTGACCTTTTAAAGCTCATTTCCTTCGAACAAAAGCCTTGATGACCTCAATGTTGGGCACCTAAGAACCTTCCAACCAAGGTTGAGTCCATCCTAGAAATATTTCTATCAATGATTTGATCTAGAATTTGTAGTGTAATTTGAAGAAATATTCTTTACCGGTAGTAAGGAGGACTTGCATGTTAGTTTGATGCCAAACAAACTAGCCCATTTTTTTTGGTAGAACAACAGCCAACCTAAGACCCCCCTAGATCATCCATAGTCTCACAATCATTGGGATCCTTCCCCTTTTTAGAACTATGCTCTATTGTTCCTGATAGCACTCCTGATCCAAACATTTTTGTCTCATTCCCCCCAAAAATTTTGAATCCATTCTTCTTGCCCATCACACTTGCACCACTCTCGCTTGCCATTCATGTAAAGTTATCCATTGCATGCTAGGGTAAAATAGAATTTCATGCAAAATTTTAAAGGATTTCACAAAAATCATATAATAAGAAGATCTTCAAGGGATTTAGTGTTTTATTTCAAAAATATTCTCGTGCCTATTTGAAAATGTGAATAAAATTAACCAACTTTTAAAAGAACCTAGGGCATAACAATTAGGGTTTTTCTAGGGCACTATTAATCAAAAGGAATATAAACCCTAATCTCAACAAGAGAACTAGATTTTTGCAACAAATTTTGAAGGATTTTTTACTATGAAAAACCAGGCCAAAACTATCAATTTAGGTATGTAGTTAATGAGTTGTAATAAAGTAGGTGCATAACAATTGTGTTGGCCATCACATAGAAAATATGCTCTACTACTATCTTTTCAAATGCTCACTCACTATTAGTTAGCTTGATCCATACCATTTTGTTTATCCAATACATCAACTCGGTTATTGTAAACTTTTGGTCCATATTACAATGCTCGGTCAATACAGATTGTATTATTGATCTACTTGGCAGTTGATAGTTTAATTGATTTCATTGCCCAATTCTTCTCTCAGATTTTTCCTAGTGCATCTTAATTCATGATGATATGGACTTTTAATCTCATCTCTTATTAGGAACTAGTGTGTAACATATCATTCAAGTGTATAGTTCCTTATATACCTCCTTTATTTAGTTGGATGTGGTGTGATCACCTGATCCATTAGATTGGGTGATCTCACCTTTGCTTGATCCACTATCTCTAGCTTCTACTATCTTTTTATAGGTTGGATTCATCTCCTTCTTTGTTTTTTCCATGTCAATTTCGAATCTTCCTTTGATGTTTGCTTTACTTGGTGTTGATGCTTAGGTCCTGTAGTTCTTACTAACATGTCCAACCTTGAGATAACTAAAAAAAACTAGGCTTCTATTCAAAAATTTCTTGTAGCTACCTGTAAAATGTGTCCTAATGCAATTTTTTGGAATATGACCATACTGTCCACAATAATGAAAATTATACCATGTGTTGCAATCCCAATTGTAAGAGTTACCTTTCTCAGGTGCATGTGTTTGTCTTTTAGATGTCTAGTTGGAATTTTCTTTGGATCTGCATTCTTGATCTCTATGTCCATATTTTTGATAGATGTAACAATGTCCTTTAAATATAGGTGTAGTAGGTGTATCACTTATCTTTGACCTACATTCACGTGCTTGGTGTCCTTTTTTATTACAATTTAAATGATTCCCTATAAACTTAGGTTTATGATTTTTCTTACCATTCTTGCTTCTGCAAATGTTTTTTGTGTGTCCTACTTTTCCACAATGATGACATGTAGGCTTACCTTTAGGTTTTGATTTTCTTTTATCTCCACTCTTGGATGAATCTCCTTCCTTGGTAGATGAAGAGTTCTTGATATGTCCTAGACCATAAGTATCACTAGATGACCTTGGCAATCTCATTAGTTCTTCAAAGTCTCTTATAGCTTCACTTTATTTATTCATTCTTTCTAGAAGTTCTTTCTCAGATCTCAACACATTCCTTAGTTGGTCACTCTATGCTCTCAAATTTTTGATTTCTATGTCTTTTATGTTCATCTCATAATTTGCAAGTAATAATTGATTCATCATGTCCATCTAATTGTTTGTAATCTTATGCACATTAGATGACCTTTAATCAAGTTTGGTAGCCATTTGTCTTTTATCTTCTTCAACCATGATCTTTTCTTCTTCAACTTTCTTCTTTTTTTTAGTTACTTCACATAGTCTTACTAATTGTATTTCATTCCCTCTCTTCAATCCTCTAACTTCTTCACTCAGAATATTGTTCTTCTCCAATAGGTCTGCTATTGTTGGATCACTTTCACTAGAGTTCCCACTGTTAAGAAATCCCTTGGTATCAATTTCTTTATATAATTTATCATTTTCATGCATGGTCATAGTTTTCATTTTCTTTTAAGGATTTCCTTAACTCTTATTTTGCTACTTCAAGTTGTTGTAGTATGATCTAGATCTCAATAATCTTTCCCAATTTATAAGCATCCATCTTCAAGATCTGAACTCTCAAGTTGTTAGACATCTTTCAAGAGAATGAAGCTTTGATACCAATTGTTGGAAGTCTTATTGAGAAACAAGATACTGAGAAGGGGGGATGAATTAGGATCTATAAAAAAATTTACTTCTTGAAAATAATAATAGATTAACTGCAGTCAGTCCTATTCCATCTCATATCTAGATCTCATACCATATAATCATGAACTATAAAAATAAAATGAAATCTATCTATGCATAACATCCATGAAAATAGAAACACATAACACAAAGACTTTGGTAACCTTCAAACTCTCCAAGGTGAAGATAAAATTGGCGTGAGGATGACACCCACAAATCTCTACTACCACAACAAAAAATATTCTTGCTAGGGATACAATTTGATCACTTCTTATGATCTATCTTGGGAGGGGTCTTCTTAGTTAAAATAATGACAAGATTCTTAAGTCTACCTTGATTAAAGGATTTAAACATACAATGAAGTAAGCACTCTGTTGGGATATTTAACAAGGTCTATCAAAACCACTATATTAAGAGATTTTCCCTAATACAAATGGTTAGAATGTGTCAGTACTCGATCCTTCAATTTTCTCTATAAATCTTATTTTAGATCTCCTCTCTTCAATGCCTAAATCTGATCTCTTTATCTAATTTTCTTTGTTTTACCCTTCATTACTAGATTTATTTGTCCTTACCCTTTTTGCTCATTCACAATCTTCCTTCATATCCCTTCACACTATTTCTTGCTTCCATAATGATTTAGCGTTAGACCCCTTCTTAAATAAACAATCACGAAAGTTTCTAGATCATAGTCAATGATCCAAAATTCATTATTTTTCCATTTAGCCCTTCTAATTTTATGATTGGTTAATCTCTTTCCTAGAGATTAATGCCTTAAAAAAACCATGTAATTTTCTCCTTAATTGTCTCTATAATTCATAAATTTCATATAGAATTTGGCAAAAATAATTTACACAATTTTTTTTATCATTACAAGTGCATATGCAAAAACTGGTTTACTTAGCAATTGAATGTTTTGACACTTGGTCATAACTAACATTCATGTTGTCTCTCAAATTTTATAGGCTTGGAATGTTCTTACTCTCTCAGCATTAGTTAACTTTACATCACTTGGTCTTCATAAGTTTCACTCAGCATGTATAGTAGCATGGTCTCCACTGGGGTGCTTTGAAACCTTTGACTTGCTTGACATATATTTAAATATAAACAAGTCCATATAGCTCGGCCTTCTTAGGATGGCTTAGTCACAATGATGAATGACCAACACTGCCTAGAAAATGACTAAGTGTTGGACACTAATATGCAACAAGGCTGAGAGATCAACAAGACTATGCTAAAGAATGAGAACTATGCAAAAGGAAGAAAGGAAGATAAATGAAGGTGTTGCATTAATTGTGAAAAGAGAGCCTAAAGGTAAGGATATTTTTCTCATTAGACTTGTAAATAATTTGGTCACTTTTAATATCAATGTCCTAAAAGAGTAAAGAAGGTAAAACCCAAGAAGTTCTACAAATCAAACATTACAAAATATTTCTTCTTCCTTGATGAAGATGATGAATTTGATTTCAAAGAGATAAATTTCCTAGAAAGTGATGATGAAGATAATGAAATAGGATTTGTTGCTATTAAGGAAGAAAACCGTACAAAAGAGGAAAAAACATTAGTATCACATTTAGAAATAAAAAGCTAGAATGGATCGTAGATATTGGATGCATGCATCATATAACTCGTGATATAAATAAATTTTTTGAATTTAATAATGATGATGGTGGAGTAGTCAGATTTGGTAACAATTTACCATTTACTATTAAGGGGAAAGGATCTATTACACTTGATGGAAAAACTAACACTAAAGATGTCTATTTTGTTAATGGATTGAAACATAACTTCTTGAGTATTGGACAACTTGTTGATAAGGGATAGCTTTCACAATTTACGAAGAAGACATGCATAATCAAGGACAAGGATGGTAAACTACTTGGAATGGGTACAAGGACTAAAGGTAAACTTTTCTAATTGATTCCTACTGAGATGACATGTTTGGTTGCTAAAGTGGGTGATAGTTAGTTATGACATAAGAGATTTTTTCACTTAAAATTTGATAATGTTGTGACTTGATTAGTACTACTAATGAAATGAGAGATCTACCAAAGATTGTGAAACCTTCTAACATGGTTTACAAGGAATGTGTGATGAATAAACATAAGAAGAACTCTTTCCCAAGAAAATTATTCACTACATAAACCAAATTGGACATTGTGCACACATATTTATGTGGTTTTACAAGAAAAAGAGCATTTTATGGTGAAAGGTACTTTATTCTTTTCATTGATGATTTTACAAGGATGATGTGGGTAGCATTTCTTAGACATAAATAAGAATATTTTGAGAAATTAAAGTTATTCAAGACTAGAGTAGAGAATGGATCAGGATTGAAGATAAAATGTTTAAGAACAGACTGAGGAGGAGAATTTATATCTAATCAATTCAATAATTTTTGTGAAGATGATGGGATTAAAAGGAAACTTTATGCTCCTTAAATACCACAATAGAATGAGATAGTAGAAAAAAGAAATAGATCATGAATAAAGAAGCTGGAGCTATGATGCTTAAAGGAATGCATATCTATTGGAGATAAGTAGTGAATACCATAGTACACACCATGAAGATATTAAAAATAAGACAAGGTATTAGTAAGACACCTAATGAAATTTTATTTTGTCATACATCTACTATGAAATAATTTTGAATTCTTGGAAGAAAATGTTACATCAAAAGAGAGGATGATAAAAAAAAAATTGATCCTATAAGTGATGAAGGTATATTTCTTGGATATTCATTGAAAAGAAAAGCATATAGATATTTTTATTATATATTGAGAACAATAGTTGAAAGTAAAAATGTGGATGCTGATGAAAAATTTAGAATACAAGAGAGGATAATTGATTATTATTCTAATAATGAAGCAAGTACTAGTCAAAGGCCTAACAATTAGAATGAAGAAAAATAATTATTCCATAAAAATAATAATGATGTACAGATTGAGGAACAAATAGAGGAACCAAGACCTAAAGTCAGAGAAGAATGAGGAACACCTAGAAAGAGAACACCAAGATATGTGGCAAGGAATCACTTTAAGAATCAAACAATTGGGAGCACAAACAAAGGATTTTTGACAAGAAATTAGATAAGAGATAAAATTTGTTTGATATCACAAGTAGAACCTAAGAGTGTAGATGAATCGTGGAAAGATGATTTTTGGACAAAATTTATGAGAAAGGAACTTGATCAGATAGAAAAGAATAAGACATGGGAACTTGTCCCTAGACCTCAGATAAGAATATTACTGGAACTAAGTAGGTATTTGGAAACAAGATGAATGCACAAGTAGAAGTTGTAGGAACAAAGAAAGTTGATATGTTAAGGATATTCACACTAGGAAGGAATTAATTTTGAAGAAAAAAAAAATTCTCTGTTTCAAGATTTGAAGTAGAAAGGATAGTTTTGCCATATGCATCTAACAAAAGTTTCAAGGTATATCAAATGAATGTCAAGTCAAAATTTTTGAATGGAGAACTTGAGGAAGAGGTTTACATTGAACAACACATGGATTTCCACTTACTAAAGACAAAGATATGATTTGGACATTGAGAAAGGCATTATATGAATTAAAGCAAGCACCTAGAGTTTGGTATGCAAGATTGGAAAAACACTTATAAAGTTTGGGATTCAAGAAAGGTAATACAGAAAATAACATGTAATTAAGAAAAGATTTAGATGGATTACTAATTATAGAAGAATTTTTTGATGATATTATCTTTGGAGGGAATAATGAGGCTAGTGAGAAATTTTTACAGGGAATAAAGAATGAATTTGAGATGAGTATGATTGGTGAAATGAAACATTTCTTGGGATTGTAAATAACTTAGAATAAGGATGAAATTTTATATCACAAGAAAAATATCTCAAAGATCTATTAAAAATATTTGAATAGAAAATTGTAAGTTAGTCGGTACACCCACAACTATAGTTTGCAAATTGTCAAGCAAGGATGAATCTCCCAGTGTAATGGAAAAAATTAATGATCAACAATAGGAGGACTACAATATCTAACACATATAAGACCAAATGTAGCTAGTGCAGTTGGTATTGTAGCTAGATTCCAAGTAGGGCCTAAAGAGACACATTTAGTAGTAGTAGTAGTAGTAAAGAGGATACTCAAATATTTGAAGGGTACATTAGATTATGAATTATGGTATGATAGTTCACATGATTTCACTTTACGTGCATACATTGATGATAGAAAGAGCACTAATGGTGGAGAATTCTTCTTAGGAGGGAGATTAGTTTTGTGGTTAAGAAAGAAATAAGATTGTATATCATAATCTAAAATAGAAGAAGAGTTTATTGAGAGATTGTTGAAAGCATGAATACTGATGATATTCCTATGGGGAAGTATTGTAGATATGTTACTATGATGATTTGTTACATTCATGGCTAAGGTTGTCATTGATGTCAACATAGTAGTTTTATGTGGTATCTGAAAAAAGAACAATAGAAAGATCAAGTTGGTACAGATATCTAGTTGAGTATTCTAACTATCTGAGGTTGTGGGAGATACTTCTGACTATCCAGTATATGCAGTTAATGTCAGAAGAAGAAATGATAAGTCTAAAAGAAGTTATGTAAGTTTTGATGATGTTTGTTTTGAGATAGAGTTTACAGAGGTGTGTTTTGGTAAACTTGTTATATCTCTTAGTAGAGTTGTTATTCTGAGAATCAAGGTTGAGGATGTGTAGAATACATGTTGGTGATGATGTGGCTAAGATTAGTCATCATAATATTGCATGTATGAAAATATATTCAAGTTGTAAGGTAGAAGATTGATGTTATCGCTAAGTGTAACATGTTCTTAATGTGGTCCTATAATAATTAATTGAGAAGGTCTAACAGCCGACTCAGGGAATTGTTTTATGGACTTGGTATAAAGGAAGGACATTTTCCTTTATCAAGCAATAACATGGAAAAGTAATTTGTAAGAAACACAAGAGCAGAATGTAATGTTGAGTAGAGAAGAATGGAAGTGAAGGAAACTTCATTGTCAAGGTTTTGTTGAGTGATCCGAGGTTCGTGACCTAGTCTAAAAGGTATGACAATGATTGGTTTAGTTGATAGTGTATATGTGAATTGTGGGCCTCAAATTCTCACACACACTTCAACATGGTCTTTACTTGAGAGATCATCCCAAAATGAACATTGAATTTTTTATCTGAGTAATCTAATCAGCACAACCTGTTGCCTTCTAACTAGAAGGATTTTTCCTTTGCTCTTAGAATAAGAAGTGGGCAACCAGACCTTTTAGTATGAAGGATTTATGCATCTATATGATAATGCAATTAGACTAGTGAAAATGAAATTTAATCTAATGAAAATGAAATTTAATCTAATAATAGATAAAATCAAATTAAGCTATATGATTGCATTTTAGTCTATATGATATTTAATTCTAAGCAATGAAAGCTATGAAAACACTAAGCAAGTGAGTAAGTATTTCAATATTAATTTGATGCAATTCAATTCCAACCTCTATAATGAGGAATTAGAAGCCCCTTAAATATAATTCCTGAAATCAATCAATGGTTGAGATCAACTTAGATCAATGGTCAGGATTGAAGATGAGATCCAATCAGGATGGAAAATTCCTAGTGTAGGTGAGGTTAACTAACTCAGATCCTGAGTGTGATGGAGAGTTAACTAAAATTCACTTGAGTGTGAGAATAAGTGGATTAGTTGAATTCCAATTCAAGAGATAGATCACTTAGAATTTCCATTCCTGAACTGAAGAGAAGAATTTGGAAGGTTATTTAATTTAATAAAAGGAGATATGAGCTCATAAATGTATATTTTAATTAATTGAGTAATTAAACCCATTAATCAAAGTGAGGGCATTATTAAATTAAATATATTTAATTCCTTAGTACATTAGCTTTAGGAGATGATTTAATTTAATTAAAGTATAAACACTTTAAATTAAATTAAATTTAATCAAAATGTTTAATGTAGCTAATTTGAGTTAATACTTTAGGAATTAAATAAATAGTGTGATTAATGCATATTAGGGTTTTTCTACATCTGACAATTGAGTCAAGTAGCAAAAATCAAAATGAGAATTGCCTAGTGAAATAGGACTTTAGGGTTGATCAAATAGACTAGAATTGGTTAACATGGTAATGTACTAATTTTGGGGTATTACATTTTCCCCTCTTTGAATGAATGTGTAAGCAACATGTTTGATTCAAAGAAAATCAAAAGTATGATGCATAGATCAAGAAGAGATTGGTTCGACAATTGATGACATAAAGACCAATTGATAAGCTTTTAAAGATTATCTCTAGAATGGAGCTTAACCTTAGGGAATCTAAATAGAACACCTAGATACCTAGATTGATAAGTTTTTAAAGATTGTCTCTAGAACAGAGCTTAACCTTAGGGGATCTAGATAGAACACCTAGATACCTAGATTGATAATCTTTTAAAGATTATCTCCAAAATGGAGCTTTATTGCGACAACTTGATGATGCCGATATGGCACATATTAATAGATTGGGCTTACGATATCTTTTCCAGATTCCACCAGTGTTGGTGAATCATGGCCTGCTGATAATACTAGTGGAGTGTTTCCATTCAAAGATGAACACTTTCCGCTTGCCCCAGAGGAAGATGACAGTGATATCGAAGGACATCTATAGGATTCTTTACATACCATTCCATGGGTTGAGAGTGGTTTATAACATAGTTCTATGAGTAGGTACAGAGGCACTGCAAGCCATCTTTCAATAGGACTTGATTATAGGCAGAGTAATCATGTGGGATGAGCTTGTGCATACCTATAGTCCTACTCATAGGCTGGCATCATTTTTGGGGATTTTCATGAGATGTTTCTCGATGCCTAACTGAGGCCAACAAAAAATATAGTGTGGATGGGGCAAGATGCTCTAGATGATGTTAGAGACCCCAAAGAGATATGGGTGGGGTCAGTATATGCTCACACATATGTATCACAAGATGCACGAGATGATATATCATGAGAGGAAGAGCATGGCTATCAGGGTCTATGTTCTTTAGATCTGAGCATGAGAGCACCTACTAGTCACAAGGCCCATTTTTTAGGATGAAAGGCAGCCTATGAAACCTTATATTTGTAGATACAGATGTTAGTTTACCTAGAGAGCTCTAGGGAAGACTAAATAGTGGAGGGCCCATCTTGATGACTTGGTGTCTATAGTATGGCATCCCTAGAGAGAGACTGAGGACTAGGATGATGCACCTTAGAAGCTAGGGCACATATTCGCACTATGACCACTGATGGGTCGATATGTACAAATAGTGGAGTGATTCTTGTTGACTAACATGTGGCATCAATATGGGCGACATCAAGATATTTGATAGGAGTACTAATCCTATTGACAACTAGCAAGAGATGTGGACTGTGGATAGTCACAAAGATTAGATCCTGATAGATTGATGATAGATGTGCATAACTTGGTTATGACACAATGGAACTATCTATCAGCCATAGTGGATGGAGGGATGATGCCAGCTTACCAGGTGTATATCATGAGTCATCCCTTCCTATGCTTTATAGATATAGTGGGGATGGTAGCTCATAGATAGCCAGTGCAGGCTCCCTAGGCACCACCATAGTAGCCAGAGTAGCCACTATAGGCAAGACATTAGACCAGATAGGTTCAGATTCTATCAAGATAGATGAGATTAGACCTAGATGTTGGTGGGAGTAGGATAGGTTAGAGGTGACAGTAGAGAGCTTGCACAGAGGAGCAGTAGCTAGTTGAGCAAGGAGATGAGGAGATGTACCGACCTGCTATGGGAGCTCAGGGTGGAGATCTTCTGGTATAGACCCAGGATGCATTAAGGAGGGCTAGAGAGAGGATATGGGTCACATAGTGATAGCTTGGAGAGCTACAGATCTAGGTAGCTGTTAGAGACTCCTAGATCATAGACCAAGAGCATGAGATCCAGCTATAGTAAGCTTGAGCAACCTACTATTTTGTGACTTATTCAGTAGTTGTGCTAGATGAGGTAGAGTAAGTGCCTATATTTTCATGATATGCTTGAGAGTTAGGAGGTGCACACCTTGTAACGAGACTTGATATTCCTCCTCTACCTCCTCCTCCTCCTCCACCACCAGGAAGTGAGGGGGAAGGAGAGAGTTAGATACTTTTTTACTCCAATTTTGATATGGCTTTGTATTGATTAGTGTGCCAGCACCATTGTGTATCATTTTTAATCAACAGTGCTCAAGTAGTGTCCACTTTTGCACTAATGTACTCTTTTTGATATATATATATATATATATATATAATTTTGAGTCGAGTACCATTTGCATGTGTCACTGTCTTTTAATTTGATGTATACGAAATGTTTTATGTTATGATTATTAATTCTAAATATGATGTGATGTATGAATGAAAATTTGATTTAATGTATGAATGTAGTGTAGATAAGATGGATTATCAAATTATGTATGAAATACAAAATGTGAATGTACTAACATCTCATGTAGAGTTCCATATTTTTGTTGATAGTGATAGGTATATGTTGAGGAGCAAGAGGACAAACCAAAGAACCAAACACTTGTGCAACCATGAAGAAACATGATACTTTGAAGAAGCCAACAATCCTATATTACAAAGGATGTAAGTGAATTATTCATTGAGCCATGTACTTATGCAATGCAAGTCGATACTAGATGCAATTCCTAGGCTAGATGCAACCCTAGGTCTGGTTACCAAGCTATGACAATTATCAGCAGTGAGTGTATCATGAAATCCAAGATGTCATACAATCCCCATTGACATTGCAATCATAGGACATCTATTCTATTTTTGTCTAGATTAAATGTAAGAATTTGTGGCATAAGAAGCCAGAATGACTAAAACATTTGTCCCTTTTAATGTAGAAAATTAACATAAGCATCAAAGCATAAATGCTAGGATGACCAGAATATTTCTATGTGTAGACACACATGGCACATGAGAGATCCTTCTTATTCTAAGTAATTAGTAAGTTTTCTATCTGTGATGACCCTTGCATTTGTAACTTGAGATAGAAGTGTGCTAAGTATACTCATAGTGACCCATACGTTCACTTAGCGGGACAAGTATTAGTACTTACTATAGCACAGAGAATTCACTCCAACAAGCAAGGAGAAGGACCAAATTCAATGAAGAGTCCATATTAGAGGAGTCAAGGTACACACGACCATCCAATATGAGAGGAAGGCTCTTATAGTGGATACCCCTCTTACATGGATGCTCCAGTTCATTGGAACTAAATCACAAATAGAAAAAAATTAAAATATCATGCCCCCCATCCCTTGCTTCTCTAGTCAAGAGAGACATCATTAAGTTGTTGAAAGAGACATGATAAAGTCAAAGCAAAACACACAAAGAAAATTTTAGCATATCCTAAGAAAATTTATCATTTTTAGTTTAGTTTTTTGTGTTATAGGATTGATGTCAAGTGTCAATGTCCAAAACATGGATGAAAGAAATCTTTTTAGTAAGGTGACAACAATAGATAAAAAAAGTTAGAACAATTAGTGATTGAATTCAAAGAGGAATCTTCAGTAAGAAGAACCTTAGTAGGAAACTGAGTGATAGTAGATAGACATAGTTAGAATAACTAGTGACTGACACAAGAGAGATCTTCCATGAGAGGAATCTCAAAAAGTGACACTAGCGATAGTAGGTAGACACAACTAGAACAACTGGTGACTATCACAAAAGATTGTCCATGAGAGGAATCTCAAAAAGTGACACTAGCAATAGTAGGCAGATGCAGCTAGAACAACTGGTGACTGTCGTGAGAGATTTTCCATGAGAGGAATCTCAAAAAGTGACACTAGCGATAGTAGGTAGATGTAGTTGGAACAACTAGTGACTATCGCAAGAGATTATCCATGAGAGGAATCTTGAAAAGTGACATTAGTGACAGTAGGTAGACATAGTTAGAACAACTGGTGACTATCGTGAAAGAGACTCCAATGACACTATAGGGAGTTGTCCCTGAGTAATGACAAGATTCAATCCATTGATACATGAGCAAAAGCAGGAAACTTAAGTAGGAAAGAAATTGTAGATAAAGCCAGAAGGTTGTGCTGCAACATATAGCATTTGAAACAAGAGGCACCTGTTTACGAGGTTTTCACCTTCTTAGTAGATATTCCTTTTTTGCTACCATAATTCCTATTTATGAGGTTTTCATCAAGGGCATTTTTTTTCTTTTTTTCTTTTTTTTTTGTATTTTTGTATTTTTTAGTTTTTCAATTTTTTTGGTATTACCAAGGTGCCTATTACTAGGTTTTCACACGGTAATAATTTTTTCAGGACTTTTACAAAAAAAAATTTGATATTTTTAGGACATTTAGATATATACAAAGAGCTTTGGAAAACACATCAGCTATAAAACTACTTCAGATGGAGAGTGTTGATGGGCTTCTTGAGCATCTCTCCCTTGCTATAGAAAGTTGGTAAGCACCAAATCCAAATACTATAGTAATTATGTAGGGACCAAGCCAATTGGGTTCAAACTTCCCTTTTTGTACCTGTTGTTGCTGATTCTTAGGGTTTTCTATCAGAACGAGATCACCCAGTTGGAAGTCACGTGACTTAACTTTCTTATTGTAACTTTTGGACATACACTATTGATAAGCTTGAAGATGATCCCATGCCACTTGCCAACATTCATATAACAACACTAGCTCTTTAAACTGAGATATTTTGTAGTCATCGTCAATAATGAGGCCCTTCATGGAGATTCTGAGAGTAGGAATCTCAACCTCAATTGGAAGCACAACATTTGCTCCATAGACCAAAGCAAAGGGCATTATACTCGTTGGAGTTCTGATATTTGTTCTGTAAGCCCATAAAGTTGGATTAATCTGATGGTGCCAGTCCCTTCTAGATTTGTTGACTGTGTGATGCAAGATCTTAATAGTCACCTTGTTGGAGGCCTCTACTTGACCACTACCCTAGGGGTAATAGATAGAAGACTAGTGTTGTGTGATTTTGAACTTTTTACATAATTCTTTGAGATCTTTATTTTTAAACTATCCTCCATTGTTAGTAATAATGGATGAAGGTACACCATACTTGCATATAAAGTAATTCATGATAAAAAAAAGCTACGATTTTTCCATTTTCTATAGAGAGAGGGACTGCCTCCACCCACTTAATGAAGTGGTCTATAGCTGTAATAATCAATTTATGTCCATTTGAAGAAGATGGGTGAATCTGACCCACAAGATTGAAAGCCCATCGTTTGTATACATTTCACTTTAAATATTTCCTTTTATATTAGAAGAGATATGTCAAAGTTGTGTACACATTTCACTTTAAATATTTCCTTTAATATGATAAGATGTATTTAAAATTTGTAGAAATAATATATAAATGATTTGATATGGTTTGGGTGTTTCAAATTTTTTTATTAAGTAGTATGTGTGTGTTTGTCTTGTTCAAAAATTTGGGCATGACACATACTTTTGTGATTTTGAGAATGAATGAACAAGTTTAATTTTATTCAAATGCAATTTAATGAGTTGTATATCATTTTAGAGTTTCTTTTAATTCAAATAATTAAGTAAATTCTCTATGGAATGATAAGATCATTCAGGGTATGGTAGGGATATGATAAGTATAGGATTTGGAGATTAATAGTCGATACATTTAGTTGCAAGTCAATTAAATAGATCTAAGTGTTAACTGATACGACTCTTTTTTACAATGGATTAAGGAATTGGATTTTTAGTTGAGTAAATCAAGAAGTATCAATCTTGTCTTAGCATGAACACATTTTTATAAATAATTTTTTAAAAAGTATTATTGTCATAATGAAATTTAAAGTTGGTCATTACTTGTTGCATGAGTCTGTCAAGTTCATCATTGGCTATTATAGACTTGTCATTTATTTTGCAATTTTAAGAAGTTTTAAGGCCAAAATCTACTATAAAGGGTTCGTATTACAAAGCATTATTCATAGAAAGTTTTAGATCCTTAGGTTGACCCACCTTGGTTTAGTAGAGCCTAAAGTGTAGAAAACACAAGTGCTTTGTTAAGTTGGTCTAGGCCCAAATAAGATATACCCAACATGGGAAGTAGCTAAACCCTAACTAATATGTTATTTGTTGTTTCCTTGGTTATATTTGCATGTAATTGTTATTTCTATGACTGATCAGGAAAGTATTGTACATACTTCATAAATTCTTTGGGGCATCGCCCCAAAAAAATTATTTTGTGCCCTATTTTATGAAGATTTTGGGCTGACATTTAATTATTAATTATAACCCTAAAGTGGTACAAATACTTGTATAAAAGGGCTTAGGGTTAGGGATTGTTTCATAGTGGTGATGCAAAAATTGGTTCTTGCGGTGGTATTGAGCTGTAAGGGATTACAGATTGTAATCAGGTTATAATCATTGAATCGTAATAATTCAAACTTGTTGTTTGGTGGATGTAGCCCAGGGATTGGGTGAACCACATTAAATCTTGGTGTCTTGTGTTCTTTTCTATGTGATCTATTTTTTTCTAATATTGCTTATATTTGCATGTAATTTTTATTTATGTCTGTGGTTTAATCCTAACACTCCTTTTGGCTCAGCTTGTTGAGGAGAATTCCTCTTCCTTTTGCCTTTACCTTTACTCTTCTAAGCCCTATAATATCCAACTGGTCTATCTAGTTGGTCTACTATCTCAGGTCTTACTGGTGGTTGAGCAGTGAATGTAGGCTCTATGACCTTAGCTCCTCGACCTTTGGTTGGGCGGGCCTGTGTGTGAAATATTACTTTTTGAAGAATTGGATCAAGTTTGAAAGGTTTCTTGATCCAATCCTTTTTCAATTTGATGACATGCCTTACCCTGTGGTGGATGTCTGAGTTTTCTTCTTTGTCTATCTTGACATTCATAATAGACTAGCCACCAATCTTGTCCCTATTGAATAATGGATCAAGCAGCTTCTTCAAATCTTGTTGCACAATCTTTAATGGGATCTTGATCTTCAAAGCCCTTTCTACTAGATATAAAGTCATCCTACAATCATCCTTTATGTGGATATCATAGTCATTTGTTGCATTCATCCAGTGATCTTTAACTGCATCCTCATGCTGAAATGTTATACCCACTAAGTATTGCACTATGTCAATGTTATCAAAATAGGGTCGAGGGGAATTATACTCATCCAAGGGATATTGATCCCATTCACACTTAAAAGATGAAATGTCTTGTCTATGATCCACACTAAATGGTCCTATTGCAATAGGCCATATCCAACATATTTTGTGTTATTTTCTAGCTCTATCATATGCAAACAAGAGTTGTCGAGAAATCTCTAGTAAAATGAGTTTGTCATTGGGATACCTAGAGAGATTATTAGGGTTGATAGTTGTACCCACTAGCCTCAAATATGTGAATGTGCAAAATTGGATGTAATAGGCCTCAACTTCTAATATCTTGGCAGCTACCTCTGGTCACATTCTTTTTGCACAATCCCCTTCTATGAATTGGAGTATTGCAAACATGAAAGCATCATTCATAATCCTATATTCCTTGCTTTGCTATGAAAGCTTCTTCTTTACCAGTTGAGGGTATACAATGTAAGGCCATGCATTTACATCTTCTATGCTACCCTTCTTATACAGCCCAGGGTAATCTATTTCCCTTGCATCTAATAAGCACACCAAGTATGATGTCATATAGAATTTTTTGTTATTCTTCACTGCCATTAGCTGCTCACCTAAGCTCTTGCTGAGAATGAAGGCCTAGTCAAGTGACATCTTCATTGTCTTGATGGTCTTGATAAAATGCACCATCCAAATGTTCAAATGTCTATAAGTGGGCAAACCCATGACTCTACTCAAAAGTATGATCAAGTATCTAATATATTCCTTTATGTACCCTCGTGTCATATCTACTTTTCCTACTTTTTTCCTTAGAGGAGTCTTCTCAATGAGGTATGATAACTGTATGATCTTGGAAGCTTCCTCCACATGTTCCCTATACCATCTCTTAGCTTGGTGATAGGTTAATTTGATGAATTGATCCATCCTTGGAAGATGGAATACCCTCTCTTTATTGTTGGGTCAGAGATCTAGGAAGATCTCTTTGGTTATACTTTTTATGACCCTTTCTTCAAGAACATATTTCTTTGTCAGTGTCATAACCAATTCTAAGGACTACACTGAAACTGGATGTGATGCTACATTGACCAATCTAGATCAGACCAAGGTAGATATCATGGGAGACCTTTCTATTGGTTTATTGCACAGTGTTAGGAATGCCCCCAAATCTGTGTGTCCTAACTTGGTATCCTAGACCTTTGAGTACTCATCCTAAAATCTTGATTTTGTCGACACACCTAGAACTTGAATACCACCAGGTTTGGAATCATTTTCTTAGCAAGGGAGGATGATGAAGATTCTATTGAATTTGTACAAAAAGATGTTCATCAATTCTGAGTTGAAGAGATCTCTATTAATTTAGACCCTAGATTAACACGAACAAAAACCCTAAAACCTAATTATTTGAAAAGCCTCCAAAACCCTAATTTTATACCTCTAGAATGTAAAAAAGGCACATCAGTGCATCTCATGAGTGTACTGATGTGCATTTCATGAAGTTAAGTGCAAATAAGAAATGCTTTTAATGATACATGTGCATCAACACACTATAGAGGTGTACTACTACGCAAAAAATGTGTGTTTTGTTTTTTTTTTTTTTAAACAAAAATATGTAGTAACACAGCTGATTAGGTGAGCTACTATGTACTTGATTAGGTGAGCTACTGCACACCTAGTTAGGTCATATGAAAAAGTGGAGGAGTGGGGAGGGAAAGAAAAGTAGGAGCACACTATTGGAGATGTAGGGATGTGGAAGCATAAAGCTCGTTGAAGAAAAAATGAAGGAAAATAAGAAGGATAAGGCAGGGGGGTTATATAGACCCCTCGCACCTTTGGTGTTGTACAGGTGCGTAGGTGCGTTGCTGTGCATCTGCACATCACCAAATGGGAAATACCTCTCCCTTATGTAATTTGGTGTACTAGTGCACCAGTTGAGGTGTGATGGTGTGCCCTCTATTTTACAAAAAAAGGTCTTCTTCCTCCAGAACTTCTTTTTTGGTTTCTCAATTTTCCATTTGGGACCTGCTCTTGACAAAAAACCCTAAAAAGACTTGAACCCCAAATTAGGGATCCAGAAAGCCAAAAAATAGAAATAGGGGGTCCCCACTTCTAGTCAAAATGGGACATGCATTGTGGAATCACAACAATTATCTTTTTCGAGCAATTTGGTTATCCCCTCCTTGAGGTTACCATGATCATTCATATCATGGTGTGTTATGGATGGGGCAATCAATGAGAAAGGTCTTGATTTGTTTTTCATTTTTTTATAAATTTCTTTTCTACCTATGAGTTAGTCGGGTATAACCCTTGCATATCAAAACAAATGATCATTTATGATTAAATAGTGCACTTGAGAAACATTGCTTGTTTGTGGGTTACCTAGTGTCATTTCCACTCTAATTCTTGTTGGGTTTCATGCATAATGCTAGGGTAATCCTTACATATTTGTTTTGAGTAAGTCCTATACAAAAATGGTAAAATGGCCTTGATGTTCTTGGTAACCTTGGCCAGTCATTGATATTGCTATATTAAAGTAAGTGAACTACATAGCAATTTTCCTCATAGAGAATCCCATGCTCAAAGCTTCAAATGGGTTCCATCTCATCCCCCCATTTCACAAGAAGGAAACATCAAAGAGAGTCATTTTTTATCCTTAAAAAAATCATCCTATCAACATCTACCCTACATCCTTATCCCATCTTGAAACCTATCCAAAAATCCCAGAAAAATCCTACAAAGTTTCCAAAATTCCACCCATTCATCCACCACATTTTAAGGGTTTAGTTTAAAAAGAAAAATCCCTCATGTTCTCCATCCTACCTCAAAAATTGTCTAAATTATAAAACTAATCTCCCCTTTTCTTGTACTCCCGCAGTGAGAGTGTGAGCTACTTCTAAACCTCTTTCATCCTTTGTGCGCCCTCCATCTACTTTTTGAGATGTCATCTAGTCTTGTTTTCTCTCCTCCTTGTCTTCTTGAGGGGGAATTATACATTACAGTATTTTATCAAGATTGGGGCAACCTAATTGCTTTAAAACCTTCTTCATGTCATCTATTATTTAAAAAATTATTTGAAATAGTGTTGTACCAATACTATATCGAAGAGGGACAAAATGTAGACACGACCTAAATTTGATCACATAAATTCATAATCAAATTTAGTCATATTCTAAAGCATATTCTAATTAAATATTAAATATTAAATTATTTTAGTGTCATCCCTTGATTAATTAATTAAATTAATTAATTATAGCCCAATTAATAAATTAAAAGATAACCAATAGTCTAATTAATTAATAAAAACCCCATTCCTCTATTAAATTAAATAAATGCATAACCCATTTAATTTAATCCCGTGTTCGCTCTCCATTTAATTAATTAAATTAATTAAATCCCTCTAAAAGATAACTCATCCTCTAAACCAACAATTACCCAAACTTAACTCCTGCATCAAATATTCCTCTTTTAATTAAATACTCATTTATCTAATTAAATCTCATGCACCAATAATTCCCATTTTGATTAAATAATTCATTTATTTAATTAAGCTCACTCACTAACCTTTTGTCTAACAAATCCATTCACCTCCCACATCATTCAGTCAACTAAGTCACTTCACCCACCCTAACTAAAACACATCACCTCCTCTTCCATGTCTAAAATCCCTCTCTAGATCACTTGCATAAATTAACTTATGATTTATTCCCTCTAACTCAAGTTCAAGTCCACCCTCATGCCACATCTCCCTCATCCATCTCTAAACACAAAAGTCCATCTCCTCCACCCATCTCAATCACTTGAAGCCTATCTCACACCTCATTAAGTTAACTATCCATTGGGAATTATTATCTCCTCTACACCCATTCTCCTATAAACTAAACCCTTTACTCCTTAGAAATCATCCACCTTATGAGTATAATTATTATACCATTTTGAGAGCTGATTGCTTTCAAAGCATTATTTGGTGATACTCATGTTTTGATTCATATACCAAGTACATTCATTGTTAAAGCTTTAGCACTAGATTTGAGCACACATCCACGATCATGACTACATCCACATATCATGGAGTCTACACAGAGACACAAGTTTGCATGTTCTATTAATTAGTTTCTTTATTGGTTTATCATAGACATTTTTTATTTGATTTAGTTTGTTGGATGTTTGGCTTTGAATTTATATCTTTTGAATCCTGGTTCTAATGCATACACATAGTAGTCACTATCATTCCACCATTTTGGTTTGACTTTTGGTTCATATGATCATAAATTATTAGGTGGAGTGATAATTTTGTTCTAGAAAAGTGTCTTAAAAGATGATTTGAGAGACTCTCCCATAGGTGTGAAATCACATTTAGGTCTTGTTGCCCATGGTCTTTCTTTGAAGATATTTTTGGATTTCTGGGGTGTGGATGTAACATTTCAATAACTTTGTTCACTTGCATATTTCTTATTAGATTAAATACAATTTTAATTATTTTAGGATGTGCAACATTAATTTACAACATCCTTGTTTTTATTCCAATACTTGTTTTTCTCTGTGTTTGAGTTAAACCCTTGTTTGGTTTCTTTGTATATAAGGATATGTTTCCTTTCTTCAATATTACATATTATATCTTTATAACACTTTTCACCATTTTTTCATATTAAGGTGGTCCTTGTAGTTGATGATTATAATTCAATCCAAGACCCTTCTCTTGTTAGAAATGCCAAGGTTGTCATTGTACCAAAAGATAAACCTATCAATGCTCGATACAACCAATAGTCTTATAGAACTATAGGAGGTGATTGAGCCATGTCATGAATCTTTCAAGAGACATTGGCCCACTACCAAAAATCCCCCTCCCAACATCCTCATTGTGGCCTATGAGATTCAAACCTACGACCAAACTCTAATGCCAATTGCTAAAAAGGCTAAGGTTTCCATTGCACCAAAAGATCAACTTGTCAATGCCCAATACAACCAATAGTCTTATAAAACCACACGAGGTAGTTAAGCCATACCACAAATCCTACAAGGGATGTTGGCCCAATACCAAAATCTCCATCTATAAAGGAAGCTTAAGAAAGGGTCCCACACTTTTTTGTTTGTATTACAAATATTGATCCTTATTATTGGATGTTAAATTTTGTATGAATTCTATTGCAATAATAGGTTAAGGAGTTCATCAAAAGTCTTAATTCCTATGGGTAATCTAGAAAATCACTCTATAGTGTGTCCACCCAAACTTTATGGAAATAGATGCATAAGGTATTTTTAACCTTGTATGAATTCTATAGAAAGAGGGAAAAAACCCTTGAATGTGGTCTAGTGGGTTTTAGGCACCTAAGTATTTATCAAATTTAGAGATCTCTAGTTATTTAGGGAAATGAGGCATTACTAGATCTTTATTGAAAGGAAATGGAAAAATGGTGTCCAAAGAATACTTAATAGTTGAGTTGTCCTTTTTCACCATTCTTGAATTTGAGCTTACAATGTTTGAAATTTCTTAGTGAGAATAGACATAGGTGTTTCTTCATGTTTCATTACAATAGTTTTCACATTAAATTGGGGTGGTAGTTTGGATCCTTATATGATGCAGGAGCATCTTGGGTGTAAGGGAAACCTTGCATCACCCAAAAACATTTCTATTTTCGATTTTCCAATTTTGTATTTTCAATAAGGGTTATTTTTGTGCAAAGTTTCTATTTGAGGGAGTTTTCTATTTTCAATCATTTGATATTATGTGCTCAGATTATTCTAATCTCATATGTGGAGGTCTATCTTAGGTATATCAATCTTCCAAATGAGTTCCATTGTCATATGATATTTATTAGTAGAATTATTAAAAAAAATTGGTATGAACTTTGGCTATCCAAACTTTAGGTCCAATGATGAAGGCCTTAATGGCTCCAAAATCAGGCAAAACCTTAACACATGAACACTTGCATAACTAATTATTGTAGATTGCTAGTTGATGCTTCTAGAATGGGGTTATAATAGCTCATTGGGTCAATGGTTTTCTAGTTATGGTCTCTAGAAGTAGAGCCATCCAAAAATATAATTTGTAAATTGTCTTGAGTTGATCCTATGTAATAAAGTGTAACAAAATAATATAATATGAGGTTGGTTGGCCTTGAGGATTAGAGCTTAGTCTCTATAACCTTCTTAGGTGGTAAAAAATGCCTATATAAGGAAGTCCCATAGGTTGTCTAAGGAAATTATGGGTGATAGTCACAACTTTGTCTTGCAGACTATTGTAAGGAAGATGCCCATGTGGGTTTTCATATTGTAATTTTATAATTCTGCATTGGTGGTGATAGTAATAAGCCCATATTTTTGTTTTCTCAATTTGTGTTGTTTCTCTATTCATGTTGTGTGTTGTGGTATTAAAGGGAGCACCCTCCATCAAGTGGTACCCAAGCAAGAGTTCCTAAGTGTGTAAACAGATCATCAACTAGGAGGCAGTTACACTAGGACCATGGTTTGGGATGCGTGTGTGGATAGAATACTGATTGTGAGGCAATTTGCACTAGGATTTCAGTGGAAGCATGAAAATGCCTCTATGATGAGAGTGTGGTGCTAAAGATGTTACACCTAAGGTTTGAGCTCTCTAAAGGAAAATTCAAGTATTGTAAGAACATATGCATCAAGGAATGGATCTCACCACAAGAGATACAAGTGAGGATGAAAGAGAAGGAGAAGGACATATTGACTAGGGAGAAGAGGAAGTTTTGAACCTAGAAGAAGAAAATATTTTTAGGGTCATTTCCAAGCTCAAAAAAAGACCTAAATTTGAGGTTCCCACATTTTTTGGAAATCTTAACCTAGAGGAATTGATCGATTGGATCAATGAATTAGAAGAATACTTTGATTATGAGGATATTGAAGATCCATATAGGGTCAAATTTTTGAAGGCCAAATTGAAGGGTTATGCAAATATCTAGTGGAAAGAGATTCATTTGGAGCAAAATAGGGGAGGGAAATATAAAATCATCAAATGGGATTGGGTAATAGATAAATTAAAATGAAAATTCATTCCCATGGATTATGAGCTTGACCTACTAAAAAAAAACAAGAGTTGAAGCAAGCAGGAAGATCTGTTCAAGAGTATACTAGAGAGTTCTATAAAGTTCTCATTAGAATTGGCCATGCAAAAGCTGATAAGGAGAATGTTTCTCATTATCATAATGTGTTGAGGTCAAACATTTAGGAGGAACCAATTTTGGCTCAAATGACCAGTATTAAGGAGGCATACCAGTTTTCCTAAGAGTTGAGGAAAAGTTGAACAAAAGGTTTGATAAAAAAAATAGTGGTAAACATCGTGGTGGAAAATATGAGGGATAGTCTTATGGAGGTTGGAATGATGATCAAAAGGAGAAGAATGAGATTGGAAATAATAATCAAAATGAGAGGGGAAAAAATCATTTCCATGATTAGAATAATAGAGATCAGAGAGGAAGAGGAAGAGGGCAAGCATTTGACAGAGGAGGTTTTGATGGAACCTATTTTCATTGTGGAGAAGAAGGTTACTGGGAATTATAGTGTCCTCAAAACCAAGGAAGGATTGATATATAATTAAAGGCTAGGTAAGAGTTACACATGTTGATGAGGATGCCAAATCCCCACATTCTAAAGATGCAGAAATAGGAGAAGTCCTAATTAATAGAAGAGTCTTGTTGAGTGGTGAGAATGAACTTGATAAAACGAGGAAGTAATGACAATCTGGTGTCAGAAAATATGGTCAAGAAGTTAAATCTTAAGAGGTAGAAATACCTATGTCCATACCATATTGCCTAGGTGCAAGATGATCACAAGGTCATGGTCAACAAGAAGTGCCTAGTGAAGTTCAAGATTAGAAGCTACTAGGATGAGATGCTTTGTGATATCATACCTATGGACATATGTCATATGTTGTTGGGTAGGCCATGGTAGTTTGACGAGCATGTGGTACATGATGGATATACAAATACCTATCTCTGACAAAAGATGGAGTGAAACATAAGCTAAATCCATTGAAAGATACGAATGAAAAGGTATGTAATGTTGCTAGGTTATGTTTTGTTGATGGAAAGAAGTTCCTAGAAGGTACGAGGCATGACCATATGTATTTTTCTATAATTCCAAAAGATGGTAAATAAGACATAGAGGAGGTTCTTGCATGAGTTGTATATTTGTTGGAGTTTCTAGATATTGTATCAAATAATGTACCTAATGGATCACCACCAATGAGGAAGATTAGTTACCAGATGGACTTGATTCCAGGAGCCAATTTGCTAAAGAAGGCAATGCACAAAATGACACCAACATAAATGAAGAGTTGAACTTACAAGTTCATCAATTATTATAGAGGGGGTTGATTCAAGAGAGTCTAGGTCCATGTTTTGTACCAACAATATTAACACCTAAGAAGAATGGAGAATGAGGATGTGCATAGATTATCGAGCTATCAACAAAATCACAATCAAGTTCATCTTTCCATTACTGTGGATGGATGATATTATGGACTATTTGAATGGAGCTGTGTATTTCACAAAAGATAGATCTAAAGAGTGGGTACAATTAGATTCACATTAGAGAAGCAGATGCAAGACTACTTTCAAGATAATGGAAGGATTGTATGAGTGGCTAGTCATGCCTTTTGGGCTAACCAATGCACAAAGCACTTTCATGAGGCTCATGAATGAGGCAATGAAGGAGTTTATGGGTAAATTTGTCACTATTTACCTAGATGATATTTTGATCTATAGAAAGACATTAGAGGAGCATTTGATACACATTCATAAGGTGTTTGATAAGTTGAGGGAGGAAAAGTTGCTGATAAATTTGAAGAAGTGTAGTTTTTTGAAGGAGTTGGTGTACTTGGGATTCATATCAGCAAAAGGACTGAAAATGGACCCCAAGAAAGTGAAAGCTATCCTTAAATGACCTACTCCAAGTATTGAAACAAAGGTATGATCTTCTCATGGATTGAGTAGTTTTTACAATAAGTTTATAAGAGATTTTAGCAATATTTGTGGACTTTTGATTGAAATAATGAGAGGGGATAAGAAAGAATTTAAGTGGACTATAGGAGAAGATAACATTTTTAATCTGTTAAAACAAAAAGTTATAGAGTAGCCTATTTTAGCACTTCCATAGTTTAAAAAGGTGTTTTAAGTAGACTGTGATGCTAATGGTATTGTAGTAGGAGATATTTTTAGCCAAGAAGGTAGACATGTTTCTTATTTATGTGAGAAATTGAGTTATGCCAAAAGGAAGTATTATGTTTATGATTAAAAAATTTATTTTATGGTTTAGGCATTGAAGAAGTGGAGGCACTATCTTCTTCTTAAGGAGTTTTTTTTTCTTCGTATATTGATCATCAAGCTTTGTAATAATTGAATAGTTAATGAAAATTGAACAAAAGGCATTTGAAATTGGTTGATTTTTTGCAGAATTATATTTTTTTTTAAAACATAGGAGTGGGAAGTATAATAGAGTTGTAGATGCTAGTCGAAGATAACTTTTGTTGATAGAGATGTAGATTGAGGTGGTTGGGTTCAAGGAACTCAAGAATTTGCATCTAGAGGATCCTAGTTTTGGTAAAGCTTAGAAATGTTGTACATAACTTGTTACACTTGATAGGATAAAGTGGTTGGATTTCATAATCAAAGATGAAATATTGTTCAAGGGTAGTCAATATGCATCCCTAGAATTTCCATGAGAGAGAATCTCATGAAGGAGAAGCATAGTGTAGGAATGGTTGGACACTTTGGTAGAGATGAAATCATAGATTTGGTTCCTGAGAATTATTATTTCTCATAATTGCAATAAGATGCGAAGAAGTTTGTATACAGTTGCAAAGTATGTCATATGGCAAAAGGATTAAAGAAGAATACAAGATTGTATTAGTCATTGACTATACTTGAGATGCCATCGAAAGACATTGTTGGGAGATTGTTGAAATATTGGTTTGATGATGATATGTTACATTCATGACTGAGTTTGTCATTGATGTCAACGTAGCATGTTTGATGTCTTCTGTGGTATTTGATAGAAGAACAATAGAAAGATCAAGTTGGTACAAATGGTTACTTGAGAATGATAACCACTTAAGGTTATGGGAGATACTTCTAAGTATATAGCATATGCAATTAATGTTAGAATTAGAAAGGATAAGTCTAGAATAAGTTATGTAAGTTTTGGTGATATCTATTTTGTGATAGAGTTTATAGAGGCATGTTCTGGTAAACTTGTTATATCTCTTAACAGATTTGATATCTTGAGGATCAAGGTCAAGGACATGGAGAAGACATGTTGAGGATGATGTGACTAAGATTTTTCATCATAATATTGCATGTACAAAGATTTATTCAAGTTGCAAGGCAGAAGAGTAAGGTTATCGCTAAGTGTAATGTGTTCTTAATGTGGTCCTATAATAATTGATTGAGAAGGTCTAACAACTAACTTAGGGAATTGTTTTATGGACTCAACGTAAAGGAAGGGAATTTTCCTTTATCATGGTATGGAATGAATTTAATTTGAATTGATGATAAGCAGTAGAGAGTGCAGAATGCAAAGTTGAGCAGAGCAATGTGGAAGTGAAGGAAACTTCATTGCCAAGGTTTTGCTAAGTGATCTGAGGTTTAGTATTTGGATATAAGGTTTGTGACCTGGTTTAATAGTGATTGGTTTGGTTGATAGGATAGAGGAAATGATAGAGGAAAGAAGAAAATAATAGTAAATTACTTGTTTGAGTAGTGAGCTCTTCTTGTAGTTGAAATTGCATGTTTGGGCAGTGGGCTCATTTTGCATACATTGTACCACAACTCCTAACAAAGTTGGCATCTCCTAATAGGGATTCAAAGTCTCCTAACATGGACTCATTGTACTAAATTTTGTAATCAACTCCTAATAGGTTCCATCCTCTAACAAGGAATATTTATATTAGTGCATCATCTTGTAGACATCATTCCCACCCGGGTTTTCCCTTTGATCAAGGGTTTCCCTAGTCAACATATCTAGTATAGTTGTCTATGTGCATCTTTGTATGGTTGTTGATTACTTTGGTTGAATGGTTAAGTTTTTTTAAAGAAGATAAGTGTTTTAATTGTTGGATAACTAATTCACCACCCCCCACCCCCCCCCCCCCCAAGTTATCTTGGTGAACTATTCTTTCTAACATATGTCATCATGGATTTTGTTCTTTGTTTACAAAGGATAAAATGAGGGCATGGTTCAATATTTATGGTGGTTGTTAGATTTTTTGATGCAGGAGCATCCTGGGTTGCTTCCAAGTTCTAGTTGTTGCCAAGTTGTCTAGTATTGGCTGAGCTATCCAATGTTGGCCAAGTTCTAGTTGTTGTTGAGTTCTAGTTACTACTGAGTTCCAATTGATGTCGAGTTGTACAGTGTTGGTCGAGTGTTCCTTCATGCACTAAGTGAACATGATATTTGTTAATGCTTAGTTCCTTCTTTGATCAATTTTTTTATGTTTTAGTTCTTAGTTGAATCTGACTTTTGTATTTAATTTGGATCATAAATTAAATAATAGGATCTTGTCTTGGGATGAGTGTTGACCATTTTTAGGTTGGCCTTTCTCTCATGGAATGTTCTAGAATCTTTAGTAAGCCATTTTGGAAAGTTTAAATAAGGTGTTTAGGCTTAGGTTAGAGGGGGAATAGGGTCAGGGCTTAGTCTCTAGAACCCTCCTGGGTAGTAAAAAGTTCCTCTATCCTGAAGGTCCATAGGTTGTCTAGGGTAGTTTTGGGTGATAGTCATAGCTCTTTCTTGTAGACTATTGTAAGGAAGGTGCCGATGTGGGTTTTCATATTAAAATTCTATAATTCCATATTTGTGGCGATAATAAAAATCCTATATTTTATTTGTCTTAATTTGTGCCATTTTTCAATTTCTATTGTGTGTTGTAGTATTAAGAGGAGTACCCTTCATCATTATAGAGAAAGTTTGAGGAAATATCTCTCTTTTTCCTCTTTAATTAAAAGTTCCATCATTTTTTGAAAATATTTCTCAATCTAATTTTTCTTTTTGTCCTCTAGATGAATAGTGGATCCACTAGATGAGTTTCTAGGGATTATCATATCTTGTTGTTCTTTAGGGGTCTTTGAGACTCCTCAATCTCTTTGTGTTGTCTAGACATATTTACAGTCGATGTGGATGCTATAATCTCAATTTTTTTTTCCTTAGGTGTTGGAGTCTTACTCCTAGTGGTAAATTCTTGTTTTGGTGAAGCTTTTTCAAAGATCTTATTAGTAGCTTGTCATTAAAATAGGCAGTTTAATGCTTTCTTAAAATTATGGTACCAAGTTATCTTTACGTATTGTCATATTTTAAGTGATGATGATAGCGAAGATGATTTGTCACTAGATGCAGAAAAAGTGATTTCTTATTTCAAACTCTTTCTTTTCCTATGTCTTTCTTGAGGTTTTTTTAATGATCTCCTTGTTTGAATATGCATTAATTATTAATATGTTTGATAACAATATAATCTGATCTAGATTGTGTTTAATCATGTTTCAAAAAATAGTACAGTTTGATTATAGTAGGGGTGTTATTGAATAAGGTATGTTCCATCAAAGTAATGGCTAAATAGCCTAGATGGTGATACTCACAACAAAAAGTTTAGACACCATAGTAGATGATAGCAGATATTAATGATGACAAGACAAGTTTATCCTTGAATCAAGATTGGAAATAATTTGATAGGTTTTCCATCTTTAGATTTTGATGCCACTTTACTTTTCAAAGTGACTAGAATGATAATTTTCAAGATTGGTCAATTTTCCAGTATGCCAATTCTAGTAGACTAGAATGGCAATATTCAAAATTGGTCAATTTTCTAGTATGCCAATTCTAGTAGACTAGAATGATAATTTTAAAATTTGGTCAATTTGCACAATTTTTGAGAAACTTTTGAAAGAAACAGGTTACTAGGTCAATTTTAAGGAATACAAGCACAGGGATGTCTAATTTCTCTTTGCTAAATGTCATATGCATGTTCAAGAAATTTCCACTTGTATAACACAAACAAAGACAAATCAAGCAGAGATCTACCTAATGAAATTGGCTGAGTCTCAAAACTTTTGCTGACACTAACTACCTGGCAAGCACTGATAAGTTGGGTTTTTTTTTAATGACATGTATGTTGGATCACAAAGATCCATCGATACCCCATTCATATTTGCATTCTATGGAGTACATATGGTGAGTTTAGATCTTTTAAAGATATAGGAAACTACTTATATTGATCCTTGTATGCAAATTATGAGACTTTAAGAGGTATTTCGGGTCACATCTATCTTAGAGTTATTACTAAGTATTTTTTTCACAATTATACCCTGCGCTCTTGCAAGTAGGATTAAGGCCTTTCAAACCCATAAGCACTAAAATATAAGGTTGTCTCATAAATGAGATGGAGACTTATCATCCCTACATAAATACAAATGTATTTTTTTGTAGTCCCTTAAATAGGATGAAGAAATAAAAGAGTTCCCTATAAATACAAGGGTGAGGGTAGTCTCATAAATGAGGCCGAGACCTCTTGACCCTACACAAATATTGATCTTTTCTATTACAATCATGTAAATATGATTAAGACATAAAAAACTTCTTGTGAGTATATGGGTGAGGGGAGTCTCGTAAATAGGATTGAGAAAGTGAGTCCTTAAAAACTCACCAAAGTAAACATAATAGAATAGCTACGTCTCTTGAGGCTTCAATAGGAGGCATTTGATTATAGTAGGTTGGATTGGCTAGGTCTTTATGTTCACACATGAGTAATTCCCATGAGACTTTTCAATCAACAATAGGCTCGGTACAAGACACACTATAAGAATAGAAAATCTTCAATGGCTTAGATATTTGATTGGACCCAAATGGCTAAGAGCATACTCTCATATCCTTTAACTTCTCAAGGACATGCAAAAAAAATTTGGTACTACTAATTAACTAGATTCATTACACATGATCAACCCTAAAGTCCCCACATTCAGAACAGGGAGAGTCTAATTAGGTGTTATGCATTGAGTACTTGTGTAAAAATCTAGATGATGAAGGAGAGTATGTCCCTATCACTGTTGGGGAATTCTATAGCCTATCAGCATGTAGCACTGATTCTAAGGAATATGAATTTTACTCCCTTTCAGAAGAAACTATAGATAAAGACATCAACCAAGTTCCTGTCTATGAAAACGAAATTGAAGTAGGTGAAGTGCCTGGGGTTAGGTCGGATAGGTCTGATCCAACTAGTGTTCTTGAGTCTTCGATTGGTGACATTAGTGCTTAGAGGCATTCAAAAACACTTGTGGACGAAGCCGCTTTAGGTCTCAAATTGTTGGTCCAAGCATTTAATGATTATACAATGAACACAATCGAACCTGCCACTACTCTTTCACTCACATATCCTAAGCTTATAGTCTGGAATTCCAATACATCTAGTGAAGTCCCCACATTCTAGGATGAATATGCTCTTGCCTACTACTTAAACACTATCGAACTAGTAATGTCTTTCACCAACGAACAAAGCATCAACATAACTAAGGCTGACATCAAATATCTCAATCATACAATGAAAAAGAAAAAAAGTAGAAGGTCCAATGGTGAAAACCACATTATGGCAATGTTGGAACCTAAAAAAGTAAAAATAAAGGATGTATCCAAGGGTGAAAACCTCTCTGAGGCACCAGTGGATGAGATATTTGATTCACTTCCTAGTCATTTTTAGGAAAGATCATCAATGTTGATAGAGCCAACATAGCCAATCAACTTGGGCATAGAAGAGCATCCTCACATGATACATTTGGCGTAGTCACTATCTCTAGAAGAAAAAGAGGAATTTGTTGCCTTCTTCTGAGAGATGAAGATAAATTTTGCATGGACATATTTTGACATGCCAGGACTAGATCCTGATCTCATTATGCATCATTTATCCATTGCACCAGGCATTAAACCAATTAAACAAAAACTTCAAAAAATGCATCCTCATGTTGCATTGCTCGTCAAAGCTAAACTGGAGAAGCTTCTAAAAGATGGTTTCATCCATGCTATTGATTACGTTGAACAGATATCCAACATTGTTCCAGTCTCCAAGCACAACAAATCTATCATAGTTTGTACTGACTTCCATGATCTCAACTTAGCATGTCCTAAGGATGATTTTCCACTTCCCAACATTGATATGGTAGTGGAAATGATAGTAGGATATGAGATGTACTCACTCATGGATAGATTTTCTGGTTATAATCATATCAAAATTGCACTAGAAGATTAGGAAAAGACTACTTTTGCATGTGCATGGGGAATCTTCTATTGGAATGTAATGCTCTTTGGCTTGAAAAATGATGGTGCTACATATCAGAGAGTAGTCACTACAATATTCCATGATATGATGCATAAGACCATGGAGGACTACATGGATGATACCTTGGTCAAGAGTGCAAAACACAAAACTCATCTGCAAGATTTGGGACTTATCCTAGATTGCATGGAAAAATTCAGCCCCAGGCTTAATCCTAAGAAATGTGCATTTGGCATCACATTAGGGAAATTGTTGGGATACATTGTGTCTACAAAAGGAATTGAGGTGGATCCAAAGAAAGTTAAAGCAATTATGGATATGCCTCCACCCCATAATATCAGTCAAATGAGAGCCTTACAAGGAAAACTTCAATCTATTCATAGATTCATCTCACAACTGGCAGATCGATCACAACCTTTCACCAAGACTCTACATAAAGGTGTGAAATATTGTTGGAAATCTGATTGAAAAGATCATTGATTAAGAAGGAAGATTGTTTGCAAAGAGGGAGATTGTTGATAAAGAATGTTTTCAATCAATTTTTTTTCATTGATGTCAAACCTGTTATTTGCTACAATGACAATTGCTTATAAGATCCAAGTACTATCACTTAGTTGATTGATGAAGAGGATTTGATCAACGAGATGTAACAAAAGCACCCAAGGAAAAGGTTGAGTTATGGTTTTGTAATGGAGTGCAAGGATCAGTTAAGACAGTGATAAAGTGATGTATTGATAATACACTTGAAGAAATAGAGGTTGGCCACACTTAGAAACATTAGAAGAATAAGTTGTAACAAGGCTGTCTGCAAAGCTTGACTAAGTTCATTAGTGAGTGTCGAGCAAGCTAGTTCATGCTGAGCAGATTTTCAGTTAGTGTCGAGCAAGTAAAGGTGCTGAGCATCAGAAAAACTTAGTAAATGTTGAGTGAATCCATAGTAGGTGCCGAGCATCAGTAAAACATAGTTGGTGCTGAGTAACATAGTATGTGCTGAGCACCAAAATTTCAATAGTGCCAAGCTACTCCATTATTTGAAAAGTTAAAGATTTGCCAAACTTGAGCTGACAAGTTTGTTACCTTGAAATTTGTCAACTAGATGGAGGATAAGGATAATGAGCTAGAGGCATAGAATTTTAGGTAAATCATTTTTGGGTGAATTCAAAAGGATTCTTCATGATGTTTCTAGAAGGAACAAGATATGGGGTAGATTCATTGAATCCTACCTAATCCATTCAAATTGAAATCAAAAGTAGGAAGAATCGAGCAAGAAAAAGGATTATAGAATTCTATTTAAGGAGTCACAGGCCAAGAAGCTAGAGCTACTGGGTCAAAGTTGTTGAAAGGTGTCAAAGGAGAATGCATCAAGGAGAAGGAAGAATTGAGCATAGAGACTCTGCTTTGATAAGTGGCCATATAGGATATTGCACTGGTATATCAAGCATGGAGACTCAAGGATACAAAGCTTGAAAGGAGGAAAAGTTGTCAGATGCTAAAGAGATTGAAAGCTAGACAATGTTGTGAGCTGAACATAGATCTGCAATTTGAAAGTTAAGTTGTGAGTTGTATCAGGTCAAAAGCCCTTGTTGTTACTATCTAACAATTGTGTCAGCTAGGGTAAAATCCTATGGACTTAGTTTGGTTTAATAACCATTTGTAAATCCTTTAATAGGGTGGCATTCCAAGTGAATGTTCTAAAGTCCTCTAACTAGGCCCACTTCTAACAGGGTGGTTAAATCCTTTAACCAGGTCACATTTAATAGTGTGTTGTAGCCTTTAACAAGGCAGGCCTTTCATAGGGTATCACTTTAGAAGAGTGAGAATTGAATAGCATGTTACTAGTGGTTTTTTCCAAATTGGGTTTCCACGTAAATCACTATGTTATGTGTTGATTCTTCATGTGTTATTCTTGCATGTTGATTTTACAGTAACTTGTTGAGTAGAAAAGTTTAAGCTTGGATACATGAGAAGTTTAATGGGCTCACTTTACTTGGTGAAAAAATTTTAATTGGACATTTGGACCTTGAATAACTGATTCAACCCCCCCCCCCTCTTAGTTATTCTAAAGAATTTCTAACAATTGGTATCAGAGTCATCTACTGATTTAGTTTAAAGGTACTAGAAGTAGGAAGATCAAAGATGTCCAAGAGAGAAGTTTCCAAGCTCAACAGAGATAACTTCACTGCATGGAAAAATTTGATGAAGCTACACCTTGGATCAATAAGTGATCATGCATAAACCTCAATTGGAGTAGAACATGTTGATCCAGCTGTACCCACTACAGAAGATATGAAGAAAAAGGAGCACAGGCAATACTGGAGATTGCCACTGCCCTCAATTATGTTGAATTGGATGACATCAAGGAATGTAACTCTGCATTCAAGATGTGGAAAGCCTTGAATGATATCTATGGAGGAGATTAGAATGTTTAAAGAGCAAAAAGAGAAAGCCTCAAAGGAAAGTTTGATGACATGAAAATGGAAGAAGGTGAGAATGCTGCTCAATATGCCTCTAGAATGGAAGAAATAGTAAGTGCAATAAGAAGTTTGGGCAGTCATTTAGAAGATGACATTGCTAATGGAAAATACTTAAGAACCTTGCTCCCCATCTATGCTATTAGAGTTTCATCCATTCAAGAGCTAAGGTGTGTACCAGGAAATCAACTAACTTTTGAAGGTATAGTAGGAAGACTCATTGCATTTGAGTTGTCCAACTTTGATAACTACAGACCTGAGAATCTTGAATCTACTTTCAAGGCCAAGATATCATTAAAAAACACTGAGGAGGTGAAACTAAAGAAGAAGAAGAAAAAGGTAAAATATGCATTCAGTGACAGTAGCACAGATGAAGAAGACATGAAACAATTGGAAGCATTATTGGCTAGAAGATTTCACAGAGGCAAAGGTAAATTCAAAGGTAAACTTCCTATCATTTGTTTGAATTGCAATGAAGTAGGACATATTTCTACAAGATGCACATAGAAGAAGAATTATAGAGAAAGAAATAAGAATAAGAACAGAAGAGAAGATGATGGCAGAGATTACAAAAACAAAGGTAAAAATGTTACATTGTTGAATAAGAGGATTCTGATGAAAATGATGATGAGGTAGTCTATGTAGCCATGAAGGATGAATCAGATGAAGATGAGGCAACAAAATTGATAACCTATGTGAACAATAATGACAAATAGATCATAGACAGTGGATGCTCACATCACATGATAGGAGACAAAAGTAAGTTTGTTACCTTTACTCAATATGATGAAAATAGTGTTAGATTTAGAAATGATGCTCCATGCAAAATCAAAGGAAAAGGTTCAATCAAATTTATAGAGAAAATTTCATGTGATAATGCATATTATGTTGAAGGACTGAACTACAATCTACTGAGTGTGTCACAATTAGGCAATGTAGGTTAGAAAGTAGAATTTGGAAACAAATCTGCCAAAATCTATGACATTGATGGAAATCTGATAGGAAAAGGTGAACAGACTAGGAGTAATCTATTTTACCTAGATATGGAAGATGAAAACCTTTCTTGTTAGATTTGACAATGTGTGGTTATGGCATAAAAGGCTATGTCATGTCAATTTTGATAATCTGATTAGCATCAACAAAATGAAGAAAGTTAGAGGTTTTCCTAAGCTGAAGAAACTTGAAAATACAATATGAAAATAATTTCAACTAGGAAAGATGACTAAATCAAGTTTCAAAAGCAAAACCTACACTTCCAAAGAAGTACTAGAGTTAGTGCATACTAATTTATGTGGTACAATAGAAGTGCAAAGCTAATAATGTTTCTTGTAGATGACTACTCTAGGATGATGGCTACCATCTTCTTAAAGCAAAAATCTGATGCATTTCAAATGTTTAAGTGGTATTTGGCTAGGGTTGAGAAAGAAACAGGAAAGAGTCTAAAGTGCCTAACATCAGACACAGGAGGACAATTTACATCAAAAGAGTTTGAGACATTTTGCAATGACAAAGGAATTAAAAGACAAACATTAGCACCAAGAACTCCACCTCAGAATGACATTACAGAGAGAAGGAATAGATCAGTGATAGACTATGCCAGAACATTAATGATGGAGAAAAATGTTGCTCTAAAGTACTGGAGAGAAGTTGTAAGTACAATTGTCTACACCCTGAATTTAGTCCAAGTCAAGAAGGGTACAAATGCAACACCTTTTGAATTATGGTATGGACACTCACCAAATGTAAAAATTTCCAAAGTATTTGGTTGTAAATGCTATATTCTTAAAGATTCTAAAAATGGAAAGTTTAATGCAAAGAGGGATGAAGGCATATTCCTTGGATACTCCACTAGAAGTAAAGTATATAAGTGTTTGAATACTAACACTAACAAGATTGTGGAGAGTACAAATGTAAATTTTGATGAGCATGTAGAAGCTTAGGTTGATGAAATCAAGAAACCAGAAGAATAAAAATCCTTTGTATATTTTTATGAAGGAATGCCTACTGGAGATGAGGTTGTCAATCAAGTTGGGAATCAACAATAAATTTCAGTATCAGCTGAGTCACAGCTAGTGAATGTAAAGCTGCATTCAAAAGTCAAGTTGTAGAATGAAGGTAATGCACTTTTTGATTATAAAATTAGTACACATGAGAGAGATGATGAAATACCTGAAAGAGATGTGCACAGTGACTCTGAAGTTGGAAGATCAAACATGGAAAGAAGGACATAACCAAGAATATCCAAGTATGTGAGAAGACATCACCCTGTTGAACAAATCATTGGAGATAGGGAGCTAGACCAATGACAAGAAACAAACTAAGGAATGAATCATGTCTACTAAGAAAGATTGAGCCCAAAACAGTGAAAGATGCACTACAAGATGATAATTGGCATAAAGCTACAGAAGAAGAGATAGATCAAATAGAGAAGAACAAAACTTGGACCTTAGTTCCAAGATTAGCTGATAAGAATGTGATTGGTACCAAATGGGTGTTTAGGAAAATGCTAGCTGAGAATGGTGAGATCACAAGAAATAAGGTCAGACTAGTTTGCAAAGGTTATGCACAAGAAGAAGGATTGGATTATGGGGAAACATTTGCTCCTATTGCAAGGATGGAAGGAGTAAGAACACTACTTGCATATGCTACTTAAAAAGGTTTCAAAGTCTACCAAATGGATGTAAAGTTTTCTTTTCTGAATGGCATACTAGAAGAGGAAGTTTACATAGAACAACCAGAGGGATTTGTTGACGAAAACAAGGATATGGTTTGCAAACTGCATAAAGTACTCTATGGCAAGCACCTAGAGTATGGTATGAGAGACTGCACAAATATCTTGTGAAGATAGGATTCAAGAGAATGGATGACAACAAAAACTTGTATATCAACGAAAAAAAAGGTAAAGATATTCTGATTTCTAAAATCTTTGTTGATGATATAATATTTGGAGGTAAAGATTGCCGTTGCAAAGATTTTTCTAATCAAATGAAACATGAGTTTGAGATGTCAATGTTTGGAGAAATCAAATTTTTTGTTGGATTGCAAGTACATCAACTGAAGCATGGCATATTTGTGACCCAATCAATATATATCAAGGAGATACTCAAGACATTTGGTTTAGAAGATTCAAAACCAGTCAGTACACCAATGGTAATAGGACATAAGTTATCCAAGAATGATGAGTTAGTTGAAGTAAATCATATAATGTACAAATCAATGATTGGAAAATTGCAGTATGTTGTGCATAGTAGACCAGACATTGCATTAGCTATTGGAATAGTGGCAAGATTTTATGTTGACCCAAGAGAAAATCATCTTATGGCAGTAAAAAGAATATTGAGGTCTACCTAAAAGGAACAAATGACTTTGGATTATACTACAAAAGGAGTGAAAATTTTGAGTTAAAAGCCTACACTGATGCAGGCTGGGGAGGTAATACTGATGACAAAAAAGCACCAGTGGAGGAGCACTTTTCTTAGGTAAAAGATTGATTGCTTGGACTAGCGAAAAGAAAATTTGTACCTCACAGTCCACAGCAGAAGCTAAATATGTTCCTACTGCTATCAACTACACCAATATTGTATGAAGGAAGAGGTAACTAAAATTTTTATACTCTATTGTATGGAATATGTTAGCTCAAAGGAACAAATTATTGACATCTTCACAAAAGCACTACCTAAAGATGAATTTGAGTATCTTAGGGGTAAGTTAGGGGTGATACCCCTATCCAAGGCTATTTAAGCACCAACAAGATTTCCCTACATCAAATGAGTTGAATGATGAAACATTACAAATCAATGTAGACAATATTTACTTTAGGATTTTGCATGAAGTAATCAAAGTACTAAAATTCCAAACAAGTCACAAGTAAGGTGACAGAGGGAGAAATTGGAGTACCTACAAATGCTACACTTACATTTTAAGATGTTGAAATAATATGTCTTTGGCGTTGTTGTCAAAGAGGAAGAAATAACAAAAACTAATCAAATCTACAAAATCAAATGGACAAAAGAAGAAGCAGTTGATACCAGAATAGTAGAAACTGAGGAAGAAAAAAGGTAAGAGGGAGAAATAGTAGTTAAGAAGAGCAGAATTGATCAAAGAGGTAAGCTACAAAAAAGAGGAATTGATATAGGAACTGATCAGACATGCAGAGGGAGAAGAATTAGCAAAAGGGAAATAATAGCTCAGAGGGAGAAGCAGAAGCAAAGAAATCAAGATAGCAGATCGGAGAAGGAGATGTGAAAATCAATGGTAACACAATTTCTTTTTGTCATTTGATTTACTATTTTAACCTAGTTAGTATTTTGATAAGTTGGTTGATCAGTTTGGTTTGCCATCAATGCCAAAGAGGGAGATTATTGGAAATCTGATTGAAAAGATCATTGATGAAGAAGGAAGATTGTTTGCAAAGAGGGAGATTGTTGATAAAGAATGTTTTCAATCATTTTTTGTCACTGATGTCAAACCTGCTATTTTTTGGAATAAAAATTGCTTTTAAGATCCAAGTACTATCACTTAGTTGATTGATGAAGAGGATTTGATCAACAAGATGTAACAAAAGCACCTAAGGGAAAGGTTGAGTTATGGTTTTGTAATGGAGTGCAAGGATCAGTTAAGAAAATGAAAAAATGATGTATTGATAATACACTTGAATAGATAGAGGTTGGCCACATTTAGAAACATTAGAAGAATAAGTTGTAACAAGGTTGTCTGCAAAGCTTGATTGAGTTCATTAGTGAGTGCCAAGCAAGCTAGTTCATGCCAAGCAGATTTTTAGTTAGTGCTGAGCGAATGCAAAATCTAGTGTGTGTGAGTGATACAGAAGGAGTTGAGCAAGTTCAAGTGCTAAGCAAGTAATAGGTGTTGAGCATCAGAAAAAATTAGTGGATGTTGAGTGAATCCACAGTAGGTGTCAAACATCAAGAAAATGTAGTTGGTGCTGAGTAACACAATATGTACTGAGCACTAGAATTTCAATAGTTTCAAGCTACTGCATTATTTGAAAAGTCAAAGATTTTCCAAACTTGAGCCAACAAGTTTGTTACCTTGAATTTTTTGAACTAGATGGAGGATAAGGATGATGAGTTGAAGGCACAAAATTTTAGCTAAACCATTTTTGGGCGAATTCAGAAGGATTCTTCATGATGTTTCTAGAAGGAACAAGATATGGGGTAGATTCATTGAATCCTACCTAATCCATTCGAACTAAAATCAAAAGTAGGAAGAATCAAGCAAGAAAAAGGATTACAGACTTCTATTTAAGGAGTCACAGGCCAAGAAGCTAGAGTTGCTAGGTTGAAGTTGTTGAAAGGTGTCAAAGGAGAAGACGTCAAGGAGAAGGAAGAACAAAGCACAGAGACTCTACTTCAATAAGTGGCCATATAGGAGATTGCATTGGTATATCAAGCATGGGGACTCAAGGATACAAAGCTTGAAAGGAGGACAAGCTATCAAAGCTAAAGAGATTGAAAGCCATGCAATGTTGTGAGCTAAATAGAGATCTAAAATCTGCAAGTTAAGTTGTGAGTTGTATCAGGTCAAAATCCCTTGTTGTTACTCTCTAACAATTGTGCTAGCTAGGGTAAAATCTTATGGACTTAGGTTGGTTTAACAACCATTTGTAAATCCTTTAACAGAGTGGCATTCCAAGTGAATGTTCTAAAGTCCTCTAACTAGGCCCACTTCTAACAAGGTGGTTAAATCCTTTAACCAGGTCACATTTAATAGTGTGTTGTAGCCTTTAATAGGGTAGGCCTTTCATAGGGCATCACTTCAGAAGAGAGAGAATTGAGTAGCATGTTACTAGTGGTTTTTCCCAAATTGGGTTTCCACATAAATCAATGGGTTATGTGTTGATTCTTCATGTGTTATTCTTGCATATTGATTTTACAGTAACTTGCTTAGTAGAAAATTTTAAGCTTGGACGCATGAACAATTTAATGGGCTTAATTTATTTGGTGAAAAAGTTTTAATTTGACATTTGGACCTTGAATAACTGATTTACCCCCCTCTCAGTTATTCTAAATCATTTCTAACAAATATAATTGGAGTGAGGATTGTGAGCAAAGCTTGACACAAATAAAACAATATCTCGCTAATCCACCAATCTTGATGCCTCCTATTTATGGGAAGCCTCTAATTTTGTACATCTCTACCATAGAAACTTATTTTATGTACCTCACTTTCTCAAGAAGAAAATGATAACAAGGAAAGGGACATTTATTATCTAAGTCATACATTGATCTCTTATGAGATGAATTACAATATCATCGAGGAAGCTTGCTTGGCAGTTGTCTTTACTTCCAAAAGTTGAGACGCTATATGCTTGCCCACACTAGAAGATTGGTGGCTAAAATTGATCCATTGTTTAGTACTTACTCAGTAAGGCATCTCTAACAAGGAGATTAACTAAGTGGGTCATGATGCTATGTGAGTTTGACATTCAATATGTTGAATGAAAAGCTATCAAGGGACAAGTGATTTTGGATTAGCTAGTAGATGCACCTATACAGAGTCTTCTCCCAATGAACATCGATTTTCCTAATGAGTCAATTCTAACACTCACACACCAAACATGGGTGATGTTCTTCAACGGGTCCTTCACACAAGAAGGATCTAGTGTTGGTTTACTCTTCATAACACCACAAAGGTGTTTTCTCCCCAAGACATATAAGATTATGTTTCCTTGTATAAAAAACATTGCAGAGGACAAGGCTCTAGTTAATGGAATGAAGATTGTGGCTAAATGGAGAGTGGATCAGTTGAACATCTTTAGGGACTCTCAACTCATAATCAACCAGGTTAATGATTTGTATCAGACAAAGGATGAGAAATTAATTCCTTAAAAATGCATGGTTGATGATATGAAGAAATACTTTGCTCATATCACTTTTCAGTAAATTCCTCGAGTAGACAACAAAGTGGTTGACTCCATGGCTACTCTGGCTTCCTTGCTACAAATGCAAGAAAATGATCTTTGACATGAGTTTTTGGTGGAAATGTTACTCTACCCTGCCTATGGTACCCCTAAATCTAGGATAATCTATTCTATTGTAGGACAAGACTCATCTCACTACCACCACATCTACTCCTATCTTCATGACCAAATTATTCTAGATAGTCTAACTTGTAAAGAAAAATGTCACTTGATACATAATTCTTCACGGTATGTCATTATTGTTGATGAATTTTTTAGGAGAGGTCTCGACGAAACACTCCTTAGGTGTTTAAAACCCAAAGATTCCAAACGCACATTAATTGACATTCATGAGGGCATATACAAATCTCACTCAAACGGCTTAACACTGGCTTGTAAACTTATTAGAGCTGGTTACTAGTGGCCAAATATGGAGCAAGAGGCAATCAAGTACGCCAAGTCCTACAAACAGTGCCAACTCCATGGGAATCTGATTCACGCTCCAACCAAGGAGTTGATTCCATCTACCACACTTTGACCAGTTCAACAATGGGCCTTTGATCTTGTGGGTCAGATTCACCCATCTTCTTCTAATGGACATAAGTTCATTATTACAACTATAGACTACTTCACAAAGTGGGTAGAGGTAGTACCTCTCACAATAGAAAATGGAAAAATTGTAGCTCTTTCTATCATAAACTACATCATCTGCAGGTATGGTGTACCATCCTCCATTATTACTAACAATGGAGGATAGTTTAAAAACAAAGACCTCGAGGAGTTATGCAAAAATTTCATAATAATGCAACATTGGTCTTCTATCTATTATCCCCAAGGTAATGGTCAAGTAGAGGCATCCAACAAGGTGATACTCAAGATCTTGCATCGCACAGTTAGTAAATATGGAAGGGATTGGCACCTCTAGATTAACCCAGCCTTATGGGCATACATAACAAGTATCAAAACTCCAATGGGTACAATGTCCTTTGCTTTGGTCTATGGAGTAGATGTTGTGCTTCCAATTGAGCTTGCGATCCCCACTCTAAGAATCTCCATGAAGGGCATCATTACTAATGAAGATTATAGAATATCTTGGCTTCAAAAGCTAGTGTTACTAGATGAACATTGGCAAGTGGCATGCAATCATCTTCAAGCTTATCAGTCGCATATGTCCAGAAGCTATGATAAGAAAGTTAAGCCATGTGACTTCCTGTAGGGTGATCTTGTTCTAAGATAAAACCCTAAGAATCAAAAACAAAGGGTCCAAAAAGGGAAGTTCAAACCTAATTGCCTTGGTCCTTACATAATCACTGCAGTATACGGATCTGGTGCTTACCAACATTCTATAGCCAAGGGAGAGGTTCTTAAGGAGCCCATCAACACTCTCCACCTGAAGTGGTTCTATAGTTGATTTGATCTTGAAGGCTCTCTGTATATTCTTAAATATCCTGAAAAAATTCTAAAAATTGCAAAAAGTCCTAAAAAAAATCATTACCCTAGTGAAAACCTAGCAATAGGTACCCTGGTAATATCAAAAATATTTCAAAAATACAAAAAAAAAATTTTAAAAAATTATAGAATCTCTACCAAGAAGGTGAAAACCTAGTAAATAGGCGCCTCTTGTTCCCAATGCTCCATCTTGCAATGCATCTTCTAGCTTCTTGTACATTTGTTTTCCTAATTTCACTTCTTGATTTAGTTTCCTTCTTTTCACTCATGTATCCATGGATTGAATCTTGACAGAACTCAGGGGCACCACCCTATAGTGTCATGAAGTCTCTCTTGCGATAGTGACTAGTGGTTCTCACTAAGTCTACCTACTATTGTTTGTGTCACTTTTTGAGATTCCTCTCATGGAGTCTCTCTTGCGATAGTCACTAGTGGTTCTCATTACATCTACCTACTATAATTCATGTCACTTTTTGAGATTCCTCTCATGGAGTCTCTCTCGCAACAGTCACTAGTGGTTCTCACTGTGTCTGCCTACTGTCATTTGTGTCACATTTCAAGATTCCTCTCATGGAGTCTCTCTTGCAAAAATCACCAGTGGTTCTCACTGCATTTACCTACTATTGTTCATATCATTTTTTGAGATTCCTCTTATGGAGTCTCTCTTGCGACAGTCACTAGTGGCTTTTACTGCATTTGTCTATTATTGTTCGTGTCACTTTTTGAGATTCCTCTCATGAAGTCTCTCTCGTTATAGTCACCAGTGGTTCTCACTGCATCTACCTACTATCATTCATGTCACTTTTAAGATTCCCCTTTATGGAAGATCTATCTTGTGTCAGTCACTAGTTGTCCTGACTGTGTTTGTCTACTATCACTCAGTTCCAACTAAGGTTCTTCCTCATGAAGACTCCTCTTTGATTTCTATCACCAGTCATTCTAACTACGTCTGTCTATTTTTGTCACCCTACTGAAGATATTTCTTTCATCCATGTTCTAGACATTGACCCTTGACATCAAAAACACAAAACTCAAAATGATATACTTGTTTGGATATGCTAAGCTTTTTATTCGTTTGTTTTGCTTTCCCTTCATCATGTCTCCTTGAGCAACTCGATGATGTCATTTTTTACTAGAGAAGCAATGACTAGGGGCATGATCTTTTTTTTTCTTTTTGTTTGTGTTTTAGTTCCAATAATTTGAAGCATCCATATAAGATGGGTGTCCACTGTAATAGCCTTCATCTTGTATTGGATGGCCATGTGTACCTTGACTCCTCTTCTATGGATACATCAATAACATAGGTTTTTCTCCTTACTTGTTGGAGTGAACTCTTCATGCTATAGTAAATACTAATACTCGTCTTTCTAAGTAAACGTATGGGTCACTGCAAGTATATCTAGCACACTTCTATCTCAGGTTATGAATGCAAGGGTCATTGTGGACATTATACTTATTGAATACTTAGTCTAAGATGGATCTCTTGTGTGTCTAGTGTGTTTTCACACCAGCAACATTCTGGTCATCCTAGCATTTATGCTTTGATGCTTATGTAAGCTTGCTATATTAAAAAGGACAAATATTCTGGTCATTCTCACTTCTTGTGCCTCGAATGCTTACATTTCATCCTGAAAAAATTAGAACATATGTCCTACTCATATTACCATGATTGTAATGTCAATGGGAATTGTATGACAAATGGAGTTTTGTTATATGCTCAGTGATGAAAATTGAAGAGGCTTGGTAGCCAGACCTAGGGTTGTATCTACAATAGGTTGAGATTGCATTCTTCACTTGGCTACACACATGATTTGATTGCAAATCTGCTTCCATCCTTCGTGATGCGGGATTGTTGGTCTCTTCAAAGTATCATGTTTCTTCATGGCTACACAAGCATTTGGTTCTTTGGTTCATCCTCTTGCTCCTCAAAGGCATACCTATCGCTATCAAGCAAAAAACATGAAACACTACATGAGGTGTCAGTCCATTCACATTTGCATTCCATACATAATTTCAGCATCTATCTCATCTATACAACATCTCTAAATCAAATCAACTATGCACCCATACATTGCATCAATGTTTGTATCTCATAATCACAACATAAATATCTCATGTACATCAAATTAAAAGACGGACAATGAAAATGACATGTACATAGGGTACTCGACTAAAAATATCATATATGTGTGTGTGTGTGTGTGTGTGTGTGTGTGTGTGTGTGTGTCTGTCAATATCAAGGAATATGTCAGTACAAAAAATGGGTGCTACTCAAACACCATTGATAAAAAATGATACAAAATGGTGTTGGCACACCAATCGATACATAGCTAGATCACAAACACAAAGAAAAAACCAATCTAACTCTCTCCAGCTCCCTCACCTCCTGGAGGAGGAGGAGGCGAAGGCATATCTGGCCTCGCTGGTGGTCGTGCACCTCTAGACTCCCGCACATATTGTGAGAATTGGGGTACCTGTTGAGCCTCATCGGGCACAACTGTGGAATAAGTTGTAAAGTAATAGGCCACCCAGGTCACCTGTAATTGGACCTCATCCTGTAGTTTCTCTACCCTCCACTCAGCTGCATGTAGCTGCTCTCATAGTCTAAGGATCTCGTGATCTCGCTCAGCTATCCGAGTGTCTCTCATAGCAACCTAAATCTATAGCTCCCCTAGCTACCAAGAGGCCTATCGCATCTACTCTCTAGCTCGCCTCAATGCATTCTGAGGCCCAGTAGTAGGCTAAACCTGCATCTCCTTGTCTAGCTGCTCGGCTTGCACCTGCTCCTAAGTATGTGGTCTCTGCTGCCAACTATGTAGTGTCCCACTGCCACCAGCACTTAGATCTAAACCCATCTGTCAAGGGGGAATATGTACCTATCTCACCTATTGTGGTGGTTGTTCTAGTGGTCCCTGTGATGGTACCTACTGAGGTATTTGTAGTCCCCGAGCTGCCATCCCTAATGGATTTATAAAGCATGGGAAGGGATGCTAACAAAATATGCTTGATAAGTAGGCGTCATCTCGGCATCTACTACAGTTGGTAGATAGTCCCATTGTGTCGCAACTAGGTTGTGTACATTTCTCATAGACCTCCTTGGGTCTAGCCTTGCTGACCACCCTCACTCCAGATCTCTAGCCAATCAGGGATATGAGCAATACTCTTGAGAAATGTCCTATGGCCACCTATACTGTCGCCATACACGAGTGATGAGGAATCTCTCAATGATCTATATAGCTTGGCCTATTAGTGGCTACAATGCAAACATCTAGCTTAGTTCCTGAGGAGTGTCATCCTAGTCCTTGGTCTCTCTCCAGGGTTTCCATATGACAAATACTAGGTCATGGAGACGGGCCCTCCACTGCTCAGTCTTCCCCAGACCTGTCTAGGTGAATTGGCCCCTGTACCTACAAATGTATGGCTCTGTGGGCTCTTGTGCATCATAAAAAATGGGCCTAGTGATTAGCAGATGCTCCCATGCCCAGATCTACAAAATATAGACTCCAACAACCATACTCTTCTGCTCATGGTAGACAATCTCATGCATCTTGTGGAACATGTGCGCAAGTATGCACTATCCCCACCCAAATCTCTCAAGAGTCTCTAGCATCCAATGCAACATCTATCCCCAACCGCACTCTAATCCATGTTTCCCTCTGTCTGACACAAGGAAATAGCTAATAAAGATGGCCAAGACTGAAGCTAATTTGTGTGTAGGGCCATATGTATGGACAAGCTCGTCCCATGTGATGGCTCGCCCTATAGCCAACTCTCACTAGAAGATGGTTCGTAGTTCCTTTGTACCTGCTTTTGGTATTGTATCATACACTACCCTCGTCCCATGGAAAGTTATGCATAAAATCCTATAGATGTCCTCAGGGGTGACGATCATCTCTCCATGTGGTAGGTGGAAGATGTTCGTCTCCAAATGGAAACGCTCCACCAATGCAATTAGCAAGTTGTGATTCACCAGCACTGCTGGGATTCGACATAAATGTGATAGCCTGAGTTTGTCTATATGAGCCATGTTGGCATCATCAAGACTCCACAACAGAGCTCCATATGGCAGGTAATGGGACTTGAATTCAATGTCATCGAAGACAACCTGCACACACAACCAACGACAATAGGCAAACGGTTAGTTCCTACTCAAAAAAATGATGAAATGACAAAAATTGAACTTAAAAATGTTGCAAATGACACCAGATTTTTGTGTGAGAAAACACTTTCTCATGCAAGATTTCACATCTTCGTGCAAGAAAACATATCCCCGCACGAGAAATGATGAAACATTGAGCGAGATCCACCCAATATCCCACACATCTCGTGCGAGAGGTAGGTATCTCCTGGGCGAGATTCCTCACCAGCGCACATGAAGAAATGCTAGTGTGGTGTATCTTCGCGTGAAGAAAGATTGGGTCCGTGTGAGGAATAATTTTTTTGCGCAAGGACCAACAAACCAAGAATTTACCATGCAAAAAATGTGCAAAAAATGCCTAGAAAAGTGTTAAAAACTTAATGCAAAGTGGGAATCTTGACTATTCATTGAAGGTCCATAGTCTATCAACCGGCTATGTCGTCAGGAGCACTCAAATCAATGCATACACATGGGAATTGCCATTCTTGCCTCAGAGCTCTCTTCTTCACTAAAGACAAAAAGCACAAATGATTTGAAAATGGCCCCTTGGGCCCTTATATAGGTTTTGACCTAATTATTCAAAGTGCTCTGATTTGCACAAAAATCACCCCCTGGCTAATTTGATTTCTCTAAAGCCATTTTTGGGATTGAATTCCAAATTTGACACACTTAAGTAGCACAAAATCGCATTTTAAATTTTTGGGACTGACACGATCAAACATTGGTGCAGTCTAAATTTTTTTGATGCTTTGTGGATCTTGGAATCTTTTAAAATTAAAATTTCTTCAATTTTTTCTAAAAATTCAAGAAAAAGTCAACTCAAGTCAATTGTGGTAAAATCTAGTCAACTTTTGGTCAAACTTGGCCTTTTGGACCTCAAAATCATGTTGAATCAACTCTGAATTTTCTTTTGATCATTCTAATCTCTTCTTTCAATCACAAATTTCTTCCATATCTCTTAATATATTGCTTTACATCATATTTATGGTGTGTCATCTTTCGATTTCGCTCTCAAGGGGGCAGGATGATTACATCATTGGACTTGAATTTCAAATCGATCTGAATCTTCTTCGCTTGGGGCATCTTGTCCCCATTCTATTTGACATCTATGTCATTTATTTCATCTTTTCATCAGTTGATCACATCTTATAACAGTTCTTATCAGAGTTCAATGGACAGGTATCGGGACGGTCTAAACCCTGACTCCTAAGGATCAAGCCTCGTTTTGAGAATGATTCTATAACTCATGATTGGATCTTTTAATCTTTTATGCTTAGGCATCTAGGTATTCTATCTAGATTTTTTAAGGTTAAGCTCTGTTCTAGAGATAATCTTTAAAAGTTATTCAATCTAGGTATCTAGGTGTTCTATCTGGATCCCTTAAGATTAAGCTTTGTTCTGGAGATAATCTTTAAAAGCTCGTCAACTTAGGTATCTAGGTGTTCTATCTGGATTCCTTAAGGTTAAGCTTTGTTCCAGAGATAATCTTTAAAAGCTTATCAACTTAGGTATCTAGGTGTTCTATCTAGATTCCTTAAGGTTAAGCTCTATTCTAGAGATAATCTTTAAAAGCTTATTCAATCTAGGTATCTAGGTGTTCTATCTAGATCCCTTAAAGTTAAACTCCATTCTGGAGATAATCTTTAAAAGCTTATCAATTGGTTTCTGTGTTATCAAATTGCAGAATCAATCTCATTTCTTGATCTGTGCATTATGCTCTCTGATTTTCTTTGAATTGAACGTGTTGCTTGCACATTCATTCAAAGAGGGGCAAAATGTAATATTTCAAAATTGGCTCATTGCCATCTCAAACAATTCTGGTCTATTTTGGTCAACCCTAAAGTCCTATTTCATTAGGCAGTTTTCATTCTGATTTTCGCTACTTCACTTAATTGTTAAATGCAGAAAACCCTAACCTGCACTAATCATGCTATTTATTTAATTCCTAAAGTATTGATTTGAATTAGCTACATTAAACTTATTGATTAAGATTTGATTTAATTTGAAGTGTTTATACTTTAATTAAATTGAATTATCTCCTAAGGATAATGTTCTAAGGAATTAAATTTATTTAATTTAATAATGCTCTCATTTTAATTATTGAATGTAATTATTCAATTAATGGGAATATGCATTTATGAGGTCATATCTCACTTTTATTAAATTAAATAACCTTCCAATTTCATCTCTCCAGTTTAGGAATGGGAATTCCAAGTGATGTGCCTCTCGAATTAGAATTGGCTTAATCCACTTATTCTCACACTTGTGTGAATTCTAGTTAACTTTTCATTACACTCAAGATCTGAGTTAGTTAACCTCACCTACACTGGGAATCTTCCATCCTGACTCAATCTCTACTTCAATCCTGACCATCGATTTGATTTGATCTCAACCATTAATTGATTTTAGGAATTCTATTTAAGAAGCTTCTAATTCCTCATTTAGGAGGTTGGAATTTGAATTGCATCAAAATACTGTCAAATTGCATACTCAATTACTCAATCTTGTCATAGCTTTTTGAACTATTTAGCATTAATGTCATATTAGATTAAAATGCATCCATCTAGTTTAATTCTCTTTTACTTGTCATTAGATTAAACTGCACATCATCTAGCTTGAATACACTTTCATATTATTGCATAAAATCCTTCATATTAAAGGGTCTGGTCACAACCTTCTTGGTCTGAGAGCGAATAGGCACAAAATCCCTCTAATTGGAAGGCAACAAGTCACTTTGTTGGACCTCATGGATGGACAATTCAATATTCATTCTGAGATGATCTTGTGGGTAAGGACCATGTTGAAGTGTATGTGAAGGTCTGAGGTCACATTTCTGCATATACAAGACCTAAATGACCAAGCGTATACTCCCCTAACACCAAACCAAATGTGATAGAAAAACCTCTTAAAATTCTTAGAAATGAAAAGTAGTAAAAGAAAGTATATTTGTGTGTGCCTCCCATGGAAATCTATAGTACAATTTCATAGATAATTTATCAGATGGCTTCCTTCATCAAACATCCTACAATTTGTGTTACTCTATATGAAAATTACCAAAGAACAAAAGATCAGACAATAGTTAGCATTAGTAATAATCCAAAAATTAATCAAAAATCCAAAAATTTTGCTCTCCAAAAATGAAATCACAATTCACAATGCACTAGAAACTTGTATGATAATATGTTCTTACCATAAGATACTATACCTTTTGTTAGCATGAATTCTAATGGTATTTCTTTGGGGGAGTATCCTAAGCATTGATAGAACAGTTGCGGATATTGTTAAGATGATTAACATGTTGTATTCATGACAGTTTTTGTCATTAATGTCAACATAGTATTGTTTCTGTAAAGATTGTCAGAGTAGTAGACAGAGAATGAGGTCATACGGACTATGTATTGATGATTAGGTCAAGTGCAATTTAAAATATGTACTACAATGTGTCCCGATGACATGAATAAGTGAGTATACAAAAAGTCAAAGATATGTGAAAGTTACTTATTATTTACAAAAAATAAAGTGCAAACGCAGTACCCAAGAAGTGGTTTCTGGTGTTCAGATTGTATGATGAAAGAAGTTAGAAAGTGATAGTAGATAGCATGAGGTCTGATGTCACATGTATAAAAATTTGTAATTATTGTGAGCTGACAATGTTTTGTAATTACGAAAAGATGTAATGAATTGTATTATCCTAATGAGGTCCTATTATAATTAATTGGGAAATCCTTAAGGCCAACTAAAAGAATTATGTTGAAGACATGGTATAAAGGAAGGCCATTTTCCTTATGATGTTGTGTGAAAGTGTGTACAAGAGTGAATTGTACAACTGATATGCAAAGTTGATAAATGTGAGTAAGTGATCAAAGGGATAAGTGTGATACAAATTTGAAGATCTAGTGTTGAGATATGAGTAGGTATTTTGTGTGGTATTAGCATAGTAAGAGGAGAGAGGAAGAGTTTGAGTTGTGAAGATCAGATTCATCTATATTATTCTGAAAGGAATAATATAGAGGCTAGTTCAGAAATGAGTTTGGTGGTCTTTCCCCTAAAGTTGTTTGGATAGTGGGTCCATCTTCCTTCTACAACTCTTAACAGGGATGACACAACTCCTAACAGGGTTGAAATCTCCTAATAGGGATTCAAAGTCTCATAATAGGGACTAATATGTATTCAATGTATTACATTGGCTCCTAACAGAGTCCATACTCTTACAAGGAACATTTATATCAGTAAAAAAAATTATGGGTGCCATCCCCACTCAAGTTTTCCCTCTAATCAAGGGTTTCCCTAGTTAACATATATGGTGTTATTATGTATGTATATCTTCTTATGGTTTTTTATTATATTTAAGGTTTAATAAGGTTGAAAAAAGTTATATTGATTTGATAATTGATTCACCCCGCGCTCCCCCCCCCCCCCCCCCACCCCACCAACCACTCTTAGTTATCTTGGTGGACTTTACTTTCTAACACCTTTTTGTCAAAATCTTGTATGAATTGCAGCCAGGGTTAGGGTGATCAAATACCAAACTAAAAATGATCATACAATCCATAATCAAATACAAAACAATGACATGTAGCTTTACAAATGCTCGTATGAATATTTTTCAAATTCCATATGACAATAAGGAAAATTATAAAGACAAAAAAAGGAATAATACTAAAAATTAAAATAAGCAGGACTAAAATTATAAATTCAAGTCCCTCAATAGGTAGAAAAAAGTGAGTGAAAATTGATTCTGCAATAATCACACAACATTTCAATAAGCCATTATATGCTAGGATAATTTGATAAAATAATTTGAATCAATAAATATGATTAACTAAACAAGATGACCTATTATCTCCTACTCAATACAAGTATAACTTCTCTCAGATCTTTCAAGCTATTAGTGACTATAGACATTATTGAAATGAAGGTTTGAATGCAAATTAAGCTCTTTTTAAAAAAATTCTATGCAATAAGATGAATTAAGCTAAGACTGTAGTGCCTTAAAATAGATGCATTTACATTTTAAGACATCTTAGCACCCTTTTCCATAACTCCTCTCTCAAACCATGGATGAACCTATGTTCAATGTCTCTTTTTCTCCTTTCCTCTCATTTTACTCTTCTTTTTCATCTTTCCCCTTTTGACATGGTCTTCCAAGAGTTATTTTTCTACCCTTTTCACCAAATTATTCTATTGTCTTCCTAAGCTCTCTTAACACTTTGTATGGTATGTCTAACCTGTCCTTTGGGACCAGGTCAACCTGGTCTATACAAGATTAAACCAGGTCAACCTGGTCTAGACAAGGTTAAACCAGGTCAATCTAGTCCTCCCAGGTCATTGAGCCAATCCTCCTAGATTGTTGACCTAGTCCTCGATGACTGTCGAGATTGGGGCCTAAAAATCCTTGAGTTTTCCAATTATTTAATTCTACTTCCTTGTCAGCTTGAGTTGTTTTCCCACCCAAAAACTAGTATAAAAGGAGGTTTGGGGGCTTCATTTTCATGTCTCATCTCAATCAATTCTCAAGTAATTCAAGATCTAGTGATTCCTTTTGCATTCAAGGAGTTCCAACATTCAAGCATTCAAGCAAGCAAGTCTTCTTCAATCATTCAACAATCTTTTTTGGGCATTTCCTCTTCAAGATCTAGCATAGTTTTAGCCATCAAGGGAGAAGATCACCAGAAGTGATAAAACATTATAGACTTAACAAAAACACTTTATTTCTGCAGTAGTAAAGATTTGTGGGTGTCATCCCGGCCCTAGTTTTACCTTCACCTTGGAGGTTTTCTGGGTAACCAAATCTTTTGTGTTATGTGTTTATATTTATTTACTTTCATGAAATGCTATTGATGTGATGAGTATTTATATCTATTTCAATTAATGGTTATATGATTCATGATGTTGATATAAGATGGGTTAAAGGTGAATGCATTTGATTTGTTTCAAAGAAGATAACAAATTTATAGACCTTAATTTACCCCCCACCCCCACCTCTTCGTATTCTACTTTCCCAATAGACTTCCAAAAAATATTGTGTTTGATGTTTATTGAGCATTCATTACTTTACATTTCAGTAATTACCATTAAGATAGATTATCAGTGAAGCTATCAATTAGAATATGAGTTGTTCGTCCAAGTAATTTAAAAACTATCAATTTATGTTATGCAAGACAATTATAGTTGAAGTTTCTATCCTATGGTACATCATTAGGCTTGAGATTCCACCAAGGGTTGCAATTTTCATATGATGGAAAGTGCCATGAATCATATTAAATCAGTCAAACCCTAGGTTATGGACGCTCTCCTAACTATTCTTAGACAAATTCATCTAATTTACAAAAATATGACACTTTAGATCCTCAAACCAAAATCAAAACACAACTAACTCATTCCTCTACATGCTCGTGACAAATATTTGTAAGGATGAATCAAAATGAGATTAAACACTAAGATGCAACACTAAATTTTCTAGGAAAATGACTAGTTTGTTGCTTTCAACTTCACATAATCCTTCAACAACTTTTTGGATTGTTCATGGGACCTTAAACTATCCTCCTAAAATAGTTCAAGCCTCCTTCAAGAAAATTTTAAATATCTAACCATTGGTCACACATTACACATAAGAAAGTGCAAAGTTGCATTGTTTTGCAACTTGCCTAATACCTCTTTTTAAAATGGTGTAATTTCATTGTTTTACAACTAGCCTAATCACCTAGTTGCACAATGGAAATGACATGGTCCTAAGATATCTAAATGGACCCAAATTGGTCCAACCGAAAAAATCAATCTACACATAATTGGTCAAGGACATAATTAGTTTTGATTTTTAAGGTTGTCACTAATAGAAAATAATGAAAGGAATTAATAGAGTTATAGGAAAATAGGAGGAACTATCAAAAATTTGAAAGCACTATCGAAAATTGAAGGAGCTATCAGAGAAAAAGGAGCAAGAATATAGAGAACCTTATCAAAGACGTTATTGAAAAGTCAAAAGTAACCTATGGAAGATTGATGAAGAATTTTTATGGAACCCTAATCTGGTCACGAAAATGGTGAGGAATTAAGTTAAGAAAGATAATAAATGAGACCAAAAAAGAATTTAAAAAATAGAGAGAGAGAGAGGTTAGAGAATTGTTAGAGTTGGAGTTGAAGAAAATGAATGATCAATGAGGTATGTGGTTATTGGAAGGAAGGAGCGAGCAAAATGATTAAGGTGAAAGAATAATAAGGGAGAAAAAAGGAACTATCAAGCATTGAAGGGAGGCTAGTACATGTCATATTTTTTGTTGTTTGTTCTCAATATTAATGTCAACAATATTGTCAAATCCTTTAACTGAGTAGTCTTTAATAGGACTTAGGAGTTCTATGTTAGAGCTTATTATAAATCCTTTAACAGGGCGAATACTATATAAGTGGGATAAAATCTCTTAATAGTATAGGCTTTGAAATGACTATAGATACTCCTAACAATGTATTAGACACTTTTAATAGGGTGTAGTCATTCAGAAGATGACATTATTGTAAGCTCTTAATCGAGAACCTTATTACTATTGTGATGAGTTGTGGGCACCATCCTTACCATAGTTTTCCCCTCTAATTAAGGGTTTTCTGTGAGACCAAAACATTGTGTTATGAGTTTATGTGCTTGATGTTTATCGAGTGTTCATTACTTTATATTTCAGCAATTAACATTAAGTTACAGATTATAGATGAAGCTATCGGTTAAAATGAGTTATTAGTAAATTACAGTTGAAGTTTTAGTGCTACCCTCCCCCTGTGTTTTTGAAAGGACTATAGATACTCCTAACAGGGTATTAGATATTTTTAATTAGGTGTAGTCATTCAGAAGATGACATTATTGTAAGTTCTTAATCAAGCACCTTATTATCGTAGTGATGAGTTGTGGGTACCATCCCTATCATAGTTTTCCCCTCTAACCAGTGGTTTTCTGTGAGACCAAAATATTGTTTTATGAGTTTATGTGTTTGATGTTTATTGAATGTTCTTTACTTTACATTTCAATAATTAACATTAAGTTACAAATTATCGGTTAAAATATGAGTTATCGATAAAAGTAATTTATAAACTATCAATTTATGTTATCCAAGTCAATTACAGTTGAAGTTTTAGTGCTACCCTTCCCCTTCCCCCCTTAGAGAGAAATTATCAACTTTGAAAGTAGGAACCCTTGACACTTCACCTTCATCATATGAAGAGTGAGAAGAGTTATTCTCCATGATAAGATTGAGATCTTGAAGAAAAATATTGATATCATCATGGGTCCTAAGAAGAAAAATGGAATAAAGATCAAAAGGGCACATGAATCTACAACTTCTCGTAATAATAATGCTATAGGTTGGACTTAATGTAAAAAGCTCATACAAAGGGAGATCACAAAAATGGCTCTAATGAGATATAACCATAAGAATATCAATGTAACAAGTAGCATAAAAGAGATCTAACTCCAAAGTGAAAAGGGCACAAGGAGGGTTAACCCAAGAAGAGGAACACACATTTCAAGAAGAAAATAAGAGATATAACTCCAAAGTCAAAAAGAGAATATGTGTCAAGTTCACCAAATTGTTATGTAGTGAAAAGTGATGGGGGTTAACATTAATGATGTAAACTATGTGAGCTAAATTCATTAACAAACCACTTTCCACACATTAAATATTAAATACAACAGCAAGAGGCGCTTCCAAACATAACTCTCAATATAATCCAAGTTAGGTTAGGAAAACCCAAATGGATGAATGGATTGCATACTAAACTCAAATTACATCAAGGAAGAATGCAATAAAGTTTCCTTTCATGCAATGTAAACTTATTTAAGATGTATAATGTAGATGTGAAATTGAACCAGTTGATGTAATGACAAGTGTAAGATAAATCTAGGTGCTAAATATATGCAATCAACCCAATAAATTATGAAAATTATCTATGGTAAAAGGTGAAATGAATGATTAAAGACTTACCTTGACATGTGTGAGAGAAGATGTCTTTTCACTCTAAATATTATAGATCTAAACCTGCTACTGAAATTCTAATTGTGAATGTGTGATCATAATAGAATGCCCATAAAACTTTATTTTTCTCAGTCCTCCAAGAATAGGTTGACTTGGTTGTGAAGTGTCAAAATAATTTATAGGAAGATGGACATGTTCATGGGACACAGTAGTAAAGTCAAACCAACTTCTTTAGAAAGGTCTCAACACGTAGTTTTCGAAATTGTAGCCACAATTCGGATATCCTACTACTACACAGTAAAACTTGGTTTTTGTTTTGGTCTGAAGAGGGCTTGTCTTGGTCAAGCCCTAGATTGAGGAATCAACCTTGAAATTGAGATGTAAAACATGAAAGAAAGAAATATAGATAAAAATATCTGTCTTAATTGATGAAACCCTTGTCAATAAGGATTTTGCAATGCTTATGTGTTGTCAATGTTGAATTTGCAATGAAGGATGTAGGAAATCTTCATAGATGCAATGGATCTACTAAAGCCACATCATGGAGCCATGGATGTAAATGTGCATCAATGAAGAAGATGACGAATGCCACAATGCAGATTTCCTTCCTTGATGGCCAACAAAATGGTAGATCTTGAAGAGGAAATGCTCATAAGGGATCCTTACATCTTGAATGCCTCAAATGCTTGAAACGCCTTAGGAAAATCTGCTTAGTGTATGTCCTTGCCTATTTAGTGATGTGAAATAAAGTGTCTAGGCTTCCTTTTATATTATTTTATGGGTGTAAAAATGAAGAAAATTCAAGGGGTCACTTGATTTCCAAATTTTCAACCCCGAGAGTGAACTTGCCTCAAGACCTAAAGTCCCTAGGCAATAGGTTGACCTATGTCACCCTATTCCAAAATAGGTCAACTTGGGTTGATCTATTCGAGATTAGGCTGACCTATTCTAGGGTTGGTCATAAAGGAGCTATCCTCAAGGTCTAGGGAACTATATAGATGAAAATTCAAGAAGGCATGACAAAATATGAGAAAGAGTTGATTGAGCATGAATCCATCCATGGTCCATAAGGTCACTAAAGGGTGGGAGCTAAAAGCTCTTAAATTGTGGGTTCCTCCATTTTAAGATGGTATAATACCCCTTTTGAGGGTTCAACATGTTAGGAGTGATTTGTACCCTTTTAGAAGTATGAACATATTTGTTAAGATCTACCTTGTTAGAGGATTTTAAATACTCTTTTACAAGCTTACCCAATTATGGGATTTACAACTAGAACCTCTAAGGGCTCACCCAACTTAGAGTCCTTTTGTGAGCTTTCAGAAACAATTAAATCTATGATTTAGATATGGGACTCCTTGCTTGTCAGATCCAATTTACTTTTTGCTCTTCTACAACTGTTCTATGCTCTTCTTTGTTTTGTAACCCAATCACAACCTTAGCATTTTGTAATCTTCACACTCTTCTTCATTACAAGCCCTCTTAAGAATTGTTCTATTAGGCATAAAATTTTGTCTCTTAATCTTGACCATTCATTCCAACCTTAAGCTTCCTGCTCACACACCTAAATCATTTCACATATCTCGACATCTCAATGTGTTTTATCCTGACCGAGTTGGCCTTCAAGAAGATCTTTCATGTCCATTACTTAAGATAGTAAAATATACTACCTTTCCCAATGCATTGTTCTCATACTACATTATACTGATCCAACAAGCCAATTGATATTAACTCAATATCTAACTACCTAGTCTCTTTATTTTCACATCATCTAGTAGGATTTCTCATATTATAACTTTTGATGATCTCAAATCTTTTAATTGTCTCCAAGAACTCAGTTGTTCTTATATTTCCTTGATAATTGGTATGATTCAATCTTCTTTCACTAGTCATCCAATTAGGTTGTGATATATATATATATATATATAGTGATTCCATTATCACATTATCACATATTGTGATTCCATTCTACCTTGATCACTATGAAGGTGCTCTATATGTTGTCAACCATTATGTTATAGTCATCGATCATATGTTTATGTTCACCAATCATATCTTGTGTATTATGCCTTCACATGTTATGCTTGTTAGCTTGTTTTGACTTAGTTGTCATACTTGCCATCAATGACAGCCAAACATAATTTTTCATATAATTTCCATATCATCATAATGCCAACCTGTGTGATTACATATAATAGCAAATTGCAAAAACAGGAAATGGGCTTCTTCTTTTTTCCAATAAAATATAATTACAATATTCAGAAATACAATATGTAAAACCACGAGATGATTTCCTTACAATATATTGCAAGTTAGAGCCACTATATACATTCCCCTAGAAATATCCCATAGAAACCTACGATCCTTCCTTATATAGGTATTTTTTAGCCGCTCAATAAGGTTCTAGAAATTTGAATCCTAAATTTTAAGACTCACCAACCCTAAGATATTATAATTCATATTTCATTACATTAAAGTAGGGCCCAACAACTTTAAGAATTCAAAAGAAATTTTAAAGGAATTTTCATTTTCTTTGATTTTAGGTGGTGCAACTTCCGAAGGCCATAACTCATCGCCAATTGCTTTAATTTGCTATTATGACCTCATTTCGAAAATGCCATGAAGTGTTCTACAATGCTTGACTTGCACAAACTTCAGTGAACAAAGGGTTGACCCATTTTTAAGGCCTCTAAAGCCTTCAAAATTGAATTTAAAGATTGTGTACCCTTCTGTTAATACCCAAAAAAAATTAGTATCTACAAAAAATTAACTTGATCTAGCAATGAAACTTTATTGACAGGCTGATATATCCAAAGTGAACCTCCAGGAAGAAATTAGAACATTCTAAGCTCAAACGACCAACCTATTAAAAATAGTAAGCTTCCAGAAATAGCGACTCTACATTGAGATAAACCTTATTGAAAAGAGAAACCAAAAAATATTATTACACAATGCAAGATTGCCCTTACACCTTGGATGCTCTTGCATCAATAAATATATTCCAAGCATATGAATTCCAACTATGACAAATTAATCATTAAATTAAAATTAAAAATTTACAATCTCCCCAAATGTAATAAAATCACCATTAAAATAAACATCTTTTGTGATAGCTACGAAACTCTAAATGCACTCACACACTTACAAATCAAATCATATAATGCATTATGAAGTCTGCATTTACAAGTACATGAGGGATAACAATATCAATGGCATGGATACGTCGTCCATACAAGGATGACACTAGTGCATTATGCAAAGCCAAAGTGGCCAAAGTGACTATCTCTTGGTGTGGTTGTCGTGTATATAGATACACACTCAATTCCTGCAACTCAAGATGAATGTACTTGGTGCTTGTTCACAAAAACACAAATATTAAGTACAAGTACTCAATATAAAAATTGTCAAAGTACATATAATGCACATTATCGTAGTAAAGGAGAACAAGACATCGTGTAGATCTCACAAGCGACTATGACTCTATCTCACTTTGTACCAACACCAACGAATAAAATGCATAGTAATGGTGCACTACAACAATACACAACATATAATCCTATAACAATGTGTTAAACAGAAAACATTGAAATAATCATTTTAAGGCTATTTTGAGCTTTTACCAACTATAAGTTAAAGACTGGAACCCACAACATATCTACGCAATAACCATGAGTTGAATAAAACACCATCTAGATGCATCATTCATAATCTATAGTCTGAATACAAAATAACCCAGATATTGTCATAACTCATCATGCTACATCACTTGCATCATCATGTGAATATGATCGAGCCAAAATAGTAACGTAATCCAACATCTAACATCTATGATAATAGTAATCAAAATAATGAGCAATCATCAATGCATCTCATCATTCAAATAATCAAATAATAACAACTAGAGTTACTCTGAGGTCAAAATAACCATGAAATAGAATACAAACATGGGAGGCACTACGGTGGTAGCCTATCATTGATCACCATTTCCCGCTATTACATTAGGGGAAACAAGCCAGTTGTCGCCCATGTACGCAATGTCGCCACGTCAACCATTACCTTTGCCCCTCAACTACCACCCAAAAAAACCTCGGTACTTGCACACAAACATACCAAAACAAATCACCATGAACACCAATAATCGTTTGTTTTTTTTTTCATTTTTTAGTTTTCTTGGTTGCTGATTGGTCCACTTGTACAAAAAGTCTTATTACGCCTATTGGGGGGTCTTAGTGGTGGTATCGGGCAAACATTTTTAAATGGCTCTTTTAGACCACTTCGCACTCTACAAGTTATACAGAGAGTTCCGTAAATGCAAAAAAGCCGAAAAGGTTAGCTTTAAGCTCTTCACTCACCTACGAAGGTTCACCGAAAAATATCAGCAAATTTCGACATATATTTTATGATAAATAGCCTACATATAATTAATTAGCATATTAAATTACTTATTGCATAATGTGAAAATTATTGTATTTCAAAGTTTCCCTAGTTGACTTGATCCACCATTCTCTATCAAATGTAAGTTAACCAAACTAACTGAAATCGGGTAATTAATCAAACTATCAAACTTCAAACCAACTAATTGGTCAAAACTTGAAAGAAAAATCAATACAATTTTCAGAAATTTTATTATAAAATTCAAAATCAACTGATTAATCAAATATTTATTCGTAATAATCAAATTTTTGGCAGCTCACATAAGTAGTGGAGTTGACTTGGGCCTTAGGTTCGCTCCTTATTGGTCTCGAGTTGAACTCTAGAGCCGAGATTCACCTAATGCACATGGATTGCAAGAGACATGGTAAATCTCATGACAATTGGTCTAGCCCCAACTTGCCCCTTGCAACGCCAACTTAACAGTAACCCCAAATAACATGGGTTGAGTATTAAGCTAAGTCATATAGATACCTTTGGAGCAACAATTAATCAATTCTTTTTATCAAGATAATATCCTAATAGCTATAATATTCATTCACTTGCTCAAATCAAAAAAGTTTTTTAATTTTACAACAATATTGTGAAATTATTTAACCTATGTTCAAAACGTAATCTTCAAAAGAGCTTTTGCATTTACCCTATTCTTACCCAAGAGCCCCTAAAGCCCTCTGAGAGGTTGTCCCTCAAAAGTATTGTTATTCCTTCATTTCATTTAATCATGGTCATATGTGCACCCACATCTCAATCTGAATACTGGTGTAAAAACATTATCACAAATTTGTTTCATTTATTTAACTAAAAAATTGTCTCTTATAATGCACTCCCCTAAAGTAAGATTATATAATAATCATTTTCAATTAGGTTAAATATTTATGAACTATATTAGCTAATCGAATAAACAGGCTTTATAATCAAAAATAAATTGTAGTGCTCAATTTTAAAGTTAATAATATTTTAAAAATAAACAATTGATGATATTTTAATAATTTGTCATAAGCTGTATTATTTTTTTATCTTAATACATGTATAACAAGAATATAATGTAGCCACAGTCCTTAGCTTATGGAGAAAAAAAATAAGAGAGATCAATACGAAATGTTCATCTCCATTGTGTAGGCCACAGGTTACAATTGAAATAAATGAATGCATCGTATGATGACGAAGTTAGATAAGTTGGTTGATTGAATTTTTAAGAAGCAAATGAGAAAGGGTATGATGGACAGCCCTGATGAGAAAGTACTGCGGGCTTTGGAGGGCAGATGCGAATAGCCAACCTGAACAGCCTGATGAAGTGGTTTTGTTTCAGATTTCTATCCACCGGTCTCTTTTTCTCAATTACTTTTTAATAGCCATGATGAACTTGTGGTTTCAGGAAGAGTAGTTGTGAATGCAGAGTTGTTACTCTGACATAAGAAAGTATATCAGAAAAGCTTTATTGTATGGTATTATAGGTCAAATCATTTTCTAATAATGTGAATGAATGGGATGAATTTCAGCTGTACATAACATACTCTTATATGAAGGGTTTTGTAATTCTGTAATAAAGCAATTGTTTTCAGTCTGCTGAGGTTAGGTACTCTTCAGTCACTAGAACATGTATGCTTTGACATGAAAATGATGCATATGTATGTCTAACAATTTATTCATTTTGAGCTATGAATGACGTGTATTTAACGATGGCAGACTCCCTGATAATAAACTGTTTCCATAATAAAAATTAGATTTTGATTATAATGTCGTATGTTGAAATATTCAGCATTCCAATGTTTACCATCTCCGCCTCCATATAACTGAATATTGATTATACTGACTGTTTGAATACTATATGTTTTGACATGAAAAAGATGCATCTGTACATGTAGCAGTCTCTTTATTTTCACATAAGAATTCTATATGTTTGTACAGAGAATATACCAAAGTCCAGTCATCTGTTTAACATGAGACTCTGCGGTATGTGCGCTATCTCCAGCAAGTAGGAACAGGCGCTACTCATCCAGAGGCTTGCTGTTAAGAGGATTACAAGTGATTTGAACGGACTCTTTTCTCATTCCATACTATTACTTACAAATAGGTATCATTTGTCGCTGTTGATTTCTAACATTTTGTACCAACTTCAGACAACATCCATATTGAGATGCTTATCCTAGGCAAAATCAAAGATACAATATTTATAACCAATTTATTCTAAAATTGGATATGAAGGATTTATTTCTTCCCCAAACAGTAGAGCCTTCCATTTAACATGCTTACCAAAAGATGCAAAAGGATAGCTGTTGTATGAATACAGCCTTGGAGGTCCTGTATTAAAAAACTATCATCTTATTAGGCAGAAATGTATCAAACTCTCAATACAATTATCCAATGTTTATGAAAAGTACAGAAGAATCTTTGATTCATTGGCTCACAATTAAATTTCTAAGCTTATAAAACAGGATTTTGATACAACACATATTCTCACATAATCAATGCAAAGATTTAAAACTCAAAATTCAAAATGTTCACCAGTTTTTGAGAAACTGGAATAAGAATGGAACCGACAAGAGATTGCCCCATTACATTCTAGGTAAGGCAGAACTATCTCCACCTCTCAAAGATTGGCATGGGTAGACATTAATGACAATAATCTAGACCCCTAGTTTGATTTTTTGTTTAAATTAAAAAATATAACATCTTGAAGATCTTGAGCTCCATCCTCGAAACCTCCAATCGATTTTACAGTGATTTGCTCAAAAAAATTGCACACCCCATGTTTATTACAAGGCACAAACTCATGGGAACTTGCGTGAGAAGATTTCCCCTTTTCCTCTGGTACATCTTTGGTCCCATCCTGTTGGTGACACCAGCAAGAGCATGTAGAAGAAGTATACTTCCATCTGCTCACAGCTTCTTTCAAGATTTCAGTCTGTTCTTGAATTTTCTTCATTTCATCCTCTACATACAACCTGTTCTCAGGGAAAATATCAAAATTTATGAAAGAAGGTCGATATGTTAAAATGGTCTACAGAAACAATAATTGCATTACCATCATGACCATAATATTAATTTAATAGTCTCAACTTCTGCAAGAAATATCATAAGCTCACCTGGAAAGAATTAGAGCCTTTCTCTCTGTTTCTACTAAAGATTTTCCAACAGACAAGGCTTCAATTTCAGCTTGAGACTCTTTCTTAAGTTTTTCAAGTTCCTCCTCCTCAATCTGAGTATGCTGTTCCTCTTCTAACAAAGACTTTTGTATTTCAAAAGCCGCCTGCGTCAGTTTTGATGCATGTTGATGTTGAAGTTCTAAAACTGCTTCGGCACTAATGAGTGAAGGTAGTTTACTCCTAACCTTCACTTTCTCTCTATTTAGTGTAGACACTGTTGAGTCCAAAATTTTCTCTGCTTCTATTCTCTGTTGTTTTGCCTGACCCAGCTCTTTATCCCAGAAGGTTTTTATCTCCTCTCTTGTTACCATCTCTGATAAAATTTCTTTCATAACCGCTTTCTTCGCTAGATTCTCAGCTTCAACTCTAGACAATTCCTCTGAGACCATAGCAGCCACTTTTCCACTTGTGATAGCAATCAGTGCCTGCCCTTTAGTAACAGGCTTGTCTGGCTGGAATCGTCTGCTATATCCTGGACAGAAACATTCAATGTCAACACAAAGATAATGTTAAAGCAGCAATCACTCGAATGTTTGGCAATTTAACAGTTCAAACCATCACTTTGTAACAAGGCATACCAAATGCTTTTGCCATTACACTTTTATTTCCAGCCAAGGTGTCCATATAAACAGCAGGCAGTGAATCTATAGAAATTTGCTTAGCATCCAAAAATCCTGGCTTCCTCTCTAATGTCTGGACTGCAAACAGGTCATTTTTAAAATTTTCTGTTGACAATAGGTTAATTGCTTTTGATTAAAAAATGCTAAAAGAATGTGCATGTTTCATCTTTTTATAACTCTGCATGCTAAAAGTAGCCATACCGTACTATTAACTTCTGGTAGATGCTTGTGTTCTGCAAACATTTTCCAGGTCAAAAGGTCCACTCGCAATAAATGACTGCACAGAAACAGAAGTAGAAAATTTGTAAAAGGAGAAATGTATCTGATTTCATAGCTTATCTAAACAACCTTTGAAATGGAAACGAGAAAGCTTAGTAAAATTATACTTTACTTCTCAGGGTAAAACATGGTCCAGTTATGACTCTGCTTTGTGTGGTCCTTGTTAAAAGTTAAGTTTTTGAAAGATAACTTGCTATATATGATCCCTGCTTCTGCTAGACCTGGATCAGTCAAAAGTTTCCTTTGAAGTGAATGTTAATTCTGTGTGCCCATTTAAATTTACTATTGATGCCTGTAATCAGAACACTAACTACCTTATCTGATATAACAGAGAAAAACAAAACACAAGAAACCTTGAATGTAAGGAAAATCAGGATCTTCTGGTGCTATGTCATCAAATGCAAGTACAGTAACACCTTCACTGTATGCTGAAGGAAACACCAATTCACTTGGATTTCTGCAGATGAAATATTTTGAGGATCACATAAGTCTCCTGGAAACCACCAAGCTTTGCACATTCCCCTTAATTATAAACAGTAAAATTCTTGCTGTACCTTGCAAATACAGAATTTGCAGAAACAAGCCAACGGGCATATTCCCGTCTGGTACATAGTTCGCCAGGCTGAATATCTGATTCTATTATCTGCATATCCAAAACAAACTGGTCACACTGAAATTGCCACGTCAAATGTTTCCTAGCTTTTATATTTAGGGACTTCATAAATTCAGAGACATGCATAGAAGCATCGAAAGATCCCCAACTAGAGTCTAAGGTAAATTTCTGATGGTTTTGGTTTTTTATTGACTTTGACCAGCATTTAGGAAAAAATTGTCTAATTTTTAGTGTTTTTGTTTTTGTTGTTTTCTGACTTTTTTGTAATTTTTTATACTGCTGATTGCAAACACACAAATCTGATAACTAATGCTGAGTCTGATAATTAGTGCTGAAAGGAAATGAATTAACCAATAAATCAATAACTTCATACTAATTATTTTCTGATTCTTTATTTCTCAAAATTGAACTCTACATACCAGCACCCCAACCGTATGGATCAGATCTGTAAAACAGCAGATGAGGTATAATGATTTGTCATACAAATTCTGATTTCTTGTTTTGTCTCCAATACTGATGCCTCCAAGGAAAAATCTGAAGTTCTATGCCAACCACTGCTAACCAAGACTCGCCCAGCTGGGAATGAATATAATCTCTGCCTGTAGCTGTATGGCTAAGGTAGAAATGAATGAAATGTATAAAACCTGATGCCAACTTCCTGATCTGCAATTCTGATCACTATGAATTGAATTTTCTCCTCTCCAAACAGATTGAAGTTGAACCATTTAGGGTTTCTCCCATTATTTCATTTCATAAACTTTCCTAAAATAATCAATCCTCTAATGAATTGATCCCCTTGGGGTATTATTCACATGGGAAAAGAAACCACTTTTTACAAACAACTTATCCTTTAACCTGGGAAAGAGAGCCAAGGTGTTATTTTATAATACTTTGTTTAAATTATAAAGTGACATGATTAAACCTTTTTATTACTATTTTATTTAAATCAAACTTTGGAAATTATTTAATTATTCTCAATTTATTCATAAACCAGTCCAAGGATGATTCTTGAATGTTGTAGCGAACTGACAGTCCCCGCCAAAAAGTTAGGAATCCTCCCTGAAAAATAGGAAATGCAACCAAGATCTCCAAATTGATCTCAAAGGTCCCCTTATGTGCTTCGGCCAACTCCGAATAAACCCCCAAAAATAGGAATCCCAGCTTAAATTTAGGAGACTGTCTCAAACTACCCAAAGTGGCTCATAAAGCTTTTGCGTAGCTCCACAAACCTTTGAAAGGGTCCCCTATCCATATTGCTGACCTATAGGTACTCAAGCAATAGGTCAACCCTTTGCCATCTAATGAACGGTCTAAGGGGCATTACAATCCTATCTTCTGGGAGTTGCATGCCTACATGCAATTGCAAAGCTGGATGCTACAATATAGTCTCTCCTTCCCACGTGACATTCTCCAAGGGCAAGTCCCTCCAACAAACCAACTACTCTCTAATCACTTTGCTCAACCTCCTCTCCCTCATAATCTAGAATCTCAGCAGGAATCAAGATCAACCTGCCCTCCTCATCCAATGAAAGCAACTCGAGTGAAGAAACAACATATGAAAGACATTATATATTTTGCTCTCAAGTGGTAATTCAAGCTCATATGCTAGCTTTGTGATCCTCCTCAATACTCTATATGGGCCATAAAACCAAGGCTTAAGTTTGTTTGCCCCACTTTGCTGTTATGTGGCGCTTGAACAGGCAAGTGTTGTATACTTGTCATTTATCCTTGTTGTTCCCTAAGTAGGGGTTTGAGGACAATAGCCCCCGAGAAATTTATTTAGGGTTAGGTTTAACTTTTTGTTAGACGACCTAGTAAACCACCTCAAAAGGGGCTTTATAAATAAGCAGTTGTGTAATGTGAAATCATCATATTGCAATTTGCTCAACACTGGATAATAAAAGAAGTGGATTGTTGTTTCTCTAGTGGATGTAGCCCAATATTGGATGAGCTTATTAAATCTGTGTTATTGTATTATCTTAATATTGATTATTGCTCATATCTGCCAAAACTCTAACACAACTCTCTTAAGTGTGCTCTTCATGTCGGGTTGTAAGTGCAAGAAGATGACCATGTCTCCAACCTCAAATGACCTCTCGGACAGATGCCAATCCACATACATCATCTGTTGATTTTGTGCATGCGGAACATTATCCTCAAGTGTCTTAAGGACATCCTAACCATCCTGCAATCAATCCTGAGCTCTAGGAACTCTACTATCACTTAACGTTGAGTCCACATATGATAATGCATCACAGCCATATAAAGCTCGGAAGGGAGTCATATCACTAGGCATGTCATATGTAGTATTATTACAATACTCGACCAAATACAATCAACACACCCATGCTCTCTGCTGACCCAAAACATAATTGCATAGGTAAATCCTCAACCCAATTATTAACTATCTCCATTTGTTTGTTTATATGTCTCAAGGTGGTAGTTAGTGTTAGGGGTCAACTGTGTACCTTCAAAATGAAACAACTCTTGTCAAAAAATACTCACAAATCCATTGTCTTGGTCACTGACAATGATTAGGTGAGTTCATGAAGAAAGTCTAAACACGTAATGAAAAAATAGCTTTGCCACCTGAGATATTGTAATGTCGGCTACAATAAAGAAGTGCACATGCTTCATCAATCTATCCACAAACACATAAATACAATCCTTCCCCTAGACTCTTGAAAGACATATAATAAAGTCCATTGATATACTCTCCCATTTTTGCTCTAGAATGGGCAATGGCTGCAAAAGGCCTACTTAGAAAGTATGCTCTAGCTGTAGTGCCTGCCCCTAGGTCGCATTTTTGTTATCATGGTCGAACTCTATTAGACTAGTTTTGTGTTGATGGTTAGTAGCATTGTTTTGAGACTATCAGATATTGTGTTACAGATTCAATTGATATATGATGTGATTATTTAGACTCTGCATTTCATGTATGCATAATGCTTATTACATTATTTTAATTATTGATGATGATTAGTTAGATGGTTTATTATCACATGTGTTTTCTTATGGATACTTACCCCATACTCGCATGTGTATGGTGTGCGTGTTTGTTCTTTTATTGTATGGCATTTCTAATGTGGTTAAGGAAGAGAGTCGTAGTCACCAGCTAGTCGCGATCTACACAATGCACCACTTCCTGCCATTGCCTGTTTAGCTTAGCGCGTGTGTATATATATATATATATATATATATATATATATATATATATATATATATATATATATATATATATATATATATATATATATATATATATATATATATTGTATGTACATGCATGGTTTTTATGCAGGTTGTAGGTACCGGGTATCGACTTCTCTGAATTGCTAAGATGAGCGTACCCTATCGCACTATCTCAATGGAAGAGAGGGGAGATAAATTCTCAACTGCAAATCCTAAGCCCTTAAACCATTTGCCCTAGAAAGATAGGACAAGTATCCGAGATATTTTACCTTCCGAATGTGTCGGATGACAAATTCGTGATTTTAACCCTTTAGAATGATTTTATGTGGATTTTTCTTTGATGGGTTTTCATATTTTATCTTGGAGGTCTATGGTGAAATTTCTATTAATTAAGTCATTAAATTAAAAAAATTAATTAATGATTTAATTATTTTGGAAGATTAATATAATATCACAATCTTTAGATATTTTGATTTTAATTAATTAAATGGGAATTAATTGAGAAAAAGAATTAAAATAAAAGTTATAAGTCTACCTAGGAGTAAGCGCCTCTCTTGATTGCACATTTGTCAACAAAATAGGAGTTAGCGCACAAATTAAGCACATGGTGTCTACAACCTTGTGACTCATCTAGAAGGTTGGAAAAGACTCGTGCTTAGTTGTCAACACCTTCTGGTTGTTTCTAAAGACATTCTAGGTGCTTCTTGAGAGTTCTTTATATTCAGGCACTCTTAGAAGCTCGGGGAGCATGTTTGGAGGATCCGAGAACGTTGGAGAAGGAAGAAGCTTGCTCTGCAAATTCTGAGGAGAAGTGATTTAGCATCAGTGTCCAGGTAGACACTCGTGATTTTTGCATATGTTATTTTCACTTCTCGCACTTCCTGTCTTCTTCGTGTCTTCTGAATGCTTTCTGAGGATTTTCATATATTGAATATCTTGGTTGTATGCATTTTGTTATGGGTAGTTAAATTCTATTTGAGAAACTCTCATATGCGTAGATCTGAGGAAACTATGGGGTTAGGGTTTTCAAATGCATATGGACAAACCTATTTAAAAGAAATTAATGGGTAAATTTAGAAAACAATTATTTTAAAGAAAAAATTTTAACTTATACAATTAGAAAGCCCTTTTTGTTTAAAAACTATGTATATGTTCTCTTTTTAAATATACAGATCTGCGTACATATATATATATATATATATATATATATATATATATATATATATATATATATATATATATATATATATATATATATATGTTTATTATTAAAATGTTGTAGTGTCTGATAACATTCTGCGTGTATATATATACACATATATATATATATATATATATTCATTGAAACGTTGATTATTAAAATTGTAGTGAGAAACATTATTAAAAATCCGAATAACATATATGAGAAACATTTTTGAAAACGTTAAATAAAAACAAAACAATTTAATTGGGGAGGGGCGGGATTACCCACCCCGTACCCCCACCTTCCATCTTAAGCCTTACGGCCAGCGGTCGCCTATACCGCTGTCACAGGCCCTGCAATAGGGTACAGGGCCGCACGACCCTTTTAAAAGGACCGACAATGGATTAATGCCACTTTAAAATTTTTTAAAAAAATTTAAAGATTGCCTCCATTTTTAATACATCACGCAATTAAAAAATTATTAAGTTATTAATATATGTAATTTTCAAAGGTACGGTCTGCAATCATTGCAGTTCGACGGTACATGCAAGGGGTTAGTATAATTGTTTAAAGTTATAATGTTTGATATGTATTATTGAACTGTATTAATATATAATATTAACATTATGTTTATTTAAAACATATATGTTATTATTATATATAGATTTTAATAATAGTTTTTAATTAATAATAATTGGTAATATATTAATATATTAATTAAATAAAATTTGATTAATAGATTACTTCTTTTAATAATAATCATTTTATAATGTTTTAATCTAATTTAATCGGATTTAAATGAAGGATAGATAAATGTAAATGAATTGTATTTGTTTACATTGAATTTTCTACGTGTCTTAATGGAACACGATGGTGTTTTTTTTTCAAATATTGTATACTCTTAGAAACATTTTAAAATATAGATTTAATGGGTTATGGGGAAAATACTTTTATCTATCAAACAAATACATGGGTTAGGTAAAACGTACAAATTTCTCCACTCGAAATCTAAATTTGAAATGAAAACTGAGACCTCCACACTTAATTCAACTATGCAATTTTAGCAAACCAAAACATGTGCTTGCATTTTGTGTTTTCTCTATGCTTCTTGTTTGGGTTCTTGGGTTGACTAGTTGGTTGACCAGTAATAGGACGTCTACCAGAGGCTCGGGGGTTATGATTGTGATGGCATGTTGATGTTATTTGATCTCGATCTTTCTAAACCCAACCATGGTAATGTGATGGTATGCTCTACGAGATGTTTGTATTTACTGATTGTTATTGCTTTCCAGTCTTCTTGTATGAAGCTGAGGTGTATGTATTTGAGATACTTGACTTAACCATTTTTGAGTCATCGATCAATTATACTTGGGTTACTTTCCAGTCGCCTTAATGCGACTAAAGTGTTTGTTTTGATCTTGATGATGTCATGTTGTGACATGTTTTGACTCGACCATTTTGGAGTCTCGATCAGTATTACTTTGAGATACTTTTTGGTTGCTTGTTGAGAACCAATGGATATAGTGATTATAATTGACATTTTCAGTTGTCAATAGAGAACTGTGTGGTCATGATTATCTATGGATGCTTTTCAGTTGCTCATGGAGATTTGATACTCTTATTGTGGATTATCTTTTGGTATTTTTCCAGTCGCTTGTATAGGACTGTGGTGATTTTGTGATTTATGATTCCATAAGCTTAGGGTAGGTTATCTGCTTGTAGTGTCGAGAAGTGGCTTGCAATGGGGGTCGGGGCCCTAAGAGGCTGCCAGGGTAACTCATTGTAAGTTGTTTTAATAAGTGAAAACATTACACCTAATACTGACTTAAATGAACCTAATAAGATAATTGTTTGTTCTCGTCCATGCCTCAAGTGCTAGTGTAGACTAGGATGGGAGTAGAGAGAACGCTTGGTTGCAACCTTGCATTCCATAGTATGCCTCGTCAGTACGAGAGGATACTAGTGGCCGCATAGGGATCACAAGGGGACCAAGGTCTATAGGGAGACTACCAGGGTAACTCTAGCGTGATCCATGCGATGACACTTTCCCGCTTGCAATGTAGGTTTCCTACATGTCTTTGTGTGCCTCTGGGATTAGATGTCGGTTTGTGTTGGAACCTTTGAGTTAGTATACTTTTAAGATTCCTGGACTTAGAGAGTATTTGTGCTATGTGATTTGATAACCTGTTTGGGACTTGAGATTATCTCCTCAACGCGGTGGGAGTGGACCATTTAGGTTACACGCGGTCGGGTGGTAGTGCTTTTTCATTCTTACCATTTGAGATCCGTTTGAGACACCGTGGCTGATGCATTCTTTGATTTTGATGGTGGACACGTATCCTTATATTGATGATTTGCACATGTTACATGATGTTATCTTATGCTTTATTCTACATGTTAGATTTCTTTCTGCATATGTTGGAGTATGATTTAGGAGTGACATTCCTACTATGTTAATATCGGTGATCTCTTCGGTGATTTGGAATGTTACGCACGGAGGGATGGCTAAGGCCCACAATGGTCTAATGATGCTATTTACGGTTGGGAGGAACCATGCACTTAGTCAATTATGTTTGATAATATATGGTTAACTTTTATGATGAATGTTTATATCTTTTATGATGATGTCTCATGTATGACATGTGATTACATTTACTTTATTGCATCATGGACTAGAATAAAGATGATGATGTACTTTATTTTCACACATGTATATTCTTTTAAGCCTTTCATACCTGTGACATGTACATTGGATGATTGAGCATTCTGAAATGTAATTTACTAAAAGAACATTTGGAACAAAGTATATTGGATTTATCATTATTATTCCATGAGGATGTGATGTTAGATGGAAACATTAATAGTTAAATTAGATGTGATTCAACATTAAGGGATCCTTAAAGAATGTAACCTGTTATGTATGTTTATGTTTACTTTCAGTTGAATGTTGTTGTTGCTTTCGCTACTATGTTATGAATGGTTACTTTCATGCTTCAAAAAAAAAATGCTACCAAACTTAGTGAAACTTTAGGTTAATTCTTTGGATCCCTTGGCGGGGCGTTGCACTAGCTTATTCTGGTAAAAAGTCACACACTCACATGCATATTGCAAGACAACACCGTTGAGGCCCTTCCATGACAACCTCTCTATGACCTACTTGCATCTCTTGAAGTACCCCAAATGACTTGCAAGTGGTGTGTCATGGATGTCTCATAAAAACAGCTCCTTATGTTTTGATATGAATACCAAATAGATCATGTTCTTGTAATATATATCAATCACTGAGCGTTTGTCATCCTAAACCAAACCATCCATAATCTCACATGCAAAATGATTCTTGTTATACTCAACTAAAAGTTGAGACTTCTAATCTACTGAAAGCTTGCTCAAGGAGTGAAGTCTAGCAACTCCAAGCCTCTTAGAAAGTGTATGAGCAACATTCTTCTTCCCTTGAGATAGTTAATGTCAAAATGATACACCTATATCTTGTTGATCCATTTTTACAAGCTCAAAATTAGAAAACAATTGAAACCACCCAACTCTTGATGATGCCTAAACTATCTGAGTCAACGAGCACTCTGTTAATGTTTGGTAGCTTCAATTGGATATGTGTGTGTGTGTGTGTGTGTGCATGTAGTTAAATAATAAACTATTATATTAATTAAATATTAATGAATAGACATGTCCCTTCATGGGACATGTCTATCCATATCTCATCCACAATATAAACAGAGATCGTTGCACTTGGAACACACATACCAAGCATGACAATGCAAATACATTTGCAGCATACTCCAAAATCAACAGTCTTCCCCTAAAATCTAGTGATGCTCCTAAAAAGTAGGAGACTAGACATGTCACCCTAAAACTAAGTCCTAATGAATCTCCTATGTTGTGTGCATCTCTAGGATGTCTGTCAATAAACTAGGAGTTCCTCCTAAATTTTAGGAACTCATTGTCAACTGGTCCAAACTACCTAAAAAAGCTCGTGTTAGGCTCGTTATGCCCTATATGAGTCTCCTACACACTCTATTGGCCTTTGGGAACTCTAGTAATAGGCCAACCCTTAACAGCTACATACCATCCTAGAAAAGGGAACATAGGATCAAGAAGTCATCTGTCAAGGTCTAAGCATGAATCAGTATACTCAGTTGTGATACTCTCCCGGTGTACCACAAGGTAAATTCATCTGCATTTGGCACATTGAAATGAAGAAAATCCCCTACCTTTACTCCATGCCTCGCAACCAATCTCTCATATATTAAATTGTGTATAGCCTCACTGTTCACAAGGCAAGTCACTCAATGTTCATTATTTCACAACTTAGGATGTTTCTTTTGATTTAAAGTTTGAAATAAGAATATGCTCATTGTTGTTTGTGTTAATTGTTACTTTCTCCCAAACATGATGATTGTTGCATACTCCTGATACATGTATCATATCTTTTGCCTAACATAATCTCCTTATTACTGTTGTGTTGCTGAAAGTCATTGTCGATTTTATTATTTTTTATCTTTCTTATATCAATAGCACATTGTTACTGCTCATGCCTTTGTCTTCTATAGCTCACATATAATATTTATGCAGTCTTCGTGGTGTCTTTGATATCCTTATATGTGCATTTGTTGGATGTGACCCCTGGGAGCCTCTGTTAATCATATACATTAGTGTTTTTGATTAATGATAATATTTCATCACATACATCACATATTGTGACATAATTGACTTCTAGTGCTTTTGCTCAAATTGATGCCTTAAATTTTACAAGAAATTAGGGTTCCATCACACCAAACCAACTCATAGAGGGCGGAATGACGGCTTTCACTTCAGACTTCTTCTAGAGAATAATACATTTCCATCACGTCTACTTGTGAAAGATGGATCCACCATACCTACTCGCTGAGGGTGGAATGAGGACTTTCACTTGAAACTTCTCCCAAGACTATGAATCGCGACCTACTTAAGGGAAGCTTCAAAAGAGAATTAAAGTGTCTATACAATATACAGTGATAAAAAAGGCCACACAAATCGTAAAGCCAAAACACCATGCTGATCACATATATAGACACCTCCAATCAAGTGAAATCGTTGCTTTTCTTAAACTATGGTATGCACGGCCTTCAAAAACTATCACATATGTAAATTGCGACCAAAATGCAAATAGATCGTGTCTCAAGTGCCTTGAGCAAGAATTTGAACCTCTAATTGAAGAGAACAACACTACAAACATCAAACTAAATGACAAATATCAAACTAAATGACAAATCCCCAACCAACGTTTTGATCACGATTAAAGTAAAGGGAATTGATGCCACCAAAACTGAGGTAGTTGATCAAATATCAAGCATCGACAATCACTAACCACACATGCCAACTAATAATATAAGAATCGATGGCTCCATAAGGCAAATGGTTGAGCTCCATAAGGTGAATGGTTAAGCTCCATAAATGAAATGATCACCTTCAAAAGTATAGGCATAAACATTGAGACACACATGATACCATCTCAGCACACACACGACACCAACTCTAAGTCATGCACAATATGAGGATAGAATACATATCACGCAACAGTAAATAATAAACACGGAGATAATAGAACTGCTAACTGCTATATTTTGAGTTTTGATAGGAAACTTTTCACTAGATGCCGAAAAGTTGAATGTGGTGACATGACATCAGCTATAGACACAAGAAAAAAAAACTCTTTTAAATAAGAAAAAGGAAAGAAAAAAAGGTAGCTCGACATAAAATCTTGAATGATCTCACAGGGTTAATCATAACATAATTGATAGTAATCCAAAGAAGAGAAGACAATTATCCCAGACAAGCATTCCAAAACAAATGTAAAGATAGCACATAGGTCAACAACACACACCAGTCATTATCAGCAAAACAAGCCCAATAAACGCATGTAAAGATCATACACAAAACTGAGAACAGTTGCATTCGGCTAGCGAAAGTTCTATACATAGACAAATAACTTCTCAAGAAGATACATAGAATCGACAATAAAATGAATAAGCTCTTACACGAAAGTTAGTTGAGTAATCAACAAAAGGGAGAGGAGTTACACTTGATGTGATATATCATTACACTAAGCAATCACATATATAAATTGAAATGACTCTTCATGTTTCCAAACACGAGTTTTCGCATGACACGTCTCTCCAAATAGCATTATCTCAAATTTTTATCATAAATATATTCTCCAACTGTTGACACAATATTATCTCTATTTCAACAAATGGCAAAATCAGAGATAAAGATCTCTATCGCAGCTACAATCTTCAACAGGGATTTATAGTTCTTCATCGTCATCTTTGTAAAAGGTGTATGCAAGAAGGGATGTTAGGAGGCTGCAACTATTTAAAAGGGTAATGTCATTGTTTTTTCCTTTCCAGAATTATAACCAGTTTGTTTTCCTTTTCCAATCAATTTGTCAGCATCTTCTTATTCTTTTATAAATCATGTTATTTGTATAGTAGGCGACCCCTTCTTATCTAGACCCTCACATATATCAATATCTTCAATGTAATCACCCCATTTTGGTCTAGTAAACTATAAGACTAGACCACATTATGCGCTTAATCACTTTTGCATAATTTATGGTCAAAACAAAAGACAAAATAGGCCAGCCCAATCAATATCTTTGAAGTGTTTTGAACCCAAACAAAAATGAAACCCCACTATTTTCAATCTCTTCACTGTAATCACCCCATTTTGGTCTAGTAAACTATAAGACTAGACCACATTATGTGCTTAATCAATTTTGCATAATTTATGGTCAAAACAAAAGCCAAAATAGGCTAGCCCAATAAATATCTTTGAAGTGTTTTGAAACCAAACAAAAAATGAAACTCCACTTTTTCAATTTTTAAATTTTTTGTATAAAAATCTTCAATATTAAATAATAAAAATATATATATAAAGAATCTGTATTAAAATTTCTGCATATTCTCTATTAAGTATATTCTATATATTCTAGAAGAAGAATCTATATTATGTATCTTCTGTATAATATGTATATTACAATTTACTATAATTTGTAGCCTGCATATTCTATAATCTGTATATTTTGGAATCTGTATAATATTTTATATGTATTCCATATATTTTCTGCATATTCTGTAAATATTTTGTATATGTTATTCTATGCTTTATTGGCTCTTAATATATCTATAATGTGGAAAAGTCCTCTAATATAAAAAAGAAGAATCTTTTTACTCTCTTTTAAAGTTCTACAAAATTGATCCAAAGAGTGTTCTCAAATTAGCTTAGTCCAAGAGGTTTAGCTTGGTTGAAGCGATGAGTTCTCATTGTGGAGACCCTGGTTCAAATCCCAAGAGGGACATCTTTGTGGAATTCTAAGTTGTGACTCTTGGTCTTCTATTGGTTGTATTTGTCTCATTGTAAAAGGTGGATTTTAAGTTGTGACTCTTGGTCTTCCAAATGTTGTTTCTAGTGTGGTTGCTCAAAAGGCGCTTGAATAAGATTGTAATTCTCATGTTGTTGTTTGAATGAACACAAGATTTGTAAACGATTTCAATATTAAAATTCTTACTCTGGTTTTCCAATTTTTCCCAAAACAATTTATGCTTCTATAGTTCAAACTGCCTTGCATACACAGAACGAAGGCGAAGTATGGTTTATTGACAGTGGCTGCTCAAGGCATATAAGTGACAAAAGTTTCTTACTTCAAAGAAAACAAATGATGGTAGTAGGTACAATACGATTTGGTGATAATGCTTCAGCCAAAATTTCAGAAAAAGGCAGTCTTCTTGATGATGGAAGAAAGAACAATAGAAATGTATTATTTAATGAAAGTCTGAAACACAATCTTCTGAATTTGAGTCAGATGCTTCACCAAGGACAAACTATTTCCATTCTGAAGAGTATGAAATAAGCAAAGAAGGCAGATCTAATTCTGAGGCTACTAGAGTAAGCAATAATCTTTACATTCTTAATAATGCCAAGAGTGATAAGTGTTGCATGTCACAACAAAATGAAAGTTGATTGTGGCATAAAGAGAGGTTGGGTCACCTAAATTTTGACAACCTTGTCAAAATCAGCCACAAAGAAGCAGTGGGAGATATTCTAAAGCTCTCAAAACCCTCAGACATGATATGTGAAGAATGTCAATCCAAAAAGCAAACTAGAGGAAGGTTCAAATCTAAGGAGTATCCTACTACAGAGCCTCTAGAGCCTATTCATACAGATCTATGTGGGCCAACAAGAACAAGGAGCAAGCAAGGTAAATGATATTTTGTGATTTTAATTGACAATTCTACAAGAATGACTTAAGTTGCCTTTTTAAGAAAAAAAATAGAAGCTCTTAACAAATTTAAGGCATTTAAAAGCCTTAGGAAGATTAAATGTCTTTGATTAGACAAAAGAGAAGAATTCACATCAAGTGAATAACAATATTTCAACAAAAAGCATGGAATAAAGCAACAATTTTCAGCTGCAAGAACACCACAGCAAAATGGTAAAGTGGAATGGAAAAGTGGGACCGATCAAGGAATGAATTGGATCATGCTGAATGAGTCCTAAGTCCCTGATTCTTTCTAGAAAGTAGTTTATATTGTTATTTACATTCAGAATCATGGATAAAAATAGCAACAATACTCTTTATGATTATAAGAGATAGGCCAGCAATTGAAAAGTAATTCAAAGTGCTCGTAGTCCATATCATATTAGAAAAGATGAAGACAATTTGGGTAAATTTGACTCGAGAATAGATGAGTGAATATTTCTTGGATAATCTTCCAAGAGGAAAGTATATAGATCCTACAGTAAAGGCTTGCACAGAATTGCTAAAAACGCAACCGTAAAAGTTGATGAAGATAGAAATCTTCCAATACAAAGGCAAGAAGTAGATGATCATAGATCCAGAGGATTTTAAAGAAGATAAACAAAGTGTAGAAGGAGATGCAGTTGAAACGGTTGCATGGAAGACACCATCAAAGACACTTTCAGAGACATTGTGAAGAGCTTCCATAGAAACACAACCTAAATGTATACAAAGAAATCATCTAGAAGATCTGATAATAAGAGATGATAGACCAAAAGCAACAAAACGATTGATAGATCATTCATAAAAATGAAGATTTGTCTTTCCTATCCAAAATTGAACCAAAGACTGTTCAAGAAGCAAGTAAAGAGAAGATTGGATAGAAGGAATTGACATAGAGCTTGATCAAATTGAGAAGAATAGAACTTGGGAACGTTCTCCAAAACCTAAAGATAAGAATGTCACCGTATCTAAATGGATAAAACTTAGGAACTTGTTCCAAAACCTAAAGAAAAGAATGTCACTGTATCTAAATGGATCTTCAGGAATAAATTAAATGAAGTTAGCCAAATTGTAAGAAATGAGCCAAGACTTGTGTGCAAAGGAATCGCACAAGTTGAAGCCGTTGACTTTGAAGAAACTTTAGCACTTGCCAGTTAGAAGCAACAAGAAAGTTACTAGCTTTTGCAAGCTTCAAGAATTCCAAAGTCGTTTAACAGACATAAAATCCACCTTTTTGAATGGAAATTTAGAGGAAAAAAATACATGGAACAGTGTGATGGTTTACTATTTCAGAAAATAGGAACTATCTTTGCAAGTTGAAGAAGGCTTTGTGTGTGCTTAAATAAGTATCCAGAGCTTAGTATTCTAGACTAGACAAATACTTGAAGTAGCAAGGTTACAAAAGAGCTTTTGCAAACAGCAAAAGAAGGCAATAACATGGTAATCATTGTTGCTTATATAAATGATATCATCTTTGCAGGCACCGGTGAAAATAAGTGCAAACAATTTGCCACTACCATGCAGAATGAGTTCAAAATGTCAATGCTTGGTGACATGTCTTATTTTCTTGGTTTGCCAATATGCAAAGAATTTGCCACTACCATGCAGAATGAGTTCAAAATGCCAATACTTGGTGAGATGTCTTATTTTCTTGGTTTGGTAATATGCTACTGCCATTGATGTCAAGGACAGAATCAGAGTCGGGGAGGAGGAGCAGATTGTGGGTTGCATTTTCAGTTTTGTAAGCTTGAATTGTCATCAATGACAAAGAGGTAGATAGATAGATAATTGTCATTTATGTCAAAACTTGACACATGCAAAAAGATATAAGAAATTGTTGTTGGAAAGAATATGCTGCTGCTAAAAAGAAAATGCTGTTTGTGTTGAAAAAAATTAAAAAAATGTTTGATATTGCCAAATAAAGCAAGCATTGACAAGAAAGGAAAGAAATGATTCTCTTATTTAACCGTCTAGTACACTTTTGTATAGAAATTGTTGAGAGATCATAGGCAGACCTTGTAATTTTCCAGTAATTCTCTCTGCTATCTTGTTGTAAGCTCTCAATCCCACAGACCCTTTTGCAGTCTTTTGTTGGACATTAATATTATTATCTTATCTATCAACATTAAGAATTTTTTCAAGATTTTTCGATTTAATTTTTTAAAGAAATGCACTAGTGTAGCCATCCTTTTTTAGTATTTTTGTATTGTATTGTATATTTGCACTTGTTCATAGTTTTTTTAAACATTTCTAAGTTAATTATTTTCTATTTTCTTATTAGATTCATAATTTCTATTGTGCAAGAATGGCCACTACTGGTAATCAAAGTTCAGCAGCAGGGCAAGCTGAACGAAGTGATAACTTCAATATTGATGTGGCATCTCCATTATGGAGACACACCACAAGATCATCACAAGTTTCCGGAGGTGGGTCATACATTTGGAAATGCAATGTATGTCATAGTAAACCATTCAACAGCTCATATTCTCGGGTCAAAGCTCATTTATGGGCCCTACTGGTAAAGGAATAGTATTGTACGAGAGAAGTAAAGATGGAAAAAGGTTGAGCGATGCACAATTAGCCAAATTTATAAAAGAACAAGAAGTTGCTGATGGTTTAGTGAGAAAATAAAAAATGAGTTTGTACAAACCTTCATCTACAAAGAGCAAAGTGAATGTGCCCACCGATCATGTTGCATCCTCCAAACATCCATTCTTGGAAGTGGGAGAGGCGGATGATGAAGTAGAAATTATTACCCTCAAAAGAGGTTCGTTGGATCAAGCATTCAAAATGGAGGCAAGAGAGATTGTTGATGAAGCAATTGCACGTTGCCTTTATTCCAATGGTCTTCCTTTCAATTTGGTAAGATTGTCATATTGGAAGGAAATGATTGTAGTCATCCTTAGAGCACCAGCTGATTACATTAGGTCCAGGTTTGAAAAGGTGCGTACAACTCTTTTGCAAAAAGAAAATATTTCTATAGACAAAGCTCTTCAACCAATTAGGACATCTTGGAAAACTTCCAGCATAACTATTGTGTCTCATGGATGGAAAGACACAAGAAATTGATCATTGATAAATGTGACTGCAATGTCCCCCAAAGGGGCAATGTTTTTTAGGGTTATTGATTGTGAAGCATAAGTTAAGGATTCACAATTCATTTCTAGAGTTCTCATTGAGGCAATAGAGATAGTGGGTAGTGAGAATGCGGTCCAGGTGGTCACAAATAATGCCACGAATTGTAGGGGTGTAGGTGCTTTGGTTGAGTCTCAATACAACCATAGTTTTTGGACACCATGCACTATACACTCTCTCAACTTGGTCATGCAACAAATTGGCACCCAAATAGATTGGGTGAAGCAAATATACCGTGAGGGTGAAGAGATACAAATGTTTGTGACAGACCACCACATGTCACAATCCATATTCATATCATTCTCCAAGTTGGAGTTGTTGAAAGTAGATTTAAAATTGTAATTACTTAATTTCATTTATTTAGTTATTTTGAATTCATTTTATATTCATGTTCAATTATCAAATTATTTCTTGTTTATAACTTAGTTTTATATTTGATGTCATATTGTCAACTTGCTTATAGGTTGCTGAGACTAGATTTGCATCTCATAATGTTGTTCTAAAATGACTCCTCAAGGAGCGATCAACATTGGGCCAAATGGTTATCTGTAACCAATGGACTATATGGAAGGCTTCGAATTCAGAGAGAGCCTTGAAGGTCAGGGGTATGATCTTGGATGAGCATTGGTGGACTCGTGTGCAATTTGTATTGGATTTCACTAAGCCTATCATGAATATGCTACGCTTTGCCGATATAGATGCACCATGTTTGGGGGATGTGTACAATGGCATGGACACCATGGTTGAAAAGGTAAAGCTTTCCATACAAGCACACGAGACTAACCCCATAAGATGTGAAGCCTTGTACAAAAAGGTGGAGGATATCATTCATCATCATTGGGAGAAGATGACTACCCCATTGCACCTCCTTGCATATGCCTTATCTCCAAGGTACTACAGACAAAAAATACTTGCTATGCTAGATAGAATTGCACCATATGCGGATGAAGAAGTTGCTACTGGGTGCTACATTGCATTTGCAAGAATCTTCCCAGATGATGAAATGCACAAAAAGTTGAGGCTAGAATTTGGCTTATTTGCTTTGGGATCAAAATTTACTCCATATGCAATCAAAGGACAAAAATGACATGGGAGCTATCACATGGCGGTACATGTATGGTCAACCATTCAAGCATCTACAACCTCTTGCAATCAAGATCCTCTCACAAGTAAGTTTTCATTTATTTATTTACTGATTTAGCAATTGTATTCTGCACTTTACTGTTTAACATTCTCTAATTTGCTTTTCATTTGTATGTTTAATTTTATGAACACTATTCAGGTTGCATGTTCTTCTGCTGCACAGAATTGGAGTACATATTCTTATATCCATTCAATGAAGCGCAACCCATTAGGCTCAAAGAAAGCTGAGGACTTAGTTTATATATATACCAACTTGCGTCTTTTGTCACGTAAGGAGGATGGATACAAGGAAGGGTCAACTAAGCTTTGGGATATAGCCCCTGAATGTGCAAACTTGGATGCAATGCTTCAAGATTTTACTGTGATCACGAATGATGATGTTGATAACATCATAGCACGTGCATCTAGCACAATTGGAACCATGCTTGGTTCAAAATGAACTTGCAAGTGTTGCAGTAGGAGGAGATGATGAGAATGTGAATTTTTTTGAGAATCCTTATGATTCTGATTGACTGAATGTGATTTGTGAATCTTGAGCCTTAACTCTCGATTGGTCAACATTGAACCATGAACTATGTTTTGATTGTGTAATTTGAATTGCATTGGAATCTTGAACTTGAGTAATTTATTAATTAGACATTACTGTTATTTCAATTTGATTATGATAATGATTCAATGAATGGTTTATTTTTGAACATTTCTTGTATTTCTTTGCATACATAAATAATAGTTTACAACTTTATTTATATATATATATACCCAAACACATCCAAAATCCCAAAAAAAAAAATCCATGCATCCACGCATCAGCACCCTGCACACACGTCAGCATCAGAACCAGCATTGGTAACTTAGCTAATGACCAAGACACCTCCAATCTATGCCAAGTTATATAGGCCCAAAGCAATCTTGAAACGAAATGCCTTTCCCCAAATATATATCAAAATGATTTAGAATTGAGCTAATAGTGCTAATTTTCAAGTTGATTCCAACTCTATGATCCTAGAATTTAGGGATAAGAATGTAAAAGTTTCATATCCATTTCTAAGACTTCAAACAAAGATGTGGTTTGAGATCAAGAACAAGGCAAAGATGCTCAAAGACAAGAAAGTTAATACTCAAAGCTGAAAGTGCAAATTCAAAGAACAAGATCAAGATGGAGTTCAAAATCACAGAACCAAGCAAAAAAAATAAATTGTAAACCTACAACTGAAAGAAAATCATCGCCAACTTGAATTTTCTCTGGAAATCCAAGTTCACTTTAAAAGATCCAACTACGTTAAAGACTCCATCACTTCAAGATGATCGAGGTCAAGGCATCAAAGAAGGCATCAAGTTTGTGAGTACAAGCAAGTTCAAAATCATGGCAATAAGAAGATTCTCAGAATGTGGAGAAAACTTATTAAGATTCTCTTGAATCCTTATTCAAGATAGAGTTGGAAATTTGGTATTTCATCTTGGAATATTCAGTTTTGCATGATGCAGTGGAACAAAGCTCACATCAACAGGTGCCCTTACTTTCTAAAACAGAATAACCCACAGCTATAAGTCTGTTACAATAGAAAGCAGGCCTAAAGATACTCAGTCTGGACAACAGTGGAAGCTTCCATTACATCTTGAGTTCTTGTGATACATACTCAAGTTTTAATTAACAGATCCCAAACTAGGGACTCAAACCTTCAACCCACAAACATTTGTTGATGTTAATGTCTGCATTGAGAGATACACCTTCATTTGACTAACTTAAAAAGAAACAATATTGAGCTTTCGAGACATAATAGAGCATTCTCACAGCTAAAAAGTAAACAGTGGACAAAACTTGTGATATTAGTAGATACTTAGGAATAGATTCTTTTGTCAATAACCAATGATTTTCATCCTGGGAACCTGCACAGACACCTAAAAAACAACTAGCTTTATTTGCATAATGTAGTGAGAAAGTAAACTTTCATAATATACCTTCAACTTCTGCAATGCTGATAATGCTTCAAACTGTGCAGAATCGACAACAGCAGGAATAAGCATTCTCCAAAGTTTTGTTTCTGATGCAAAAAAAGGCGAAAAAAAACAGACATTTAAAAAAGTGTCCCTGCAAAACTATCTAAAATTACAATTTCTTCCAGGCAAACCAAAACATGCACATACATAGCATTCGCTGTCCAGTAGAAGAAAATATAAACTTATGTCGATCAATTTATCTTGCAAGTAAACACAAAGGCAAAAATATAAACTTAAAGAGTCTACTCATCCATAGGTCATCCATCTGTATGAACATACGTCCAAATTATAGTTAGCTTCACATGAATACTTGAAAAACTATAATGTATTTGTCATAATAAAATGAGACCAATTGAAATTACTAGATATTGCTGCTACAAATCTACATTCAAAAAAATCCCTTTTGGTTTTTATCCCTTCAAGAAAAAAAAAATTGAATTACAAAATGAATGTCACTCATTATAAATGCTAATTTACATTCAAAAATAATTTTTGAAGGAGCTAGAAAAATGGATAAAAATCAATTACAGAAAATCAAAAAAATATATATATTTATAATCTTAAACACAATATGCTAAAAATCGCTAGTTTACATCATCTTGAAATTCCTAATGGTTTTGCAGCAATAGCTGTCTGAAAGCAAAAAAAAAAATTCAAAATATTCATTTCAGTGTCAAAGTTGGCAAAAAAGTGTAACCTGCTATTGTGGGACCACCCACAGAATCATGACGAAGAGTAATGATCTAGGAAACGTTTAGTGAACAAAGCTCCAAGAAGCAAAAAATGGAGGGTAACCATTCTATTTCCACACAGTTCTATCATAAAGTTGAACTTGTAAAAAATGAGTTCATATATAAGCAATTCCCTATCATCCCCATCCTAGAATTGTCATGAAACATACCATATTTTACCTGTGAGGCAAAAATATTGAATGATCAAGTTGATAAAACTCAATTTAAAAAGAATATTGTAGAAGGCCCATATTTGTCATCTTAAAAGCTAAATGAGAATTTTCTAACACTAACTTAAATATTGTGAAGACATTTGAAGCATGTCACAGGTCATGATAACAGTAACTCAACCACTAAAACTTTAGAACATTTGTCCTCGTGTGCTCTAGTAGTTATTAGGACATAGTAATTGGAAGTTAATAAATTTGTAACTAAGATCCAGCTTATAACTGCATTGCTTCTATAGACAATTGTCATTTCGTGAGAGAATGGTAAAGTACCAATTCTTGACTAGACATAAACAATGTTAAAATTAACAGTAATCCCAGTGTGTAAATAAAACAGTAATACATTCCAACAATTCAAGCTTAAGATGGTAAGCTGTAGCCACTGTTATAGATCATTAGAGATGCAACATTATATTATATTCTAATGTGGTGTATGAAATAGACCTGACACATAGCTGACCTCAGTTTCAGTAGCCTCAGAATTACTTTCTCTTTGATCATAGCTGACCTCAGTTTCAGTAGCCTCAGAATTACTTTCTCTTTGATCTTCATTCTCTAAGGTTTTAGGTATAACCTCATTAGAAGCAGCATAATCATAGTCAGTATCCTTCTCTCCCAGATTTTTGTTCTCCAACTTGCTATAAATGCCCTTCTCAGTAGCAGAAGTTGTGTAAAAGGGTTTTATAGGGCCATCCGAACTAAATCTTGCAATTAGTGGCTTTAATAACTGATAAGTCTGAGCAACTGGAGTGTTTAGGTGAGCCTTAAACCCTGCAAAACATAACAAGTCCATAAAAAATAGTGTTAAGATTGAACTTATAAAAGAATACAACTGTAGCAGAACAGTTATCTCCTACGCTAATCTCATAAGGTACAGAATCAGCCTTCTAGGCAAATAATGAATTGAAAAATATTCTTACATGACCAAAGTATATGTTTTCATGAATTTAATCATTCCGAAAATGATCTACTAGAACACATAGTTACCCTTTTTAAGGAAAGCCAAGCACAACAATATAGCAAGACTGATTCCCAACAATTTTCTTCCTCCAATAAAGATGAGAAATGGATAACCTGCAAGTCCGGCAATCACAGTTACAATAATAATATCATTATCAAAGATCAACATAGTTTCATAGCCATATCAATAAAGGAGAACATTACTAAGATTTCAATTTCACTATAAGAAATCTTTATAGCCTTTAAAATAAAATTATAAGTGAAGAGAAAAAAATTCTCAAGCTAGAGTGTATTGTCAAACATACTTGAGGTGATCAAATTTATTCATTATATTTCATATTTTTTTAGCATTCTCACAAATTGTAATGTAACACCTAAGATACAATTTTTGCAAAAGAATCCCAGATGATTTAATTATCAGTTTTGAAAAAGCCAAGATGATGTCAATATCAGACTTGATAAGGCGGGAAAATGTTGTAGATTCTAGAACTTTGTTCCACTATTGAGTAGATGAAATAGTTCAAAATATTTCCCAATTATCTCTGGCATATCTGAAAACTCAATATGTTAAAAGCCTTTCTGAAATAGGATTTAATAATAGATAGTTATTGAAATATAAATAAATAAATAATAATAAAATATAATCACAAGTTGGTTAAGTTTAATCAAAGATCAAGAGGCATGTAAAGAAGAGCTGTGATTTCCTCAACATAAAATATAAAAGGGAGAAGAGCTCATTTGAAAGGGGGTGTATGGATAATATTTCATAAATAAAATTTTATGCATAAATAAATATTTCTTAGTGTATACTCATATAATAGAATATAACATATGCCAACCTATCTGAAGTCCATCTCGTAGGAAGAACATAGGGTGTAAGAAGAGAGTTATAAGAGGGTTATCGAAATAGGCCACCCTAGAGACTAAAATACAACTGGCTCCTAGGGCCAAGAGGGCTACATGGCATTCATACTGCTCTAAAGCTTAGATAGAAGAACCAAGAAACCCCCTTACTACCTCATCCTGGATCTGCAAAGGCAATTGTCTTTAGGTACAAGCAACCGAGTAGGCATCTCAATGGATGTCCATATTAACTGCTCACCGAGGCCAAGGACTCAGCCATTCACTCCGCTCTTCGGCTTAGTATAAAATGGATTTGGTTAAGCCTATCATGTTCCTTCTTCCAAACCCCAATGTTCTTGTATAATATTATTGATAGTATATGGTTATGATGTGATCTTATCTAACCCAAATAATTGAATCTATATATATATGTGTGTGTGTGTGTGTGTGTGTGTGTGTGTGTGTGTGTGTGTGAATTTGCTCTTTCCTACCATGGCATTATGATTGCAGGATTCAAATCTACAATTTCATTATATAACCCCCGCCCTAATTTGTTCCAATCATGATTCTAGTGCAAATTAAGAAAAGGACATTACACCAGTTGTGACAGTGCATAGTTGCAATAACTTATGTACACCAAAGTTACTGCCGCCATTCAAACTTTAAACTTCAGGTTAGCCAAAATATCAGCATGAATCAATGTTTCCATAAATAGCAAACAAAGAGAAATCAAATAAATGCAAAGCAAAGATCTCATGGGCTCCTTAAAATTTATTACATTAAACAAAAATATTCCTCTACAGAAACATACACATGCACTGGAAATCATTTATATTTTCCTACACAAAGTAGATGTTGTCTTACAACTGCAGATTAGTCTTTGACATGCAATTGTATCTCTCAAGTTGTCTTCATTTATATTGTCAATCTAATTAGTTTTAAAATATCATCTTGTTGTTTACATATCTTCTACTGTTTATCCCAATCCCCTTTGATGTGTCATTTCATCTCATGTCGTCATCAACATTATTGACAACTAAATTAGTGTGTTTTACTCTTTAATAAAGGCAAATTTCCTTTAAAGAGTTCAGCTTGTTGTCAGCTACTTTTTTCTACTAATTGTCACAATGAAAACTTACTTGATCCTTTAAAAAGATGATGATTCATTCGGGTCCTATTCTCAACAATATGACAACTATGATCTTCATGTTTAAAACACTTTCCAAATATTTCCAAACTCATCTGAAATTTCAAACTTTGGCTACATCAAATCTTGAACCAATCAATCAATTTCCACATGTGATTACTGTATTTCATGGCTGGTAGTAGGACTTCCTCACCTGCATACTATGTACTACAGAGTGAAAGAGAAAATAACTTACATTAATGTCCACAAGTGACTGCCGCCAGTGAATGGCACTGCTAAGAGCCAACAAATTAAGATACTACAAACAAGGTAGACCAGAAAACCTAAAAATGTAGGGAGCTAAAATGTATCACCACAAAGAGTACAAATAAAACTCTTAGTTCCAAATATCTGTAGCAATAAAGCATCAGTACGATTGAAAATTATTAGAGTTTAACAACTTATGATCTGACAATGTAATAGAAGTATCCATCTTGGGCTAGGGTGAGTAGATGGTATCCAGGGTACCCCCAAAGGATTTTGGGATGTTCACCAAAACACTAATGTCCTAGATGCATCAGGACAGGAAAAGAACATCTCCTCTTCATCCTCAAAAACAGGAACATCCCGGATGTGGCAGTACAGTGATGAAACATTTCAGAGGACCTTCCCCTTTGAGAACAGATATCTTGCCATCCCAGGGGCGATTTAGGGACATCCAATGTCCCTTGAACATCATTAAGATGCCAAGAAATCCCCAAAAACAACTAATAACAACACTTGGTTTAATCTCATTCAAGGACAGATAAAAGAGGCTTAAGAATTAGAAACATCTGGAAAACCCCATTAATTTAGATGGTCTTTGAAGGGAAAATCTAAGTTTGGAAAATGCTTACTTTGTTATTAAAGATGTATGCAGTTTTATTGCTAAGGGAATCTCAGATTTTGAGTGACACCATCAATAATATGATAGAACCACCCGCCCTTGTTGAGCTTGCAAACTGTTATAAAAGGGTATAGGGAAATTGAATTTGAGGGAGACTCAAATTATGGTGGACACAATCAACAAAGGCCCTGTCTAAATTGGAAATTAAAACCGATATTGAAAGAATTTTTGTGGAGGCAGCAAAGTTAGACTCCACTCCAATTTTGCAATTGTACTCAAGAATGAACTCAAGCAACAGACCTCTTAGCTAACCATTGCTTTTCTCAAACAATTCTCTTGTTCCTGAAAGCAGAGATCCTGAATGAAATAAATAATTTAGTTTGTAAAGGGCTGTGATCATCAAGTATTGAAGAGAGTGAAGATTGCAATACAATATTTTTACAATGGTAATAGGAGGATGCCACGGCCGATGGCATACACTTTGCTTGTTTTAGGTTTATGGCTGCAAGAGTTTTGACTTGGATTTGCTAATCTGTTGTGTGATAGCAAGCAGAAATGAAGAGGCCCATTAAGGTGGGGCCTGATGTCAAGTGGTAAGTTAGGAACATTTTTAAATACTCAGCTATGAATTTGTGCACGGTGAAAGCTATTCTGGGTCCAATGGGTTTAGAGATAATCCACATGAAATGATGCACAATTAAATTCTTAGAAACTAACCAATAAAAAAAAAACCTATGAAACTATATGATGAGAATTCTGCTTCCAGACTGGTTGAAGGAAGTGGATCTTTGAAATATCCCAAACCGGATATTTACTCGATTTTTCCTCAAAATATGTTGAGAACTAAACATGTGCAGAAGTGTTACAAAATACAATAAAAACCAGCAGAATCTCCAACAGATATTAAACCATTCTTTCTCAAAATGATAGTCAGAATTCAAGCTATAAAAATGCATTACAGACCCACAATATAAAACCAGATAAACTCTCATAAAATTCCTTAAACAACGTTATTGCATTATACAACAGCAATACAATAACCAATACTCAAAATCCAATCCCAAACACATAATTTACAGTTAGATTGGAATACTCAGAGAAGAACCTGTAAGTGCATACGAGCGTCAGAAATATTAATTTCTACTAATCGTCCAATGCTTCTAGATTATTAGGTTTAGGTTTAGGGTGTGTCAGTTAAAGTACTTTCTAGAAGTTTGAGTCAATTATAATATTTTCCAAAATTTTGTAGATATTTTGTCTTCTCGGCTAATGCTAGATTTCTCTAAAATATTGTATGCTTGCCTATAAAAAGGCACTATGTACTCATTTCAAATCACGATGAATGAAATATAATATATTTTATTGTGGGGCAGCACACTGTGTTGTTTTGTGTTTTTGTTATTTTTCTTGCTGCCCACCCAACAAATTGGTATCAGAGCCCAAGGTTAAAGATCATGGAAAGGTAAAGATTTCAGAGCACAAGGATCAAAATCCTAGAGAGTTGAAGACTACAAAGTCAATGGCTGAAAAATGATGGTAAGATTTGAGCTTGTGTGAAGCTTTGTTAATATTTTGTGTTGAGAAGTTAAGATGGCAAATAGAAATGTAGATAAGGCTGAAAATGAATGGTTGTTTAAAATCATAATTCTATGAAGAGGAAAATGCGTGACTTGATTTGTTTCAGATGTGTTATTATACTAGTTTGCAGAAAATGAATGAATGAAGTTTCATGTGTTAATTGCTGAAAGGGGTAAATATTTATTTGTGACAAAAGCTTGGAAGAAGTTCATAAAGAAATCTTGAAAGGATACAATAGTGAGTTGTTGAAAAAGGATAAAGTGTGTTTAATCTCTTTTGTTTCAATGGGAAAAGCTGATAGAGTTCAGAAAGAGAAGACAAATAAGTTAGAAGATGAATTAGTGATGGTGAAAAAAGAAAATGCAAGATTATTGTGTGAAAAAGATATTTTGCAAAAGGAATTGGATAAAGTAAGAAATGAAATGGGAGAAGAAAAGTCTAAATTGTTAAATGAAATTAGTGTCCATATAGAGGCAATTGAAGAGCTAGAGGATAGGCTAAAATTTGTGGAAGAAGTACATAATTGACAGGTGAAGGAAACATGTGAGCTTAGAGAAAAAAATAAAGAATTAGAAAAAAAGTTAAATTTGTTTGATGATGCTGAGAAAAAGAACAAAGTTTTAGAAGAAAATGTGAAGAAATTGGAAGAGGAAAATAGTATGCTAGAGAAGGATTTGTCTACTTTGAAACAAGAGAAAGAATGTCTGAATGTAGAACCATTTGTATGTGATGTATCTTGTGACACAAATGATTTGAGTGATTATGGGATTGAGAAATGTGATTTTTCTGAAGCTGAAAGTGTTTGTGATGAAAAGTGTAAGCAAATAAATGACAAGAAGTTTGCAGATTTTGTTTCTTATGATAATAATAGTATTGGCTTGAAGATTATGGAAAGAATGGGTTTCAAAAGTAAAGGTTTAGGAAAGGATGAATAGGGATTAAAGAATCCGATTGAGACTACACTCAGGCCAAAATATGCAGGTCTTGGATATGATGCAAGCAGTGGAAAAATGAATAAAGGTTCAAGAGAATCAATTGAAAGCATAAAGATTGTGCAATGTTCACATTGTAACAGGAAAGGGCATACAAAGGATAGATGTTGGGATATAAATCCTTGTAATATTTGTGGCTTGAAAAATCATTGTGATAAGACATGTTGGAATAGAGAGTGCAATAAAGATTTTATAGCAGGTTGCATCAAAATGGATTGTGGATGGAGCTATGGATCAAACTGGCATAGAATTGCAAGAATGATCAAAGGTTTATTTAGGTACAAAAGTTCAAGTGTAAGAAGGAATCCAACAGCATTGGGAAACAGATTAGAGCAAGACATCAAAGAGCCAAAAGGTTATTAGTAAATCCTGTCATTGGCATTTGTAACAGATGAGGAAAGATTATCAAGATTATCAGTGGATCCTATGAAAAGAGGAAATCATTGGCAGCCAATTGTTGACAAAATGTTTGTAGAAATTAAAGGCCATAGCCTTCAAAGACACTACTCATCCATTAACATATATGAAGATTACATGGCACATTGGAATTTGTATGCTACAAATTTTGATAGTAGAAATTAGGGGGGAGTGTTAGATATATTAATTTCTACAAATCATCCGATGCTTCTATATTATCAGGTTTAGGTTTAGGGTGTGTTGGTTAAATTATTTTCTAGAAGTTTGAGTCGGCTGTAATATTTTTCAAAAGTTTGTAGATATTTTGTCTTCTCGGCTAATGCTAGATTTCTCTAGAATATTGTATGCTTGCCTATAAAAAGGCACTATGTACTCATTTGAGATCACGGTGAATGAAATATAATATATTTTATTGTGCAGCAGCACATTGTGTTGTTCTGTGTTTTTGTTACTTTTCCAACTGCCCACCCAATAACGAGACACCTGAAATGACGTCTCCACAGACAATGGGTTTGTGTCCACTTTATGTTGGCACGAGGGGCTACGTTATTACACTGACTGAAAGCTGAAGCTTTCTGTTTACTCTCGCAAGAGAGAACTAAAATCGGAATAATAAATCAAGCATGCCAAATGAAGTCTCTTGTCCTTTTATTCTCACAGCTGTGACTCTTCGACTTCCCTCCTGGCTTTTCATCTTATCTCTCCTTGTCATCTTTAGCCCACTTTGAATTTTATATTGACCTTCTATAATAGGAGTCCACACTTTCATAGTCAATTTTAATATCATATAAATGTGTCTTTTAATATTTCTAATGTCCCAAAAAAGGGACATTACAATCTTTCCAAGTAAACAGTTTGGAACCTGATTTATGAATTTCGAATTTGTGTTTGATATTTGTTTTCAATGCCAAATCATAGATAAGCATATATAAATGATAAACAATAACATGGGAAACAAATTTAGGTAACATACTACAGCACAACGGTAAGTTGCGAGCCTCTCATCTGGGAGGTCCTGGGTTCAAGTCTACTCGAGCTTAATCAATCTCAACAAATAATAATATTTAATCTCGGCTTCGGCCCATTACCTATCAAAAAAAAACATGGGAAACAAATGACGAAGGAATGCATCACAAATTTATTATTTCTCCTTGAATAACAATGACAAATATAGTGACATGAGATCTGATGAGTCTAATATACTACAAAAACAAACAAATTTCTTCAAATACAAGGTTATAATTAAACAAAATGATCACACATACCTAGATGCAAAAAAAGAAGTCCGTTATCAAGTGGAAAGCACAACTGCCTCAAATGATGACCAAATATGAAGTGGTTGCCTGGTTAGGCAGCAAATGACTCCTAAAAATCTAGTATATAAACCTATCTTCCAAAACCTAGCTAGACAATGCCAAACACTACCAAAACATGTTGAATCCTTATCCAAAGATTGCAACAATCACCAAAATAGGTTTTTGAGTCCCTAGCTCTAGCAACATAAAATCATTTCAGTCCATAAACCTTGTCAAAACACCATGAAAACAATGCCAAATGAATGCTATAGCTGTGTCACAGTCAAAACTACAATTATCTTTAATTCCTGTCAAACACTCCAAACAAATTTCTAGTTGAGACCTCCAAAAACCTAATAATGAGCACAATGGTGAATTTTGGATGAATCCACATCTAATATGTAATAGGGCTTCCATCTAAACCACTAAGAAACTCAAAAGGTTTTCATCATCAGATATCCTATATAGAATGCCAAGCTCCCAACCTTCCTAGAGAGAAATAAAATAAACCAGGTATATTAAATGATTTCCTCAAATCTCCTTTTACAATCCTCACATCAAGTTTTGAGAAACCCTATTGAAATTTCCCACTTTTAATATTTTATATTTAACTTGCACATGGGAAATAATAATAAGTGACTCCCTCATAAGATTTCTTCATTGACATAAAGTCACTTTAATATCCTTATACCTCATATGTTGGCACTGCATTTGGCTTAATAATTAAATACTTTATGACATCAATATATTAAATGCACACTTGACTTCTTATGTCCCCTTTTAATTTTAATCATAAAGTTATTGCAATAGCCCCCCAAGATATTATCTTTGGATTTTTCAACCAAATGAACCACAAAAATATCAGTGATTTCAATTTATCCAACAAATTACACTGCATATCATAAAATATCAGACTGAATAGAGATTTCGAAATAAAATATGAATATTGCCTTTAAATCTTCTATAGAGCAACAACAGAATATCCAATTGTAGCCACAAAACTTAAAGCCAGATTGGAGAACTAGAAGCATGAATGTGAAGCACAAATACCTAAGCCATATCTCTGGCAGACAATAGGTTTCCGTCCATTACCTCCAAGCTCAAGTGTTTTTGTCCTCATACCTGTTGAAAGCCAAAGCTTCCCAGAATTCTCCAGTAGAAAAAACAAACATAAAACCCAACATAACTGAATGAGTCTATCATTCTTCTTAAAAGCCCAATGTAATGACTTCATTGTCCCTCTCCTTGTCTTTTCATTTCCTTTCTTTTTTGTCTATTTTTAAAACTCCTTTTCAAAATTAGAATGAATTTTATTAATTTTCATTAAACTCCAATAAAGTCACTTTAATACTTTATTAAGTAGTCATTTGATTTCTAATGTCCTATAAAAAGGACATTACAATTATTTTATTTTATTAATTATATTAAAGTAAATGGTTAAGACTAAACTCAAGGCAAGAGCGGAATGTTTTGCTGCCAGAGAAGCTTTGGGATTAGGAGTAAAAATTGGATACACACGTATACATTTGAAAGGAGACTCAGAAATCATAATCAATGGCATTAAGAGAGGAACGATAGAGGCATGGCATCTAGATCAAAGTATACAACAAATCAAGGAGTTGCTTCTAGACGTTGATGATTTTAAAGTTTCACATTGTTTTAGAGAAGCGAATAGAGTAGCAGATTGGCTAGCCAATTTAGGTGTCAATTCAGCATTGGACCCTCAATATGAAATTTTTGAGGACTTCTGCTACCTTGGAGATTAAATAAAGAGAGCAAATTTGTTTGGCCATTAGATTTAATAATTGACCCATGGTACTTCAATTTGGAGTCTGGAAAGTATGGCATCATGATTTCGACTTACAATGACATTAATCATCCCATGGCAAGCAGAGATTTTCATGATACTAATGTATCTCTCGTGTGTGTCAAAGGTGTGTTCGGCTTGCTCCAGTACTTTGTTCTAGAGAGTTTTTAGGCGTTTATATTCAAGCTGAAGGCAAGGAAAGTTTTTCTCTCTAAGTCAAAAATGGAGGCGAATTTTTCTCTTGGCTCAAATTCTCAAATACAAACCTATTAAGGCTGGATATCCACACGGCGCCTAAAACATATTTTTGTTATTGATGACCCGAGCTTTTTGAAAGGTGTTCAACAGTTATTAGGGCCAGAGCATCTGGAGGATTTCTGGAAGAGGTCGAATTTGGATGTGACATCGCTATTTGTGGCACTTGAACTGATGGTGGGGGGATCAAAAGAAGAGGTGCGTCAGGTAGTGCCCGCAAGCGTGGATAGGCAATGGCTTCTGGGACTGGATGACATTATAGAGCGAGTCGTTTTGGGTGTAGAAATAGAGATGGGTACTAAACCATGGTGGCTGATTGGCGGAGGGGATTCTTCCACTCAACCACTGGTGGTGTAGGCTTCTTCAAATCCACCAGGCCTACATATCCCCAAAGCAGAACAGGGGTGGAGAATGATCATGGAATACCTGGCTGAGCATATTTGGTTGACAAAGGAGGAGGAGCAATGCTTTATAAAGGCTACACCAAGGAAGAGCACCATGGCCCCTGGACAACAACTTCACCATCAGCTTGCGAAGAAATACCATCTACATGAAGGCGCGTCCACAACAAAGGGAATATGGGCAGATGCCTCTCTACTTCCTGATGAGGGGAATAACAGTGGAAAGCGCTGCAAGATGAGTAAGGGGTTCTCAATGAAGGATGATCGCTCAACCCCAACTTTCACTCATGAGGAAGCAAAAAAATGGTTCAAGAAGTAGCTGATAATAGAGGTGGTGGTGGTTCCTTTTGTTTTAGAGTTCAGGTCAATGTATGGGTGGGTGGTTTGTACTTTCAGAGTGTTAATGCTCTGCTTTTGTTTTATCTAATGGTATATGTAAGGGCAGAGTAAGGGTAGTTTTATACTGTAAGGCTCTCAGCCATATTGCCATAATGTACTCTCATTATCAATATCAATACAAACAAATATTACCTATCAAAAAAAAAAAGATACAAAAAGTATGAATCAAAGAGATTCAACAAACACCATTACATTCTCCATTGAAATTAAAGCACTTTATCTAACAATTGAGAAACTGAAAGAACAAAATATTTTTTCCCCAAGTCTTATAACAATGTATTCTTTCTCCTAGCCTGCTTGTACTCTAAGGAGAAAAGGCTCTTTACTTCTAATGAGTTAACTATCTATCCATCCTATGCATTACAAATGAGAAGGCAAGGCCTTTACATAGGTTTTCACATTACAATGTGCTGCTCAAATTGAAACAACATCGAGGGCCCAAATTTTGCAACCTCAACCATAATTAGGCTTGGTTAAGAAGAGAGATTCCATAAAAAAGATGGTCCAAATAAACCACTTAGAAGAGGGCCACCCACGTAGGGCAAGAGTGGTCTAAGTTGACCCATAATGAGGCAAGATGCCTACTAAGCATTAAATGATCATCTACCCAAAATAGATTATGCTCAATTCCCTTCAACTACACTGAATTTAAACATGTTGACTTAAAGACCTGAGATTAGCCAAAGAAGATGACTAAGTGCCATGTCAACATGATGGGTGCTATGCAGGCTCAGGAATTTTCTAACTGCATCATTTTGTAAGCAAGGTTTGCCTTTGATTCTCTTCTGAAACTACCTTTCCTTGATCACTCACTTCTTTCCATGTACTACCTTGGTAATAAAAAACTACCTAACTTTTTATCTTGGATTTTCGAAGGAACTTCAAGATATTACATTCATCCTTCTTCATTTATACTTGAACTTAGATATTTGAGGTCTTGAATCTAGGGTGCATCTGACTGAAATTCTTGAAACTTGGACGTCTTCGATACTAGAACTAGAATTTTGGGATTTGAATGTCTTCCTTGAATATTTGGAGGCAAAATTCTTTCTCTTGAAAAATAAAATGATTTGACATTAAAATCATGCAAGGAATTTAACATAAAACATGTAAAAGCACTTCCATATTTTTCATTCTATACTTGAATGAATTTCGAATTTTGAAAAAGGAAACCTCAAATTTGAAAATTTATTATAAATTTAATCTCTCTATAACTTACCTTCTCCCTTGAAAATTCTTGCTCCACCTTTCTTTGATTTTCAATGACTCTTTTGTAGGCATTTAATGCCATCATTGCACTTCCTTCACTCAATAGAGGTTAGAATTTTAATACTTGCACATAATTTAAATTATTCCAATGTTTGCAATTTAACTCTTTATGCACCAATTAAATAGATTGGGGAATTTAAATTCTAAAAAACTAATTTCTAAAAACTCCCAACATTTGATTCATTTTCCACAATTCATTAAAAATCACACTTTGCAATTTCCTCCACAAGTGCAAAGAAGACATGGGCACAGACTTTAAATAATCTTTAACCCATCTTCAAATTTTATTTACCACAATAGCTTGGGCTTGAATGTAGTAACCAAGAGGATTTTACAAACTTAGGCCAAATCATCCCATTTCAAAGTTTCATGTATCCTTGACTTGGAACTTGAATATTTAAAAGATTGTATACATCTTTTTCAACCTTTTCTTCAAGCGCACATTGGTCATGGTGAAGGGTTTCATCCTTTCAAACAAATTTCTTGACTACAAACAATCCACCATACAAGCACATATTAGGAAGGGACGAGGATTTTTACATTTAGAACAAATTTCCTTAGGTGATATATATCAACACCTTAGATCACAATTAGACCTTGTGAAAGATTTTGAAGTTTGCAATAATATTCATAGCACTTGCATTCCAACTTTTCCTTAACGTTTGTGATTAAGCACTCATAAGCACATTCAACATGGGAGGAAAAAATTGGACTTTAACTAAATTCTCTAAGCATCGCTCATTGCCCTTGGGCACATATTGAACTAGGTGACAGATTTTCAACCCAGAGCACCATTCTTTGAAAAGCACAAACTAATGCTCATGAGCACCATTTTGCCCTATTGGAGGGATTCTTTTTTTAAACAATTCCTTGACCTCACTAACTTGCGCTCATGGGTGCACATGAAAATTATCAAAGGAGTTTATACCTTGCAACTATTTCCATAGCATGTGCAATTTCACGCACATGGGCATAGATTAGTCCTTATGGATGATTTTAGAACTTGAACAAATTCCTTAGCCATTTGTGTTTAGCATTGTTGGGCATGGATTTGACCTTGCAAAGAAGTTTTAATCTTGAGAGGAATTTCTTGGCACATGAGAACATCTGCTCAAGAGTGCATTGAGGGGAGCTTTATGGATTTTCAAACCTTTTAAGAATTCCTCACATATAGCAAATTAGCACTCTAGAGTACATATAAAGCTTGCTCAAGAATTTTTCACATACTTCAAAATCTTTTCAACATTTCCACCTCCCTCTGAAGTTCGATGCTTTGACTCTTCAAAGTCTAAGCCATTTTTGTTATTCCTCTGCGTATTTAATCAGCACTTAACCATTTTCCACATTTACACTCAATCTCACTTTTAGGTGTTGACAAGCATGTAATGAAGAATTTTCCATACTTGTGAAATTTCGAGTTTTCTCAACCCATTCTTTTACGTGCTTTTTATAAATCTTCTTCAAAAATAACTATTTTTCAAGCTTTACCCACTTATGGATATTTCGAGAATGTTTGTAGACTCAACCATTTCATTAAAACTTCAAGAGATTGTAAATAAAAATGCTAGGTATCAAATCCAAAAAGACCAAGGACCAAAAAGTAGTGGGTCCCCATTAATGAGGCATACTAAAAATATTGTAGACAAATGAAGCTTGAAAGACCTCTCAAAGGCAAACTACAAATGAACTAATGCACTGAGATGGAGAGTATTGAAATAAACATCCAAAGCGTTAGCTAAATAACCCTAAATCGTCATCAAAGGACCCCCTAATAACCACATCAGCATATAGGGACCATTGATAATAAACTAGCCATTGAAAATGACTCATGCTTAGGATGGCGCAAAAATGGGGATTAAGTAGGTAGTGCTTAGTTATGTCTCTAAATCAATTTTATCATCATTGAACGTAGTCAAAATAAATGAGAAATGAGAGAGTATTGAAGTTGAATAAAGATAAGCTATCCTTTGTCAAAAGGGACACAAGTAAGTTGTAAGAACATCAAATCTTCCCAATCCTAGTGTGCTTGCTTTGTTCTCTATTCACTTCAGCTCTGTTGTGTTGCTTACAAACTCTATTATTTTCAACCTTGTTGTTCATTTTCATTTTTTTCCTTTTCCTTTTGGAATTTCAAATTCAAAAGAATAAAAGACTTTGATGTTGTGTTGCTATATTGCTGAAAATTCCATTTTCTTGAATGACTAGATTCTACAAAACACAATGCCAAATGCAAATGGAGATAGTATACATGAAAACATGGCAAACCAAGTCCAAGTAGTTTTCTTTGATTTGATGACTAGTTGTAGTGTCCTAAATTGTAAGTGATACAATTTTAGTCTTTAGCTAGATCCCATTTTGGTATCCAAGACTTTCACGCATTAATTTGAGTTTGGTCTTGCTCCTATCCATTTAATTAATTAATATTTTATTTACACAAAAGACCTCTAATTATGTTGTGGCCTTCTCAATTTAAGAAATGGGTTGTATATTAATTAATTTTAATATAAAATAGATTTCTTAATTTAAAGTTATTAAATCTCTAAGGGGACCCCTTAATTATGGGTGTGTCCCATTTATTATTACAATTATTTCCCTATTCTTGCATACAAAGGCCCTATTTCAAAATTGGGTGGCCTTTAGTATTTATTTCAATTCCAAACCCAATTTCATGAGAAGTTTCAACATTCTTATTTCCAAATTGGCTCCCAATTTAATTATTGACCCATTTTGCCTGGAAAAAGGAACCACGTAATGCATTGGGCAAAATTGGTCTCCCCATACCTCGAGAAGTGATATGCACTTTAAATGTGGCCCAAATTTAATTTGAAGAAAGCACTTGAGTTTGTAGTGGGATATTCAAATCCCTATCAGTCTTCTCTAAGTTTTGAGCCCCAAGATGGATTGGAGAGGTATAAAAGCAATGTATGTTAACCCTCCTTGAGTTTAGAGCCCTGAAATGGATTGGAGAAATATAAAATCAATACAACCTCCTTTCTCTTGGCATCCATGGTCTATTTATCGATCACTACACCAAGCAAGCATTAAAGCAATCAAGCATTCAATTCAAGGCAAATCATTCACATTGAAACGAAAGGAAATTTGAATCCACTTTCAACTCAAACGAAAGGAAATTTGCATCCACTTAGCACTTGAGCCTAGTGAACAATGTTTCCCTCCGATGTAGAAAAGAAATTAAGGTATGATTATTAATTCTACTAATTGCCCCCTTGCAACTACTTTCTTTTATAAAATTAATATATCGAAGAATGATGATTGAATGAATGTGAAATTCATAGAGTGATCTATGGAGATTGAGTAATTGTTGATTAGATGTATTGGTGAGTGATTATAGATAGGTGATTCTTAAATGCTTGGAAAGATTTCACCTTTATTAGCAAAAGGGTCACCACCTTTTATAGGTATTGAGTTACCATTTTTCATTGTTGCCTTTGAGAGTTATATATTATTTGCCAAATTGATCTCCCTTTGATGTCCTCAAATGAAACTTTTTTTCTCCCCTTTATATCTTCCAATGTGAAAGGGACCTCTTCACCATTGTTGTCCTTTAAAAGGTCACTTCCTTATTCCATTCCTTTCCTCCACTCGTCCTCCCTTAATTCATATGCTCCCTTTGTGGCTAATCTTTTGCCCCCCCAACGAGAGCTTCATAGGCACATCAAGACAGACATCTACTCACAATATATTTGTACTACCTGGACTTGCCCCCTAGGGGCGTTCGTCCTAAGATTGCATTCTATGCGGATCATTTCCTTGAGTTACAAGATGGGATCATTGTGCAATATATTCGTACTATTTGTACCTGCCCCCTGAGGGGCTTCATCCTAAGATGGCATTCCAAGTGGAGCATTTCCTCAAGTTATAGGACGGGGTCATTGTGCGCTCCTTGTATCCGTCTTCGTTCTTTCAAAGTGGGGTCCCATCAGCTACGCATCTAAACTGACAACCATTTGGCTAGGGAGAATAGGATATGTTAGCTTTGTGATTTGGGGGAGGCAGAGACCGAGACTCGTTTCATTTTTTGTCGTCCTGTCTACTAGGAAATTAGCAGGAGATTCTATTACTTATTTAGGGAGGCTCAATCTCCCATCTTTCTTCACGTATATAGATTAGAGGTGTCCTTTGTTCTATCTTCGGAGGCATGAAGATTTTAGGACCATATCGTGCAATGGGTTCTTTCCCCGAAATTGCATTACAATCAGCTCATCACCTCTTTCTTTACAGTGGTTCTCCCCACGCGAAGTACCAAGTTGGAGATGGACCCCCCTTTGGGAACTCCCACAGTTGCGAGATGACGTAGATCCTCCACTCAACAACATTTTTCCTCTTTTATCACCTTCAGGACTCTCAGAGACATCTTGAGATCTCCTATCCCACTACCTATCCGTCAATTCTAGATATTTTCATGATCAATCGAAGCAGCTTGTTTGCTAGGTTGCTTGGTTTGGTTTGGTGGTTTCCTCTTGTCTTGTCTTGGCTTTTTGGTTCTTTGCTATGTTGCTCTGTCTTTTTCCCAACACAGCTTGGTGCTCCCACTGTATGCTAGATTGTTGCTTTGATTCAGGCAGTCCCTTAGACCTTTTTGTTGGTCCTTTGTTGGACGTTAATAATTTTTTCTTATCTCTTGGTTATTTATAATTTTTTCTTCTTGTATATTTTAAATTTATTGTTATTGTTTATAATTATATCTTATTTCAAAAAGGGCACATACAAAAAATAGTGAGATCATTAATTAGGCTCCAACGGGGTTCAAGGGTTTGGGTTATGAAAAGGTGGGTATGACCTTGTTAGACAGAGAGATGAAACATGTAGAGGACTCCTTGAGGCCCATCAAGGAGCTATGGGGTGAAAAAAGGGCATCTATCATATATGATGGATGAAAGATGCAAGAAATCCCCCATTTATCAATTTTATTTAAGTGTCCTCTGTAGGGGCAATGTTTTTCTATAGTAGTGGATTGGAAGTGTGGGTGAGGGGTAGTCTATTTATTGCTAACATTCTTTGTCAAGCATCGACGAAGTTGGACCAAAAAAATATTGTTTAGGATATAACAATGGAAAATATATAGGGTTGTTGGGTTATCGGTTGAGGAGAGTTATTTACACATTATTTTGGACGTGTTGTCCACTCACTCAGCACAAGGCAGCAAAGATCAAACAATTGTAAGTTGATGTCCAAGAGATCCAAATGTTCATCACCAACCATCATATATCATAAGACATATTTAGAGTGTAGACAAATCTCAATATTGGAGCTGTTGAAGGGAAATTAAATTATTAAAAGATAATTACTTCAGTACACATTTTTTATTTTATTTTTATTTTTATGTTTATTAGTTTGATTTTAAAATACGTTGGTGAGACCCATTTTGCTTCCAACACAATTGTGTTAAGCCAACTTCTGAAGGTTTATGAGGCACAATGTAACATGGTAATCAGCCCTACATATAGAGGCATTAGCACAAGGGCAGCAGATATTAGAAGAATGATACTAGATAACATTTGGTGGGATCGTGCTACATACCTCCTAAGTTTTACCAAGCCTATATTGAGCATGATTCATTATATTGACATAGATAGGCCTTGATTGAGTGAGGTATATAATGGCATTGACTCAACGACTGAGAAGATGAAAGTCATCATAACTGAAAATGGGCAAAGATCAAGAAGAAACTTTCTTCAAAGAACTACAACAAATCGCAGTGGAGAGATGGAACAAAATGAAATGTCCCCAAGGCAACAGACCTGCAATATCTTAGCATAAATATATATTGATAATATTGGGACAACCAAATGAGCTGACTCAGTATTGGTTGAGCAATCCATATAGACAGGGAACAGACGAGAGAATTCCATTAATAACAGATCCATTAGTGCCTCCATGAAAAATTAATAAAGGATAAGGAGGTTAAGAAACACAGTGATTATCTTTAGGGAGACTAAGGTTCAGAAATAAAACATAATGGTGTAGTGGACAACAATTGTGTCCACTAAGAAAACAATGCATTGGTAATCATTTCCCCAAAAGATGTGACTTTGTCAAACTAATAAGGAATTCAACTTTAGGGGTGCTATTCATTAGGGAGTATATATTAATAAGCAGTGGTGGTTTTCAGAGGAGTGCGATTATGACAAATGAAAGAATGTGTTAGTGAAGAGATATGTATTGCAACAGAAATGACTCTTCCATCTGAGAGAAGGCATATATATAGAGTACGATCAAAAAAGGCAAAGGATCAATCCATCAGATAGGAGATGAATAGAAGGAAGCAATAGCAGTGAGGAATCAAGTATTAATCAACCAGCCATCAGATACACCCAACAGTTCATCTCAGCAGCATAATCCAAGCCTTCGAGCATAATCAAGACTTCATTCCATCTGCAGAAATAAAAGTATTGAATCTGCAGATTGAATATTCATTTGACATCGAGATCCACTCACCAGCATAGCCTTTAGTACCTACTACCAATGTATAGTCTCAGATTGGACAGGAGAATACAATTCATCAATAGACAGTACTTGAGGAATTGCATTACAACATCTTGGTATAAATAATCCTATGTGTGAATTCTATATATAAATACATATTTAGTGTGTCAGAATAATTTGTAGTTTATGCTTCTATAATAGAAATAGACAATCATATTATCCAATATTCACCTTGTAGAGAGAAGGCCTGAGGTATATAGGAAGGGCGGCCGTGGGCTTCTATGTAGGCCATCCTAGAAAGACCATTGCAGCATAAGGCAAAGAGGGCACTTACAAAGTCAAGTAACCCCTTTCAACCAACTCCTTAGGAGCTAACTATGGAAATCCAACTTACAAAAGAGAGGGGCTAAGGGTAAGAGAAGGGTGGCAAGCAGGCTACTTACAAGGCCATCCTAGAGAGAACATTGTGGCCAAGGTCAAAGAGGGCACTTGCAGAATCAACTAACCCTTTACAACCTCCACCCAACTCCACAAGATGTCAGACATAGCTGGGGAAGCACATACAAACTGCACGCAAGAGGATTGTGGAAGACATCCACTCTTGGACTTGGTGTAGAATTGGCTTTGGGTGGACCCATGTTGTTTCTTCCTTCAATCTTTAATATGCTTACATAATGTTATTGATAGATTATGATTGTGATGTGACCTACCCTAAACATTGAATGGATAAATAGATGTATAATTATATACATTTGTTAATATAATTATTCCAGGGAACAAATCCAAGATCACAATATTGAAAGAATCTCTACTTGGTGAGATTTTCAGGGCAGATTAGGAAGGGGACATCACACAAAATGACAAGTATCTTCTTGCCTTTGCATTGAGTTCTAACTATTGTAGTCAACAACCCCTTACTGGCACAAGAGTTGTCCCAAATATAGATCCAAAAGTTGCTCAATGGTACAAGGAAGCACTTCACGGACTCTTTCACGATGACATATGGCCTATAACGAGGGCTGAATATGAGTTTGCAAGCACCAAAGATTGTGGTCTTTAAGCTCTTTAAAAAAATTATGTTTATTCTCATAGTTGGTGGTACTTCCATTTATAATCATACCAGCACCTATAGCCTCTTGCAATCAAAACTTCATTGTAAGTACTTGGTTTTATTTTATTTATAAAAAAATCTTCTATCGTGCTTTTAAGATTACTGTTTTATTTATATTTATATTTATTTACTAGTTTATTATCATCTCTTAGAGGAATTGAAGCATATACACCTTTGTCCCCTCACTAAAGCAAAATAGACTACAAACCAAAAAGGCAGAGGGCTTGGTGTTTGTGCATTCTAACACACAAAGAAAATTCCTACAAACAAGGGGAGACAAAGCAATAGGATATGGAGCCAGCATTCTAAGTTGGATGCTTCAGTTTGCCACCTTTTTTGCAATTGGAGTTGATAATGACTATGAGCCACCTAGTGATCATGAGATTGAGAATGCTAGTACTACTCCCAATATCACCGATTCTTCTAATTTACTACATCATATAGAGAGGATTATATTTTTTATGGCCGTTATGATATTGGTGTTGGCTAATCTCCGAACAGAATGCACCAAAGACCAAAAAAAAGCCAAAACTTGTTTTTTTCAAATTCACAAATAAGCAGTGATTTTTTTGTTGTTTTCTATTACAAAATATTTTGTTGCATCTTTTGACAAAATCCATGTTGTTTTCAACTACAAAATATTATATATTAAATTCATTTTTTATCGTAGATGGGGATATGTCAAGACATAAATAACACATACCTCATAATAAAAATTAGAATTATACAATTATATGGTATATGAATATATATTTGTAATACAAAAGAATTAAAATATTTGTAGCCTATTCCTTGATCTCTTGCTATAGCCCGAAAGGTAATAGGTTGGTTTTGAGTAGGGAGGGGTGGAGTAAATCCACAATAAGGTAGGTGAATCCCAAGATAGGATAGGGATGAGGTCCTAAAGCCTTAAGGGAACCTATTACAAATTGGTGTCAAGCAACCCACAAGTAAATCCGCACTTTCCTTACAGTTGAGTTTAGGAGGGAGGTAAGGAATCGAAGCTTAAATATGTTTTTTATAAAATGTATTATGAATTATATATTGTTTTCTTAAATCGAATTAATTTGGTTACATAGTAATGAGAGTTAAAAGATGGAAATTGATAGCCTCCTAGCTAAAGACATTATACACTTTCCTTGGATGGAGGAGCAATTTGTTTTTGCTTGTCGATTTGTAGTTCTTGAATCCTTGTCCACTTATCCTTCAAATTCTTATTTGGTGGAGCTTTTCCCACACTCTTCCTCTTCTTGTTGAGTTCACCTTGTTGTCCACGTGAAGCTTGAGGCTTCTTGGATGATTCTTCTTCAACCCCTTCCACCTCCATCTTCTCATATGTCAAGGGGATTCCTCTTCTTACTAAACTTGCCATCGTCCTATCTAACCATTCTTGCGTGAAAAGAGTAACTGGAACCATCAATGCTTCTAGGTTGATTGCCTTATCATCATATCAATCTATCACCTCCAATTCTTGATTTGTAGTGATCTTGAAATCACCCCTAATGATGTTATCATCTTCCTCCAATTGGTTAGAAACTTGGATTTGCTTGATTTGCTTTCATTTGTATTTTCCAATCATGTCCATTATTAGCCGTGAGACCATCCTCTTTTTGATTTCCAAATCATCCTCCACGTTTGCCCAATAATCTTCTATAAGTTGAATGTGGAGATATCTATTTCCATGTGCTTTTTTTATCTTCTTCTCAAGATCAAAGTTTTCTCTTGCCTCATAATATCCTAGTCCATAGAACTAATACTACTTTTTTGTAGCCTCAACCACTACTTCTGATGGGCAAGTCTCACTTTCAAGATTATAGTGGAATCCAATCCCTACCTTGTGTTTATGCTTTTGAATCTTGTCATAGGCAAGCAATTGCTAGTTACCTCCATGATCACCATCTCGTCTGAAGGATATCTCAGGAGCTTCTTAGTACAAGTCCTTCCTGATACTCGAATGTATATGAATTTGGGGTATTGGATGTACCATAACCTATGCTTCTTGATCAATTTCTTAGTCTTTTCGGATAGCCTCACATTTGGAGCCTCCTAGTGATCTCTTACAACTCTCATGGTAAATGCATCATTGAAAATCTTGAAATGCTTGTTCTTGTGAAGGTGTAACTCTGGTGGCACTCATGAGACTAGAAACTTTCTTATCACCACTCCACATCTTCCCAAGCTTGTTAATTCTTGAAATTTAAGTACCATAGCCAAAATGTAGACCAAATAGGATGTCATGTGCAATCCTTTGGTGCTCTTTGCCATCCTCCATTGAAGATCAAGGTTGTCACTAATTATCTCAGCTCATTCAAACATCACTCTTGTAGATGTCTGGGAAGTAGAATGTCCAAGGTTGAAATATCAATCCTTGAGGCTCTCTCACTACCTAGCTTAACATGATGATGAGGTCAACATAATCTTCCTTGAAATCTAAACTAGTTATCTTGGATAATTTCAAAACCTTGGAATGGTGGCTCCATGGTTGAACTAGTCACTCCTCATTCATCTCTTGGCACATGCATCCACTTGATCACTGTAGTGCTTCAAGGCTTGCTCCTTCGTGGCGTAGGCTCCGACATTGTGATATGGTATGATGAAAGTATCTTTGATTGTCGATAGGAGAGTCAATATTTTCTTTTCATTTCCATAGTGTATTCTCTTCATTTGAGGATTATAAAGTATTGCACACTCAAGTACTAGCTCAATGCATTGCATGGTGGGAGGAAAAGTAGTTGCATACACTATTCCATTCTTGATCATTCTTCTAGCCATCCTAGAAGGATTACCTCTATACATTCAATCTCTCACTTCAAGCATGTCGATAGGTCCTAGATTGGTATCCCCAATCTTCTTGTTCCTCGTGGTGAAACATGTCTCAAGCATCATGTCTTTCATGTCATCCTCGCGTGAACTTAGTTGTCCTTCTTCAAATTTCCATCTTTGGCTCTTGACATGTTTGCCCCTACCATCAAAATTTCACTATTAGTTTTGAGTATTAAACTTTGATTAGTTAGATTAGATTTTGGATTTTGAATTTTGATTAGTTAGACTTGATTTTGGATTTTAAACTTTGATAAAAGAATTTAGACTTCTTTCACTTTGAAAGTCTCCATTTCAAATACCTCATTCAACCTAAAACAATTATATTTTACCTTATGCATTCATAATTTCTTTCCTATGATATTTTAATCATTTTATTACGAGAAAATTGGTAAAGACAACAAGCTTGACCAATTTGAATTAACACATAGTTGCCTGAAATTCTCATTTTACTGACTAAAAAGCTTCTAGGTTTGTAACTTGAAATGAAAGTTTGCAAAAAATCTGAAAAATGAATAAGTTTCTCAATACATTGCGTGCCCAGATTTTACTTCTCTTACCACCCTTATTTCTGACTTCTTGGAAGAAATCTGCCTTTAATATGCAAAACTGAGGTCTTTTGATGTTTCAAATTGCTGACAGAGATATGTAATTGTTGTCTTTACAATACAACTCACTAATTCCCCAAGATAACTTTCTACCTTAAGAAGATATTTCATTGTTCTCTCAAGATGGTTTACTCTTCTTCAAGGCAATTCACTCTGTTACTATGATACTTCAATGCCTATGAGGAAGACAATTCACTGCCTTAAGATAAAAATTGCTTTTTAGAATGAAAGTCATTGCCCTAAGATAAAAATTGCTTATTAGAACAAAAGTCACTGCCTTACCAGAGATAAATCTGCTTCTCATTTGATGTTGAAATGATTTCTCACAGTCACTCTCCTTATATAGGCGATTAGCCATTTCAAAAGGCATGTCTCTAAAAGGGGCCACCTTGTTTTTTAAACCCATAAAACATTTTTATTTGATTCCTTTACTTCTCCTATGCAGGCCGTCATGTTTAGTAGGCAATTGATTTATGTTTTCATCATTATCAACTATCAAATTGCACCCTCATCTTTACATCTATGTTCTTGACTTCTAGCCAGAATTTAGGCAATTATAGAGGATTATTAAACCTTGGAGGATGGCAGCTTCTGCTATCCTTCAAGGAATTCTCTTTCACATCTTTTTGAACTCATTGTTTTTCTTCTTAGAATTCAACCAATATTTGATTTGAATCACTGTTTCCAAGTTCCTTGATCTTCCTTTTCTCTTTATTGTGCAATCTAGGGTGCTTAATTTGACATGAAGACAAGGCAGAAATTGAAGGGGAGGGAGGATTTTTTATCCTTTACTTTATTTACAGCTTGGTTTCCTCATTTCTCCACTTTGCTTCTCATCATGCAAATTAAGGGGGCTTAACACATATTTTAGCTCTTACGAATACAAGGCAGAATAGGGAGGGCTTTGAGGATAATGATTCCTTGGACAAGGATTTTCCTTTATCCCAAACTTCCCTCGCATTTTGATCTTGCCTTCTAGCCAAGCACCTATCCTCTTGTCATTACTTCTCATTTAGCTTTGTTTAGCTGGCAAGTTTAATGCCTTTCATGAGATAAGGATCCAAGGTGGAGTTTAAGGATGGAGGAGGATTTTGGATCCTTGGGGGATGGTGGAATCTGCCACTCCTCAAGGATTTTATTCTCTTCAAACTCACCTTTGCCTTCAACCTTCCATTACTTCCCCTTTTGCTTGATCTTCTCTTGTCTTAATGGAGCAAGTCATTGGACTGCTCACATTTGAGGACAAAAATCTTGTTGTCTCGAGAATTTTCTTGATCACCTTTCTTCACTTTCTTGAATTCACTGTTTTTCCTTCTTAATGCATTCTTGGTTGATTACTATTGTTTTGTTTTAGACTCTCATTCCAGATTGTCTTAATTATGGTGATCGGATTGAGGGCACAAAATTTCACTTCTCGGATTATTGGGAATCCTAGGAGGTGGGCAGATTTCATTACCTCTTGAGGATTATTTTCCTTGTCTCAAAACTTCATCAAAACATTACCTCCCATTTTTTTACATCTTTACTTGCAAATTAGTTTAAACCTTAGTTACCAGATTCGCATGTCGGACACCAGATTTGGATTCAGGTCTTGGGCAAGATCCACGATCCTGCTTGTGGATCCGTCGGGATCCTAACGAATCCACAGGCAAGATCGAGGATCCTACTCGGATCCTTAAGGATCCACGTGAATCCACATGAAATGGAGCATAAAATAGGTTAAAAAGTGAGTGTAATGAAATTTTTAATATTTTTTTGGTCCAAACCCTAAAAACGACCCTTCAAGTCATTATGCAAGTTCATTTACACTCACATTTGCTCTCTATTTTGATCTCTCATGGTTGCTAGTTTGAAGTAAAGTGCTTGGATTCGAATGAGATCGGTTGTGGAGCTTCAAATACCTTGCAAGAAGTATTTAAGGTATCCATTTCAACCATATTCTTGAATTCTTTCACAAATTATTAATTTATTTCTAGTTTTCCAAATTTTCAAGTTTTTGTGTAAGTGTCAAGCATGGTTTTCTTTCATTTTTTTTCTAGATTGCAAAAACAGAACAATGAGTAGTCAAGGCTCAGTAGGTGGGGCTGGATCACCAAGCTTCAAAATTGATGGGGGTCTCCTTTATGGAGACACACAACAAGAGTCACACAAAGTCCTGGGGGTAGGGCATACATATGGAAATGTAATTATTGCTATGTACAACATAGAAGCTCCTATTCCCGAGCGAAACTACATTTTTTGGGCCCTACAAGTGAAGGAATTAACATGTGTCAGGGTAGTGGGGAAGATAAGAAGGGAGTACTAGCTGCACAAATAGCAGCATTAGAAAAAAAGCAAGAAGATGTTGATAGAACAATTGCAAAAGCAAAACGTGGTGCTTCCAAAAGAACAATTACACCAGCACCACCATCCAATCAAACAAGCACAAGAACACACCATTTTTTGCCTATGCCAACTACAAATGATGAAGATATCGACCAATTTCCACTCACCCACAAGAGAGGCCCACTAGAGAGGGCATTCCAAAATGAAATGAGAGACGTTGCTGATCATAAAATTGGACGTTGTTTAATTGCAAATGGTGTTTAATTTAATTTTGTGAGATCACCTTATTTTAGGGAGACGGTGCAAGCAATAAATGAAGCACCCGTGGTTACAGATCAATTGGTTATGAGAAGTTGTGCACTACCATATTACACTATGTTACCTGAGGACGCATTTCCACCCCTAAACCCTAAGTTTAGAAAACGGGGATGGTTTTAGGGACGGGGGAATGGCAAGGGACGTTTCCCAAATGTCCCCACCTAGAGAAGAAAATACAAAATGCGTCCCTGAAACTTTGAAAACGGTCAACGAGTTTCCGAACCACATTGATTGTTTTTCCATTTCCTAAAATCCCGGGGACTGCATAAAAAGTTTCCTAACATCCCAGGGACTGCATAAAAAGTTTCCTATTAAAATTTATTAAACTCAAAAAAACCATTAAAAAATGATTTTCCAATCATTTGTAGGCCCGCACTTGTGGAAGTCAATTTTTTTATAAAACATATTATAAAATGAATGATTAGGTGCAATTGTCATAGTATCTTTGTTTTCATTTTGAGGCTCGAGACGATAGTGATAGTGACTTTGATATGGATGATTAGGGGCAGCTACCTTAGTATCTTTTGTTTTCATTTTGACTTTGATGTTTCAAACTTTGAAGTGTTTTGTCTTGACATTATAATATTATATGATCATTGATAGTTGATACATTGATGGAATGATTATATATCAATATGATCGTTGATACACTATAGTTGATACTTTAAAAGTTTAAAACTTTAAAGTTTGGGTCTTTATCTATTCAACCTTTCCATTTTATTCGGAGTTGATGTTTCTCATTCTGTTATTTGATTCATTTCATTATGTACCAATGGTATTTTAAGTACTTAAATGATGATTGAAAATGATGCTATTTAGAATTTTCTATGATGATTCGATTAGATGCTGATTGCTATGCTCTATGATCATTGATGAATCATTATTTGATGAATGGAATTGATGATTTTTAACTATGTTGTGATGAATGTAGATTGATGAATATATTTGAAAATTCAGATATATATATATATATATATAAAGTCGCCCCCTGCCATCCCTTGTTCCAGCAAAAAAAAAATAATCGTGGCGGAAACCCGTTTACCCGTCTCCTCGTCTTGGAAACTTGGGTTAACATTGATATTACATGATGAGAAGAAATCTACAGAGGCTGAACTTCAAACAATAAAAGATTCTTGGGTTCAATCGGGTGTGTCTATCATTTCAGATGGGTGGAAAGATTGTAGAAACCGTCCATTGATCAATGTTATTGTTGTATGCCCTAAGGGGGCAATGTTCTTGAAGGCAGTTGATTGTGAAGGGCAAGTGAAAGATTCAGAATTTATTTCACGCATTCTCATTGATGCCATAGAATCAGTGCATTCTGATAATGTTGTCCAAGTGGTCACGAACAATGCAAAAGTTTACAGGGCTGCAGGGATAATTGGAGAGTCTAGATATGATCATATCCTTTGAACACCGTGCACCGTCCAATCTCCCAATTTGGTGATGAAATCAATAGGTACCAAAATAGATTGGGTGAAAAAGATATATGAGGAAGCTAAACAGATTCAAATGTTTGTAACAAATCACCACATGTCACAAGCAATTTTTAGGAATTTCTCAGACTTGGAATTATTGAAGGTAAATTTGTATATTTAATATTCAATTATATATTATTATTCCATAATATTTATTTATTTTTTGTTTACATTAACTTGATTTAATTTTTAAATGTATTACTAACTTGAGTTTAACATGTTCTTAGGTTGTTGAAACCCGCTTTGCCTCTCACACAATCATCTTGAGACAACTTGTGGAGGTAAAGAAAGCATTGAAACAGATGGTCATTAGCTGGAAGAATTCCAATACAGCAAGGGCCTTAAATGTGAGAAGAATGATACTAGATGAGGATTGGTGGGGTCTTGTGGCTTATGTTTTGGAAGTCACCGAACCAATAATGGCAATGCTTTGCTTTGCAGACAGTGATGAGAGCCATGCCATGAGGATATTTATGATTCCATGGACACTATGTTAGAAAAAATTAAAATGGTAAGTTCTACGCTCTTTTACAACAATTGTTTATTTGAGAGATATCTAAATTCTAAAGTTTAAATTGACATAATCACTAATTATAATTATTATTCATATCTCATATCCTAGGTCATATAGAGGAGGGAGAATGATCCTCAAGACACCTTTTACAACAAGGTGGAAACAATTGTTCATCATTGATGGAACAAGATGACCACACCTTTGCACCTCCTTGCATATGTTCTATCCCCGAGGTACTATAGTGCTTATCAAATGCTTGTGCTTATGAAGTGTTTGTGCTATTGATATTTGATAGTGTTCAATTGTCTTTTGTCATCCCCAAGTACTATAGTGCAGATGTACTTCGCCTTCCAAATAGAGTGCCACCATTTAGAGATGCAGAGGTTGCAAATGGGTATCAAAAAGCACTAGCTAAAATATTCCAAGAACCAGAGATTGGGGCAATTGTGAGGAGTGAATTTGTTGCCTTCATCTCAAGTGAGAATTTCCACCCTATTGCTATAGCAGACCAAAGCATGATGGATGTCATCAAATGGTGGTACCTTCATGGGCAAGCCTTCATGTACCTCCAACCTCTTACCATAAAGGTCCTATCCCAAGTAAGTTTGTAAAATTTAGCACCTAAAGTTGATTTCTTAAGCTTAACACTCTCAATTCCTTGAATTTATCTTGATTGTTGTATTGATAATTTTTTATTTCTCTTTAGGTTGCTAGCTCTTCTGCAGCTGAGCAAAATTGGAGTACTTACTCCTTTATCCACTCAGTCAAACGCAATCGGTTAGCTCCGAAAAAAGCAGAAGACTTTGTGTTCATTCACAACAATTTGCACTTGTTGTCACAGAAGGATCCAATGTACAAGAAGGGACCCAAAAAGCTTTGGGATGTAGCACCGGAGACTCCTGATTTAGATATGACCCTCCAGGATCTTGCTAGATTCAATTTGATTGATGTGGATGATGAGGAGGATTATGAGTTCACAATCCCCTCTACTACTAGTGGTTTGGGTTCCTCTACTAATACAGATGCAGCACTTGCAGCTCATTAGTACCCCTCTGATGCAGATTTTCTTGAAAATTCATTTGACGATTAAATCAAAAACTTTAGCCTTGACTCTTGACTCTTTTATGACTAAATCATGTTACAAACTTTAAGTTTAATGATCTATATTTTGAATGTTACAAACTTTCACTTTCAGTAATTCAATGTGAATGTGTTGATTTTCTTTATAATCGTGAAAATAGACTAATTTTCAAGTACACTAGATTCATAGAGGCATACTAGAATCATAGATTCATACTATGAAATGATTTAGTTTTATGTACATTTCTCTTTTTTTTTAGTATATATATATATATATGCACGAATCCTCCACAAATCATAATCGGGAGGAAAAAAATCCTGAATCTACGGATCCGATTCACGTGCCCTAATCGGATTCGTGTCACGAATTGGCAACTAAGGTTTAAACTTATGGTTATGCCCTTTTGTACTTGGCTTTCATCATCCATTAATCTTGTCTCCAATTGTCTTCGCCTAGATGGTGAAAAACTAACCCTCACTGGGATTAAGAATCCTAGGACAATGGTGGATTCTGCCACCTCCAGAGTATTATTCCATTGACTTGTTTATCCCTTGGTGTAACTTAAAGCTACTCCATACATTTGAAGTTGTCAAGTCTTCATTTTTGCTTCTAAGGTGCATTGGTAACTATTCTAACATGAATCAAGCAATTTTGAAGGCTGGTTTCATGCTTATCTCTACTCATTCAATCTGTTTCTTACTGTCTTGTTTGATATCTAACCCTTAAACTATGCCAAACTTGAAGACCTTATGGCTGGCAACTCTAGGTGAGATTTGAGGGTAGTACAAATTTAGAGCTATGGGAGAGGGTAGAATTTTGGGGTATCAGAGGATCTTGAATTCTCAAGGGTGTGTGGATTCTACCACTCCCTGAGAATTCTCTCTTGTACATTTTTTTGACTCATACTTAGCCATTTTTGCTCTTCTCCCAAGCTCTCTCAAGGTGAACTTGCCAAGTTTGTTTTGTCTATTTGTTACACTTGATCAAATTGAATCCTAACAACCCCCACTTACCTCCTGAGGATATTTTCCTTGTCTCAAAACTTCATCCAATCATTACCTTGCATTTTGTCGCATCTTCATTCTCTTCATATTTACTTGCAAATTAGTTTGAAACTTATGGTTTTACCTTTTTATACTTGCCTTTCATCATCCACAAATCTTGGCTCCAATTGTCTTCACCTAGATGGTGAAGATCTGACCCTCACTAGGATAAAGAATCCTAGGACGATGATGGATTCTGCCACCTCTAGAGGGTTATTTCATTGACTTGAAAGTTTATCGCTTGCGTAACTCGAAGCTACTCCATACATTTCAAGTTGTCAAGTCCCCAGTTTTGCTTCTAAGGTAAATTGCTAACTATTCCAATCTGAATCAAGCAATTTTTAAGTCTGATCTAGTGCTTATCTTGACTCATTCAATTTTTTTCTTACCATCCCCTTTGATATCTGGGCCTTAAACTATGCCAAACTTGAAGACCTTGTGGCTTGCAACTCTAGGTGGGATTTGAGGGTAGTACAAGATTAGATTTATGGGAGAGGCAAGAATTTTGGGGTAACAGAGGATCTTGAATTCTCAAGGGTGTCTAGATTATACCACTCCCTGAGAATTCTCTCTTGTACATTTTTGTGCCTCATACTCCCTGAGATCATTTTTGCTCTTCTCCCAAGCTCTCTCGAGGTGAATTTGCCAAGGGTGTTTTGTCTATTTATTACACTTGATCAAATTGAATCCTAACAACCCCCACTTATCCATCTATCATGCTCACTTGCCAAAGTTGTTAAAGTTGTAGCTTCAGTCGGATTAATTCACTCTGAGAGATACATTGTTGTTATTGGTAAATCATTATTTCCTATATATACTTATTCATGTTATATATATATATACAAATTATTATTTTTAATATATTAATTAAATTATGATTAAACCTTAAAGACATGTCTCCTCCTCTCATATTTATACGAGATCCAAATCTGCATTTGGAACACACCAATTATAATGGCCATGTTAGTACATTTGCAGAAAACAATCCATATTGCTCAACATGGTATCAGAGTCAGACCGCAAATGTAAGAATTTATACAAGGAAGAAAAGAAAATAGATCAGATTATGAAGATATACGTAAAAGAATATTACAGAGTAGACGTAGGAAATGAAGTTCCAGCCAAGCTCAAAAGTTATACACCCATCATCTCATACATCTCTGACGACACTCATGGATACTTTAGGAAGGAACAGGATCAATGCATACAAAAGCAGGGAAACATGTTATTATTTAAATAATTATTTAAGAAACAATGAAAGATAAATAACAGTTTTATGTTGAAATCCACATTGCTTAAAGTCTGACTATACTTCAATGCCTAAAGCGTGAATCTATCTCCACATGACAACTGCAGCTAATACCAAAGTTGTTACAACATCAATAATGGGGGATGCAAAGATGTTGAAGCAGATTTCAGTCCTGCCCATGACAGTTCATAATTTAAAAAAAGGTTGTTGAAGCTTTCATGATCAGTTGGCATAAAGCAGAATCACACTTGAGTGCTTGGACAGGGGATTGTCTTTGAAGATCATGATTCCATGAGAAAGAACACAACACAATGCATTGGAATAAAAATCCATCGACAGTAGTGCAAAAGGTTATTGCAGTCTGAAGGAAATTTAAATTGATATTTTTTTTTTGTTTTGGATTCAATGGGTAACATACTGTGATAGATGAGACTGTTAAGGAATTAGTTATATATATCTAGATCAGAGGTATCTCGATGCTAACGCTATTGTTGAATAGGAATTCATCGTCAACTTCTTCTAGGTAGAGAGGAGCTTCGTGGCAGTTAACTCTATCTTTGGATTCCACTTCCTCACAATCCAAGAGATTTTGCAAGGGCATCTTTAAAAATTTAACTTGACAGAAATTTCTAGACCCCTGGGATGCAGAATTTGCTTTCTTCAACTACTGACAGATCATTTGTGCATATGAAGCTTCCTGTTTGCAAAGATGTCCTTGCAAAGTTCTTGTATGAAAGCTGTGAAATACACTGAGACATTAATGGTTATTGATCAAAGAAATATTGCTGCCTAGAGGAAATTATGGGCAAATGTTTTTATTTAATCAAATATGTGGTATCGTGAATGCCAAAGCCTTAGCAGTTCTTCTCTATAGTGAATTTTTCAAATTTTTCGGTGGGTCTGGATTCAAACATTATTGGCATCACCTTGTTATTAAAAATATTTGAGTATGTTAAATCATTTCCATGAATGATATTCGCATAGTTATATTCATCCTCTTGGAGTTTTCATGAATGTTTCATTGGAATATTCGATGTTATCAAAACTACTGCGGAGGGACTCCAACACTGTCATGTTAACTTGTGAGGTTTTGCAAGAATGTGGATCTTGTATTCTTATGTAGTGTGTCAAGCTTCTATCTGAATAAGTCACAGCATGAGCAGCGCTGTCATCCAGAAGCAATTGATATTCTTGCAATCTGCATATGGAAGCATTGTTCATATCGATAAGGAAGCGATGATGGGTGTAATTGAAAAGTCATGATTATCTTGGTATTTGGCAGCCATGAGTTATGGTGGTGATACACATATTTCGGTGTTTGTGAAGGGAGACTAGTCAGCATAGAATACAATCGTCAAATTATAAAGAGGAGAAATCAATGGGGTAATTCATACACAAGGACTATGGAAAATCATTGAGTATATAGGACTTAAGGAAGAGAACCCAAATGGAAGGAATTATCGTGACTAGATAATCATGGCCCTCTGGCATAGAGAATTACATATTAGAGAGCTCTCAAAAAGATTTGTGTGTCCATCACCTCCCATTGCCATCAACAAGGCTAAACTCCCAGAATAATATTTATTAACCATGTCAAAAATGAATAGATAACACCTTGTTTGTGGAAATCACATCTCCAAAATTATTAATCAGTGGAAGCATAAAGTTGATATATATATATATATATATATATATATAGAGAGAGAGAGAGAGAGAGAGAGAGAGAGAGAGAGAGAGAGAGTTTCTCAGTCAACAAAGTAATGCTACGGCTATTATTAATAATTAAACGGTGTCATACTATCATCATTTGGCATAATCCATAGGATGGGTAAAAACGATATGGTCTCTACGCAGAAATGAAATAACGAATAGAATATATATCATGGAAAAGAGTAATTTATATAATAAATTTGATACTCATCAAACAAGGAAGATCTCACTTCATATATGTGGATGAAATTATATGACCATCTTGAGGAATGAGCTTATAAAATATGGATGTTATAGTGTGTAGGGAATTTAATATGGAATTTTGTCTAAGATCGGAATAGAAAGATATTAACATTTCTGTTCACTATATCTTCAGAGGATGAAAGATTACAATCTGTTGCTACAACTCGAACTCGTTATGAAACAGCAGGAACACCATAAAGACACAGCTCAAAACAACAACTCTCAAACATGAGAAAGTCCATTAACCAAATGCTAGCTCCTACAGCTCAAACACAAATAAGACAAGCATGAGCCTGATAGATAGTTCACTAAAACTCTTGCTAAGTGGTGCCAACAACGGAATGACAGCTTTGAATTATGTTGTAGAAGAAGCAAGAGAAAATATTATTACCACATGCAATTAATTTAATTTCTTGAAGGAATCTGCAATGCCAAGGACTCATTCTCCAGCACATCAAGCTTAATCCGGAAGTACACAAACTTGATAGAAGGATGGTTGTCTTCAAATTGAAGAGAGAGGGACCTACCTATGTTGTCTTAAGAACTAAGTTGAGACACTTGTCAAAGAGAAAGAATCTGTATAGATTGTGATGAGTTTCTTCAAAAGAGGAGGAATTAACATACAGCAAGAAGTTTTTCCATACTTGATGTGATGCAAAACCATTCAATGATATAAGAATGGGAATTTTACATTATGGGGAGGAATAATAACCAATGTTCCATTCCCATGGTTTAACAAATGCTTATATGGAGGCATTTTATGACTTGAATGATATGGACATTCATTAAAGAAACTTGTATCAGGATGCACAGATAAGTATTCATTAGCTTTGAGTATTACATTTATCTTCTCACTCTATTCTCTCTCTTAATTGGACATACTATAAGAGATATTTGCCTTGATCTTTTCCCTTATGTCTAAGGATGTTCTTCCAGGAAAAGAAGGTTGGTACTCTACACATGCTACCAAATATTGTGTAGACTCAACCTTTTGACAGTAGCTCCAAAGAAGTTGTGATCTAGAATTCATTAGTCGTCTGAAGATCAAGTTGGATAAAGTAGGGCTCTTGGAGCGAATATCTTTGATGATTGAGATTATGAGTATCCTTTCATATCAAGAGGCAGTTCAATACTTCATCAGAGATAACCTTATACACAGAGCTCAAAAGATTGATACATAGACGAAGTCTAACATACATGTGTATGACTACATGATTGTGATGGACCTACTCAAGTGTATCATGAGGAAGTAATAACTTGTCAACTGAAGGTTGAAAGATTAGTCCAATAGGCATCCTTGGGTGAAGAGAGTCTCAAAAGGGAGTAACTATAGGACCTAGCTTCCCGAGAACATTGTTCAGAGGGAGAATTTTTGAGGTGCAATCCTTTGTGAATGATATGTTCTCTTTGAGGGAGAGGTTCTAAGTGAAATTCATTGTAATATATTCTTCTCTATGAGGGAGGATTGAGGTGAAAGCCCTCATATCACCCTCTGACATGGTTCATGGTGGTCACTATTTTGCATATGATATGTAATGAAAGGTGACGATCTTTCATTGACATATATAAACAGAAGGTAGCCATTGTAAGGTGACGATCTTATAAATGGTAGTCCTGTTATCACGACAGACTTCATTAAGTTGTTGTCCCAAAGTGTTGGAAGTCATGATAACGAACGTATCATGATCAAACTTCATTAAATTCTTGTCCCAAAGTGTCGGATATCATGATACTTGTCAAGATAGAGTTCATTGCATAGTGATTTCAAGTTATCTAATCGACTTCATTAAGTTGTTGTCCCGAAGTGCCGGAAATCTGGATAACTCATATCCTACTAGGATATTTTGGTAGGCATCAAGGATTTGGTGCCAGTGCACATCCCAAAAGAATATAAGTATAACAAACATCATATGATTGACATTTCCTGTTGAATCATACTTCAAATTATATTGAAAGATAACATCCAAGTTCATGGATATATGTTGATATGCCATTCCAAAAATATCATATTGAGATGATATCTCTCCATATGCTTGAAAGCATAATGTGTTCTATAAATCCTCCCTAGCTAAGAGGGAGTGTTAAAGTTGTAGCTTAATTCGATCTAAGATACATTGTTGTTAATGGTAAATCATCATTTCCTATATATACTTATTCATGTTATATAAATATATATTATAATATATATAATATATTATATAATATATATATATACATATTATATATTTACATATAGATACATATTATATATAGTAGATATATATTATACATAAATATATATATATATATAATATAAATTATTATTTTTAATATATTAATTAAACGATGATTGAACCTTAGCAACGTCACTCTTTATCAGATATGTCTCCTTCTCGCATATTTATATGAGATCCAAATCTGCACTTGAAACACACCAATTATAATGGCCATGTTAGTACATTTGCAGAAAACGATCCATGTTACTCAAGAGCTTGACTGATTTCAAACTCTATCTCTCCCTAACTTTACTAAATTCTCCTACATTTGACCAAATAGACTTGCCAAGCTAACTCTCTACACCCAAGCAAATAGGAGAAAAAGAAAAAGGACGGGGGTTCCCATTTGCAATAGAATGATGGTCTACAAACCTCACAACAGATCTATGCAATTGCTTGTGATGCATTTGTATTAAACTGATGTCATGGTTAGACATGGCTTTTTTATGTGTCACTTAGAACCTAGGAGAGCGGTCATTGAAATGATGCAGCTCCCCTGTGGCATTAAATGCATCAATGCCCTACCATTTATATAGTACTCCCAACATCATGTAGGGTCTACCACATGAAGATACACATCACCTAATCATTTTACACATATTAAAATTCCTTCCTCTATTCTTTGTAAATTGCTAACATGTTATTCCATTGTTCCAGAAAAATATTGTTGCTTGCACTTAGCAAGGTTTTGTCCATGACTAGGTTATTGAGTACTACAGTTATCAGTTATCTAATTTAGACTTCTCCTTCCCTAATCAGCAGCAGCATTTTCACTGATTGTGGCAGAATTCAGTTAGCTGAATAGGTTGATTTATCAAAATTGGAGCTATTTTCAATAGCGCACAAGTAAATTATAGTAAAAAATGAAAAGCACGTCTCCAACTACAGCTGACCTTTGAGAAATGATATTGTTAAATTTTAATTCCTTCAACGATGTAATCAATAGATTTAAACTCATCAAATTTTCTAAACAACCAAAAAACCTTATAGCCAGCTATATCTTATTTCAGAAGTAAATTTGGAAACCCTACTAGATATTTTTATTTAACATCGAACAAGAATATGCTTTATAAACTCCTTCCTTTAGCCAATCTGTTCTTTTATCAAACTAGGCTAACAAAATAGAAAAAATTCAGAAAAAATGGACATTAAACAACAAAATCTACATTTTCTTTAAATGAAGTTTTGGGTCACCTTTAGCTTGGGCTAAATTAATTACAAACACTTGGTCATGATTGTTTATCACCATGTTCCTAGGATTTATAAGCCCTAGGTCACCTTTAGTTTAGACCACATTATTAAGATCTATAAAGCCTAACTAAATCTCGATAATTGTTACACAATAGAGCAGCCACACATTATCTTATTTACTCTCGATATAGGTGGATTAGTAAGTTTGGGTTGTTTACAACAGAGAATAGTCATGAGGAAATAATTTTGAATACTATATTCAATAAACAAAAATCAATGGCCCTATTAACTGTTAAAAGACAATTTCACACACCAAATTAGGGAAGAGGGACCAATAGTCGTGAGGACCAACTTTGTCAACATGTACTCATTGCATGGAATATCGTAAGACCTTTGGTTTTTTTAGGTACGTAAAATGAGCACTTAACTACCTCCAACTAAGGTTTGAAGGCACGACTCGTTGCATAAATCATTAAAATAACACACCTAGTGAAACATGTCCAAGAAATGATTTTTAAAGATTTGACCAAAACTTAATCTAAAAATCTCTAATAATTGAACTTAAAAATATCATTTGTTATTAATAGAATATGGTATAACTATATGAAATATAACATACATGCAACTTAAATGGACCAAATAGTTATTAGTAATTGTTAGAAAGGTTAATCTTTTCTTGGATATATTAATTGTGATATTCCAAGGGTCCCTAAATGTAGTTTGTCCTCTTGTACATATGTGGAGGACATGTCATTGTTTGTCCTTTATTCCACATGTAAGGACAACTCTTTTTTATTTCTTTATTTAGTTTATCCTCCTTAAGAGGATTGTGACACTTTGCACACACCTATTATGAATGTGGCATTCGTAGAAATGGGAGTTACAAATGCAACTCCTTTCTCATCTCTATACAAGAGATGCTCCTCCTTCTTTCTTCTTCACTCTTATCACTTTAATGTTATTGTATTGAGCTATTTTGCTCCAACACTCTCTCTCTCTCTTCTCTAGGCATTTGCCTTCATTCATAATACTCACAAGGGGTTTTCTTTGCTTTCCCCTTATAAATCCTTGTCTCCATTGTTGAACCATCTTGGTGTATGCTCTTGGATTTTGCTTATCTTATGGTAACATTGTTTCACACTTAACTTACTTGGATTGTTCCTCGTTCCTTGCTCAATATTATCATTTCTTACATGGTATCAGAGCTTGGCTATCTAATCCTTGTTTTAAGTTTTTGTGTTGAAGGTTGCCATTCATTGGAGCACACCTTATTTGGAGACGTTATTGAGAGAAGAAGTTTGTGTTGTGGTTTTAGCTCATTTTAACATCTCTTGTGTATGCAGGTTTCATATTAAATTTTTTACTAACCCTCTTTGGAAGGCTTGCCGCCAAAGGGTTTTCTTATAAAATTTCAATTTTTTCTTGTTTTGGAAGGCGTGCCGCCAAAACAAGAAGTATTACTTCAGTCCACTTATTTATATTCTTCAGTGCAATTTTTTTATAAATATTGTATATATTTATTAATACTCTTAGAACTTACATGGGTTAAGTTTTCAATAAGTATATAATTTTCCTACTCTTTTAAAAAAAATTCTAATATATTGTTTTTTATATATTATAATCTATATCTATTTGGTATTTTAAATTCTTTTGAAATCTTATCCATATGCATATCATTTAAATGTTTTAAATCGCGCATAGCGCGAGTCTTTCAATTCAAATTTTTTGGGCGGACGCGCCAGCTACACCGCCGCGCGGTACCTTCGCCCAGCTCGCGCACCGCCTGCGCCACCTGCGCACCATTTGCGCCCAGCTTGCGCAACACCTGCGCTCAGCCTGCGTCTCTCGCCGCTGCCTGAAAAAAATACATCACCTGTCATCCACCGCCTGTGCGGCCAGACCCACCGCAACGGCCTCTGCCTGCGTGCAGACCACCCGTCATCCGCCGCTTTGGCCACGCGTCACCTGCCGCCTGCACGGCCCGACCAACCACCTCCGCCGCGGCCTGCGTTCAGGCCACGCGTCACCCGCCGCCTGCGCTCCGCTCCCCCCTTATCTTCTTCCGATTGGATCGCGCGTTTTTTTTAAAAACTCCGCTCTGTCTGCCCGCCCTTTCACCGATGTTTTTTTAAATCTTGTTTAATTTATTTCTTTAGAAGTTTCCTTAAAGAAACCTTAAAAAGTTTATTTAAAAAAAAGAGTTGTTACATTCAATTTTTTTATAAAATAAAAAAAAATTTATTTCATTAAATTTTTTTTTGTTTTCTTTGAAATAAATAAATAAAACAATACATTATTAATTTTATATATAAAAGTCGAGGTTTTTTCTTTCAATTAATTTGATTTTCTAATCAAGGAATTTTTTTTTTTTTTTAAATTCATCATTCTTGTAATCATGTCAACCTTAATTCCGGAAATAAAACTTAGTTTTTCTAATTATCATTCTTGGAAAACTCATATCTCATTCATTTTTCGTTTTAAACACCTCTTCGAAATAGCCACTGATCCCTCTCTTGAACTTGGTTCAGCGGCTACCCAAGACGAGAAAGATACTTGGAAATCTAAAAAATGAAGTAGCTTTAGGTTTAATTGGTATTTCTATTATTCCAGATTTATATGTGTTAATTGCTCACTGTTCTAAAGCTCATGATGCATGGTCAATTTTGCAAACCAAGTATGACAGTGGAGATGAATACCGCAAAATACAGTTGCAAGATCAACTTGAAGATCTCAGGTATGCAGATTTTAAAAGTATGGATGAATGTCTATTAAAATTTGACTCTCTTAAAAGCCAAATTATTGCCTTAGGTGTTCAATTAGAGGACATTTGTTTAATTCATCTTATTCTTAAAAAGTGTCTTCCTAGACAGTTTCAACAGTTTATAGCTAATATTCATGCTCAGCTTGCTATTCCTACTTTAACTTCTCAGTTAACTTATGTTATTTTTCAAACTTTACTAAGACAGGAAGAAGCTAAACTAATTCAGTTTGGTACTCTTAAATCCACTGAACATGCATTTGTATCTAGAAATTCAAATAATAATTTTTGTTCCAATAATAATAATAACCACAAACAATATAATACTAATTCAAATAATTCCAACAATAAATTTCATGCGAAATATAATAATAATAGTAATAATCATAATAACACTCGTAATACTAATAATCAAAGGAATCATTCCAATTCCAAACCTCATTGTTCTTATTGTGGCAAAGATGGTCATATTGTCAATAACTGTTTTAAAAAGCAAAATGATAAAAAACCTATGAATAATAGTAACAATAATCAAAACTCAAATCATAAAAAAGGTAACTCTACTGGTTCTAATTCTCGTCATGCTTTTACTTGTAGCTTTACTCTTTGTAGACCTTTAGAATGGATTGTTGACAGTGGTGCATCACAACATGTAACTTCTCATAAAGAAATTTTTGATTCTTTACAACCTGATATTGCTAACATTTCTATTCAGTTAGCTAACAATCAGACTTGTAAAGTTGAAAGATTAGGTGATGTTACTATTCCTAATGGTAAATTGCATGATGTATTATATGTACCTGACTTGAAAACTAATCTGCTTTCTGTTTCACAATTATGTCAGGACTATAAAGTTGAATTCTACAAAGATACATGTTATGTCATAGATCCTCAAACTCAAAAAGTGATTGCTCATGCTAAAATGGATAATGACAATTTGTTTAAATTCCATGAATTCGCTAGTTCACGATATTCATTACATACTTCTATTGATTTCAATATATGGCATGAAAGACTTGGCCATTTAAATTCAGATTATATTACTTTTATGCAAAAGCACAATATGGTTGATGGCTTGCCTCACATTATTCCTTCTAAGATTGCCTGTACAGGTTGTATGAGTGGTAAGATGCATAGGGAGCCCTTTCCAAGTGAAAAATCATGGCGGGCAACTCATAAGTTGCATCTTGTCCATAGTGACCTTTTGGGCCCCATGGAGAATAACTCCATCCAAGGTTCTCGGTATGCACTTACCTTTGTTGATGATTTTTCTAGACGAATTTGGATCTATTTTTTGCATAGCAAGGATCAAGTTCTTGATATATTCATTGAATTTCAGTTATATGTTGAGAGGCAATCTGGTTTTAAACTTAAAATTCTTAGAACTGATAATGGAAAGGAATATGTGAATAATGCTTTTCATTCTTATTTGAAATCATGTGGAATTAAACACGAGCTTACTATTCCTTATACACCACAACAAAATGGTGTGGCGGAAAGAAAGCATCGGACCATTGTTGAAATGGCTAGAAGCATGTTGCATGCTAAGAATCTGCATTATCAATTTTGGGCTGAAGCCATGTTTTGTGCAACTTATATTCTTAATAGGACTCCTACCAAAGCTCTCAAGGTTATTACTCCAGAAGAGGCTTGGTCTGGTAGGAAACTTAATTTACATCATTTGCGGATTTTTGGCTCTATTGCTTATGTTCATACCCCTAAACAGAAAAGGCATAAATTAGATGCTAAGTCATCTCCTTATATGTTTGTTGGTTATGATGAAAACACTAAGGGTTATCGTGTTTATGATTCCACTACTAACAAAGTTCAAGTTGCTAGAGATGTTTGTATTGCAAAAAATGGAGCCCATGATTGCTCTACTACACATGATGCAGAATTTAGTGGCACTAAAATTGTGTTGGTGGAGGACCAACCTCCTTCTCTTAACCCTACTCCTCCTCTTAACCCTTCAACTCAAGTACCACCTATTATTTCTGCTCCTACAACTCATGATATTCAAGTAGCTACTAATGATGCTTTTATTGCTAATGATTCTTCCTCTAGTGATAATTCCATTACAACTAAACGTAAACCTAAATGGGCTCAAAACTTAATCAATGAAGGTGATGATTACATTTCTAGAGTTGGTGGAATTAAACATAGAAGGATTAATTATTGTAATTGTGCTTTGATGACTACTATTATGAATTCTAATGATCCTAAGTCCTTTGATCAAGCTAACTCTCAACCTCATTGGCAGAAAGCCATGCAAGAGGAATATGATTCTTTAATAGCTAATCAAACTTGGGACTTAGTCAAATTACCTCATGGCAAGAATATAGTTTCATGTAAATGGTTATACAAAACAAAATTGAATACTAATAATGAAATTAGTAAATTTAAGGCTAGACTAGTTGCTAGAGGTTTTTCACAAATTGAAGGATTAGACTATAATGAAACTTTTGCTCCTGTTGCTAAAATGCCTACTATCAAATTAGTTCTTGCTTTAGCATCTAAAATGAATTGGCCCATTCATCAAATGGATGTTAAAAGTGCCTTCTTAAATGGTGATTTACATGAAGAAATTTATATGGCTCAACCTCCTGGATTTGTTAAGAAAGGGAGTGAAAATCTGGTTTGCAAATTGAACAAATCTATTTATGGTCTTAAACAATCACCTAGAGAATGGTATTCTAAAATTAATTCTTTCTTTATTTCTCAAGGTTTTGCTAGAAGTCAGAATGATCCTAATTTGTATATTAAACATACTAACGATGATATTATCATTGTTATTGTTTATGTAGATGATCTAATACTCACTTCTAGTTCAGACGCTTTGATTTCTGATATCAAGTTTCAACTTAAACAGAAATTTCAGATGACTGATTTAGGTATCTTACATTACTTCTTAGGTATGCAAATTTGCCAAACTCCTAAGGGTATCTTTCTTTCTCAAAGCAAGTATGCTTATGATCTTTTAGACAAATTTAAGATGAATGACTCTAACCATGTTTCAATTTCATGTGAATTAGGTACTAAATTAATGAATGATATGAATACTCCTTTTGTTGATGAAACTTTGTATAGACAGTTGGTAGGAAGTTTAAATTATTTAACTCTTACTAGACCTGATATTGCTTATAGTGTTGGTTTAGTTTCTCGATTTATGTCTAAACCTCAACAAACTCATTTTAAAGTTGCTAAACGCATCTTAAGGTACATTAAAGGAACTATTAATATGGGATTATTTTATGATGCAAATTTTGAATTTATTTTACATGGCTATACTGATTCCGATCTAGGTGGAGATCCCAATGATGGGAAATCCACTTGTGGTTATTGTTTCTTTGTTGGTTCAGGTGCAATTTCTTGAAAAAGCAAAAAAGAACACTCTATTTCCCTTTGCTCAACTGAAGCTGAATACAAAGGTTGTACCAATGCAGCTAAGGAAGCTTTATGGATTAGAAGACTTCTTGATGATTTGGGTCTACCTCAACAATCACCTACACCTATACATTGTGACAATCAAAGTGCTATTGCCTTGGCAAAGAATCCAGTTTATCATGCACGAACCAAACATATTTCACTTCAACATCACTTCATTCGAGAACAAGTTGAAGACAAGCAAATTACTCTTCTTTATTGTAAAGGCGAAAATCAAGTGGCTGATATTTTAACCAAACCACTTTCTAAAGAGCGATTTCAGTTCCATTGTAAAAATTTGAGCTTACAACCCGTTGATGTAAACTCCCCAAGTAAAGATTAAGGGGGGGTGTTAGAAAGGTTAATCTTTCCTTGGATATATTAATTGGGATATTCCAAGGGTCCCTAAATGTAGTTTGTCCTCTTGTACACATGTGGAGGACATGTCATTGTTTGTCCTTTATTCCACATGTAAGGACAACTCTTGTTTATTTCTTTATTTAGTTTATCCTCCTTAAGAGGATTGTGACACTTTGCACACACCTATTATGAATGTCGCATTCATAGAAATGGGAGTTACAAATGCAACTCCTTTCTCATCTCTATATAAGAGATGCTCCTCCTTCTTTCTTCTTCACTCTTATCACTTTGATGTTATTGTATTGAGCTATTTTGCTCCAACACTCTCTCTCTCTCTTTTCTAGGCATTTGCCTTCATTCATAATACTCACAAGGGGTTTTCTTTGCTTTCCCCTTATAAATCCTTGTCTCCATTGTTGAACCATCTTGGTGTATGCTCTTGGATTTTGCTTATCTTATGGTAACATTGTTTCACACTTAACTTACTCGGATTGTTTCTCGTTCCTTGCTCAATATTATCATTTCTTACAGTAATCATAAATATTTGTTATATATAACTTTCGTACTCAACACAAAAAGACAAATACTTCAGCACAGAAAATTAGTTGTTATAAAAATAATACATTATTACATAAAATCTAAGTTACCAATTCGAATGCAGATTCAAAAGCAAATTCTGGAAGCAAATACGAGATCCGGGGAAAAACAAATTTGGATGCAGATGCGGGAAGCATCTGTGTGTGTATTGCAAACTCCAAAGAAATGCAAGAAATATACAAAAACAAATAATTTGATAGTATGACTATGATACTTCACCCTCTATCAAAATTGAAGATATTTCGAAATTCATATGATATCAATATGTGCTTATTCAACATTATAAGCTTGGAACATTTTTTATTAATTTTTTGGGCACTAGGCCCGTGAATTCCTCCATATGCGTCTGGAATCCTTGTGGATTTTGATCAGAAGCCATCCACAGCCTCTGGATGGCTTCCAGACGCATCCGGAGTCCTATGGGTGGCTTCCGACTAGAATTCACAACGAATCCGAACGCATCTAGAATTTGCACGTATCTGCCTCCAAATCCACTTGGTCTAGGACAAATTGGTATCTTAGTATAAAATACAACTTATATCCAACACAAAGGGACCAGTAGTTGAACACTAATTATTTTTTATAATCCCACACATTTCATAGGAAAATACAAGGCATTTATTGTATTCACCTTTTATATTTGTGATAAGACAAATTGTTAATATGAAATACTCTAATGCATATACATTGCTACCCCAGTAGTTGTACACATAAAAATAGTATTTGTACACTAAGATAACAATATTTGTTTAAGTGAGTATGTTATTTTATCAATTGGGTATATTATTTTTTAAGTCACACACATATAATAGATAGCTATGATATTTTATGTGAGAGAAAAAGTTTTTATTTCACTTATTAATGAATTTTTTATTTGTTTTTACTATAACATTTATTAGTTTTCATGTGTTCAAGTATTGGTCTATTTTTATCAACATTAAAAAAATGTTTATATGTAGATTATTTAGTTACAATATATAGTAAAAATGTGTGGTGAGACAAGATAATATATTTTGTCATGTCCCCTTTTTGGAGGTAATTTGATTTAATTAATTTAATTAATTAAGTTGTCCAAAATAATGAATATTTTATGAGGATGACTAATTAATTATTTTAATTAAATAAATAAGTGGTATTAAGTTTATTATTTATAAAGTTATCAAATAAACAAATATTAAAAGATAACTTTATATTTAATTAATGTAATAAAGTGACTTAAATTATAAAATATTTTATGAAATCACTTAATAAATAAAATAATGTTCTGGAAGTTTCTGGAGAAAGTGGAGAAAAAAGAATAAATAGGCACCCTGGGCTTCATTCTCAGCAGGCAAATTTGATGTTGTTGCTGTTGTTGTTTCACTTTGTGGAGCCTAGGGTTTCTGTAGATTACTTCTTTGTCATAGGAAACAAAAACTCCCTATCAATAGCAATTTTGAGAGTGTGAAATATCACTTAAATTATTGCAACTGGGAGGAAGATACCTCAGTCTTCTATTTGTGCTACATTGAGAAAAAATATTTGAGTACAAAAAGCAGTCCAAAAAAAGCAATCCGAAAAAGCAGTCCGAAAAAACAATCCAAAAAAGTTCGAAAAAGCAAAGCGAAAAAGCAGATCCGAAATAGCAAAGCGAAAAGGCAGCATTGGTGAAAATTATTACAGCCATCTTTAACCAGGTTCCTTTGTTAGCATTGCACTTTAGGTGTTATAAGTTTCAGCTGTAGGTGTGCATTATACCAACATTATCATTTTTCTAATCCATGTAAATGCCAAGAGTCTTGGCCATATTTCATGAGCACTGTATTAGAAATTTCATTGCAATTAAGGAGATAATAGTTGCTGGTGTCATTTGAGCAATTCAATATCATTTATTATCAGCTAGCTAGTTTGCATACCAACTGTTTGTAAAAATGCTAGTTGGTTGTAGGTGTTCATTTCTCATGCTTAGATCATATATATGCATTGTATATTGCCAAAATTAGTTGCACATTCATGTTAGGTCATTGTTTAGACAATCTAGAGTCTTCTTGCGAGCATTCTTATTGATGCAAATTGAAGAAAAAAGTCATTTTGGCAAACTGAAAAGTTATATCAGTCATATGACCCTTGTATGCAAAGTGTTTGACAAAATTTCTTGAGCCTTCAATAAGAAGTTTTCAATCAGATTTTAGTAGGGTCATTACAGTGGTATCAGAGCTACATTCCTGCCATCCTGAGGGTTTAGCAATCACAAGCAGCCACCCAGATTCTACACTTGCAGGCAAGCTTGGTTTGACAAAGAACAAGATTTTGACAGGCAGTCAGACAACATGGGTGACAGGCAAGAGCATAGCCCACAAAGAGACAATAGGAATGAGGATCAGGAAACAAGGGAATTTTACAGAGCAATGGTTACAGGACAAGAGCGGATGGCTGAGGCTTTGCAGGCACTCATCACTGTGGTTGAGCGCCTGAACACATATAACAAACAAAATCAAGAGCGGATAACAGGAGTGCAGTGGGATCACCTACAGTTCATAGAACTCCTTCCATAACAGCAAATAGGCCTACACGACCCAACTTATTGAGAGAAGAATGTACAATAGAAGAGAATGATGAAGATGTTGAGGAGCCTACCTTTGTTGATGTATATATGGCTGCTCATGATGAATGGCAATGATTGACACCAGGAGCTCGAGAGCTCATGCATTTTGATCGTTTTGTACAAACGAGGATGGACTACTACAGATCTCGACAGGAGAGGAGACCTCGGAATCAGAATAAGGATATCAAGCAAGCTACTAATAAGCTGACATTACCAATGTTTGATGGAAGTGGCAAATCTACTGCACAGTCATGGATTCATAAGTTGGATACTTTCTGGGCTCTTCGACCCATGACAGAAGAGGAAGCCATCAAGTTTGCCATTTTGCACCTGGAAGGAACAACACACGAATGGTGGTATTATGGATTGGTTACATTGCAGCATAATCAGATTACATCTTATCAAGAGTTTGTGAATAGATTGGTGGAACGTTTTGACAAGAAAGACCCAGAATCATACTTCAGAGATTTGGCACAACTCAAGCAAGTTGGGAGTTTGGAGAACTACATTGGGGACTTTCAGAGATTGTCAGTAATGGTTCCCAATATCTCAGAGAGACGACTAGTGGTGTTATTCATGGAAGGCTTATTGGAGCCTATGAGAGGATGGATAAAAGCCTTTGATCCTCCTACTCTTCAGGAGGTGATGAAGAAGGCTAGGAGCATGGAGTTTGCAACACCAAAGAGCAAGAGCTTGCATAAGGAAATCCCTTCAACAAGCAATGAGACTCCCCAACAATCAAACAAGAAAAATAAATCAGCACCTATGATGGAAGAGGAGACACGAGAAGAGTTGAGGAAGAAGAAATTATGCTATTGGTGCAAGGAGCCTTACAACAAGGATCACGATTGCCCTTTGAGGCCGAAGAGCAAGGCGAACCGTTTCATGTGGGCATATTATGAGGACTCTGATTCTGATGAAATTGATCAGCAGGTTGCTTCAGAACTTAATCAGGGTGAGGAGACTTCTGCTCCCATGGCATATATTGCCAATGTTCAGGATGAGACTGCATTCAGGCTCAGGGGGACAGTTGATGGATAGAATTGCATCGCTATGCTTGATACTGGTGCGACGCATAACTTTATTAATGGAAATTTTGTAGCTCGGTGCAGACTTCAGGTTGAGGATTTTGGTGGATTCAGAGTTCGAGTAGCAGATGGATATACTCTTGCATGCACTAGAAATGTTGCTAATCTAACCTTGAGATTGAACAACTATGAGTTAAATTCAGATTTTTATGTGGTCAACATGGGAGAGATGGACATAATTTTGGGAATGAAGTGGCTCCAAGACTTGGGAGTATTTACCCTCAATGTACCTAAGATGGAAATGTCTTTTGAGGTTGATGGTAGGAGGCATGTATTGAGGGGGATTACGGATGGAGGCTTGCATTTTATCAGAGGGCTGGACAGTAAGAGAAAGAAAAAAGTGATTCAGGAGAAACATGAGATGATTCTCAATCCATTGTTCGAAGTGGAAGTTGCTTGGTCATATGACAATCCACTCTATGGCTTGGATGATGATAGCTCTCTTGATTCCAGTCTTGAGATGAGCATTGTTGATAGTGTTAGTGATCCTACTAGTGCATCGGGATTGCAAACGGGGCTCACAGAGGAGATTGCAAAGGTGTACATGGTGAGGAATGCTCACAGCTTCATTTTTTATTCTCATGTACATGACCTATTCATGATACACAATTCAGGAGTGCATGTGTTGAATAGTTGGGATGATAGTACAAAGTTTGGAGGCAAGGTTGATCAGTCTCTTGGCTTGCTCCCACTTGAGGCTAATACTTCTGCAACACTTGATGATGATATTGAGTTGGTACGACAGTTTCAGTTTGGGAAAATGTTGCAAAGATTGTTCGGTGATGACAGGGACATTATGCAGTACTTCTTGTGGGATCCAGGTGGTGAATTGCTTGAGGACAAGCAATTTCAAGGGGGGCGGACTGCCATGTCCCCTTTTTGGAGGTAATTTGATTTAATTAATTTAATTAATTAAGTTGTCCAAAATAATGAATATTTTATGAGGATGACTAATTAATTATTTTAATTAAATAAATAAGTGGTATTAAGTTTATTATTTATAAAATTATCAAATAAACAAATATAAAAAGGTAACTTTATATTTAATTAATGTAATAAAGTGACTTGAATTATAAAATATTTTATAAAGTCACTTAATAAATAAAATAATGTTCTAGAAGTTTATGGAGAAAGTGGAGAAAAAAGAACAAATAGGCACCCTGGGCTTCATTCTCAGCAAGCAGATTTGATGTTATTGCTGTTGTTGTTTCACTTTGTGGAGCTTAGGGTTTCTGCAAATTACTTCTTTGTCATAAGAAACGAAAACTCCCTATTGATAGCAATTTTGAGGGTGTGAAATATCACTTGAATTATCGCAGCTGGGAGGAAGATACTTCAATCTTCTATTTGTGCTACATTGAGAAAAAATATTTGAATACAAAAAGCAGTCCAAAAAAAGCAATCCGAAAAAGCAATCCAAAAAACACAATCTGAAAAAGCTATCCGAAAAGCAGTCCGAAAAAAACAATCCGAAAAAGCAAAGCGAAAAACCAAATCCGAAATAGCAAAGCAAAAAGACAGCATTGATGAAAATTATTACAGCCATCTACAACCAAGTTCCTTTATTAGCATTGCACTTTAGGTGTTATAAGTTTCAGCTGTAGGTGTGCATTATACCAACATTGTCATTGTTGTAATCCATGTAAATGCCAAGAGTCTTGGCCATATTTCATGAGCACTGTATTAGAAATTTCATTGCAATTAAGGAGATAATAATTGCTGGTGTCATTTGAGCAATTCAATATCATTTATTATCAGCTAGTTAGTTTGCATACCAACTATTTGTAAAAATGCTAGTCAGCTGTAGGTGTTCATTCCTCATGCTTAGATCATATATATGCATTGGATATTGCCAAAATTAGTTGCACATTCATGTTAGGTCATTGTTTAGACAATCTAGAGTCTTCTTGTGAGCATTCTTATTGATGCAAATTGAAGAAAAAAGTCATTTTGGCAAACTGAAGTTATATCAGTCATATGACCCTTGTATGCAAAGTGTTTGACAAAATTTATTGAGCCTTCAATAAGAAGTTTTCAATCAGATTTGAGCAGGGTCATTACATATTCACAAGAGGGTAATCGAATATTGAACCCTAGCACAACTACTAGTTCCTCACCCCTATCTTGCTTGGCCATCTTTGATAAAGAGAGGAAACCCCTGTGTTGCTCAAACAAGTGGTCCCATCACAATCACACTAGCCTTGGACAAAATCTACATGAGCTTATAGAATTGGCTAATATTAAGGATTTCAATTTTTTCAACTTTAAACATTAAGTTCAGCATGTAAAACATATATTTCCTAATTTTCATCGAAACAAGACTCATCAACCAAAGAAACTGTCATCCCTTTAAATTACCAAGACTTTCGCATTAATAATTAATAAGAATATGACAAAAATAAGGCTTCGCTGTGAAGGCAATCAGTTCTTAAGAATGCGAAAGCTAAGGAAAGTACCTTCTCGTTTTTCAGTCTGAATAGCCATTCCACCATGAGACCACCCGCCATAGGCAGCATCGTCGTTCTGCGGGACAGGATCTATCGGCAACCAAGACGATATACTCGAACCTGGTACACTATTACTATTGATTACTCTACAACTGATTCCACGCCTACATAGTGCATAATACGCATTTCTAGTCCATCTCCTACTCATACGACCAACAGGAAAGATACAAGCAACATGCCCCGCGAAGGATCTCCTGTTCAAAAATGCAGGCGCCTGTATAATATAAGACATAACTAGGGTTTGGAGCAGTTTGGTACAGACTAGATCTAGCTGCTTAAGCTGAGAAAACTTAATGGTTCTGCCAATAAAAAACCTTTATCTTTTTCCCAGCGCCCATCCGCTGAATTCCAGAAAGAGAATAAAAGGAATTCCTCTACGGAGGGTCGCTCCGAGGTATAGCGTTCCTTATGAGATTAACTTATTCGCTGAATAGACGTGTGAAATGAAGTTGGGGGTACTAAGAGGGGTTTAGAAGGGGATTATGATTTATTTTTAAGTTTGATAGGAATATGGAAGTCTAGGTATAGCGTTCTTATGAGATTAACTTATTGCTCAATCGACAAGTGAAATGAATGTGGGGTACTAAGAGGGGTTTAGAAGGGGATTATTTTTTATTTATTTTTAAATTTGATAAGAATATGGGAGTCTATATTATAGGGTATCAAAATTGGGAAAGGACATTAATCGTTATAGTTAACTTTGGGCATTTAATTGAGCTATTAAATGTCAAAATTTTATGATTACTTTTGGTGTTTTAACTTAAATCTCAATTTACATTTTTTCACCAAAAACCATCCATTATGTAGAGAGTATTATGTGCATATAGGTCGAAAAGTGACTCTAAAGTGTCAATCAATACTAAACACTAATAACCCCAATAGTGGTTCATATTATATGCATTGATAAATTAAAAAATACCAATTTCAAAATTTATAAATACCTATTTACAAGTGTTTAAGTTTATGGACCCATTCGCATGTTTCATATGTGTGTAAGGAATGTGGGGCAAATTAATCCCATGTGGCCACATGTCAACTCGCCTTAGGCCATGTCAGGGTTATGTTTCGAATGCATGTCTGACATTCTCGAACCCTAAAATGGAATATTTTCCCTCTTTTATGTAATGTTTTCCCTCTTTTCTTGCTATTTTGCATTGACTTAGCTTTGCAACTTCAAACCTCTATTTAACTACAACTATTTTGGCTCTCCTCTACAAATTCTAGGTGACATTATGTCGTTCAAGCATGCTTCCTTTCTTGTATGTGTAGTGATGGACTTGTCTCAATGTCATCTATTTCGTTAAATGTTAATTATTTTAAAATTGTATTTGAGAATTTTGGTTTGTTGTAAATTGATTATATGTATGTATAGAAGGTTACAATAAAATGATGCATTATACTTCCATGTTCTTGCAATTTGGTATCATTTGTCATCATTTGTTGAAATGTGTTCCATTTCCTTAAAATAGTAATTATTTTACAAATGTCTAGTTTGTTGTTTAATGATTATCCTTATGCACAAAGGTTACAATAAAATGATGCATTATGCTTTTGTATTCCCCAAATTTGGTATCTTATGTCATCATTTGTTGATATGTGTTCCATGTCTTCAAATGTTAATTATTTTACAAATGTCATTGAGGGTTTCAGTTTGTTGTTAAATATTTATTAGTTCTTGTCATAGGCACAAAACTATCGTGTTTGAAAAGCAACTTTTTGATTTAATTGTCCAATCACAATACTAAATTTTTCAAGAACTTTTTGTAACTATATAGTTTTAATATTTTTTCATTTTTTCATAATCTAATAGAAAATGTTTATCTCTAGTATTATTGGTTGATTGTTGCTATAGTCGTGAGTGAATTTTTGTCTTTTCCTTGAGAAAAATCAAGAATTTATTTTAGAAACTTTATTTGATAGATGGTTTTTTGTCAACTTTATGCATACTACTATTGTTGTTCAATAGTGTTTTGTTTGACAACTTTATGCATTTTATTGTTGTTCAATAATGTTTCATTTGACAACTTTATGCAATACACATTTGTGAAAAAGACAATTAAAAAATCTACAAACCAAATTTACTTTTAGAAAGTTTGTAAAATCTTTAAAGATCTTTAATTATACTACCCATAATTTCTTACTAATTAGTTTTCAACATATTGTATTCAATCTTATTAAATATTATAGTATGATAATGTCCAATCACAAAGTGTTCAACTATAATTAATATTTTCTATCTTGAAAATACACTTAAATTACTATAATTTCATATTCATTGGTTTTCAACATATTACATTTAACTTCGGCAAGAACTTTGACGCTTTGCATCATTGTTTTATTTTATTTTATTGGTAATAGGTCAAAGCCAAGATTTATTATTATTATTATTTATTAAGCTCAAGTAGACTCGACCCAAGACCTCTCAAATAAGAGGCTCACAATTTATTATTGTGTTGTACACTCTTGTCTATTGTTAAATGATTATTCATATGCATAAAGGGTTACAATAAAATGATGTACTTTGATTTCATGTTCCTCCAATTTGGTATCTTTTGTCATCATTTGTTGAAATGTGTTCCATTTCCTTCAAAAAAAATTATTTTACAAATGTGATTGAGAGTTTCAATTTGTTGTTAAATAATTATTCATATGCATAAAGGGGTATAATAAAATAATGTATTCTACTTTTGTGTTCCCATAATATGGTACATTTTTTCATCCTTTATTGATATGTGTCCTACTTCCTTTAAATGTTTTTTTTTAATTTTCAAATTTTACTAATGTCCTCAAGGGTTTTGATTTTTTGTTAAATGATTATTGAGGTGCATGAAGGGTTACAATTAAATAATGTGTTATCCTTTTGCATTCCTGTAATTTGGTATATTTTGTCATCATTTGTTGAAATGTATTCAACTTTCTATAAATATTTTCTAATTTTGCAAATGTCATTAAGGGTTCGGTTTGTTGTTAAATGATTATCTATATGCATTAATCGGTACAGTAAAATGATGTATTATTCTTCCGCATTCCTACAACTTGGTAACTTTTGATGTCATTTGTTGAAAGTGTTCCATTTCCTTTAAATGATTTTTTATTTTGCAAATGTCACTGATGGTTTCAATTTGTTGTTAAATGATTATATAAATACATAAAGGGTTACAATAAAATGATAAATTATGCTTCTAGGGCTAAAAATATAATTTATCCATGCCTAAATATATATGCATAATTATGTATGTTTATAAATAATTTTGTATCAAGGGTCACATTAAAATGTTGTAGTCATGTGTGCTTCCATTTGAACTTGTGAATCTTGATTTCTTATGTCATCGACATTTTGAATTGTTTTCATTTGATGCAACGAACTAATAGTTTAAAAATTAACTGAATGATATCAATTTTATGTAACCTTAGGATCTAAAACAATTATTCTTTTATCTAGTATCTATTAGCATTTGCATCAATTTTGTCTTTTAGAAAAGTGGTTTACTATTGTCTGTGAAGTTATTTTGCATTTATATGTTTACTATTTTTCCTATATTTATTTTTTTGTCCACATACAAAAATTGTAGCCTCATTTATTAGTTCATGTTGTAGGCAAGATACTATAGCATTCATTAAAATGCAACTTTTCAATTTAATTGTCCAATCATAGTACTCTATTTTTCAATAATGTTTTTCAGCTATAAATTTTTAATATATATTGCATGTTTGAAAATTTAAAAGAAAAATATTTGTTGTTTCATGTTGCAGTAGTCTATGAGACATCTAGTTTTTTGTTCACAAAACTCAAGTTGCAAAAAAGATGAGATAAATAAAATGAAAATTGTACCAGCTAGTATGACAATGTCTACAAATATCTTGTCCATGTTCTTTAATAAGAATTGATCGCCAAATATAGAACTCTCTAGAAATTCTTCATTTAACAATAGAACACAATCTAGAACAATCATAAAATTATTAATTTCTATTATTATTTATAACCTTCCAAGGAAACAAAGAAATTACAAGGCTTCTCCCTAACATTCTAGACCTCTCTAATGCCCACTATAAATTAGTACTGGACATTCTCCATTGACAAGATTACAAGTTCAATATGCCAAATGAGAAGTTTTCCAAATTAGCATTTCATTGCATCAATTTTTGTATTCTTAGCATCCATGTTGCAAGGATCAATTCACTTGGGCACAAACAAACTGTGGTTGGAAGTTTTTGTATCTGGAAAACTGTTGATACTATGATTCACTTATGTGTAAAATTATGAACTATCTATGACAGCAATCTTCATGGCTTTATTATATCTAATGCTCAGTGATCGCATCGGAGGTTTTCCTTTTTTCTACAAACTATGCTTGATATGTTTTTGTCAGTAGAGTAAATCTCTTATACCTACATGTTGTAATCTTTAACAAGGGTTTTCACAATATTTATTTTTTTATAAAAAAAAATTAAAAATATAATATTTTCTATTATGACCTCAGAGATGTAGGTTTCTTTTATTCTTTAACAAAGCCCTCTTCCTTAAAAATGAAATGAGGTTTTTTTTAGTTTTTATGAGAACTTTATAGATTTGACTCTCAACTAAGCATTTTGAATTACATGGCCCTTCGCTAATAAATATGGGTGTTGTATTGCTTTTGAGCATAAAGTCCTTACCAATAAAAAATGAATACTTTTTCTTTTCTATCCCTGAGATTGAACACTATTGAAACTTGGACAATATGTTTGTATATTTTGCCTCTTTGCTATTGCATATGTTATGTACACATTTAAAAGGGTTTTCCTATTGTTTACATTTGTAGCTATGTTGGTTACAATATTCATTGTATTTTCTTTCATACGTCAATGTAGCTTTCATGAGAAATTTGGAGTTCCTTATATTTGTATCTAGATGTCTCAAAATGAGACAATTTATGCAAATTATAAATCATTAATTGTGTTACTTGTAGCGCTACTTAACTTTGTACTGTCAAGGGGTTTCTATAATATGCAAATCATAATAAAAAAATCCTATAGGCTTTTTCTTTTTGATGCATGACATGGGCTTCAAACCTAGGGTTTCTCATGCTTTTTTCTGTGTTTTCCTTTTAAGATAAAAAAGAAAGTAGAGCGAGCTTGTGTTATTTGTGTATTTATGAGTAAATTTAAATTGATTCTATTTTCTCTTATCTATGAGGATCAAGTAATGGAGAAAATGTTGACATGGGAGTACTCTCTCTCGTAATTACACAAGTTGAAGAACTCGGTCTTTGTGGCAAGGATGTAGAGGGTTTCATTCTCTACTACATTCTAACCTATAATCTAATTTAGGGATATAGAAAAGCGGATGATTATGATCAAATTGTTAGCATGAATTTTGATGATACTACATTAGAGGATAGTCCTAAGCATTGGAAAGTATTGATATGTTGCATTCATGAATGTGTTTGTCATTGATGTCAACATAGCAGTAATTCTATAAAGATTGGAAGAATAGCAGTCAGTAATCTTATGATGCGCAGAAGCTGAGGAAGTGTTAGATGATGCACAGTGGAGGACATGTTCATGAGGTTGTCCTAATGATGTGATCAAAGGACTAAGTTTGATTCGATGGTGTATGGAAGTTACACTTGATTTACTAGAAGTAGTGCAGAAACAAAGCATTAAAAAACACAGTTTAGATGATCTATCACTATCTTTCATCTGAGATGTAATGAAGATGATGCGCAAACATATGTGATAGAGGACAGTCATGTGGTGACGCTAGCATGTGCACAAGACATAGTTTTACACGTATGAAGATTTGTATAGACTGTGAGCCAACAGTGTTATTGTAATTGTGAATTAATTAATTATCTTATTTTAATTAATTGGGAAAGCCTCAAAGTCAATTCAAGGAATTATTATGAAGATACAGTATAAAGGAAAGTTGTTTTCCTTGTTTGTAATGTGAACTTGGATTAGAGGACCAAGTGGTATGTGAAGTATTAGTGTGTAGAGTGAGAATGAGCATAATACTTGTTGAATGTGTATAAGCGATCCAAGGGATCATTAAATGCCTAGTATGAGATTTGGTTACAAGATCTAAAGGAATAGAAGTCTGGTTGACAGGAAAGAGATAAAGGAAGAAGTACATTTTAGTTCTATTATTGTGCAAGGAATAATATAGAGATCATTTGGACAGTGGGTTCATTGATCTTAACCTTGAAGTTGTTTGGGTAGTGGGTCTAGTTGTCTTCCACAACTCCTAATAGGGTTGGAATCTCCTAATAGGGATTCAAAGTCTCCTAACAGGGACTCATATGTACTAAGTGTTGTAACAAACTCCTCGCAGGGTCTACCCTCTAACAAGGAATATTTATGTTAATACATCATCTTGTGGGTACCATCCCCACTGGGGCTTTCCCTTTGATCAAGGGTTTTCCTCATTAACATATCTAGTGTTAATTGTGTATGAGTATCTTGTTGTGCTTTCAGTTTATATTACTCACATAGATAAGTTTTTTTAGGGTTAATGATTGAGATAATAGTTGGATAACTTATTCACACCCCCCCCCCACCCACCTCTTCTCAGTTATATCAATGGACTATGTATTCTAAAAATTGGTATCAAAACTTCATGTCCTTAAAGATAAGGTTTAACAACCTTGGGAGATCAATGACGAATATGTTTAGGAAGGATAGTCCAAGATTCGATGGGACCAACTATGATAGCTAGAAGGAGAAGATGAAGACTCATCTGTTATGTACGAGTCCAGGATATTGGCTTCTGATGAAAGCTAAGAAGACAATTATTGAAGAATCAAAGCTTGAAGAATGCAATGAGGGAGAAAGAGATTTGTTCATGTGAGAACCAAAGAAGCCCTACTATCAGCTCTTCCGGATAATGAACATGATTAGGTAAAGACATTTCAAACTTATTATGAAATTTGGAAAGCATTAGAAGTTACTTTTGAAGGTGATGATCATGCAAAAAGAATGAAATTGCAAAATTAGATTTGTGCATTTCAAAATGATAAGATAATGGAAGATGAATCTATAAGAAGTTATGTTGGTAGAATATCAAAAATTGTTGCAGGAATTCAGTCTCTTGGTGGAACTAAGCAAGATGATGAAGTTATATGGAAGATCTTAAAAAGTTTGATACCACCATTCAAGCAAACAACTCAAATTATTCAACTAGTAATGCCCTACACCAAAGATTTCACTAAAGAAACACTGCTTGGAAGATTAGAATCAGTAAAATTAGAAATGAGACAGTCTAGAGAATTAGCCAGAATTGAGAGAGCTTTTAGTGCCCTAAACATTCAACCTAATCTATCAAGAAGTACAAGTGCAAGAGGAGATTTTGCTAGTAGTAGTAGATTTGAAGAAGATAAGAAGATTGAAGAAGGAATAGCCCTACTGGTAAGAAGAGAAAAAGATGGTAAGAAAATCTTTAAATGTTGGACTTGTAATGAATATGGTCATTATGCATCTAAATGTTCTAAACGAGAGAGAAAGTTAGAGGAAAATTATAGAAGAGATAAAGATAGAAATTGTTTGTGTGCAAATGAGGATGAAGAATCTGATGAAATAAGTTAGAGTGAAAGTGATGATAAATTAGGATTTGTGGCTATCAAGGAAGATGATCTTGATAGAGAAATTAGAGAACAAAGAGCTTTAGTTACCCAAGTTGAGAAGAAATTAAATTGGATAACTAATGGTGGATGTTCACATCACGTGACTGGTGATATGAAAAAAATTGTTAAGTTTAGAAATCATGATGGAAGTATTGTTAGGGTTGGTAACAATGCATCCTTTTATATCATAGGAATTGGATCTATTACTCTTGATGGTAAAACTAGCACTAATGATGTTTACTTTGTTGATGGTTTGAAACATAATTTGTTAAGTGTTGGACAATTGATAGACAAGGGTTATCTATTGCAGTTCACAGAGAAGACTTGCATTATCAAAGACAAAGATGGTAAGCTTATTGGTACTGGAAAGAGATCCAAATGTAATCTATTTCAATTGAACCCTATTGAAATAACATGTTTGGTTGCAAAGGTTGATAACAGTTGGTCATGGCATAGAAGGTTCTATCATATAAAGTTTGATAACATTGTGAAGGTTAGTAGTACATTTGTAGTAAGAGATTTTCCTAAGATTATTAAGCCTACTAATGTTGTTTGCAAGGAGTGTATCTTGGCTAAGCAGAGGAAAGTGTCATTTCCTAGCAAGAAGTTCTCTACTACAAAGAAACTAGAGATTGTTCACAAAGATCTAAGTGGTCCTACAAGAACCAGAGGATTCTACGGTGAAACATACTATATGATTTTTGTTGATGACTTCACTAGGATGATGTGGGTAGCATTTCTTAGAGAGAAGTCTAAAGCTTTTGAGAAACTTAAGATATTCAAGAATAGAGTTGAAATTGAATTTGGTGTCAAGATTAAATGTTTAAGATCAAATAGAGGAGGAGAGTTTACCTCCAGAGAGTTCAACATGTTTTGTGAAGAGAATGGAATCAAAAGATAGTTATCTACACCTAGAAGACCTGAACATAATGGGATTGTTGAAAGAAGGAACAAATTAGTAGCAGAATCAATAAAAGCAATGTTATTTGAGAATGATGTCTCAAAGACATTTTGGAGAGAAGTAGTTAACATTGCAGTATACACTCAAAATAGAGTACAAATCATAAAAGGGATGAGCAAGACACTCTATGAGCTATGGTTTGGTCATTCACCATCAGTCAAATATTTCAAATTATTTGGAAGTAAGTTCCATATAGAGAGATGATGATATTAGTAAGTTTGATCCTATAAGCGATGAAGGTATCTTTCTTGGTTATTCATTAAAAAGTAAAGCATATAGATGTTTCAATTATAGAAATAAGACAAGAGAAGATGGTAGATTATAATTCTAACGAAGAAGAGGATAATTCTAGAATTGTTAGACATCATGTTGAAGTTCTTTTTGAAACTAACAATGACTTGTAGAATGATGTATCTATTGAGCATAGAGAAGAACAAAGATCTGAACCTAGAAATTGATATACTGATATATATGTTCCTTGTTAGGTGTCAATGAGAAAATTTAGTATAGAGAGTCCCTATTAAGAGACTTTGAATCCTTATTAGGAGATTCCAACCCTGTTAGGAGTTGTAGTATAGTAGATGCAAGAAGAGCTCACTGCCCAAACATGCACTTCTAATTACAAAAAGAACTCACCGCCCAAACAAGTAATTGTTTCTTAGGTATATAGGTGTTGTAACTTCTTTCTTCACTAATCTCTAAACTGAGCTCAATCTCAAATCACAAAATTAGGTTCTCAAAAACTTCGCATATATCGCTTCACAAAAAGTTTGCATATGACTTATCACAATACAATTGCACACTACTTCTCTAAGTAAACTTGCAAGATGTCTTTGCATAAATACCATGCCTTTTCACAAATTGATGTCGGGTCAACTAAGACCACAATACACTTTTCCAACTTAGAGTAAACATTTAGGATGTTGGCCCTAATTGGTCAAGTAATTATTTTGTAAACAAAATAATTTCTTTACCTTTAATTTCATTGTTTTGTTTCACTGGTATACTATCTCCATCTAACTTCGCTAATCATAATATGATGTTAGAAAATTTTTACATATGAAACAATACATTGTTGTAAACCAATTTCATACTTAGACAATTTAATGGGTACCAAAAGCTAAGTATCTTTATTTCCAAGGTTTTTTACAAGCATGTACATTATGTATTTCCATAAATGGCAAAAATTACTTATCTTCATTAGCCAATTGTCAACAATCTCCCCCTTTGGCATTGATGGCAACAAAATAGGGAAAATTGGCTAAATATCAAAAACTTGTCCAAAACATTACAATATCAATACATTAATCATCTTTTACAACTGCTCCATCTTACACATGCTCCCCCTTTTGATATGATTTCGTACTTTACCTTACTTACAATTTTATTATGCACCTTTTCCCCCCTTTGACATCAATGACCAAGGTCGGAATGTCAAAAACTATCAAAACTATTCATCTGTTGTCAAAAACTTTGTTCATCTACCTTAAGTTGATAACACCTTCATGTAATTGCCAAAACTTTCCTTGAGACTATTCAAACCTTTTACCCAAGTGTCCTTGGTTGTTTCAGTAGAAGTGAGAATTTCACATAGAGCATATGATGCAATCTCAATTGCATTGAGATCAAAGTATAAGAAATTTGAATAGGTGTCCTTGACTTTGACACATTCCTCCAACTGTCTCTCAATAGTTGATATCTTCAGAGCGATAAACTCTCTAAATTTTGATAATCTCTTTAAAATTTGTTCTTTCTCAAGTTCCAGTTTCTTGATATCACTATGAACACTAGCCACTTGTCCTTCAAAGTCATCAACTTTTTTGGAAGGTTGTTGTATCTAGCTTGTTAGAGCTTCTAGTTCACTCAACTTTCCTTAAATCTTATTGTCAAAATCCTTGGTCAACTTATGAGATAAAGCACACTTCATGTACAATACCTTTTGCATCTTGTTGACATCTCTGAAGTTCGTTGATACAAGTATCAAGACTTAGAAAATCATTCTTGATATTATGACAAATGGTGCTAAATAAATTAGCATCATGAGAAATTTGGGCATTGGACTCTGCAACATTCAACAAATTTTTTAATTCCTCATCAAAAGAATTTAACACTGCTTGTGCCCTCTGTTCGGATCTGCCTCTGTATGCTTGATTGGCAGAGTACTGTGTTATCTGTCAGTTACCTCCATTAAGTTTCTTTGTTAGCTCTTTACTTTTATGTTCTTCTCAATTAGTTTTGTCAGAGATGAGATCAAGTTAGTTTGATCATCATCATCACTTGTTAGGCCAGCAAGTGAAAGTGGAGTAGATGAACTAGATGGTTTAGTTTCATTTTCCTTTTGCTTCTTCTTTGCTACGTCCTTAGCTCTTTTCTCTTCATTCTCTTTCTCCTCCTTTTCTTTTCTTTCCTTCTCTTTCTTTTCTTCCTCTACTCTTTTCTTCCTCTACTCTGTTTTTCATTTCTTCTTCAAGCAATTTCTGCTTGGCTTCTTTAATCTTTCTCTTTTCTACCTCTAATTGCCTCTTTTCTTCTTCAATTTGTTTCAACTGATCTTGAATGACCTCAACCTGAGGTCCAAATTGATTGAAACTTTCAAAAGGGTTAGTGTCATCAATATTGATAGTAACATTGGTTTGGTCAATCTGCATAGTATCACCACTTATTAACACTTTTGAAGATTTAGGTGGTTCTATAGGTGTTTCCTTTGATTCTATCATCATCTGACTGATAGTTGTAGCTATTTCACTCCTTATTGTATTCTTATCACCTGCCATAATTAGAAATGGTCTTATCTTGTTCCTCAAGTAGGATGCTATCTTGTCCAACAATTTCTTGACTTCTTCCTCATCATATATTTTGCATATAGTCGTTAACATGGACTTCTAAAGTTCCATATCCTCTTCTCAGGCTGGTGCTTTCTTCTCTATAAGTCTGTCATAGACTTTTTGATTTACTATACCTTCAATATCCTCAAGTTTTAGATTGTTAGTAATCATATATCTCACAGTGTAGATATCAATATAACCTTTCTCAATATCATTATATAAATCATATGATTTGTTCATCTGAACAAAGTTTCCTTCATTTGCAATGGTTGAGTTGATCTTCTCAATCTTCGGCTTCCAAGGTTGTCTTACTTTTCCTATTGTCTATTAGAAATAATAACATTTTCCACTTGTTTTACTTCCTGTTCTTCTTCTTCTTCATTGGATTCCACAATTGTCAACAATGACTTTTGTCTTTTTCATGGTCCAGTAGCCTGTTGCTTGACTCTTTTAGTCTTAGTAGTCACAACGTCTACTAATCTTTTAGATTTTCTCTTCAACTCACATGGTTGTTCAGCTAATACTACAACATATTTAATGCTTTTTTTTGAAGGTGTTTCTACAATTGACACACCAGATGGTGGCCCAACTGATAATGGTTGCACATACATTATTCCTTGTTTCATTGTCTACCTAATTGCTTGTGACTCAGTTTCTACCATATCAGCCTCAATTAGAGCTTTCTTCATTATTGTCTCAATCTTTTTGTGAGATGCTTTCTCTAAGAATGCTTGATAAGTTGACTTGGTAATCTCTTCATATGTCCCAAATATGTACTTAGCTTGGTCCTTTATGGAGTTTGACAATAGATCAATATATCCAATTGCTACATCATCACTTAACTCATAACCTAAGGGATCAAGAAATGTTTCCCGAAGTTGTACTGCTTGAATATGAGTTAAATCTATATCAACCATAACACATATATCATTTTTTAATCTTTTTACAATTGTAGGTGCAATTCTGAATCTTTATTTCATCTCATTCTGAAATGTTTTCATGATCAAATTTTTGCTAAGATTTTGTCTGTTGGATGTCTTCTACATACATATGTAATCTTTTCCATGGTACATCTCTCACTACTCATAATCTCTGTAACCGATAAGTATGGAATCTCTTAAGTACATGAAAGAATATATGATTGATCAATGACTAGACTCTAAACACACCATTCTTGGTCCTCTTGATTTTCTCTAAGTTTTCAAGGAGTTGCACTCTCATAATTTCACTTAGATTAACTTTTTCTTTCTCAACACAAATCTTATAAGCTACATAGATGAATCCTATTGATAATTCATCAATCTTAGAACCTGCAATTTATCAATCTTAGAACTTGCACAAATAGAATATGCAATGATTCTACTTAGAAATCTTACATCATCTTGTTTAATGGTGCTAATCACAATGGCCTTCCCATTATAAACTACCTTAGTGTAGCTCTCAACCTTCTTGTTAACTAGTTTCTCACCTATAGGTACACTGCATTGGTTTCTAAGACCAGTTACTTCGTGAATAAGGTTGACTAAAATGTCAACTACAATGTCTTCCATCCACAATTTTCCATCATGAATTCTACCTAGTATGATCTAAGTTCATTCTTTGTTATCCAATAATCGGTAGAAGTGATATTTGAGTAGGTCTAGTTCTTTTAAATGTTCAAATCTGAGCTTTGCTGACATGTCATGGTTAAAGACAATTTCCATATCTTTGTTCATATACTCGATCCCAATAGTTTTAAACTTGCTATTAAGATAACTTCCTACATTTTCCAAATACACTATGTTGTTTGGAGTAATAGATAATGCTGAATTGGGGTTTCCTTCTATGGGTTTCATGGAAATAACCTTTAATTTCGGTCTCTTCTCATTCTCAACATTATGAACTATTGACATATCCATGATTTTATCAAATATAAACTTTATCGAAGAAATTCTACGGAGAAACGACAAAATACCTCTTTTTGAAATAAGGTTTAGTTCGAAGTCACCTTATCAAGTCACTTCTAAGTGCTCTATGCTTCTAATGTGATCACAATGAAGTAATCAAGTTTGTCCTCCATTTTATTCGTTCAATTTGAACTTGCATTAATTACGTACCTTGCAAACACAAAAAAGATGTTAAATACCTTCTGAAATCAAATATCTGTTCGAAATCTTTGTTAGATCTTCAAATGCTACCCGAGGTTTACCATAACTTCCTTGCATCATGAAAATGCTCCAAGAACTTCACTCCACAAAATTCTTTGTAAAAACATAGTTTTCATCTTCTTCTATAGAATTAACTTTCTCTTTTATAACAACAACTCTTAATTCCTTCCTAACAAGTTTCGATAAGCTCCAAATTGCAAGTGAGCTCAGCTACAGTCTAAACTTATCTCGATACACCTTTTGCCAACTTCACTACCTATAGTTCAATCTCTAAATGAAGTTTCAAATTCTAGTGTTCTGAACAAGCTTAATTTAACTTGGTTGAATCAAACTTGATTATTGACTTGAGTTTTCCCGTCTCTACATTATCAAACTTTTCTTCAAAAATATTCAATCCCTTCATAAATGCGTCATTAAGTTCTTCTCAAGTTTACTAACTATATTTCTTTTATCTTCATTATCTTTTCTAGTTCTTGAGTTCCTTTCATGGTTCCTTCTATCATTTACGATATTTCTTCCATCATTCCTTTTGTTTTTGAAGTTTCTTCCATTGTTTCTTCTATCTCCAAAGTTTCTGTCCATTCTACAATACTTTGTTGTATTTCCAAAGTTGTTGCATAACTGACACATTGGGGTTTTGCTTCTAGGATTATACTGATTAATAGGTGCATGATAATTCTGGGCTATGTATCCAAAGTTATTACACTTATAACACATGATCTACCTTCTTTCTTCATTAGGTCTTCCTTCTCTCGATGTCCTTTCATTAGATCTTCTTCTATCTGTAGGGTTAGTATTTCCAGACATTCTACTATTCCTTCTATCATTATCATATTTAGGTTTCTTATAATCAATTGCTTTATGACCCATACCATGACAATTATGACAAAAAAAAATTGTAACATGATTAAATGACTTTTTTGTACAATCTCTTTACATATGACCTATTTTATTACATGAAAAACACTTACCTCTAAATTCATACCTAGTTTCCTTAAAAGATTCAACTTGTTTTGGTTCATCCAATATCTTAGCTTCCTTATCTTGTCTAACTTCTTTAGGTTTATCAAAAGATTGACTGGATTCAATCTTATCATCACATTTATCTTTTCCTTTTAGATCTGATCTATTTTCAGGTTTCTTTGTAGACATGTTAAATAGATAACCAAGACTAGTCTTATTATAAGTAGGTTTTTGTATTGACATTGAGTCATCAATTTTTCTCTGCTAGAATAAAGGTTTTCAAGCTTTACTTTTCTTTGAGTTAGTTAACCTTTCACAATAGTGTTGTACTTTTGAAGTTCTTCATGATCTGCTTTTAATGCTTCAAGTTCAGATGTCATCTTTTCTAGATTGCTCTAAGATCTGAATTTTCATTCTTCAAATTAGATTCAACATTACTAGGATCATTCTTCAAAGTCAACTTTAGATTGGTAATCTTCAATTCAGGCTTCAAGATCTTGTACTCTGTCTTCAATTTTGAATAATCATCATCATTAGTAGATTTAGTAGGTTCAAGCTTGGATTTGAGATGTTCAATCTTGTCCTTCAATTGTCCAATGTATACTTTGGAGTCTTCATATCTATCTTTCAACTTATCTCTTTATTCAGTAAGGAGATTAATTTGTTCAAGTGCCTCTTCAAGGTTCTTCATCAACTGTTCCATATCCATAGGGATTTTACTCAAGTTGTTAAGCCTCTTATGAGTAACTGTGCTATGATACCAATTGTTACAAATAGGGAATACTTGGGGGGGGGGGGGGGGGGATTGGTGAATCAGTATTCTATAAATAAACTTTTGTCACCAATTGGATATTATTAGTTACTTTGCACCATGCATAAGAAAGTAAACAAGTAATGCTAAACAGAAATAATAACCATGCATAAAGAGAACTCATAATACCATATTTTGTTAACTAGAGAAACCCTGGCCAAGGGAAAACCCTACTGGGGATGATATCCACTAGATAATATACTAATATATATGTTCATTGTTAGAGGATGGACCCTATTAGGAGTCAATGAGAAAATTTAGTATAGAGAGTCCCTGTTAGGAGACTTTGAATCCTTGTTACGAGTTGTAGTACAATAGATGCAAGAAGAGCTCACTGCCAATTACAAGTAGAGCTCATTGCCCAAACAAGTAATTATTTCTTAGTATATAGGTGTTGTAACTTCTTTCTTAACTGATCTCTAACCTTAGCTTGATCTTAGATCATAAAACTAGGTTCTCAAAAACTTCACATATATTACTTCACAAAAAGTTTGCTTATCATTTATCACAATACAATTGCACACAACTTCTTCAAGTAAACTCGCAAGATGTCTTTGCATAAATACCATGCCTTTTCACAAATTGCTACTGGGTTGGCTAAGACCATAATACACTTTTTCTAACTCAGAGTAAACATCTAGGATGTCAGCCCTAATTGGTCAAGTAATTATTTTTTAAACAAAATAATTCCTTTACATATAATTTCGTTGTTCTGTTTCACTAGTAAAATGTGAATATCTCTTATTCGTATAGACTATACTAATGTCTAAGGTTATACACATCATCATCATCATGTATACTATCTCCATCTAACTTTGCCAATCATAATATGATGTCAGAAACATTTTACATATAAAACAATACACTATTGTAAACCAATTTCATACTTAGACAAATTTATGGGTACCAAAAGCTAAGTATCTTTATTTCTGAGGTTTTCTACACACATGTTACCATAAATGACAACAACTACATATCTTCATTAGCCAATTGTCAACAGATAGTTGGGAGCAGAGATAAAGATGTAATGACAAGGAACATAGTGAATGAGGAATTGTGTCTAATTTCTCAAGTGGAACCTAAGAGCGTAGAAGAAGCATGTAAGGATGCTCACTAAATGCAAGCAATGAAAGAAGAATCAAATTAGATTGTAAAGAATGGAACATGGGAATTAGTTCCTACACGTAAAGACAAGAATGTGATAGGAACCAAGTGGATATTAGGAAATAAGATGAATGAGCAAGGAGAAGTTGTGAGAAACAAGGCCAAACTTGTTCGCAAAGGTTACTCATAGCAAGAAGGCATAGATTATGAAGAAAAATATGCACTTGTGGCAAAAATGGAAGCAGTAAGGATGTTCTTGGCTTACACAACAAGCAAGAATTTCAAGGTTTATCATTGGGATGTCCAGTCAATTTTTCTGAATGGAGAACTTGAAGAAGAAGTCTACATTGAGCAACCTGATGGATTCCCTCTAACAAATGAAAGAGAGTTTGTATGTAGACTGAAGAAATCTCTATATGGTCTGAAGCAAGCACCTAGAACCTAGTGTGCAATATTGGATAGGTATTTGTCTAAGCTTGGATTTACTAAACAGATGGTAATCTATATTTAAGGAAAATTGTTGATGGTTTTTTATCATTTTAATATTTGTGGATGACATAATATTTGGAGGAAATGATAAAGAAAGTGATAAGTTTTCTCAAGAGATGAAAAATGAATTTGAAATGAGCATGATAGGAGAAATGAAGTTTTTCCTAGGATTGTAGATTGCGCAGAGCAAAGATGGGATATTTATTTCACAAGGCAAGTATCTAAATGACTTGTTAAAAAAAATTGGTTTGGAAAGTTTCAAACCTGTTGGTACACTCATGATAACTGGTCACAAGTTATCCAATAAAGATGAGACACCTATAGTTGAGCAGAAGAAGTACAGATCTTGTTGTCGTTGCACCAAAAGATTGACCTTTGAATGCCTGATACAACTACTAGACTTATAGAACATAGGAGGCAGTTAAGCCATGTCATGAATCTTGAAGGGGAAGGCTAGCAATTAGCCCAACAATCCCCCCCTCGACGTTACTCGAGGAGATTTGAACCTGTAACCAAGCTCTGATACCACTTGTTACAAGCAAGAGTTGTCATTGCACCAAAGATTGACCTTTTAATGCCTGATACAACCACTAGACTTATAGAACACAGGAGGCAGTTAAGCTATACCATGAATCTTGAAGGGGAAGGCTGGCAGTTAGTCTAATAGATCTATGATTGGAGGACTACAATATCTAACTCACACCAAAGCAATATAACAAATGTAGTTGGGATTGTGGCAAGATCCCAAGCTAATCCAAAAAAGTACCATTATGTAGTAGTAAAGAGAATTTTCAGATATTTGAAGGGAATGTCTGATTATGGAATTTGGCATGATAGATGAAGTGATTTTACCTTGTACACATATACTGATGCAGATTGGGCAGGCAGTATGGATGATAGAAAGAGCACTAGTGGTGGAGCATTCTTTCTTGGTGGAAGATAGGTTTCTTGGTTAAGCAAGAAACATGATTGCACCTCTCAAAGTACAACTGAGGCAGAGTATGTTGCAACAAAAAATAACTATAATCAAGTTATGTGGATGAAGCAAATGATGAAGGATATTGGAATTGAGTTTGTAGAACCTGTTATCATTTACTATGATAATACAAGTATAGCGAGTATGTCTAAGAATCTAGTATTGCATTATAAGACAAAGCACATATCCATACAGTATCATGTTTTGAGAGAGAAGGAAACAGAGAAGGAGATAAGGTTGGAGTATGTAAGTACTAAAGATCAGATTGCATATATCTTTATGAAGCCTTTGCCTAAAGATACTTTTGAGTACCTAAGAGGTATGCTAGGGGTTATGCCCCTACCTACTTTAGAGTAGATGATGCAAGGAGTACATTGGTTCAGTGGTACAGAGCACTATGGTTAGACTGGATTGAATGCTAATGTTTCCTATATGGGGGAGCATCTAGTATGAACTGAGCCATTGAGGACTCTTGGTATCTTGTATTAAATAGTGTCTTTGGACACTTGAGCTGATAGAAGAGTTGGAAAAAGTATATTATAACAATTGGTATTTAACAATTGTGTATTTGACACCTTTGACATTGATGTCAATGGGGGAGAAGATATGCACACAAAAAAATCTTCTAATCAATGGGGGAGAGAATATGTAAAGAGAAGCACCTGTTGAGTTGTCAATGGGGGAGTGTTATCTCTTTAGGGAGATTTAGAAAGATTCATGTAAGTGTGCAAAAGGATATGTAAGTGCATAGAAGACTATGTGTGCAGAAGAATATATTAGTGCATAGAAGGAAATGATCATGCACAAATGATATGTAGTTAGAAAGTAGTGTAAGATGTTCACTATGAACATGCCAACAGCTAGAAGATTTCAGATTGATGAAGAGGATTTGAAGAGAAGATAACAGCAGCAACAATAGAGTACAAATTGGTATTCTTTGAACTTAGGTATTTTTCATCAATGTTTCCATCAATGCCAAAGGGGGGAGATCGTTAGCATGAATGTTGATGATACTACATTTGGGGAGTATCTTTAGCATTGGAAAGTATTGATATGTTTCATTGATGACAATGTTTGTCATTTATGTCAACATAGCAGTAATTTTGTAAAGACTGGAACAATGACAGTTAGTAATCTTATGATGTGTAGAAGACGAGGAAGTGTTAGATGATGCATAGTAGAAGAAATGTTCACGAGGTTTTCTTGATGATGTGGTCAAGAGGACTAAATATAATTCAATGGTGTACAAAAGTTACACTTGATTTACTGGAAGTAGTGCAAAAATAGAGCATTGGAAAATAGAGTTCAGATGATCTATTACTATCTTTCATCTGAGATGTAATGAAGATGATGCACATACATATTGATAGAGGATAGTGATGTGGTGATGCCAGCATGTCTGCAAGATGTGGTTTCACACGTATGAAGATTTGTATAGACTATGGGCCAACAATACTATTTTAATTGTGAATTAATTAATTATCTTATTTTAATTAATTGGGAAAGCCTCAAGGTTGACTCAAGGAATTATTATGAAGATACGGTATAAAGAAAAGTTGTTTTCCTTGTTTGTAATGTGAACTTGGATTAGAAGACCAAGTGGGATGTGAAGTATTAGTGCATGGAGTGAGAAGGAGCATAATGCTTGTTGAATGCATGTAAGCGATCCAAGGGATCATTGGATGCACAGTATGAGATCTAGTTACAAGATCTAAAGGAGCAGAAGTCTGGTTGACATGATAGAGATAGAGGAAGTACATTTTAGTTCTATTATTCTACAAGGAATAATATAGAGATCATTTGGATAGTGGGTTCATTGATCTTAACCTTGAAGCTGTTTGGGTAGTGGGTCGAGCTATCTTCCACAACTCCTAAGAGGGATTCAAAGTCTCCTAATAGGGACTCATACATACTAAATTTTGTAACAAACTCCTAATAGGGTCTATCCTCTAACGAGGAATATTTATATTAGTACATCATCTTGTTGGTACCATCCCCACTAGGGTTTTCCCTTTGATCAAGAGTTTCCCTAGTTAACATATCTGGTGTTAATTGTGTATGAGTATCTTGTTGTGGTTTCAGTTTATATTACTCACATGGATAAGTATGTTTAAGGTTAATGATTGTGATAATAGCTAGATAACTAATTCACTACCCCCCCTCTCAGTTATATCAGTGGACTATATATTCTAACACAAATTTGTTATGGTGCTTCAAGATCAAGCCAGTCTTGTTTGGTATGCCCTCGTAGGGGTTTTAAAATTCCCCTCAACTAGTCCACTAGTAGATACTTTATATGAATTAGGAATGTCAAGATTACCAAGGAGCAATTTTTATCATCAAGGAGCAATTGCTTTCATCACGAAGCCTTATGAAAAGTTGAGTGATGATATATGGGTTTCTCATCAATAGATGAATGTTGTAAACTTTGTATTCTCAACTCATTAGCTAACCCCAAGATTCTACATGAGGGATTAATCTATCTATCAACCAATTATATGATCTATGTAATCACCCAAAAATGGTCATCTAAACTATGAGCCACCTTTCTGGCATTTTTGCATAATTTATCTATTGCTTATCTTTGATTAAATCCTCAAAAATCTATTTATTCGATTGTAACCTATGGTTTGACCACTTTATCTCGAGTTCCTATTTAATTAATATAACTTGCTCCCTTTTAATTAAATAAAGTCCCTTAAATTCCCTTGTCCTAAGTTTGCACACATAAAGCATTATTCATATTTTTAGAATAAAAGAAAAGGCTTGTTGTATCACATAAGTGGTACACTTTTGTATGTGAGAGGAATCTTTATTCTCCTCCGCACATCATTTTAAAATGAACCCTCAATCTTGATTAGGTGAGATTCGTGTGCACATGGATCATGCAAGATGCATCCTCCACCATTGATGAAGTCCCTTTTGCCTTTCAATCTCCATTGTCCATTTATCTTTAAAAAGGATGGCTCTCTCCCCATTCTCAATCCTTACACTCTCATGCTAATGTTATGTTGTAGGATATCTAGGTGCTTTGGGAGCTTTGGAGACTTTGAGTATTCTTGCATTTTGATAGTTTATCTTATCTCTCATTATACTTGCATTATGGAATTCTTAGCTTAGTTTCCTTTATGTTTTAGAATAGCTCACATAGTTTATGCTTAGTTTGTAACTCTTCATATTTGATTAGCTTAGCTTGTATCTTGCATTGCATTGCACTTGCATTGTGATTCTTGGATGCTAGCATCTTGCTCCCATCTTTGAATCTCTCATTCTATGGTGCACCATGCAAGGGTTGCATAGCTTGGTTCTTTTGAGAGCCACCATACTACTATTTTTCACCTTTTACATCATAGATAGAGAGCTATAGCCACCTCTTGAGATGCTCTCTTTCGTGGGTATTCTCGAGGATAAGGGTTTATAGAAATGTGTCTAATTTTTGGTATACATTTTTGTTGCCCATCATGGGGTGAGACAACCTTGTCTAGCTCCATTTCTTGCATTTTTGTTGTTATTTTAGCTTGCTATTTTGGGATTTTCTTTTTATAGACAAGATTATTCTGTGATACTTTTCTAGTGATTGTATAATACTCTATAAAAAGTGATATGATATAAGACTAGTTAAACTATCGTATTGGTATTATGTAGTATGTCATATTCTAGTTATGTACAGTATCATACTATCTTATACAAATTATTGTACTAGAAAGATCTATTGTCTGTGTATACAGGGAAGTATCATACGATAAAGTTGCAGAAAGAACTATCACCCACTCTGTTGGATTTTCTTGTTATAATTTCTAGCTTGCATTTTTCACTTACAAGCTTTTGCATTTAAGATTTATGGTTTTCTAACAGCTCCTAACATGTGTTTTTGTAGGGTATTTTCATATTTTACTAATCCTTTTATGCCCTAACCCTTATTGTTTTATAAGTTCTCTTGCTCACTTGTTAGCTAAGGAAACATTGCTAAAGTAAAAGGGCTACTAACATTATTGCAGGGCTACCCATGAAAAAGCTTAAAAAGTGAAGAACAAAAAGTTTTCATATGTCTTTTATTAAATTTCATGTGCGACATATACTATTTGCTTTCTTTTCTTAGACACATAAAACTCACAAGGGTTCATTGTTGGTAGGAGAGTGTGCTCTTTACATTTTAGATGAACCATAAATCTTGACCCTTCATTGAATCAAGAAAGTGGGTGGTACACTCCAATCTTTCGTGGTTTTAATTAATCTTCTTGGTGTGTTTGGGGGAAACATTAGGGAGTGGGAGAGTATGATCTTCACCTTTTAGGTGAATCTGAAATCTTGACCTCCTTGGTGTGGATCCATTTTGTTAATCTCCCAATGAGATTCATACCTTTAGAGGGACTGCTATTGGTGGAAATATATCAATAGGAACAACCCGAAGTGGGTACAAGAAAAACCCAACTAACTTGACCCACTAGGATCACAAACCCCTTGACAAAGGCCAAAGCGTTGGGGGGCATAATACTTGACATCACTTAGTGAGACTACTTGTGGGATTGGGACCATGAGGAAATCCATAGTTGGGTATGCTTAAGGTACTCTTGTGGCTATGAGGTCCATTAATATGTCTTGTATTAGGTACAAGAGGGGTGTTATGAATGGGACCCTTAATAGACACTCTAGGATTCAAAGGCCACTCTTTTTAGCCACTCAATATAGATTTGGTGTAAAGATCAATCCTAGTGGACTACTTGAATCACCTTGAGATTTAGACTCACCATATGTGTCCCTTTGGTTGTATTGATAACACTTCTACAATAAAGCTAATAACTATAATGAGAATCCACTTTATGTGAGGCAGGGGGGAATCAAGTTGTGAGCTAATGGACCATGAAATTTAGGTAGATATTGTTTGGTGTGTCTTTGATTTGTGCTAGACCCATGGAAATCTATTAAACATATAGATGACAATAGTTTTCATAAATAATTTTCTTTAAAACCTCCTAAGTGTTTGTATTGGTAAGGTTGCTTTGTCTATTGTCCAATTTCTTGAAGACATGTGTTTGTGCTACAAATTACTTTCAAAAACATTACATTTCTATTATGAACTAGAAATACATTTTGTTATACCTATCACATTTCTCAAATAAGTGAAAATTTGTAGTCAAACATAGGTCATTTAGGCATGAAGTCACAAAAGGTTGTCTCTGGTGAATGCTTGTCATACTGCTCTTCTGAAAAGTATCGTACAATACTTCTAGAATTTGTAAAGTTTTGCACTCTCATATAAAACTATGTCACACTATAACTATGAACTATATCACACGTCCTCCTAAGAACTGTCATATTAGTGTAAACTATCACATGGGTATATTATAAATTGTCATACAAAATTCTTTGTTGAAATTGTATCACATGGGCTTCTAAATTTTGTTGCCTAAGCCTGTTGCTTGCAAAATTTGAACTTTTATTGCATTTTAGTTGAATAAAGATGTCCATAGTTGATCCTATTATGTCCTTGGTCTGAAACTTACATGTTTGTCTATGTTCTAGGCTGAAAAAATTAGCTTGGTTTCTTTGATGCAAACTTGAGTTCATAGATTGTTCACTTGTCAAACTCATTTACCCTACCTCTTTGGCTATTTTCTATTAGACTTCTTGCCTAGTTCTCGACTTGATTCACTAGTTTTTAAAGTTTCTTGGATACTTTTTGACAATCTATTATCATTACTATATTTCTTGACAAGTTAACATCTTGACTTCACAAGTTTTGAATTCCAAATGCTTTGTGTCACCTTACTAAGCTAAAAACTTTCTATTACATGTTGATTAAAACTAGGCTACAATTTGTTCAAGGAGGTTGTCCTTCATTTTTCTTTGAAAAATTAGCTTCTCCAAATAGGCATCAACATAAGCAACACCTTGAAAATGAACTTATTTTTGACAAGGGCGAGGAAGACAAGTCCACCACTTGGTACGATCCACTCAACCACTTTGGTAGTTATTTTGATACCCCACTTGATGCTCCTAGGGCTAAAAACAACGCGCCTTTCACCATGAGTCAAGAATACAAACTTACTCTTAGGTGAGTTCTTTCATATTAGGAGAGAGGACATTGAAAGAGAAAAAAAGCTTCTCAAGATGAACAAGCTCGGCTAGAACAAGAAAGACTTGAACAAGCAAAACACATAGCTTCTAGAGTGGAGACACATGCCTATGATGAAAATCATGCTCATAAAAACAACACTCAAGGTTTTGGAAACAATCAAACATATGCTTTTGAGAATCAAATTGCTAATACTATGTAAAGCAACCCCTTTGTGAACAATGGTAATAATACCCCTCCAACAACCCCCAAACCACATTTTAAGGGATATGCATCACCACCTAGACACTTCCATCAAAGGAAACCTTCACATCATGAGAATCAAGTAGACAATGAAGTTACTAGTGAAGACCTCTTTAAGTTTCAACAAAATGAATATCTTCAAAGACTCATGCTTAAGGCATTCTAAAGAACAAAATGGGGACCAATATTTTGCATATATGACAAGTAGAGGTTAGAGGATACCCCATTACTTTGAAGTCCAAAGAATTATTCAAAAAAGATAATCAAATTTAAGTGAGCTCATAAAGAAAGATATCCAATAATTGTGAAACCAATACACAGATATGCAAATGGAGAAAGAAGCCTAAAACCTCATTTGTTGAGACCATATGTGCTCTTCCTTTTGACAAAAGTCTTTACATGATGCCATTTCCAAGGGATATAGAGGTTCCTAATGTGATAAATATGATGGTAATGATGACCCACATGATCATGTTAGACATTTTTATGCTCTTAGCATGGATTTTATGCATGAAGACACATATCTCACGAGGCTCTTTCCTAGAAGCTTGAATGGACAAGCCATGGAGTGGTTCACCAAAGTCTCCCCTCCTCTTATGAAATTTGATGAGCTTTCTCAAATTTTTATTCAACATTACTCATACAATATACAACACCTTGTTACCATACTGGACTTATGCAATATCAAGTAAAAACAAGGGGAACCTTTTGTTACATACTTACAAAGGTGGAAAAGATTACACTCTAGGCATCCCTAGCTAATCCTTGAGAATGAGAAGATTGATATCTCCATTAGCACTCTCGTACGTGAACTATACTATGATCTTAGGAAACAAGTGTTTAATGAATTCAATGATATGATTAAGAGAGGTTATCATATTGAAGATGTTGTTGTTAAGAAGGGGGATACAGTCCTAAACAAAGACAAAAATGGCAATGGGAATGGTAATTGCAAAGCAAAACCTTGGAATAAGAGTAAGTATGTTGTTAATGATGGTTTTGTTGATGCACCTAAGACCAAGGAACCCACTTTCAACTTGGTTAATGTTATCCTTGCTACCAAACAACAAGAGGCTACAAGAACAAATGACTCCAACAAGTCCCAAAGTTATGACAAATCTAAGTTCACAAAGTTCTCTAAGCATAAGCGTAACTTCAGTCCATTGGTTGATTCATACAATGTGACCTTAAGGATATTGCTTGATAACAAGCTTGTTACATTGCCTGATAATTGAAGACCCTATGATCTTTTTGTCAAGCCTTCTTGGTGGAGGGATGATTGTTTTTGAAAATACCATAGAAACAAGGGTCATAATACATATAATTGCCTTAAACTAAAAGATGTGATGCAAGATCTCATTGATTAAGGGAAGGTTACCACTAATGGGTTGCTTAAGAACTCAGATCATAAAGCTTTCGAAGATTCTATCCCAAAATATGATCAAGGAGAAAATTCAAAAGCAAACAAGAAGAATCATGAGGTCAAGGTCAACTATATATATACCAACACCAATAATGTCATAAAAATGTTTGAGCCTATTGAGGAGAGTGTTTATATGATGGGGCCTAAATTTGATGAGGAACCTAACTATGATATTGATGACAAAAGACCCAAAGTTATTTTGATAACTCTTGATTCCTACCAATGATTTGATGACAATAGACCTATGGTTTCACATAGGGTTTTAGAATCCTCTTCCTTCTATGGTGAAAGACTAAATGTTGTTCCTAGGGGTCAATCCAAAGTTATCCTTAAGGTTCTAGGTAATCCTAAGCAAGCTTATGCTAAATAAGCAAGGTCTTCCTAAAGTTCTATGTCCACCTATGTTCTTCTAAACCAATTACAATGTACTCCTTCTTAGATTTATATTTTTGAGTTGCTAGAGTTATCTCCTTTTTAAAGGAGATCCTAAAAAAGGCTTTATGTGCAACTAGTGTCCCTACAAACATCGATGCAGATAAGTTCCAAGATATGGTTAATCACATTCCTTTCCCACATTATCTAATTTTTTTTAGAAGAATACAATAAAGCTCTTAGCCACCCTCACAACGTTGCACTGTACATGGAGGTCCAAATCCAACGCCATTGAGTTAGACGAGTGTTGATAGACAATGGTGCAGGGTTAAAATATAATTTCTTTCAATGTTGTTCAACAATTGGGTCTCTCAAAAATTTCTATCGACCCTAGATGGAATAAGCTTATGATGAAGTTGAACACTCCTCCAAGGGTCTTATTGTGCTTCCTATTTGAGTCGGTTATGTGGAAAAGGATGTAGTCTTCTAGGTTCTTGATATTTCACTTATGTATAATATTTTATTGGGGAGACCTTGGATACATGACATGCAAGCTATTCCATCAAATTTTCATCACTGCATAAAGTTCCCCTTCAACGATATTGAAGTATTGACCCTTGGGGATAATTCTATGTCAATAAACATGCTCACTATTGTTGAATCTCTAGTTATGAATAATAGAGTTGCTAGTAAAGCTAGATCCTCACTCGTTGAATGTGATCAAAAGATAAAAATTATGAGCTTTGGTGTAGGAGAGTATAACTTGGATTATATTGTTGCACTACTAGTTTCTTCATGCTCTTATGGGAAACTACCTAAACGCATGAAAAACTCATCCTCAAATATGACTATTTATGACATGTTTGTATAATCTTTAGTTCTACTAGAAGATGAAAAGGAAGACCAAGCTATTAGGGATTGGATATACAAAGAAGAATACCTAGTTGATGAGGTTATACTTGTTATACCTATTTCTCCCAAGAGATATGGAAAAGGATATCAATTTCTCAAGAAGATGGGTTACCCTGGGCATGGACCTTTAAACAATAATTAACACATTCTTATTGAACCTGATGAGGGCACAATCCAAGACCAAAATGAACACAATAGGAAAAGGAGAATATTATTATGAAAAGTGATATGCTATTACATTTAGTACAATGAAAACAAACCCAATGACATACCCTATGGCTTACAATGTTATCAGATTCTGGAGAAAAACCTTTCTCATAGTACCTTCTCCCAAACTCCACCAAAAAACTGCATTTACAATGCCATAAATGTCCTTAAGTAACCCAAATTAGTTTTAGGGTTAGGAATACATTTTAGAACATGCCATTTGGCATCCACCACCAAAAAAAAAGGTTCTAGAAAACATGTCAAAAGTTAGTGTAAAATTATAAGAATCCGGAAATGGTAGTCCAACTTTTGGGAGGCATAACTTTTGATACGGGATTCTGATTGAAAAACTGCTTACATTTATGGAAAGCTCTCTAAGTGCTCTATAGCCCTTTTAAACAAGTTTAACTTGTCCTTCATTTTTTAGGCCTGTACGAGGCCATTTAGTGCCTCAAATCTAACTTTGAAGCACTCTTAGGCAATCTCCAGACAACTTAAAATTGCAATAACTTTCAAACTGTAAAGCCTTTTGACCTAATTCTTTTTCTGGAATGCTTTAAATTACAAGTATAATTGTCCCTCCAAGTTACACCCTCTAACTCATTATAATTATGAATTGATTACAAAATAACCTATTTTCTACATTGGCACATATCGCAAGGTGCTCAAAACCTTTAACCCAGAAAACCAATAGTGGAACTATGAAAGTTGGATTCTCTATTTGACCCAAATGGGTATCCAAAAATGAAAATACATTAAACATAAACTAACACTAAGCATATTTTTGGGTGAAACAGGATTGCCCTTACACCACTGGATGCTCCTACATCAGAACCTATGAGTCATACTAAAGGTCGCAAAAGTAAGGACACAACTGGCTTCGGCTATGGGGTTGATGACAATCTTCCTATTTATGATGAAGAACCTCCTACAACTAGTGATTCAAATGATGAGATTCAGCCTATAGCCACTATTGTTCCAGTAGATGATTTCATTCCTCCTAACTCTATTCTTTGGGGAGAAGTGAGCTATATAATTGGCATAGGGTTGAGGCTTCCACTTCTAGATAGCTTGAATTTGATAAGTCTAACATAGAGGATCCTAACAGGGAAAGAATTAGAAGAGACATTGCTTGCCTTGTAGATTGTGATCAAAGCACGAATTCCAATGAGTGTGGGGATTCCCTTTCTGATGCATCTCAAGAAGTAGGAGTGGATGTTGTACATGCTTATACTAATTGAACCAATGTATTTAATGGGTCTTTTGTAGGGTTTGATGAGTTGAACCCTCAACTTTCTCTAGTGGACCATGTTGATTCTCTTAGGTCTCATTTGAATTTGAGTATCTTTGAAGATTTCCCTATAGGTACTAACTCTCTTATCACTAGAGATGATTCCTTTCATGTCAATAACCTGGAATCATTCAAAGGCCTAAGCTACCATCTTTTCAAAATGACTATGAGATCGCCTACTATTTAAATGTTATTGAGCCCATAGTCTCTTCCACCAACCAACCAAATGTCAACATGACCAAGTCAGATATCAAGTACCTTAGTCATACACTAAAAAGAAAGAAGAAATAAAGGAGCTCTAATGGTGAAAACCACTTTGTGGCAATGTTAGAGCAAAAAATAGTAAAAACAAAGACGTATCTAAGGGTGAAAAACTCTTGGAGGCACCAAAAGATGAGGTACTTGGTAGTCTACTAAGATATTTCCAAGATAGATCATTAATTTTAATTGAGCCTATGCAACCGATTAACCTTGGTACAAAATAGTCTCTTAATATAATACATTTAGCTCAGTCGCTATCAGCTGAAGAAAAAGAGTAGCTCACCCAATTATTCTAAGAAAAGAAAATCAACTTTTCTTGGATATATGTACACATGCTCAACCTTGACATTGATTTAATCATGCATCATCTTTATATTGCTTCTAGTGTCAAATATATCAAGCAAAAACTAAGGAAAATGTATCCACATGTTGCCTAATTAGTGAAAGCTAAACTTCAAAAGCTCCTAAGTGCAAAATTTATTAGAGCCATAGATTATGTTGAATGTATATCCAACATTGTACCAATTTCAAAGCATGACAAGTCCATTCAAGTTTGCCTATATTTTCAAGATTTAAACAAAGCCTTTCCTAAGGATGACTTTCCAGTTCCAAACATTGACATGATAGTGGACATGACCGCAGGATATGAAATGTACTCCTTGATGGATGAATTCTTGGGATACAATCAGATAAAAATAGCTCCTGAAGATCAAGAAAAGACAACTTTGAATTATGCTTGGGGTCTCTTTTGTTGGAATGTCATGCCCTTTGGTCTTAAGAATATGGGTGCTACCTATCAAAGAGCTATGACAACCATCTTTCATGATATGATGCACAATAACATGGAAGATTGTGTTGATGACACCTTAGCTAAGTCTAAACAAAGAAATACGCATCTGGACTACTTGAGTTTGATATTGGACCAAATGGAACAATTTTAGCTTAGGCTTAATCCTTAAAAAATGTGCTTTTAGTATCACCTTTGGAATTTTTTTAGGCTACATGATATCCTCTAAGGGCATCAAAGTTTATCTAGAGAAAGTAAAAGCCATAATGGAAATGCCACCCCCTAGAAACATTATTCAATTAAAAAGTTTTCAAGGATGAATACAATCTATACGGAGGTTTATTTCTCACATGGTTGATAGGTCTCAACCATTTAATAATAAACTACATAAGGGATCTACATGTGTTAGGAATGATGAATGTGAGAAGAACCTTTCTCAAATTAAGGAATATTTGGCTAAACCACCTATTCTGATGCCTCTTATTCCTAAAAAGCCCTTAATTTTATACATTTTAGCTACAAATACTTTTTTAGGAGAATTAGTAGCACAAGATGATGAGAACATAAAGGAATGGGCTATATACTATATGAGTAGAACATTAGTTACTTATGAGATCAATTACAATAACATTGAGAAATATTATCTTGTTATCATATTTACCTTTCAAAAGCTACGACATTACATGCTAGTGTTAACATGAATGCTAATGGTATTCCTTTGGGAGAGTATCCTAACATTGTGAGAGCATGTGGGTGAGTGTTAGCATCATTCTCATGTTGCATTCATGATTGTGTTTTTGATTGATGTCAACATAGTAGTGTTTTTGTGAAGACTAGCAGAGTAGCAGATGAAGAATGAGGTTGTACAAACAAATAATTGATGATCAATTCAAGCACGATTAAGAATGTGTTCTACACCATGTCCTAATGACGTAGTTAAGTGAACATAAAAAATGTAAAATATATGCAAAAGATATAATTGATTTGTAGAAAGAAATTTACAAATAGAGTACCTAAGAAGTAATTTATGATGTTTCATTTGTATCTCCTAAGAGAGACAGAATCATGATATGCATGGTTAGACAATGATAGTAGATAGTCTGATGATGATGTCAGTGAGTGCACAAGGTCTGAGGTTGTATGTGTGATAAGTTGTAAATATTGTGAGTTGATAGTGACGTGTAATTGCAAAATAATTAATTATCTTAAAAGAGGTCCTATTATAATTAATTGGAAAAGCCTCAAGGCTGACTCAAGAAATTGTTTTAATGACATGATATAAAGGAAGGTTGTTTTCCTTTTGGTAGAGTGTGATTTTGATGTGGATGAAGTGCAAAGAGTGCGAACAAGAGCATAGTATTTGGTAAATGCAAGTAAGTGATTTAAGGGATTATTGGATGCGAAGTTGGTGATCTGGTATCGAGATCAAAAGAGGAAGTCTAGTTGATAGGACAGAGGAAGTACAAGTACAATTTATTCTACTATTCTGCAAGAAATAATATAGAGATCAGTTAGATACTGAATTTAGTGATATTACCCTTGAAGTTGTTTGGATAGTGGGTCCATCTGCCTTCTACAACTCCTAATAGGGTTGGAATCTCCTAACAGGGATTCAAAGTCTCCTGATAGGGACTAATATGTACTGAATGTATTGATTGACTCCTAATAGGGTTCATCCTCTAGCAAGGACATTTATATTAGTAAATCATTTTGTGGGTACCACTCCCACCAGGGTTTTCCCTCTGATCAAGGGTTTCCCTAGTTAACATATCTAGTACTATTGTGTATGAGTATCTTGTTATGGCTATTGATTATATTGTTCACATGCATAAGGATTAATTAGGTTGATAACTAATATAATAGTTGGATAATTGATTCACCCCCCCTAGTTAGATTGGTTGACTTTACTTTCTAAAATTGATATCATAGCTTCAAGTCCTTGAAGAGAATGCTTAACAACTTTGGGAGATCAATGGAAAGTCTCTTCAAAAAAGAAAGTCCTAAATTTGATAGAGCTAACTATGACATCTAGAAGGAAAAGATGACTCATTTGATGTGTGTGGGTCTAGGATATTGGCTTTTGACAAAGAGTAACAAAGCAATTGTGTAGGGAAGAAAGTTTAAGGAATGCAGTGAAGCTGAAAGAGATTTCTTTATGTGCAACATGCAAGCCAAAGAAGCATTATTGTCAACTCTTCCTGAAAATGAATACAGTCAAGTAAAATCACTAGAGACATCTCAAAAAAATTTGAAAGCTTTAGAATCTACTTTTTAAGGAGACAAGAATGCTAAAAGAGTAAGACTACGAACTTGGCTATGTTTGTTTCAAGATGCTAAAATGATGGAAAATGAATTTGTGAGAGCTATATTGGTAGAATATCTGAAATTGTTGCAAGAATTAAGTCTTGTAAAGGATCTAAAGATGAAGATGAGATTGTATGGTGAGAACCTTAACACCACCGTTCAAACAAGTAGCATAGATCTAATTGAACTTCTAATACCCCACACAGAGAAGTTCACCAGGGAAACTTTACTTGGAAGATTGGAAGCAACAAAATCAAGTTTGAGGCAATCTAGAGAATTAACCAGAGTAGAGACAACCTTTAGTGAATTGAGTGTTCATCCTCGTTTCACAAGAAATGCAAGCACCAATGGAGACTATGCTAGTAGTAGAAGATCCAGATATGAAGAAGACGAGAAGATTAAATAAGGAATAGCACTGCTTGTGCGAAGAGTACCAAATGGTAAGAAATTTTTTTAATTTTGGACTTGTAATGAATTTGGTCATTATGCTTCTATGTGTCCTAAAAGAGAGAAAAAGTATAATAGCAATTTCAAGTGTAGAAGACCTAGAGATTTTTTATATGCAAAATGAATATGATGAATCCGAGGAAATAGTTCAGAGTGAAAGTGATGATGAATTAGGTTTTGTGGCTATAAAGAAGAAAATTTTGAAACAAAATTTAGAGAAGAGAAAGCCCTAGTTTTGCAAGTTAAAAAGAAATCTAATTGGATTATAAACATTGGATGTTCACATCACATGACTGGTGATATGAACAAGTTTGTTAAGTTCATAAACCATGATGGAGGAATTGTTAGAGTTGGAAACAATGCAACTTATCACATCACAGGGATAGGATCTATTACTCTTGATGGAAAGACTAACATTGATGATGCTTTTTTTGTTGATGGGTTAAATCATAATTTGTTGAGTGTTGGACAATTGGTTGATAAAGGTTATCAAATGCAGTTGACAAAGAAGACTTGAATTATCAAAGATAAGGATGGTAAATTGATTGGGTCAGGTACAAAATCTAGAGGTAATGTGTTTCAATTGAACCCTACTAAGATGACTTGTTTGGTTACAAAAGTGGATAATAATTGGATATAGCATAGAAGGTTTTGTCATATAAACTTTGATAATATTGTGAAGGCTAGCAGTACATTTGCAGTAAGAGATTTACCTAAGATCATGAAGCCTACTAATGTAATTTGCAAAGAATGTGTCATGGCTAAGATGAAGAAAGTTTCATTTCCCAGCAAGAAGTTCACTACTACAAAAAAATTAGACATTGTTCATACAGAATTTAGTGGTTCTACCAGAACAAGAGGATTCTATGGAGAAAGGTATTTTATGATTTTGGTTGGTGATTTCACTAGAATGATGTGGGTAGCATATCTTAAAGAAAAGTATGAAGCATTTCAAAATATTAAGATATTTAAGAATAGAGGTGAGAATGAATTTGGTGTAAAGAATAAATGTTTTTGATCTAATAAAGGTGGAGAATTTACTTCTAGAGAGTTTAACATGTTTTCTGTAGAAAAAGGAATTAAGAGACAATTGTTAGCACCCAAGACTCCTTAGCAAAATGGGATTGCAAAAAGAAGGAACATATCAGTATCAAAGGTAGTGAGAGCAACGATGTATCCAAGACATGTTGGAGGGAAGCAGTTAATACAACATTATACACCATGAACAAAGTGCAGATTAGAAAAGGTACACACAAGACTCCTTATGAACTATGGTTTGGACATGCACCATCAGTAAAGTATTTCCCAATATTTGGAAGTAAGTGTTACATAGGAGAGATGCTGATATTGGTAAGTTTGATCCAAGAAGTGATGAAGGCATGTTCCTTGGTTATTCATTGAAAAGAAAAGCTTACATTTTTTTTAAACATAGAACTAAGACAATTGTTGAAAGTGAAAATCTGGAGATAGACGAAAAGTTTGGAGTTAAAGAAAGAATGTTGGATTATAATTTTGATAAAGAAGAAGATAATCCTAGATCTATTAGAGAGAATATTGAAGTTTTTTTTGAGACTAACAATGATTTGCAGAATGATGTTCAAATTATTGAACAAAGAGAAAAGCATAGATCAAAACCAAGAGAAGAAAATAGAGTTGAAATAAAAACTCCTACACCAAATAAGAATTTGGCAAAGAATCACCCTGTTCAATAAATTATTGGAAGTAAAGACAAAGGAGTGATAAAAAGAAACATAATACACAAGGAATTATGCTTGATTTCTCAAGTTGAACCTAAGAGTGCAAATGAGACATGTAACCTTATAATCATTGGATTCAAGCAATAAAGGAAGAAATATATTAGATTATGAAGAACGAAACTTGGGAATTATTTCCTAGACCTAAAGACGAGAATGTTAGAGGAACTAAATGGGTATTTAGGAACAAGATGAATGGATAGGTGAAGTTGTTAGGATCAAAGGTAGATTGGTATGAAAAGGATATTCATAGCAAGAAGGTATAGATTATGAAGAAACATATGCCCTTGTAGACATAATGGAAGCGCTGAGAATATTCTTGGCTTATCCAACAAGTAAGAAGCTTAAAGTGTATCAGATGGATGTAAAGTCAACATTTCTGAATGGAGAACTTGAAGAAGAAGTCTACATTGAGCAGCCTCAAGGATTTCCTTTAACAGAAGAAAAAGACATGGTATGCAGATTGAAGAAAGCATTGTATGATCTAAAGCAAGCACCTAGAACTTGGTATGTAAGATTGGATAAGTATTTGGAAAAACTTGGATTTGCTAAAGGTACAGTAGATAGTAACTTATTTTTGAAGGAAATTGAGAATGGTTTGTTGATTATTGTAATATTTGTTGATGACATAATCTTTGGAGGTAATGACGAAGCAAGTGATAAGTTTGTCGATGAAATGAAGAATGAGTTTGAGATGAGTATGCTTGGTGAGATTAATTTTTTCTTGGGATTAAAAATTGTGCAAAACAAAGATGGTATTTTTATATCACAAGCTAAGCACTTGAAAGACTTATTGAAAAGATTTGGCTTGGAAAGTTGTTAGCATGTTAGCACACTGATGGTAATTGGTCACAAGTTAACTAGCAGAGACAAGACACCTACAATTCAGTAGAAGAAGTATAGATCAATGATTAGAGGTTTGCAATATTTGACTCACACCAGACCATATATAGAAAATATAGTTGGGATAGTAGCAATATTTCAAGCTGATCCTAAGAAATATCACTATGCAACAGTAAAGAGGATATTCAGATATATGAATGGTACACCTAATTTTGGATTATGGTATGATAGATCATTGGATTTCACTCTAGGTGCTTATACTGATGCGGATTGGGTAGGCAGTATGGATGACAGAAAAATAACCAGTGGTGGAGCATTTTTCCTTGGAGGAAGATTGGTTTCTTGGAAGAGCAATAAACATGATTATATTTCATAAAGTGCAATTGAAGAAAAATATGTAGTAGCAACAAGTAATTGTAATCATATTATGTGGATGAAGGAGATGTTGAAGGACATTGAAATAGAATTTTTAGAACCTATTATCATACATTGTGATAACACAAGTATAGTGAGTATGTCTACGAATCACATGTTGCATTCTAAGACTAAGCATATATTTGTTAAGCATACTTTTTTGAGAGACAAAGTTGTAGAAAAAGAAATCAGATTGGAGTATGTAAGTACTAAAAACTAGATTGTAGATATCTTTATGAAGCCCTTTCCTAAAGATACATTTTAGTACTTGTGAGGAATGCTTGGGGTTATGCCCTTGCCTACTTCTAAATAGATGATGCAGAGAGTACATCAGTCCTGTGGTACAGAGCACTATTGTTTGACTTGACTGAAATTCGATGCTTCTTGTATGGGGGGTATTGTTGGAAATATAAGAGGAGTAACTAAGAGGGGAGGGGTGAATTAGTTACTACTAAAATAAATCACAGATCCCTTAGATGTCAGTACAAAACACAAACTGAAAAAATGATTACTGCTGATACTTGGTAAACATACATAAAATGTTGTAACTCGATAAAAAATTAATGTGCTTGATAAATGCTTAACATGTAAACTTTAGATGTTATCTATGATTACCATTAATTTAACTTAGTTGCAAAAACATAAAAGAAAATAACATGAACACATTTGACACAGAGATTTAATGTGGAAACCTAATTTTGGAAAAACCACCAATTGCAACTAGTTACTATTTTCACTCTTCTGAAGTGAGCCCTATTAGGAGCCAACCCAGTTAAAGGTTACAAACACATAAAAGAAAATAGCATGAACACATTTGAAACCAGGATTTAATGTGGAAACATAATTTGGAAAAAACCACCAATTGCAACTAGTTACTATTTTCACTCTTTTGAAGTGAGCCCTATTAAGAGCCAACCCTGTTAAAGGTTACAAAACACACTGTTAGGTGTGACCCTATTAAAGGATTTAATCACCCTATTAGGAGTGGCCTTGTTAGAGGTCTTGGGACAATTTAATAGAATTGCCACCTTGTTAGAGGATTTACATATAGATGTTAAGCCAACTCTGTTAGGAGATTTAGATCACTGCAACAATGGTTAGAGAGTAACAATGACATGACCTTATTGAATGCAACTGAATTGCTAATTACAAATCTTTGTTTTGGCTTGTACTTGATCCTTCCTGATCAAATATATCTTTTCTACTCCACAAGGATATTCAGCTTATCCTTCAAATTCGCTTCCTTTCTTCATCTTCGATTCATTTGTAACATCTTCATACTTTCACACTTTTGAATCCACTACTTGACCTTATATCTCTCATATTGTCAAGTCAGCTCAAATATAACTTAGAATAATTAATATTCATTACCTTAGTCAGCTTGAACCAATAGATAGATTAATTAAGCTTAACATGCCAAATTAAGAAAATCCTTCATTAGCCAACCCAACTTAGTAGAAACTAACTCATAAGCAATTTCCTGTATTAACCAATAGAAGCTCAGTTAACACCGCAAACTTGTAAAAATCCTTTGGTAACCGAGTGAGCTTGGTTATCACTAGTTCATCCAACTTTCCTTCATTAATCGAGTGAGCTCAGTTAACACTCATCATCTACAATCTTTCCTTCGATGCCTGAGTGAACTTGGTAGACACTGCCTTCTAAACTAGGCAATCACAAGAGCGCTCAGTAGACACAAAAAACTATCTTTATTGCCCGAGTGAGCTCAACATATACTAACTGATAATGATATGACATTTGTGTAACATCAAAGGTAATACACAATTAATCAAATGCATCCAACAAGTATCTAAAATGAGTAGAGTCATCAAGCGGTGTCTTTGGACACTCAAGCTGATTGTAGACTTAAAATAGATAATTGACATAATGAAGCCTTTGTCATTGATGTCAATGGGAGATAGATTGCATGAATAACATCTCTTGTGAATGAGGAAAGAGAAGCACCACAAATGGGAGAGAGAATGATGAATAAGAGAGAGATTGAGTTGTTGATGACAATGGGGGTGAAATTGTGAACAATTGATTTACATTCATGTAAGACTAGAGAGTTGTTCCTGAGAATCAAAATGTGAGCAATTGATGTCGATCCTAAAGAAGAGATGTAGATAGAGTTGTGTTCCAGTTAGTTTTAGATTTCATTTATGAAGAGGATTTGAAAAAATGAGAACAACAACAACAACGATAGAGTTTGATTTTGTGTTCTTAGAACTTAGATGTTTTTCATCTATGTTGTCATTAATGCCAAAGGGTGAGATTGTTGGCATCAATGCTGATGGTATTCCTTTGGGGGAGTATCCTAGAATTTCCAGAGCATGTGGGAGAGTGTTACCATGACTGACATGTTGCATTCATGACTGTGTTTGTCAGCGATGTCAACACAACAGTATTTTTATAAAGATTGACAGAGTAACAAACAAAGAATGAAGTCATATGGATAGATAATTAATGATCAAGTTAAGCATGGTTAAGGACATGTTCTACACTATGTCTTGATGATGTGGTTAAGTGCAAATCAATAAAGTCAAAGATATGCATAAGATATGATTGATTTATAGAAACCAATTTACAAACGAAGTACCTGAGAAGCAGTTTTTGATGTTTGGTTTGTATATCCTAACAAAGATAGAGTCATGATATATATGATTAGATAGTGATAATATATAGTCTGATGATGATGTCAGTCAGTGCACAAGGTCTGAGGTCACACATGTGAGATGTTGTAAAGACTGTGAGCCGACAATGACGTGTAATTATAAAATAATTAATTATCTTAATGAGGTCCTATTATAACTAATTGGGAAAGCCTCAAGGCTGACTCAAGAAATTGTTTAAGGACATGATATAAAGCAAGGTTATTTTCCTTTTGGTAAAGTGTGATTTTGATGTGGATGAATTGCGAAGAGTGTGAACAAGAGGATAGTATTTGGTAAATTCGAGTAAGCTATCCAAGGGATTATTGGATGTGAAGTTCGTGATCTAGTATCGAGATCAGAAGAGGAAGTTTGGTTGACAGGATAGAGGAAGTACAAGTATAATTTATTCTATTATTTTGCAAGGAATAATATGGAGATTAGTTGGATAGTGAGTTTAGTGATCTTACTCTTGAAGGTGTTTGGATAGTGGATCCATCTACCTTCTACAACTCTTTATAGGGTTGACACAACTCCTCACATGGTTTGAATCTCCTTACAGGGATTCAAAGTCTTCTAACAGGGACTAATATATACTGAATGTATTTAATGACTCCTAACAAGGTCCATCCTCTAACAATGAACATTTATATTAGTACATCATTCTGTGGGTAATATCCTCACCAAGGTTTTCCCTCTGATAAAGGGTTCCCCTAGTTAACATATCTAGTGTTATTGTGTATGAGTATCATGTTATGGTTGTTGATTATATTATTCACATGTATAAGCATTAATATGGTTGATAATTATTATAATAGTTGGATAACTGGTTCACCCCCCAACGCTTAGTTATATTGGTGGATTTTACTTTCTAATAGCTAGCTCATACTACACATTTGGTTGCAAAAATTGATCCTCTTAAGTACCTTCTAAGTAAATCCATGCTTACATGTAGAATTGCCAAATGGATGATGGTTCTATCAAAATTTTACATTTATTACATCAAATGTAAAGCCATTAAAGGACAAGCTATTGCAAACTAGCTTTCTAATTTCTCGCTCCTAGATGATGTCCCTATGTAGTTAGAGTTCCTAGATTCATTAATTATGTATGTCATACACAAGACTTGGAAAATGTTCTTTAATGGATCACATACTCAAAATGGTTTTGGTGTTGGTATTTTATTCTTTACACCTCATGGCTATACCATTCCTAAGTCTTACAAGATCTTGTTCCCATGCACAAATAACATAAGCACACATAGATTGCATAATTTTGGCTATTGAATGGAGGATAAATGAGATACACATTTATGGAAACCCCCAACTTATCATAAATTAGATTAACAATGACTATCAAACCAAGGATGTCAAGTTGATTCCATACAAGAAGTTGATATATGAAAGAAATTATTTCACCTTTGTCACTTTTCAACAAATTCCTAGGGCTGAAAACAAGACTGCAGATGTTATGGCTACTTTGGCATCTATTCTACAACTACAAGAAAATGAATCTTGGTTTGAATTCGCAATGGAAGAGCTACATTACCCCGCCTATGATTCCCCTGACAACTGAGTTATTTGCACCATCATTTATATTCCCATTATGCTACCATTTACTCCTACCTTCATGACCAAATTGTCCTTGATAACCTTACTTGTAGCAAAAAATGCTAACTCATTCATAATGCTTCCCATTATATCCTTATCTCTGGTGACTTGTATAGTAAGGGTATAGATGAAATGCTTCTTACGTTCTTAGAGATAGATGAGTTTGAATGAGCGTTAGCTAAATTCCACGATGTCATTTGTCAGTCTCACTCTAATGGCCTTGTCCTTGCTAAAAAACTACTTAGGGTTGGTTACAATTGGCCTACTATGCAAGAAGATGTCATGCATTATGCTAAGTCATGCAAAAAGTATTAGCTACATGGTAACATAATCCATGCCAACAAATGAGAAATGATTCCATTTATTACACATTGGCCTTTTTGAAAGTGGGCAAAATATGTCATAGCTCTTCAAATGGACATAAATTTATCATCGCTGTTACAAAATACTTCACTAAGTGGGTTGAGGTTGTCTTGCTTTTCGCTGCTACAAGAAAGCGTGTTGTTTTATTCATATTGAATCACATCATTTGTCTCTATAACATTTCCTCCTCCATAGTCACTGACAATAGAGGATAATTCAAAAATAAGGACTTTAGACAAATCTACAAGAAGTTCAAGATTAAACAAAACTAGTCCTCTATCTACTACCCTCAAGGAAATGGTTATGCCGAAGCTTCAAACAAAAAATTGTTGAAAATCCTACATAGAACTATGCATAAGTTTGGGAGATATTGGAATTTGCAAATTAATCTCATACTTTGGGCATATAGAACTAGTATACACACACACCTACTAGGGCTACTCCTTTTACTCTAGTTTATGGCTATGAGGTTGTTTTACCACTTGAGGTTGAGATTCCTTCTTTCTGAGTCTCCTTGAAAGGGCTAACCATAGATGAAGATTATAGAGCTATGAGGATACATGAGCTTGAAGTCCCTAATGAATGTTGTAAGGCTGTTTTTGATCATTTTAGAGCTTATCAGGAAAATAATGTCTACAAGCTATAATAAGAAGATCCATCCTAGAGAATTTTAAGTGGGTGACCTTGTCCTTAGAGAAAATCCAAAAAATCAACAAAATAGAGAACAAAGGGCAAGTTTGAACCTAATTGGTTGGGTCCCTACATAGGCATTGCTACATTTGGATTTGGCACACATCAACTCTCTACACCTAAGGGAGAACAACTCCCCAAGCTTATTAACATTCTTCACCTCAAGAAGTTCTATGCTTAGTGCTTTTGCTACTCAAAACTTGTACATATTTTATGATATTGGAAAAATTGAAAAAAAATCATATATGATGCTGTGCTGAAGTACATGAACCTATCACTGTGGCATTGGATGAAATATTCACCTCAACAAAGAGAAGACAAATATCATTGGTGATGTCTCTCACATCTTCAATGTTAGACTCCATGAACATACCTACAATGTGAGACTCCACAAACATATATACTAAATCAGAAGCATTTGTGGCTAGAATTGGATTAATAGTAGCAATAGGAGCATCAGGAGGTGTGATCTCATTTGGAGAGGATTCAGCTACAACTGGAGGTAAAATATGTTTTGGGAATGGAGGAATGTGTGGATCTCCATACATCTCCCAAAGATAGATCCAAATATCATATAAATAAGTTGACTTCATGTGATCAACTGAATTTATAACCTCCATATCCATATGTATAAAGAGGGCACGACAAATGATGGAACCAATGTCACCATTGTATAAAAGTCCTTTTGCATATGGCAATGCATTATGTTGACTAAGATAAGTGAGAACCAATTGACTCCACTGCTTATAGTTTTGTGTTGTCAAGGTAATTAAATCTTCCTCATCCATGATGTACTAATTGATGTACCCCTCAAAATGCAAAAAATCAATCAACACCCCCCCCCCCAAACCAAATGTATGATTTGGGCACTTTATATGTAGTGCTTGTACAATAGGCCACTTGTCAAAAATTAAAAGGTGGACTTCTAATTTTGTTGTTTATAACTGCCTTTTGAGGTTCAAATTTGTCGCTAAGAACTGTAGCTCAGATGTACAACAATTTTGAAAAGTAATCAAAGCAATACAATGTAGAAAAGGCCCTAAGTTTGAAAGTGATATTTCTGTTCACACAACCCTATAATTTGATTGCAGATCTAGAAAGTAGATGAAAATTTAAGCACTTTCAAAAAAACTGAATGTGTTTATGTGTTTAGATGAGCCCATACTAAGCATTTGAAGTTGTAAAAATTGGGATTTGCAATTTGTAGAAAAATTTAGGAATATAGAGCTCAAATATTCTACGCCAATGTGTAGATCACAAAATTCTACCCCAAAACAAAAAAAATTGCTCAAAAAAATAGTGTATATGAGAGAGATATCACTGTTTGAAAATCACCTTTACAATTATTTTTCCTGAATCACCATCGTCGCACCTCCAAAAATTAAATAACCCTAATTTTCACCTCAGATGTCTAGTTTTGGTGAAACAAAAGTCAATTTGGGAGTTTTTTGACCTTCTAAATTTGATGCCAATATCTGATTAGCACCAGCAAGCTCCAATCTTCACCTGCAAAAAATCTCTCCTAGTGGCTTGATGGCCAAAAATTTTCTGGACAAAATATGCAGATCCAAAAAACAATGCAGAGAAATTGTAGAGATTGAAATAATAAAATATGTAGATCTGAAAATTAAATTCAAAGATTTGAAATGATCATGCCAATTCTGCAAATCGGGCCTTCGAGCGCCAGTTTGCAATTTTTTTTGGCTTCAAATTTGACTATAGCCTAGGGTAGGCAAATTTATAGTCAAATTTCACCAAATCAACATTTTAGATGTAATGACAAGGTTCACTTTCACTCTAGACACTCCCAATGACTGTGATACTCTAGATCTGGGTCTAGGTGTCCTTTGAGAGGTGAAGCAAGATTGGTCTCAAATAACTATGTGAAGAGAAATTCCCTCAGCTGTAATACCATGTAAGAATTTTCCTTAGGGAAAAATTACCCAAGATCAAGGAACACAAGCACAAGCACAACATTAGACCAACAAGGTATGATCAGAATAACCATATCCAAAATTGATTTATTGTTATTCAATGTTTTGTCATGTACATACACACTAGGGGTGCCTGTATATAAAGGTCTCTGGAATGCTTCTAGAATGTCTAGGAGCCAGCACACTAATAAGTCTTACAACAAGGCACATGTCCACCAGAAGTGGATTATCCTCCATTAAGCACAAGAGTAAGTGCGATGATGAGAGGATAAGCCTACAAAGGTGTAGCACGTAAAATTATGTTGTAGACACCATGTGCTTATTTAAGAGTGTGAATAACTGTGTTGTATACATGACAACTTAGTTAATTATGCAAACTCTAGTGTTGTAGACATCATGTGCTGAATTAGAGTTGCTTACTCCTATGTTGTCAACATGAAAACTCATAAAAGTACGCAAATTCCTAGGTGTCAAACCTAAAAAATAATAAAATAATGCATTGACCTAAGTAAACTTAAGTAAAGTGTAAATAGTGAATAATTATTTACACCAACAAAAAATCCTAAAAAGTGGAAAATGTCTTGAGAAAATGACCATCTTAGTGAAAACCTAGCAATAAATGCTTTGATGCATGACTCAAAAAACCAAATATCTCAAAAATAAAATAAAAAATCATAAGAAGTCTTTAAAAAAAATCCTACCAAGTGGTAAAAACATAGAAACATGCGCTACTTGAGACCCTTGCACCTATGTCTATCAATATCTCACTTTGTGCTCATGAACCTTTCACTTCACATTCCTTTGTCTTGCCTAGCTTGGACCTGACTCTCATCTAGGATTGGGGGCACAAACTACATATGTTATTAGGGTCTCCTTATTGCATTGATATTTCTTTGGTAGCTTGCTCAACAATGTTTTCAAAACTTTCGCCTTGACATCAAGTATTCCTCAACACTTGTGAGATACTTTAGCTACAATCTAAGGTGTCATGATAGTTTTGATTGACAAACTTAAGTCTTCAAAGAGACAGTCATACGAATTACACACACACACATTTAAATGCTAAAACTAGTTGAGACTTGTTGGCTTTATTTCTATTTGTGTGTTGTCTATGACAATTTATTTGCTGAGTGTTCCTTCCCTAATAATCTTTTGATGATGTCATGGACTAGAAGACTTGGGGAATGGGGCATGTTTTCTTTTTCTTTTTGCCTATGAATATTTTATTATTATTATAGGTGTCTTGAGTGTCTTGCTTGTTCCACTTGACATTTGGGATCTACAATGTATCATCCTTGTCTATTTTGGCAAGACTACACTTAGGGGTTATCTTGGCATCTATTCCTTGATACAAGTGTAGTTTTGCTACATTAAATCTAGGGAATCTAACTACACCATCATCTTGACCTTTATGTCTTTGATGCATAGGCTAGATTCCCACACTCCTATCCAATATAGATCATATTCATATCCTCATAGTTTATGCCAATGATGATTGTATGATCTTCCGATGTCCCTAATAAGGCTCAATGATAAAAACTAGGACCCACTCATATAACCCTTGTAATTACACCCTTGCATACTAGCTTGCATCTTAGGGTTCATGCTAGCTTAGCTTTGCATTTGAGTGTTGAGAGAATTTTCTTTATCTTTCATGTATGTGTGGATAAACTATGTTCATTCACTTGATTCTTCTCAATCATATCTTCATCTTCTTTTGATCTTTCAATCTCATTTCCACTTCATCTCTTTTCCTTTAATCAAAGGGTTTATTCTTATTATCACATCTATCTATCCCCTTGGGTCCCTTATAAACCCTTTTGACCCTATTTTGACATATTTTTGAACATCCTAGATCCATTTTCTAGATCGAAATCTAAACATGGGTTCATCTTGATGGTCAAAATTGCATTTTAAAATCCTTCCTCCTCTATGTAGTTGTCTGACTATTTGTGAGGCTTAATCTTCCAATCTTGCTAAGGTGTTCATCATTTATGCTCTCTTCCACTCTTATATTTGATTCCATTTTATTTTATTTCTCCTTTCTCCTCATTTTGACTTCATTCTTATGCTTTATCTTTCTTCGTCAAACTTAGTCAAACTAGGGCATAATATCATCACTTGGTGGTCACCATTTGGTCTTAATCGCTTATCTGTCATCATGGACCTTTTTTATTATCTCGATTTGATCTCTAATCTAGCTCATTTATGTGTCTCCTCTATCTCATTTCAATTTCGATCTTGAGGGGGCAAGAATATTCCATAATTGCTGAAAATATCTATTTCTGCTATGGCTATCTGTTTCTAAGGAGCATATGCTTGACCTTTCCATTTTCTCTTGATTCATCTGCTCATTTTGGCTAATTGGCTTGACATATTGGTGCTCATATTGATTATTGATATTATTGATCTCTCTCCTAACATTTAGTTTTGTTGCTAACTAACAATGCATTATGAATTTGCTATCTCTCTTCACTTTGTTCTTTGGAGTCAGATCTCCCTATCAACTACTTGCTTGCTATCTTTATTCTTTGATGTAATGTGTGTTATCATGAATGCTAATGATATTCCCATGGGGTAATATCCTAGCATTACTGGAGCATTGGAGAGATTGACAACATGATTGTGTGTTGCATTCATGACTATGTTTGTCATTGATGTCAACATATTGAGAAGAGTGGCAGAGTAGGAGACAAAAATCAAGACTATTTGGAACAAGGATTGAAGATGAGGTCAAGTATAGTTAGGGACATGTTCTAAAAAGTATACCAATTTAGTGGTTAAGTTTGCATGTAGAAAGTCGAAGACTGGTACTAATTATTTGAGATTTACATAAGATAGTTTGCAGATAGAGTTTCTAAGAAGTGGTTTCTGGTAATTGGATTATATCTCCTACGAGGGATAAAATCTAGTTGAGTGCAATTAAATAGAGATATAAGATATACTAATGAGGATATCAACGAGTGCCCAAATTCCAAAGTCATGTGTGTGAAAAGTTCTAATTACTGTAAGTTGACAGTATTATGTAATTATAAAAAAATATAATGTAGCATGTTATCTTAATAAAGTCCTATTGTAATTGTAATTGTAATTGGGAAAGCCTCAAGGCAAATTCAATGAATTATTTTAGGAATTAGTATAAAGGAAAGTTATTTTCTTTATGATAAAGTGTGTATGTGATAAGTAAATAAGATTAGTAAATGCGAGTAAGCGATCAAATGGATTATTGTGATGTGATTTTGTAGATCTGGTACTGAGATTTGAGAAGTTTTTTGTACGGAAAAGGCACGGTAAGAGGACATAGAAAGAGTTTGAGTTCAATTGGATTACTATTATTCTAAAAGGAATAATACATAGGCCGGTTGGATAGTGAGTTTGGTGGCCTTTCCCCTAAATTTGTTTTGATATTGGGTCCTTCTACCTTCTACAACTCCTAATAGGGTTGGCACAACTCCTAACAAGAGATGAAACCTTCCTTTTCAGCTATGACATTATTTGACACATTTGTACAGTTGTCAATGCCTATTCAAGATGAGAAAGAAGATGTGGCTATTAGAGATTGGATTTATAGAGAAGGAAAGCATATGCACAATGAGAACTTCGCTCCCTCTCCTAAAGCTTATAGAAGAGAGTATACTTTTTTCAAGAAGATGGGCTATCCTGTACATGGCCCTCTTAGTAATAAATTGGATGCTAGAGTCAAGCCCCATGATCATGATTTTTTTGGATGCAAGTCTAAGAAGCCAGTTGGCCTAGGATATGCAAATCACAATAATAATGTTGCTTCTATCCTTGATTAGTCAAATAACAAAAAAGAACACGAGTACATACCTAATTTGGAAAATCAACAAGATATGTGTGAAGATTGGGTGCCTTCTATTAATCTCCTTTGGGTAGATTCAGATAGTCTAGTATCTCATGAGACAATTGCAGATTTAGAACAAGAGAGTGTGACCCCTTATGATATTGAGGCTTCCACGTCTAGGCATCCCAAGTCTTCATGGTGTAAGCATCCTAATCAAGATTCAAAAATAGATTCCAATAAGTATGAATGAGAGTCCCTCTTGGAGCCTTCTATAGTTGATATGGATATTAATGTTGTTCATACATATAGTTCTCAACCCGAGTTAGTTGACGATTCATGTGTAGGATTAGATGATTTGAACTCACATGTTACCTTAGTGGACAATTCTTTTCTTGTTAGGATGAATCTTGATTTGGGTAGCTCAGGAAGTTACTTGACAAACTCTGACTCTTCGATCACCAGAGATATCATTCATATTCAGAACCTTGAACCAATCATCGATTTAACCCTTATTTATCTTGATTTGATTGATTAGTCCCAATGCAATTATGAACGTGAGCTTTTATGTTTCAAAATGATTATTAGATAGTTTGCTATTTGAATGCCATTGAACCCATAGTCTCTTCCACCAGTGAATCGACTACCAACATGATAGAGCTAGACATCAAGTACCTTAGTCACAAAATAAAAAGAAAATAAAATAAAAAGAATATGAGTTTTGATGGTGAAAACCACTATGTGGCAGTGTCAACCAAAACAATTCAAAAGAAAGGATGTATCTGAGGATGAAAACTTCTCTGAGGTGCCTAAGGATGAGGTACTTGATCAACTCCCTAGTTATTTCCAAGATAGATCATCAGTTCTTATTGAACCAACGCATGTAGTCAATTTGGGTACAGATGAAGCTTTGCAAATGGTACATTTGGATCAGTCTTTTTCATCACAAGAAACATAAGCCTACACTAAGTTCTCATGAGAAAAGAAGATCAATTTTGCATAGACTTATTTAGATATGGTAGGGTTGGACACTAATCTTATTATGCATCACTTATCCATAGCTCCAGGTGCTAAACTAGTTAAGAAGAAATTGAGAAAGATGCATCCTCACATATCTCTCCTAGTCAAGGCAGGATTAGAGAAACTCCTTGGTGCAAAATTCATAAGAGCTATTGACTATGCTGAATGGATATCAAACATTGTACCAGTTTCAAAACATGACAAAACCATTCGAGTTTGCACAAATTTTAGAGATGTTAATAGAGCATGCCCAAAGGATGATTTTCTACTTCCTAATATAGACATGATAGTGGATATGACTACAGGTTATGAGATTTATTCCTTAATGGATGGTTTTTCTAGATATAATCAGATTAAGATAGCTTCTAAAGATCAAGAAAAGAATGCATTCACTTGTGCATGGGGTACCTATTGTTGGAACGTTATGCCTTCTAGATTAAAAAATGTAGGAGCCACTTATCAACGAGCTATGACAACTATTTTTCATGATATGGTGCATAAAAACATGGAAGATTATGTGGATGACACCTTGGCTAAGACTAAGAAAAGAGATACATAATTAAATTAGTTAGAAGTCATTCTAGATCTCATGGAACAATTTCAACTAAGGTTAAATCCTAAAAAGTGTGCATTTGGAGTCACCTCTAGAAAATTACTAGGATTCATTATTCAACAAAAGGAATAGAGGTGAACCCTGAAAAGGTTCAAGCAATCATGTTTATGCCACCTCCTAAAAACATTAGTAAAATGAGGAGTCTTCAAGGGTGTCTTCAATCTATAAGGAGGTTTATTTCATAGTTGGCAGATAGAGCTCAACCTTTCAACAAGAACTTACATAAAGGAGTCAAATGTGTATGGAATGAAGAGTGTCAAAAGAGCATAGATCAAATCAAGAAATACTTGGAAAATCCTCCTATTTTAATGCCTCCTATCCCAGGGAAACCACTTATTCTATACTTCAATGACAAAGTCTTCCTTGGGGGCATTATTAGCTCAACTGGATGAACATGAGAAAGAAAGAGCAATATACTACATTAGTCGTACTCTTGTTTCATACAAGGTTAATTACACTAGTATTGAGAAAGCTTGCCTCGCAGTTGTGTTTGCTTCCCAAAAGTTACGACATTATATGCTTGCGCACACTGTACACCTCATAGAAAAAATTGATCCACTTAAGTATTTAGTAGGTAAGGCTACCCTCACAGGTAGACTTGCTAAATGGATGATGATCCTTTTAGAGTTTGACATAGAGTATGTTGAGCGTAAAGCAATCAAAAGGCAAGCCATAACAGATCAATTGGCTAATTTTGCACTTCAAGATGATGCACCTATTCAAGCTGATTTCCCAGAGGAGCACCTCATGTATATGACTGAAAGAACATGGAAGATGTTCTTTGATGGATCCTTTATGCAAAATGGCTCTAGAGCTAATGTGTTGTTTGTTTCTCCTCATGGGTACATGATTCCTAAATCTTACAAGTTATTATTTCCATGTACAAATAATATTGTTGAGTATGAAGCTTTAATAAATGGACTTAAGATGGCTATAGAGTGGAGAATTATAGAGTTACACATCTATGGGGATTCACAACTGATAATCAACCAAATTAATGATGATTACATAACAAAAAATGAGAAATTGGTACCTTACAAATAAATGGTTGATTCCTTGAGATGCTACTTCACATTTGTCTCATTTCAACAAATCCCTAGACCAAAAAACAAAGCAGTTGATGCTATGGCTACACTTGCTTCACTTCTTCAATTAGAGCAACATGAATCAAGATTTGAATTCTTGGTGGAAGAGCTACATCACCCTATCTATGATTCCCAAGAAAGTCATGTTATTTGTACCCTTGTTGGTCATGAGTCATCCCATTACGGTGCCATTTATTCATACCTTCGTGATGGCATTATACCTAAAACTTTTAACCAATTTGAATGCATAAACCTTATTTGAAATGCCTCTCACCATTCCCTTACCTCTGGAGATTTGTATAGGAGGGGTCTAGATGGAACACTTCTTAGATGCTTAGAAAAGGAAGAATATGATCAAGCATTAGTTGAGATCCATGAGGGCATGTGTGGGTGACATTCCAATGGTCTAAAGGTTGCTTAGGGTGGGGTACTATTGGCCCACAATGCAGATTGATGCAACAACTTTTGCAAAGTCAAGTGGAAAGTGTCAAACACATGGTAACTTGATACATGCTCCAGGCAGGGAATTCATTCCTTCTATCTCTCATTGGCCATTTTAGCATTGGGTCTTTGATCTTGTTGGATAGATTCATCCCAACTCATCATGTGGACACAACTTTATTATCCTTGCTACTGATTACTTCACTAAATGGGTAGAAGTTGTCCCACTTTCTGTTGCCTTGGGAAAGACGATTTCTTTACTTATTCTGAATTGTATTATTTGTAGATATGGAGTTCTTTCCAAGATTATCAATGACAATGGAGGCTAGTTTAAAAATAAGGACCTTAAACAACTTTGTAAGAAATTCAAGATAAAACAACATTGGTCCTCCATTTACTTCATGTAAGGAAATGGTCAAGTAGAAGCATCAAATAAAACCATTCTCAAAATCTTACATAGGACATTTCATAAGAATGGTAGAGATTGGCATTTATACATAAAGCTGGCTTTGTGGGCCTATAGAATGAGTATTCGTACTCCTACTGGAGCTACTCCTTTTGCTCTTATATATGGTGTTGAAGCAGTGTTACCTTTAGAGGTTGAGATTCCTTCACTTAGAGTTTCCCTCAAAGGTCTAGTTACAGATGAAGACTACCATGCCATGAGAATTCAAGAGTTAGAACTTCTAGATGAGAAATGCCAAGCATCATTTAACCATATGAGGGTCTATCAAAAGCACATGACAAAAGCATTCAACAAAAAGGTTCATCCTAGAGAATTTAAGGTGGGAGATCTTGTCCTACATTAAAATCCTAAGAATTAATAGAATAGAAATCAAAAGGGTAAATTTGAGCCTAATTGCCTTGGGCCTTAAATCATTACAACAAATTTTGGGTTTGGTGCCTATTTACTATCTATAGTAGAGGGAGAGCAACTCCTTGATCCCATCAATGTCTTGCACTTGAAGAAGTTCTATCCATGATGCCTGTTTTTTCTGGGGGCATCTTTGTACATATTTATTGACCTTGAAAAAATATAGAAAATGATATATTTCAAAAACCCCAATAAATGATATACTGTCAAAATTCTAAAAAGTTGGAAAATGTCCTAAAAAAATGATCATTACTTTGATGTATCTCAAAAAAATTATATATTCCAAAAAATAAAATCCAAGTGGTGAAAACCTGGAAACGGGTACTATTTGAGGCCTTTGCACCCCTATTTCTTAGCACATGTCTTCGACACTTAGCCTTTCTGTGGTATCCCTGTCCAAATCTGATTGAAACTTGCTATAGTTGCTTTTAGAAATTTCGTCAAACACTTGTACAACAAAGGGATATATGACTAAATTTTTATTTCAGTTTGTTCTCAGAATAAGGAAGATGACTGAAAAATGAACTTCTCTTCCACTTAGTCTACACCTAACATGAAATGCAATTATTTTGTATTTTTCTGATGCAAAATATGACATCTATTCAATGCAAATTAACACTTACAGCCAAGTGGCATTTCTTCATACAATTGGCATGCAAACATAAAAACTAGGAACAATGTAATCAATTCAAACTTCAGCTCCAAAATTTCTAAATATAGTGGAATGCCAAGTCTTCTTGGCTTACAATAGATATTCAAGTATAATGCTAAATCTGATATGAAAGATCATCTACAATAGCACCTAAATACACTTGATATACCAATGCAAACATTTGAAAATTATAAGAGGAACCTGATTATATGGAAGTGCTCGATGTTGAAGATGAAGATGCAATCAATAACTATTGAAAGGAGCTTCTTCTTAGCCCAAACTGCCCTCTCAAAGCTAGAAAATAAATCAAATTATTGCAGCATCACTGTAGCAGCACTATAGTAGCATTGTAGCATCGCAATAGCGACACTGTTCATGACTACTATTCACGTCACCTTCAGCCTTACAAAAAAAAAAATGGGATCCCAACACTGCTGCAATATGATTGAAGTTTGTATTAGAATTATTCCTCAAATCATTTTCGCACAATTTTGGCCCTAGGCCACAAAATTTGGCACAATGAGAAGACTGAGTTATCTTCTCCAATAGCTGCAATCCTTTAGGGGGATCTTTCAACTCCTTAGTTATGCTATCAATGGGAGTTTTCGTTCCCAAAGACAAAGTCTGCAAAAACCCTTGGCTCCACAAGTGCACAAGCGAATATCATTATAAATTGGATGATCAAATGAAAGACCCATAGGGTCTATTTATTCACTTTTTAGAAACTTGCTCTAGAAGCCACTTAACTTTTTAGAGAGATCCAAAGTATTCTTATGAAGTCCATTTGCACTTTTTTTAATAGAAAAAAGGTAACTTTATAAAAATAAAAGTGCAACTCAACTAAAAAATATAACATTTTGGCCCCATATAAAAAGTAATGATAAAATATAATAAAAATAATATCTCCAAGAGCATAATAAGCCACCCAATCCCCAAATAAATGCCAAAATGACTCTCTCATCAAAACCATCTACCTAAGAGAATCTATAATAGGAAAACCATGAAAAATATCATGTCGAACTAAAGAGGGGACATGACAATCCGCCCCTCCTGAAATTGCTTGGCCTCAAGCAATCTCAATGTTGGATGTTGAAAAATCGCTTCTCCCTCCCAAGTAGCATCTTCAACAAGAAAATCTTTCCACTTAACCAGATACTCTCTGATTACTCTCTTGTGAACCTACTTCTCTCTACTATCCAGAATGGATTCTGGCACTAAGATCAATTTCCCCTCATCATCCAAGGGAGGTAATATTATAGAAGGCACCACATTCTTACCCAACACCTTTTTGAGGCATGACACATGAAAGACATTGTGCACTCTACTATCTGCGGGAAGCTCCAACTCATAAGCCACCTCACCAACTTGTTTGACGATCCTAAATGGTCCATAATAACATGGCTTGAGTTTCTTTGCACCAACCTTCTTGAGAGTGGACTTCTTGTATGGCTACAACATGAGGTAAACCATATCATTTACCTCAAAACTACGCTTAGTCCTCTTCTAGTCTGCATACTACTTTTGCTGGTTTTGAGCTCTAGCAATGTTCTCCCTAAGAGTAGCAACTATATCCTTACTCTCTTGTAATAGTTCACCTGCACGAGGTACCCGACTATCACCCAAAAACAAATCTAAAAAATTGGGTGCCTCATAATCGTAAAGTGCCATGAAGGGTGTCATTTGTATAGTCATATGGTATGTAGTATTGTAGCAATACTCGTAGAGATATATCTATCTGACCCAACCTTGCTGCTGAGCTGCCACATAATTCCTCAAATACCCTTCCATCCATTTGTTCACAATCTTTGTTTGACCATCGATCTATGGGTGATAACTGGTGCTAGGTGTAAGCTCAGTGCCACACAACCGAAATACCTCCTACCAGAAGTGACTCATGAAGCGATTGTCCCTGTCACTCACAATGTTCTGAGGCAAATTGTGTAATCTGAAAACCTCCTTGAAGAAGACCTCTACCACCTGAGCTACTGAGTATGTAGTAGTGATAGGGAAGAAGTGAGCATATTTTGTCAACCTATCCACCACCAATTTGATACAATCGTGCCCCTGGGCCTTGGGCAAGCCTGTGATAAAATCCATGGAGATGCACTCCCACTTCCTGTCAAGAATAGGAAGTGCTTGTAGGAGCCCTACTAGATAAGTGAGCTCTTTTTTGTTCTGCTGTCAAACAAGACACTCATGCACATACTACAAAACATTAGCCTTAAGCCCCTTCCAAGTGAACCACTCCCGAACTAACTTGTAAGTCTTGAAATACTTGGGATGGCCTGCTATGGGTGAATCCTGAAGTGCTCTCAAAATCAACTGCTTCACTTTTGATCCTAGGACTAAGTAAATCCTATTCTTGTAAATGATCAAATCATCTACAAGAGTGTACCTGGTGTCAATCACTATCCCCTCCACTATATCAAAGGCCCATGTGTCTCTGGCATATTCTGTTACAATCAAGTGTTGCTAATCCTCTAATATCTAAATCATAGAAGTGAGGTATGGCCTGTGAGATTCAAAATCATAAGCCTGTAACTTACTCACCCACTTTTGTTGTCGATCATTCAGGTCCTGTTGTCCCAAAAAGTGCCTCAAACTATTATGATCAGTTTTAATACAAAATTTTATGCCCACAAGATACTGTCTGAATTTGGCCAAGGCATGCATGATGGCCAACATATCCTTATCATATATGCTAAATGATCTCTTGGGCCCTCTGAGTATTCTGCTCTCATAAGCTCTAGGGTGCTTGTCCTACATGAGTACAACACCAACTCCCTCTCTAGAAGCATCACATTGAAGCTAAAATGGCTTTGTGAAATCATGCAATGATAATACTAAGCATGTAGTCATTATTTCCTTAAACAGCATGAAACATTCCTGTGCATCCTGAGTCCACACAAATGCCCCTTTCTTTAGCAAATTTGTCATAGGTGCTACATGTCATGAGTAGCCATTGACAAAACTATGATAGAATCCACATAGACCAAGGAACTTCCTCAACTATGTAAGGTTCTCTGTTGGTGGCCAATCAACAATTGTGTGGATCTTTTCAGGATCCATCCGCACTCCCTCTGTATTAATGATGTGTCCAAGATACAACAGCTCTGTCATCCCAAGATCACATTTGGATTCCTTGGCATACAAGGAAACCCTTTGTAAAATTCTCAATACTGTCTCCAAGTGCTCTAAATGTTCCTACCATGTTCTACTATAGATGAAAATATCATCAAAGAACACCAGCACAAATTTCCTCAACTGATGGTGGAAGACCCTATTCATAGTGGACTGAAAAGTGGCAGGTGCATTAGTCAAACCAAAAGGCATGACTACAAACTTGAAGTGCCCACAATGACATCTGAAAGCAGTTTTCTCAATATCTTGCTTTTGAACTCTGATTTGGTGATAGTATGATCTCAAATCATTTTTTGTGAAATAACAAGCCCCATGCAATTCATCTATCAACTCATCGATGCATGGGATGGCATACTTGTTCTTAATAGTTCTCTTATTCAACACCCTGTAATCAATACACATCTGTCGAGTACCATCCTTCTTTTTTACCAAAATAACAGAAGATGCAGAAGGTGACTTACTTGGTCGGATGTGTCCCATTGCTAGCAAATCCTTGATGGTTCTCTTGATCTCATCCTTGAGTCACTTTGGGTGTTGGTATGGTGTGATCATGTTAGGGTTAGTGCCTTCCTCCAACTTGATAATGTGCTCAATTCCTCTATCTGGTGGCCTGCCTAGTGGGATCTCATTGAATACCTTCTCATACTTTATTCTTAATTTTTGAATATTCAGATGATATTCAATCTTATGCTGCTCCTCCTGGGTAGGCATCAAGGTGCATATTTTTGCCCACTCTATATCATCATGCCTGGCTGATCTCTCTATCCACCTAAATGAAATAGTCTTGACATCCCCATTATGGATAGCCTTTAGAACATGAGTCTTGCCATCCACCTCGAATCGTATCTCCATATCCTTCAGTCTTAGGGTAACCTCCTCCAAAGAATGTAGCCACTGCATCCCAAGTACTATGTCCATGTCGCCCATGTTGACCACATGATATTCTACCTTGAACTCATAGTTGTTCAGGCATAAAGGTAGATCTTACACCATCCTGTCACAACAAAGAGTATATCCATCAGCTACCTTGACTCTCAATCCCTTGAACTCCTCAATAATGATTCCATGACTCTCCACAAATTGTGCATCAATGAAATTATGCATGGCACCTATATCCAATAGAGTAATAACCCTCTGTCCAACCAATATTTCTCGAAGTCTGAAAGATCCCTCTCGCTGAATACTAGGAGGACGTGCCTCCTGTAAATGTAGCTTTGGATCCTCCTTTTTCTCAGCACTATCTACATCCTATTCACCCTTTACCTCATCAGGGTCCTCATCCTGGTGCTCTGAGTTATCTGAATGTGAACCCTTGTAATAGGCCCACATCACCTAGTTAGCCTTCCCTTTAGGCCTCATAGGACAGTCATGACCAAACTCATAGGGACCTTTGCAAAAGAAGCATAGCTTCTTCTTACATAGGTCATTAAGCATCTCATTATCCAAAGGTGTAGCTGACTTGCCTTTTGAGTCACTAACCTTCTCTTTACCCTTGTTGAATCCCCCTTTGTTATCTCTAAATGATGAAGAACCCTTCGAACTAAATTGATTTGTCAGAGCTACAATTTCCATATTGTGGGCTTTCTTCATGGCTTCCTGTAATGTAGGAGGATCAAAGGCCTTTACCCACCCCTTGAGTGGTTCAATCAATCCCTCTATGAATAAAATGACTAGCCTCCTTTTTGAAATGTCAGGCACCATCATTGCAAGCTTCTGGAAGTCATTGATAAATTGTTCTAAGCCTCTTGATTGTCTCAATTGAGCTAACTCCCAGAAATAAACTTGAGGATCCTTTTTATCAAACCTGTCTATCAATCTATCCTCAAACTCCTAATAAGTGGTTACTTAATTGTGTTCCAATGTGATCATGCCATGTGTCCACTAATCATGAGCTGCCCCATCTAAGTGTAAAGTGGCATACTTGAGTGCTTCAAATTCTTTCATAGTCTTCAGAGATAGGAAAGTATCCACTTTATGAATCCAAGCATGAGAAGTCATTTTCCCACTGCCATAAAATGTGGGTAATGTCAACTTATTGGTGACCTGTTGCAACTACTGTGTTTATCTACCTACTTCTTTTTGGTGGCTCTATAATTTAGGTACCTATAAAATGTCCATCCATCCTATACATATGTTGGTAATTAATCCCACTCATTCCTCGCTTATCGAAGTTCATCTGCGATATTTGTTACCATAGCATTAGGTGTGAGTGCTGACATTTCTTCCCTGCATGTAGGATGTGTGGGTCTGTCAGCTATCCTAGACCATGTCCTTTGCCCATGTTGTGATCCTGCTATGCTCCTATCATCCTAGTCATTATTATGATTATTTCTCCTATTTTTCCCAATCAAATGTTGCATCATAGCCATCATTACTTGTGTACTTGCCTCTATTGACTGTAGAAGCCTATCCTGACACTACAAAGCCTCATCATCTCTCATAATTCTAGGTGGGCTTTGAGAATGTCTATTAGCCATGTTCTCAGCTGTGCTGGTTCCTTGTGTAAATAAAGCCCTTTTGTTTTTTCTTTTGTAAACTAAATTGAATGGTGGCTGCATAAACCTTGTCAGGCTAGCAGGAAATCACTCTGATACCATTGTAGTATCCCTGTCCAAATCTAATTGAAACTTGCTATAGTTGCTTTTAGAAATTTCGTCAAACACTTATACAACAGAGGGATATATGACTAAATTTTTATTTCAGTTTGTTCTTAGAATAAGAAAGATGACTTAAGATTATAGGATGACTAAAAAATGAACTTCTCTTCCACTTAGTCTACACTAACATGAAATGCAATTATTTTGTATTTTTCTGATGCAAAATATGACATCTATTCAATGCAAATTAACAATTATAGCCAAGTGGCATTTCGTCATACAATTGGCATGCAAACATAAAAACTAGGAACAATGTAATCAATTCAAACTTTAGCTCCAAAATTTCTAAATACAGTGGAATGCCAAGTCTTCTTGGCTTACAATAGATACTCAAGTATAATGCTAAATCTGATATGAAAGATCATCTACAACAACACCTAAATACACTTGATATACCAATGCAAACATTTGAAAATTATAAGAGGAACCTGATTATATGGAAATGCTCGACGATGAAGATGAAGATGCAATCAATAACTACTAAAAGGAGCTTCTTCTTAGCCCAAACTGCCCTCTCAAAGCTAGAAAATAAATCAAATTACTATAGCAGCACTATAGCAACACTGTTCATGACTACTGTTCATGTCACCTTCAGCCTTACAAAAAAAAATCATGGAACCATAACACTGCCACAATATGATTGAAATTTGTATCAAAATTATTCCTCAAATCATTTTCATACAATTTTGGCCCTAGGCCACAAAATTTGGCATAGTGAGAAGATTGAGTTATCTCCTCCAATAGCTACAACCCTTCGAGGGGATCTTTCACCTCCTCAATTATGCTATCAATGGGAGTTTTCATTCCCAAAGACAAAGTTTGTAGAAACCCTTGGCTCCATAAGTGCACAAGCAAATATCATTATCAAAAATTGGATGATCAAATGAAAGACCCATAGGGTCTATTTATTCACTTTTTAGAAACTTCCTCTAGAAGCCACTTAACTTTCTAGAGACATCCAACATATTCTTATGAAGTCCATTTGCACTTTTTTAAAGAAAAAAGGTAACTTTATAAAAATAAAAGTGCCACTCAACTAAAAAATATAACATTTTGGCCCCATATAAAAAGTAATGATAAAATATAATAAAAATAATATCTCCAAGAGCAAATAAGCCATCCAATCCCCAAATAAACACCAAAATGACTCTCTCATCAAAACCATCTGCCTACGAGAGTCTTTTATAGGCAAATCCTCAAAAAATATCATGTCGAACTAAAGAAGGGACATGACACTTTCTCCATCATGCCTTGTCCTTGTTTCTTTAGTATGGAATTGGTCTTTGTCTTTGTCTAGGGGGCATAACTATGTTAGCTTTGGTCTCTTGACAACGTTAGTCATTAGGAAATCTCACAAATGGTGTTTTTCAATGCTGCCCCAACTATATTTTTCAATGCAATGCCTGACATCAAGTGTTTTTCAACACTTATTGGTTTGGTCTTACCTAGTTTTTTCATGTGAACTTACCTACTTGCAAGAATTTGATCCTTATCCTCAAAACTTAGTATCAGTTAACATACTTAAATTTTTAAACACACACTTAATGCTTGACTTATGTCATAATCTTTTCTTTGTGTGATGACTATTATTGATTTTTGTTGAGTGTCCTTGTTCGATATGTATCTCTCGGATGCATAGCTAGAGGACTTGGGGCATGGGGCATGTTTTTATTTGTTTTCTACTTGTGGGCGTGGTCTTGAAACTCTAGAGTGTCTCTTGGTGTCCCCTTGAAACACTTAGGAGATTTGAGACATCATCCTTGACTACTTTTGTACAACCGTTCTTATAGTCATCTTGGCATCTATGCCTTGATGCAAGCATGGTTTTGATACATTAAATTGGGTAAAGCTAACATCAAATTCACCTTGACCTTTATGTCTTTAATGCTTATGTTAGAATCTATCCACATTCCAATCCAATATAAATTGAATTCATATCTTCATAGTTGTGCTTGTAATTAGTGATGAATGTGTGATTTTTTGATGTCCGTTAATAATGGCCCAATGATGAAAATAAATTCTTTTACATTCTCTAATGAATGATGAATACAAAATCCTATGTTATAGTTTCTCTATTACAAGTACACCTTTGCATTTTCATGTAGCTTACATTATTAGACTTCATGTTAGTTTACATTTTTAGGCTGCATTATGAGTTTGAGAGGGTTTTCCCTTCATCTTTCTTGTGGACTTCTAATCAACTGTGGTCATGTTTTGATCTTCATTTTGTTATCTTCTTTCATGATCTCAATCAAAATTTCTATCTTAAATAGTTGATTAATTTTGGGGCATTTTATTTCTTATGGAAAATTTTCTTTTCTTCTTTCTGTTGCTTTCCATATCTTCCAAATTTCTACCTTCCATTCACTTTCACCCCACTTCTATTTTTCTAATTCATGTTTGGGGCATAATATTTCATGCTTGATGATCTACCTTGGTTTTGTGATTCTTATATCTTTCATCTCACATCAAGAACTTTATCATTTGTTTGATTTGATCAAATTTATCAATTTGTTGTTTTTCCTCTATCTCATTTCGATTTTGATCACAAAGGAGTAGTACTTATCAACTTCAATCCTTGATTCAATTTTATCAATTTTATCCTCGACTTTTTGAAGTCAAAATTTATTTTTATTCTTTGTCTTGATGTGTTCCTGAATTGACCACACATTTGGGTTGTTTTGTGATCCCAAATTGATCTCAGACTTCAAGTTCTTTCTTTGACTACATGTGTTCCCGAATTGATCACACATTAGTCAAAGAGGGGCAAATGTATGCACCCTAAAATGGTCACCTAGACTATAGGCCCCTATTCTTGAATTTATCAATTTCCATTCTTCAATTTGTTGATTTCCTTAATCAATGCATTGCAATATTTTATTAAATCACTTCAAATCATTTTCCTTGATCAAATTGTAATTAATTCAATTATTTCAATATTTCCTAAGGTTTGATCATCTTGTTCTAAATCTTATTTAATTAAAAGAAAACTTCTCTTTTAATTAAATAAAATAAAATCCCCTTTTAATTAAAAGAAAATCCCTCTTTTAATTAAACAAATGAATCCCCACTTAAATATCTCTTTGTGATGAAAAAATGAAATAAATTAAATAAAAATAAATAAATAAATCCTTTTTCTCTACACTTGAATGCACATGTCTCTAAGTGGGATTCCTCTTTTTCCTCTTTCTACTTTCTTTTCAAACAATCCTCTTTTCTCATTGGTGTAATTTTGTCTCAGATGGATCAAACTCTATTATCCCGTATTGGTTGTGAGAAGCTTACCACCTCCACATTTTCCTTTATAAGGAGCTCTCTCCTTCTCATTTTGATATGGAGAAAATAGTTCATTGCTACAGTATTGTTATGCTATAGGTTTAGAGAGTGATTTTGGAGAAGGAGTTTGAGCCTTAGGGTTTGGACATTGGAGCTTCATTGCACCTTCTCTCTTCTTGTCATATTCTCTCTTGCATCCATGACTTCCATCATCAAGTTTCATCTTTGCATTTTCATATTATCTTAGAGTCATTTTTGTTTCATAGATTAATATTGCATTGTTATTTCCTTTCATATATTAGATTTCCTTTCTTGCATTGCTTTGCATTGTTATCATTTAGATTAGCTTGCATCTTCATTTGCATTCATATTTTGATCCTTGAATCTCTCATTTTATGGTGTACTTTCATGGGCACAAACTAGGTCAAACTGAGGGCCTCTATTAGAAACCCTTGCACTCCATGAATAGAGAGCTATGAGTTACCATTTGGGACCTCATTCTTGAGAAATCTTGGATATAATAACTCATATAAGTGTGTCAAAATTTTAGCACACAAAGGAAAGCTTAGTTGCAGTATTAACTGACCTTCCTAAATGACATAAGTGTTTTGTCACTAATTAAAAATATGTCTTACCATAGGGTCAACAATTTCAAGACGCTAAAATGTTGGAAGATGAATATGTAATAAGTTATATTGGCAGAATATCAAAAATTATTGTAGGAAACAAGGCTTGTGAAGGAAGAAAAGAAGAAGATGAGATCATATGGAAAATCTTGAAAACTATGACACCACCATTCAAGTAGACAACATAGATGATTGAGAAAGTGATACCTTGTACTGAGAAATTATCTAGAGAGACTCTTCTTGGAAGATTGGAAGCAACAAAAATAAGCTTGAGACAAGCTAGAGATTCACCTACAGTGGAAATTGCCTTTAGCACACTAAGTCTTTGTCCTTCCCTTTCTATAAGTTAAAGCAATAGTGGAGATTATGCTAGTAGTAGTCGATTAGGCTCTGAAGAAGACAAAAAGATAGAAGAAGGAATTGCCTTGCTTATGAGAAGAGAACCTAATGGTAAGAAAATCTTTAAATGTTGGAATTGTAATGAATTTGGTCACTATGCTTCTAAATGTCTTGAAAGAGTAAAGAATTACAAAATGAATTTCAAGTCTAGAAAGCCTAGAGAATGTTTGTATTATTGAGTTCAATAGCTACCATGGAGGAATTGTTAGAGTTGGTAATAATGTGGCTTGCCATATTAAGGGAATAAGATCTATTACTCTTGATGGTAAAACTAACATAGTTGGACAATTGGTTGACAAGGGATATCAATTACAATTCACAGAGAAGACATGTATCATCAAGGATAAGAATTGTAAGATGATTGACACATGCATAAGATCCAGAGGTAATGTTTTTGATCAGCTAAATCTTATAGAGATAACATGCTTAGTTGCTAAAGTTGATTAACCCTAGTTGTGCCATAAAAGTTTTTTTCATATAAATTTTGATAATATTGGGAAAGCAACCAATACATTTATAGTTAGGGATTTGCCTAAAATTGTGAAAGAAAGCAATACATTTATAGTTAGGGATTTGCCTAAAATTGTGAAGACTACTAATTTTGTGTGAAAGAAGTGTGTTATGGCTAAGCAAAAGAAAAGTTCTTTTCCCAGCAAGAAGTTGACTCCAATAGCAAAGCTGGAGATTGTCCACACAAATTTGAGTGGTCCTACAAAGATAAGAGGATTCTATGGTGAAAGGTAATTTATGATTCTTGTTGATGACTTTACTAAGATGATGTGGGTAGCATTTCTTAGGGAAAAGTCTGAAGCATTTGATAAGTTTAAAGTGTTTAAGAACATAGTTTAAAATGAGTTTGGATTAAAGATTAAGTGTTTAAGATCTGATAGAGCTGGAGATTTTACCTCAAATGAGTTTAACAGTTTTTGTAAAGTGGGTATTAAAAGACAATTTTCAGCCCCTAAGATACCTAAGTAGAATGGTATAGCTAAGAGAAGAAACATGTCTATAACTTAAGTGACAAGATCTATGATGTTTCAAAATGATGTATCAAAGACATTCTGGAAAGAAGCAGTCCATACAATAGTGTATATAATGAACAGAGTGTAGATCAGAAAAGGTACCAACAAGACTCCTTATGAATTACAACTTGGACATGCACCATTAGTAAAGTTTTTTAGTTTTTGGTAGCAAGTGTTATATCCATGAGATGATGAAGGCATGTTCCTTGGTTATTCATTGAAAAGAAAAGCTTATATTTGTTTTAATTAGAGGACTAAAACTATTGTCAAGAGCACAAATGTGAAAGTGGATGAGAAGTTTGGAGCACAAGAAAGAATACTTGATTATAATTTTGATGAAGAAGCTAATCCTAAGGCCAATTAAGATAATATTGAGTTGTTTTATGAAACTAACATTGATTTGTAGAATGACATTTAAGTTGTGCAACAAAGAGAGGAGCCAAGATCTAAATCTAGACTAAAAGTAAGAGTTGAGATAATGACAATGAACAAGAATTTGGCAAAGAATCACCTTGCTATTCATATTATTAGAATCAAAGACAAAGGAGTTATCAAAAGAAACAAAGTATATGAAGAGTTATGTTTGATTTCTCAACTAGAGCCTAAAAGAACAAATGAAGCTTGCAAGGATGATCATTGGATTCAAGTAATGAAGGAAGAACTAGATTAGATTGTGAAGAATGAGACATGGGAATTAGTTCCTAGACCTAAGGATAAAATGTTAGGATTAAATGATGGACAAAAATAACAATTACATGCAAACATAAACAATATCAGAAAATAATAGATCGCATAGAAAAGAACACAAGACACCAAGATTTAACGTGGTTCACCTAATCCCTAGGCTATGTCCACCAAACAAGAAGTTCGATATTATTGCAATCCAGTGATTACAACTTGATTACAATCTATAATACCTTATAGCTCAATACTATTGTAAGAACCAATTTTCACATCACCTACAATGAAACAATCCCTAACCCTAAGCCCTTTTATACAAGTTATTTTATGCTACTTTAGGTTTACAACATGTCGGCCATATGTCAACTACATGTCGGCCACAACGTTGGCCATGAGCCAAATTTTTTTGAAGTATGTACAGTACTTTCCTGATTAGTCACCACAAACTAACAATCTCCCACCCAGGGACTAATTAGACTCCACACTAGACAACAATCTCTCACTTGGAGACTGATCCAGTAGCAATACCGCTACTACATGGGGCTCCCATTGGATCAAACCACCTTGGATTCTATTATTATTTTATTCATGTTCAGTCTAGAAGACCAACTAAAACTGAAGAGGAATTTAGCTCTGCCCTTGTCACTACCTTTGTAAACATATCTGTTGGATTTTCATTTGTATGTATCTTATCCAGCTTTAACTATCCATCATCCAAAATCAATCGAATGAAATGGTACCGCAACTAAATGTGTTTGGTCTTTGAATGCAGAGCTAAATTCTTGGCAAGATGAATGACACTCTGACTATTGGTAAACAAATAATTATCCCTGTGAGGGTGTCATAATCTTCTAAGAAGAACTAAAGCCATATCATCTCCTTGTCTACCTTTGTAGTAGCAACATACTTTGCCTCTATAGTGGATAAAGCATTAACCTTTTGTAACCTACAAACCCAGCTCACCGCTGCCCCACCAATAGTAAAGGCATAACCTATAGTACTTCATCTGGTATCGATATACCCTACCAAATCTGATTCAACATAGCCCTGTAAATAAGTAGCAGAGCCTCCAAAGTGTAAACACTCTCTAGATGTTCCTCTCAAATATTTGAGAATCCATTTTTATTGCATTCCAATGCTTAATTCCTAGATGACTCATATACCTGCTAACGACTCCTACTACATGTGCAATATCTGCCCTTGTACATACCATAACATACATCGAGCTTCCCACAACTGAAGCATAGTGTACCTTGGACATCTTATCCTCCTCTTGTTGTGTCTTGGGACACATCTCCTTAGTCAACTTCAAATGACTAGGTAAAGGTGTGCTGATAGCTTAAGCATTTTCCATAGAGAAACATTGCAACACCTTCTCAACATAATCAACCTGAGATAGCATTAATTTTATGTTCTTCCTATCTCTGCAAATCTTCATACCAAGGATTTGTTTTGCTACCCCCAAATCCTTCATAGCAATTGCATGTGCTAACTAGCATTTCAACCCCTTAATCTGATCCATGTTAGACCCAACCACAAGCATATCATCAACATATAAACATAAAATAATGTAGCTATCATCCTACCTTTTAAAGTAAACACAATGATATGAATGACATGTACTCTATCCATGCTCATGCATAAAACTATCAAATTTTAGATACCATTGCTGAGGTGCTTGCTTCAAGCCATATAAACTTTTCTTCAATTTGCACACTAAGTTCTCCTTACCTTTCACCTCAAATCCCTGTGGCTGAGCCATATATATCTCTTCATCCAAATCACCATGAAGGAAGGTTTTTTTAACATCTAGTTGCTCTAAATGTAAATCTTTAGTAGCCATAATACTTAAAACAGTATGGATAGAAGTCATCTTAACAACATGAGAAAATATCTCATCAAAATCAATACCCTTTTTCTGTGCAAATCTTTTTACAACTCACCTGGCTTTAAATCTTTTCTTACCTCCATCCTCTTCTTTTAAACTATAAATCCACTTATTTTGTAAAGCCCTTTTACCTATAGGAAACTTGCATAAATCTCATCTCTTATTTTTTAGCAAAGATTCCATTTCATCTTTCATTGATACTTCCACTAAATCTTAGTATCCACCTGCACAGTTTCATCATAATATTTAGGTTCACCAACATTAGTAAGTAAAATAGAATACAAAGATGAAGAAAATCTTTGTCAAGGTCTAGTTTGCCTTGTTGACCATCTAACATTCACTAGTGTGTGTGGTATTTGTTGTTGTGGTTGTTTCACATCACGAGGAATGGTTGGAACATCATCTTTTGGAGTATCATCCAACACTACGTAATCAACTTCTTTTTTCTCATGTTGTTGCAACAGATCTTTGTACAACACTTTATCATTAAATATGACATCCCTGCTTCTTATAATTTTATGATTTTCAAAATCCCAAAGCCTATAACTAAATTCATTAATGCCATATCCAACAAATATACATTTCTTTGACTTAGCTTCCAGCTTGGTTCTATTTTTAGAATCCATATGAGCAAATGCTTCACAACCAAAGGTTTTGAGAAATGAATAACTCACCTTCTTACCAGTTCATGCTTCCTTTGGAATACCACAACCCAAGGGAGTGGAGGTACCTCTATTAATCAAATATACAACAGTATTGATAGCCTCCACCCACATGTATAAGGGAAACCCAGCATGCAACCTCATGCTTCTTGCGCGCTCCATTATAGTCTTGTTCATGCGTTCAACCACTCCATTTTCTTGCGGAGTCCTTGGAATAGTTTTCTATATATGAATACCATTAGTGGAGAAATAATCTTCAAATTCATGACTACAATACTCACCACCATTATCATATCTGAGACATTTTAATTTCTTACTAGTCTCATTTTCAACCAAGCATTTCCATTTCTTAAAAGTTTGAAACACATCAAATTTATATCTAAGAAAATAAACCCATACTTTTCTAGTTGCATCATCAATGAATGTAACATAATAATGAGAGCCACTAAGGGAAGATACCTGAGCCAGTCACCATACATTTATATGCACAAGCTCTAATTTCTCCTTTTTATTTTCCTACCTAGTCTTCTCAAAAATCACTCTCTTGTGTTTTCCATACACAAAAATTTCACATAAATCCATATTAATACATTTCAAACCTGGTAGAACTTTCTTTGAATGAAATACTTTCATACCTTTCTCACTCATGTGCCCAAGTCTGTTGTGCCACAATGCTGTATCAAAATTTACAGTAGCTATTTGTTCTGCTTGCTTAGCCACAACAATTGTTCCTAAACATTCATTTTTCTCTAAAAAAATTAAAGTATAAGGAACAATATGAATTGTACAAAGAAATAAGGTGCCTAGTTTGACGCCTTTTGCTACTACAAGGGAACCTTTTGAAACCTTCCAATTTTTATCATTAAAAGTAACTACATAACTCTCATCACGGAGTTGTCCTGCTGAAATTAAATTCCTACTCAGCCTTGGAAGATGTCTTACCTCATGTAGTAGCCAATGATTCCCATTCTGCAACTTAATCTTAATTTTTCCCTTTTCAACAATTTGATAGGGTTCATTATCCCCTAAATAAACAAGCCCAAAATTCCTTTGGACATAATCAATGAAATAACCTCTACGAGGTGTAGCATGAAATGAAGCACTAGAATCTAAAACCCATGAATCATCAACACTTTCTAAAGATAGAAGCAAAGCATCCTCTTCGGATTTGTTACTTACCACATTTGCCTCCTTGTCTCCATCTAGTTTATCTCCTTCATTTTTCTTTTGATTCCAACAATCTTGCTTTTTATGCCCTGGTTTCCCACAGTACCAACAATCATTTAGTCCTTTGACTTTCTTCTTGATTTTTCATGATTTCTGGAATTACTTCCTCTCTCAGTTGTTTTGCCTCTACTTTGTGTGTTCAAAGCACTTCCTGATATATATCCACCTAAGGTTTTCCTATGAGTTTCCTTGCTCAAAATAACACCGATCATTATATTCTAGGGTACTAGATCTAGGAACAAAATTACTCACAGCCATTACCAAGCCATTCCAACTTTTAGGCAAAGAACACAAAATCATGAGAGCCCTAATTTCTTCATCAAAATTGATACCCACAAAAGATAACTGACTAGTAATAGTATTATACTCATTTAAATGATCCACAATAGATCCATCTTCTGCCATTTTCATATTAAATAAACGCTTCATGAGAAATACCTTGTTTGAAGCAGATGGCTTTTCATACAATTTTGTTATGGTTTATATCAACTCTTTTGTTGTCTTCACTTTTGTAATATTAAATGCCACCAATGGTACCAGGCATAATCAAATGCTTCCAAGTTCCTTTCTGTCCAGAAGATCCCATTTGTCATTTGACATAGATCCCTAATTCTTGGTTTTGCCTTCCAACAACTTCTATAAATCCTTCTAATAAAGATAGTCTTCCATTTGCATCTTCCATAACTAAAAGTTCTACCCATTAAACCTATCAACGCTCAACTTACCCTCGTCTACCATTGCTCCCACTCAACCGTGAGACTTTCCTATAGAGGATAACTAAAAAACAATCTCGCTTTGATACCACTTGTTAGGATTAAACCACAGAAAGAAATAACAATTACATGCAAATATAAACAATATCAAAAAATAATAGATCTCATAGAAAAGAACATAAGACACCAAGATTTAACATGGTTCACCCAATCCTTGGGCTACGTCCACCAAACAACAAGTTTGATATTATTATGATCTAGTGATTACAACTTGATTACAATCTATAATCCCTTACAACTCAATATTGCCACACAAACCAATTTTCTCATCACCTACAATGAAATAGTCCCTAAACCTAAGCCCTTTTATACAAGTATTTTTATGTCACCTTAGGGTTATAACATATTGGCCATATGTCAGCTACATGTCGACCACAATGTCGACCGTTGGCCAATTTTTTTGTTGAACTATATATAGTACTTTCCTTATTAGTCACCAAAAACTAACACAAAAATGGTATAGGAACTAAATGGGTTTTTAGAAATAAGATGAATGAACAAGTAGAGGTTGTGAGAAAAAAAGCTAAACTAGTATGCAAAAGATATTCACAACATAGACTATGAGGAGACATTTGCACCTATTGCCAAAATTAAAGCAGTCAGATTTTTCTTGGCTTATGAAGCAAACAATAGATTCAAAGTATATTAGATGGATGTGAAGTCAACATTTATGAATGGATAACTTAAAGAATAAGTCTATATTGAGCAACCTAAAGGATTTCCTTTGACAGAAGAAGGAAATTTGATATGCAAGCTAAAAAAAGCATTGTATGGATTAAAGCAAGCACCAAGAACCTTGCATGCGAGGTTGGATAAGTATTTGGCATAATTGGGATTTTCTAAAGGTACTATAGATAGTAACTTGTATTTGAAAGAAATTAAGAATGGTTTGTTAATTATTGTGATATTTGTGGATGATATAATCATTGGAGGCAATGATGATGCAAGTGACAAATTTGCTAATGAAATGATGAAGGAATTTGAAATGAGCATGATTGCTGAGATGAAATATTTTTTGGGCTTGAAGATTGTGAAAAATAGTGAAGGTATTTTCATTTCCTAGACTAAGTATTTGAAAGACTTATTGAAGAGATCTGGTTTAGATAGTTGTAAGCCTGTTGGTACACCTATAATAATTGGTCATAAATTATCTAGCAAAGATGAGACACCTAATATTGAGAAGTACAAATACATGATTGTAGGTTTGCAATATTTGACTCATACAAGATTAGGTATAGCCAATGTAGTTGTTATAGTAGTAATATTTCAAGTTGATCCTAAGGAATCACATTATGCAGTAGTAAAAAGAATTTCAAATATTTGAAGGGTACACCTTATTTTGGATTGTGGTATGACATATCAAATAAATTTATTCTATGTGGATATACTGATGTAGATTGGGTAGGAAGTATGGATGATAGAAAGAGTACAAGCGGTGGAGCATTTTTCCTTGGAGGAAGATTGGTTTCATGGCTAAACAAGAAACATGACTACGTTGTTATCTAATCTTCACCTTGCAAGCTCAATCAGGATGAATGCTACAAAAAGTTGCATTCAATGAGAAACATAAGTGTAATTACATGAAGTAAAAATGGATAATCAAGAAAAGCACATGTTTTATGGAATCTACAACTTGAAGAATGAAGAAATTTGAAGTTATCAGTTACTACAGGAAGTGTATAGTTTTACTGGTTGTTGATTTTGACTGTTGCAACACTTTGCACAAATGGTACAAATATATATGGATATATGAATATGAAAAATAATGCTCAAATTAAATATATCTAATTTTTCTTTCATTTTAATCAAGTTTGAGGCATTTTCATGAAGAAATGAAAGAGCTATGCTCATTTTAGTGACAATATCTTGCCCAGAGTTTTTTTCTAAGCCTGTAGTCAAAAATGAAAAATTTGGTACGGATACATATGGACTCATATGACACTATAAATTGGTGAGGAGTTATATATTTAGGTTAGGAGAATTTTTTTTTCTTTGCATTAAATTTTTTATGGAAGTTTAGGGGGTCATATAATCTATTTTCTAAAAACTGTCCTGTTAAAAAGAATGTTGAAGCATGTTTTTAAATGGTTGGATAATTGAATTATAAATGCCCAAATATAAAGAATTTTTAATGTATTGATTATTATTGTAAAAAATTAAATAAAATTATGTTTTATCAATCATTTTATATAAATTTTATCTTCAAATGCAAATTGGGGAAGTTGTTAAGATAAAATATGCAAGTTTAGAAGGGGGCTTTTTATTTTTGCATTTGCATTTAATACAATCATTTAAATGGATGAAATTATTATAAATCATTCTATTTTAATGTATTTTTGAAATGAAAAAAATAAGGGAATAATTATATTTGATTATGACCCAGTCATGGAAGCTTGGTGATTAGTTTCCTTTCTTGCATACACCTACTAGCTGATTTTAGGGATATTTTAGATTTTAGCATGATCTATGGAGATGTCCAATTTCACCTACCAACTGATTTGAGGAAAATCATGGATATGCTTCTATTTTGAGAAGATGATGCATTTTTAGGTTTCAAAACTATTTATACACCATTCTTGAGCATTATTTCAACTAGTTCTTGCATCATATCTCATTGCAAGAGGCACTGCTTTTTCCCTTGCAAAGATAGACTTGTTTGTAACTCATGTCTCATATTGTGATGTAGTTTTTGAGCCTTTGATCCTTTTGAAATAATTTAGCAATGATCCTCTTTGCCTTCTAAGTGTTGTTAGCTTTAAGTTAGTGTGATTTTTACAAATCCTTGGCTTGAAAGTTAAGTGATTATGAAGCATATGAGAGCTAGTTTCAGAAAATAAGTGTAATCTTGGTTTAAAAGTTGTGAACAAGTTTCCTTCTTTTAAACCCCACACCTTTTTACATTTCATGAACTTAATGTTAATAGGGTCTTTTTGTGATCAAGCTGTTGCATTCATTTCTAGTTGTGGGTTTCATTCAAAGTTGCATCACCTCATAGTTTTGGTGAATCACCTTCATTTCCAGTTTATGTTATGTTTACTCTTTCTCCACTTTTCCTGCAAAGCTCAAGTTAATTTTTTAAGAGTTGATTCAAGAGAAGCTGACCCTTTGTATCAGAGGTTGATCGTTAACATGGCATACCCATAGGCCAAGGATCATTCCATGTTTTACTAGATTGCTGGAAGTTTCTTTTTAGCATAAGGGTGTAATCTAGGTGACATGTATGTCACAGAGTTCAATAGAATTAGAGTATGTAGCAACAAAAAACAATTGTAATCATATTATGTGGATGAAACAAATGTTAAAGGATATTGGGATAGAGTTTTTAGATCCTATTATCATAAATTGTGATAACACAAGTATAGTGAGTATGTCTAATAATTATATGTTACATTCTAAGACAAAGCTCATAGCTATTACGTATCATGTTTTGAGAGAGAACGTTGTAGAGAAAGAGATCAGACTAAAATATGTTAATACAAAGGAACAGATTGCAAATATTTTTACAAAACCTTTTCCTAAGGATACATTTGATTATTTGTGAGGTGTGCTTGGGGTTATGCCCCTACCTACTTCAAAGTAGATGATGTAAAGATTGCATCAGTCTAGTAGTACATAGCACTATTGTTTATCTAGACTAAATGTGGATGCTTCCTTTATGGGGGAGTATCTATGATTGAGATGAATCATGAAGGACTCTTGGTAGTTGGAATTGAATAGTTTCTTTGGACACTTGAGCAGTAGTAGTAGATTAACATAATGATGCCTTTTTAATTGATGTCAATGGGGGACATAAAGTGCATGAAAACATCTCTTGAACATTGTGGAGAGAATGCATAGAAAGATAAAAAAACATAATGGGGGAGAGTTTTACATAAATAGAGTATTGATGTCAATGGGGAGGTTATTAGTGGAGGAGAAACAATTGTTCCTGAGAGTTTCAAATTTGATTGATGAAGAGGATTTGAAAAGATGAAAGCAACAATAGAAACAAAGCAATATTTTTTGTATTCTTGGAACTTAGATGTTTTTCATCTATGTTTATATCAATGTCAATGGGGGAGATTGTTAGCATGAATGATGATGATATTCCTATGGGGGAGTATCCTAAAATTTATGGAGCATTGGAGAGATTGACAACATGATTGTGTGTTGCATTCATGATTATGTTTGTCATTGATGTCAACATACTGAGAATATTAACAGAGTAGTAGAGAGAGATTGAGACCATTTGGAACAAGGATTGAAGATGAGGCCAAGCGCATTAGACAAAACCACTGATCCTCTAATAAATTTTTTTGTAAGGATGATTTCACACAATTTTTACCAATCTTGTAGATCGAACAGTGTGTCTTGTATAGCTGTGGATGTGGGATACAAAATTGTAAAGAAAGATCACATATATGATCTAGAAGAGCTACAATTGCAACAATTGATGGAGAACCTTGGAGAAATTAGAAAGACAAAGAGTGCATGGTGTAAATTTGGTTCTATATTGATTTGTATATTCTTTTATGTATAGAACACATTTCCCTCATTTGGCACTATGGGATGGAAAACCAACAGATCAATAGTAGTACAAATTGGTGAGTACATTGAAGACTTCAAGAAGTCAATGAAGGAAAGATTGAGAATACCAGTATCCTTAGTTGAGAAACACTATGATGATGTATGGTTTCTTGTGGATGATAATTATACATTTGTACAAGATTCTACATCAAGGGTGAGATGGTTGAGACACTTAGGTCATGAAATAAGTGTGGATGAGGCCTCTGCAGCTATAACAACTTTATTGGTAGAAGAGGTCGATAAAACTACAAAGGTATTTGGAAGTTATGAGATGGTAAAGTCCAAAATTACCATGGAATTTAAGACTACCTCTACCATGAAGAAAAATGAGAAGATAGAAAAGAAACTGAAAGCTAAGTTTGGAGAGGGTGCTGAGGAGGAGGAAGAAGAAGAAGAAGAATATGAAGAGGAAGAAGAAATCCAAGCACAAACACCACTTGCATTAACTTAGGGTATGGGAGAAAAACAAGAAGAGGAGGAGACTAAAGGTACCAAGGAAGCACCTACCCCTATCAAGCCAAAGAAGAGGAAGACTAAGACTCAACCAGTGACTAAAGAAAAGAAGGTAGCTAAGTCTAGTTAGCCCAAGTCTACTGCACCTACTAAAAGAGCTAGTACATGTGCAACAACCCAAAAGGCCAAGGAAAAGACTATTGGTGTAAATACATATTTACTATTTACACTTACTTAAGTTTACTTAGGTTAATACATTATTTTATTATTTTATTTTGTGAGAGACTTAGGAGTTTGTGCACCTTTTTGAGTTGTCATGTTGACAACACAGAAGTACATAACTCTATTTCAGCACATGGTGTCTACAACACTAGTTTGCATCATTCACTGAGTTGTCCTATAGACAACATAGTTATTTGCACTCCCTTTTAGCACATGTTGTCTACAACACTGATTTGTGTGTTACACCTTTGTAGGCTTATCCTCTCATCATCACACTTACTTCTGTGTTTAATTGAGGATAACCCATATCTAGTGGACATGTGACTAGTTGTATGACTTATCATGATGTTTATTCTTAGACATTCTAGATGCATCTCAGAGGCCTTTATATACAAGCACTCCTAGTGTACTTTGCGTATATTGAATTGAATACATTGTTATACAATTCATACTCCTTTTTGGTCTATAGTTGTGCTTGTATTTGAGTTCTTAGTTCTTGGGAAAATTTTTCCCCAAGGCAAATTCTTACATGGTATTAGAGCTTGGAGATTTTCTCTTTACATAGCCATTCAAGACCATTGTTGCTTCAGCACCTCGGCCTGAATCTGGAGTATTACGGAAATTGGGAGCATCTAGAGACAAATCTAACCTTGCCATTGCATCCAGAATGCTAATTTGGTGAAAATCGACTATAAATTTGGCTACCTTAGCCCAAAGTCAACCGTGAGGCAATTTCTTTTTGCAAATAGGCACCCGGAGACCCCAATTTGCAACTAGGGTATGGTCATTTTGCAGATTTAATTAATTTATTTTCCAGATCTGCAATTTTATTCTCTGTAATTTTTTGCAATTTTCATCTATATTATTTGAAATTTTTTTTTGCCCAGTAGGGCTAGCAAAGAATTTTATTTTTTTTGGCGGAATCGGGTTGTCAAACCCCCATCCTGCAATTTATTGGGAGAATATTTTGCGACATCAATTTTCTCTCAGTTGGGCACATTAATATTTTTGGCTTTGACTAATTCATCATAGTACCAGACTATATTTTTTGGAGGACCATGGCCACACAAAATCTGGCAACTATCACCCCAATTAGCAGTGACTAGAACTTTGTTGCATACAATCGGCAGGCTTTCTTTTATTTGGCTAATGGCTAGCTTTGCATTTAAAGGCCTATGTAGTTCCTCCCACACCCAATGTGGGATTAACATATAAATCTCGATGCTCCCAACATTCATTCCAGCTTCCCACTTGCAGTATTAACTCCTTCTAGTAAACATTGTGAACTTTTGGCATGTGCATTGATTACTCTTGCCCCCAGCGAAAACTTTGTGAAACCCGACAATAAAAGGTTAAAAGTTTTGGCATGGAGTCTAACACAATCTGATGACTGTTTAAAGTTCTTAGTGCGACCTGCATGAATAGAGAAAACCTTCCAACCGATACTGTATTTGTTTGCCACGTAGGCTACGTGCAATGAAAACCCTCTACACACAGTGCCTCATTGTACCGCTATGCAGACCAAGTTCAGGCTCCCTTACAAACATGTGGCATACCTATTGTTCCTACCACATAGCACATAGTTGGTGTACACATCAACATCAACAGCCACATCCACCTGCCCATGTGGATCTACATCAGTGCTTACATGGATATACAATCATCATCCAATCACAACACAGTCAGTAGACCACACCTACACAGTCAGTGCCAACAGGTTGTACATGTCAACACATGATTCAGCCTACTATATCATCTCCATACGCTGTGACATCACATTTCTATACTTGATCATACACTATCTCAACATTTGTATGACCACGTGCCCTCTGTTGAACGGTGCCATGTGTCACCCGTTTGTACATCCATACGGTCCAATCACCTACCACATTACCCAGGCAATTTTTTTATTAACATTAGCATTTCACTAGGTTAAATTTGAGGGTCGTCTAACTGTCATTCCTAGTCATTTTCTAACTGTTGCAACAATTGTTTGACCGTCAAATTTAAGCACGCAATTTTCCTTCCAGACCCCTCTCTAGATTGTTTTTTGATTTGGCACCATGAGTTTGCGAGGCCATAACTCGATCATTTGGACTCCAAATTAGGTGTTTTTTTTTGAAATTGGGTAGAATTTCCTAAAATTTCTAGTGGTGGTTTTTTTTGGTTTTGGTGCAAGGATTTTTCAAAATTTGCATTTTTTGGCTATTATACTTGTTCAATCCTATATTTTGCAACTCTCACCCCCCATATGGAAATTTTGCACAAGGAGCTAGGTTATGCCAAAACCTTAATGAAGAAAGACCCAAATCTTTCTACCTTAGATGGTCTAGTCCACCTTGCTGTCAAGCTAGCAATCCAAATCAAGTCATTGGATGTAGCATGTGAGAACTGGGATGCATCTCTTAAGATGATATTAGATGCCCATAAATCTTTTGTAGACAAACATACCATAAGTGTATAGCCCATTTGACATAAGTGTCAAAAATGGGGAGACATATTTTTGGGGGAGAAATAGAGCTAAGTAAGAGAATGGGGGAGATATTATTTTGGGGAGATATAAGGAGAGTAATAAATAAGAAGCCAAAATCACTAAGGGAGAGCAAGCATTAAAGCATATCAGAAGTATCAGATGAAAGAGTATCAACAAATAGAGCATGAAGTCAAAGTGTATTAGTAGAGACACATTTTCATAGCAGGAGCACAAAAATTTGGATATAGAATAGACATATCAACTCAAGGGGAGTTATCAAATCTTGAGGCATCTAAGTGATTACAAAATTTTGACATTTTAAAGTTTTGTATATAAGGCAAGTTAAGATATGTTATGCTCATGAGATCAAGGATATTAATGTATATTCAAGTGTTTTTGACACTCATGTCAAAGGGCGAGATTGTTGATCTCAGATTTGTTTTGACAAATGAGTGTCAACACACTTAAGTTATTTACTTAGTTCATGTCAAACTAGTAGTACATGCCAAGCACAACATGTATATATTAGACCATGCCGAGTGGTAGTGAGTGTTGAGCCACTCATGTGTTGAGTCACTCAAATGCCAAGTAGATAGTATATGTCGAGTGACACAGGAGCTAGGTAAATAGTGGATGTCAAGCAATACAGGTGTCGAGTCACAATAGAGAGATTAGTGTATGTTGAGCATCATAGACTTCAGATGCCGAGTAAGACAGTTTTGACATATTTGTTTGTAAAGGCACAAACAACTATGTAAACCATTTTTGAGCTGACTTAAGATTGAATTTTGATATTTTGGAGATAAGGAAAAATCTCTAGTTGGATTCCCTATGCAATTACATACAACCAATCAAAAAATGGGAAGGATTAAGCGACAAAATGGATGAATCTCAGCTGTAGATTCATACCTAACCCTAAGTCACTAAGTCTTCTTAAGGAGGAAAAACTCTAAACTCTTTAAAGAGAGAATAAGCAAGTGTGTAAGGAATTGAAGGAGTGAAGAGAGATGTTTGCATGCACAAATAGAGAATTCATGGTGACCTAGAAGTTATGAAGTGAAACAACACTGCAGAATTAGTTAGAAAAGAACAAAGGAAAGGAAAAGGATACAACAAAGAGAAATCTGATCAAGAAGGATCGAGAAGACATTAGTTTAGAGGTGATATGTTATCAAGAAAGCAAGTGCTAACCGAAAGATCAAAGATGATACATTGTAATAGGTGATTTCAGTCCAAATCTCTTAACAGAGTAGTCCTAACAGGCTGTATGAAATCCTCTAACAAGGTGCTTACTTAGTCATAAGTTAAAGTCCTTTAGCAAGGCACACTTCTAATAGGATGTTGAAATCCTCTAACAAGGTGAGACCTAACAGTCTTTGTAAGCCTTTAACAAAGCAGACCTTTCATAGGGTAGATCATGTTTCATGGTCAAAACATTGTAACCTTCATTGGATACACTTTATTACTGCAGTAGTGAAGATTTGTGGGTGTCATCCCCACCCCAATTTTACCTTCTCATTGGAGGGTTTCTAGGTAATCATATCTGGTGTCATGTGTGTATAATTGCTTATGTTTTTACATGATTTAGATGTATATGCTTTACATGTTGTTTCAGTTTACTCATTGAATGTATTAGATGGATGTATGGTGAAATTTTTATGGGTCCAAGTTTAAATTGTTGATTCACCCCCGCAAACATTTACCTTTCCTATTGTGATTCCAACAAAAATAGGTATATAGAAGTTGAGTAACAGCATGAAGAAGTATAAATGACCGAGTGTCAAAGCATTCAAGTTTTGAGTATTTATGTTTTGACATATAAGTTTGTAATGGTACAAACACATATGTAAACCTTTTTGTCCAACTTTTCTATGATATTTAATATTTGAAGAGCCAACTATAGAGTTCATCACACATCATTTCAAAGGTAATAATCCTAAGGTGTACAATTAAACCAATCAAAAAATGGGATAGAAATAGAAAAAAATGATGAGGTGTAAGTCATCAATCAAGATCTAGAACCTTTACGAGACATCTATTTAAGGAGGATTCTAACCCTAGAATCATATAGAAGGAAGAAGAAAGAAGGACAAGTATCCTTATGTGCATGTGAAGTAGTGAATGTGAAGTTTCAAAGATAGAGTAGACAAAGATCATTCAGAGCAGTGAAGGACTAAATAGAGTTATCAGATTAGAGATATAGCAATGAGGAGACCCAAGATCAACTTGTACAGCAAACCGAGGGTTAGGTACTAAAAAGTTATTGTTAATTGAGATAGGGTAAATCTCTTAACAGAATGGTCTTAATAGATCTATGTAAACCTCCTAACAAAGTCCATACTTCATTGTGAGTGTAAAATCCTTTAACAAGGTGAGACCTAGTAGTCTCTTAAGCTTTAACATGGTAGACCCCTCACAGGGTAGATCATATTTTATGATCAAACATTGTAATCCTAATAGGTTGACTTTATTGTTGCAACAGTAAGATTTTTGGGTTTCATCCACACCCCAGTTTTACCTCCACCTTGAAGTGTTTCTGAGTAACCAAATCATTGTGTTATGTGTTGAACTTTTTATGGGTGTGATGTATTTCAATTATGTTTCAAAATTTTAGTTTTAATGGTAAATATATGAGATGAATTAGGTATAGATTTATGTTATTGGTTTTGAAGATAAAAGTTTAAGATCTTGATTCACCCCTGCCCCCCAACTCTCGGTATCTTGTCTCCCATATACTCATTCCAACACATATATCCCCCTTTTTAAATATATTCAATTTATTTAAATCCCTCCACATGATTATTATTTCCTAAATGCACTATTAAATTAAATCATATTTAATCTAGTCCTAAATCCTACCTAAAGCCTAGTCTACTATCACTTTCATCCTTCTAAGACTACCCATAGTTAATCCCACTTAATTAGCTAAAGTGCCTTTTAGTCCCCTTTTATCCCCTAAGTGGTTTCTCACACAAGTGTGAGAAACTCATACAAAAATGCCACCCACCTTCCTTAAACTGTGCAAAAGGACTCTTACACACGTGTTCCCCACTTCTTTCCCCAAGGTTGGTCACATATGTGTGGGCACACCTTGAGCCACTCAAACCTTAAAGGTTATTTTAAACTTTCACATGGCTTTTCCTTTAGCACATGTGTATCCCTTGTGGCACATGTGTGTATGCCACATAGATTCTAGCTTTTCATGGTCTCCCTCGAGCCTTTGAAGAAGACCCTTGTATCAAGCACTTCTCTTCTTATTTTGCATTGTTGTTGTCCTAGTATCATTCTAGAGCTTTTAGAGATTTTATGCTTAAAGCTAGTGTTTGGTATTTGTTTTCATTTTATTCTTAATTCTTGCATTTACATGGTAAATTTACATTGTTAGTTTACTTATTTGCATCCATATTTCACCTCCTTTGAATGCTCTCAAGTATGGTTGCTTCTATATTCATCTCTTGAAGCATTCTTGATCATTTAGCATAGATTCATACTCATTTGGAATTTCATTCAATCTTAGGATTCATCATATTTGTGTTTGGAGAGAGAACATTCACATCCCTTAATCTTGAGCACACGAACAAGGTCCTTTTGGGTGCGCTTATTGAGCTTCTTTGAGGTTGCATTGGACACTATTTATTGGTTGCATTTTCTTGGTAAACTCAAGTTTGTTAGTTTTTTGTTTCTTGAATTCAATATATGCATATATTCTTTTACAACTAACATTTTCCTTGTTTAAGCATGCTCCCAATAGGTAGGTTTTTCATGTATGTACATGGTATGAAAGGTTGTACTCTCACATGATGAAGATTGGTTTTCTTAGAACAAGTGAGAACAATAATCTATACTTGAAAAGTGAATCCAATGACATGATCCTCATTGCTAAAATATTTTTTGATGACATTATATTTAGAGGACATGAATTGGTGTGCAAGACATTTGATGATGAAATAAGGAAAGAGTTAGTGATGTCAAAGTTTGGAGAGATACAATTATTTATTGAATTAAAAGTTCAACAAGTGAATTATGACATATGCATTACTTAGTCCAACTATATCAAGGAGATCTAGAAGATATTTGGCATGAAAGATTCAAGACTAGTTGGTACATCAATGATCACAGGGTGTAAACTATCAAGGGAAGATGATACTTCCAAGGTGAATCAAACATTGTATAGATTGCTAAATTATAGTGTGGTGTTCATAGAAGACCATATATTGCTCATGTTATATGAATTATGGCTAGATTTTCTTCTAATCCTAAGGAGACACATTTTTGTTTTGAAGAGAATCTTTAGATACCTGAAAGGAACAAAGGATTATGGTTTATGGTACAAGAAAGATCGAGATTTTGAGGTGAAATTTTATACTAATGCTAATTGGGCTAGAAATTTTGATGACATAAAGAGTACCATTGGTAGAGGTCTCTTTTTAGGAGAAAGGGTTGTGACATGGATAAGTAAGAAACAAAGTTATATCTCACAGTTCACTACTGAAGTTCAATATATAGATATTGTTATTAACTGCTCTAGTATTGTGGGTCAAATAGTTGTTGGAAAGAATGCAAGTGGAAGTGACTGATCCAATGACAGGCTTTTGTGACAACACAAGTGCAATAAATATTTCAAAAAATTTGGTGATTAATGAAAAGATAAAGCATATATCTATCAAGTTTCACTATTTGAGAGAACAAGTTCAAGAGAAACAAGTCAAACTAGAGTATATGAAGTCAAAGGAGAAGATAGTTGATTTATTTACTAAGACATTACCTAAGGATGCCTTTGATTATCTAAGAGGTAATTATGGTTCCTTCCCTTATCCAATGTTCACTAATTAAAGATGTATGTTTCATCAATTCATCATTTATCAGAATATCTATTTGGAGTTCATATAGAAGTTCACTCTTTAGGATGTCTTAAAGTTGTGAAGGTTCTGTAATGAAGAAGAAGTGATATGTATATGCAAGGTACAAGGTATAACTACAAGGTTTATAAGTTTCTAGTCGAAGCTTACAGTTACCTTTGGCATTGTTATCAAAAGGGGACTATATGTGTATTGGAAACAAAAGGGGGAGAATATGTGAGAAGAATAGAAAAAAAATTACTATGAGAAAGATAATTGTTATTATTGTCAAAGGAAGTAAGTATATGGAGAGAATGCATCAATGGGAAGATGATTACTGAAGATGATAATTGTTTTCAAATCACAAAAGAGTTACTCGAAGAGGATTGTTGATGAAAATAATGAACAATGAATGAGATATATTCTAAGGGGGAGTATATGAATAGAACAGATAACCTAATTGAAGAACAGAGCTGAAGATAGAAGACCAAGTTGGATAGAACTAATGTATTGTTGAGAATATGATGATTGTGTTAGCATGAATGTTGATGGTATTCCTTTAGGGGCGTAACCTAAGCATTGGAGAGTATTTACATGTTGTATTCATGACTGTGTTTTCCATTAATGTCAACATAGCAGTAAGTCCATGAAGACTGATAGAATAACAAACATAGATCTTAGTTGTACGTGCAATAGTTTGATTTTCTGGTGATGCACATTCATGGACATGTTCTTCACTATGTCTTGATGATGTGGTTAAATGTGCAACATGTAAGCCAAAGATGTATTAAAGTTGTACTTGATTTATAGAGAGTAGTACAAAGACAAAGCACGTGAGAAGCGATTACTAATGTTTGTATTATATCTTCTAGCAGAGATGTAATATGTTCATGTGCATTCAAAAAATGACTTATGACAGTTTGATGATGATTTCAATGGATTCACAAGTCCTAGTGTCACACATGTGAGAATTTGTATAGATTGTGAGCCGATAGTGCTATTGTAATTGAATTAATTAATAATCTTATTTTAATTAATTGGGAAAGCCTCAAGGCCAAATCAAGGAATTATCTTGAAGATACGATATAAAGGAAATATGTTTTTCTTGTTTGTAATGTGTATCAAATGTGTTGAACAATTATCAAGTGCGACAAGGAGTAGAGTGTTTGGTGAATGCAATTAAGCAATCCAAGGGATTATTGGATGTGAGATTTGCAATCTAGTAACAAGATCTGAAGGAGCAGAGGTCTAGTTGATAGGATAGAGCAAGAGAAAGGAAATACAATTCATCTCTATTATCCTACAAGGAATAATATAGAGATCATTTGGACAGTGGGTTCATTGGTATTGTACTTGAAGCTATTTGGGAAGTGCATCCAACTATCTTCCACAACTCCCAATAGGGTTGGAATCTCTTAATAGGGACTAAAAGTCTCCTAACAGGGATTGATATGTACTAAATGTTTTTATAGACTCCTAATAGGGTCCATCCTCTAACAAGGAATATTTATATTAGTACAACATCTTATGGGTACCATTCCCACCAGGGTTTTCTCTTTGATCAAGGCTTTCCCTAGTTAACACATCCAATGTTAATTGTGTATGAGTATCTTGTTATGGTTTCTAATTATATTTCTCATATTGTTAAAGTTTATTAAGGTTGATAATTGTGATATTAGTTGGATAACTAATTCACACCTCCCACCCCCCTCTTAGTTATATTGGTGGACTATATACTCGAGCAATTGGTATCAAAGCATCATGTCCTTGAAGGATAAACTTAACAACTTTGGGAGATCATCGTGAGAAAGATTAGTCCTAAGTCAAATAGAGGAAATTTTGACACCCAAAAAATGGAGATTCGTGGCGAGTTATCATATTTGTGTAAAGAACAAAGCATTGAGTTTGCAGATCTAGAATCCATTTATTGCATACAAAATAATAAAGGCACAAGTAAAGTCAGATCCAAAGAAGACATGAAGATAAAAGAAGGTATTGATCTAATTATAAAAAAAAGAGCCAAAAGGTATGAAATTTTTTTATTTGTTGGGCATGTAAAGAGTTTGGTCATTTTTCATCTAGATGTCCTAAGAGAGTAAGAAAAATTGGAAAAAGTTCACTTTCTGATGAAGATGAAGAATTTAAAGCTAGTATAGAAAGATTCTTGAAAGACTGTGATGATAAAGATAATGAGCCTAAATTGGTTAAGAAAGATGAAGTAGTAGAAGAGATGGATTTGATAAATATTGTTGATCCAAAGGCTAACCATGAAAATGTGGAAGTTATCATTGAGACTAAAAATGATTTGTAGAATGGGAATCATATTGAAGAGTAGATATTTGAGCCTAGAGTAGAAGAAAGAGTTGAGTTTACAACTCCTAGAAAAATTATATCAAAGAATCATTCTCCTGGACATAACATTGGGAGTAGAAAAAATAATTAGATGGATGGAGAACTTGAGGAAGAGGTATAAATTGAGTAGCTTGAAGGTTTCCCTTTAAAAGAAAACAAAGATATGGTATGCAGATTGAAGAAAGCCCTATATGTACTTAAGCAAGCACCTATAACCTAGTACGCAAGGTTAGATAAGTATTTAACAAAGCTTGGATTTGTCAAAGGTGCAAAAGATAGTAACTTGTATTTTAGAGAAATTGAAAATGGTTTGTTGATAATAGTAATATTTGTTGATGACATGATATTTGGAGGTAATGATGAAGCAAGTGATAAGTTTGATGAAGAGATGAAGAATGAGTTTGAGATGAGTATGATAGGAGAAATTGAGTTTTTCCTAGGATTGGAGATTGTGTAGAACAATGATGGTATTTTCATTTCACAAGCTAAGCATTTGAAGGACTTGTTAAAGATATTTCGATTGGAAAGTTGTAAGCCTATTGGTGCACCTATGATAATTGGTCACAAGTTATATAGCAAATATGAGACACCTACAGTTGAGTAGAAGAAGTAAAAATCCATGATTGGAGGTTTGCAATATCTAACTCACACCAGACCAGATATAGAAAATGTAGTTGGGATTGTAGCTAGATTTCAAGCTAATCCTAAGGAGTATCATTATGCAGTAGTAAAGAGGATATTTAGATAATTTAAAGGAACATCTAACTATGCAATTTGGTATGATAGATCAAGTGAATTCACTCTATGCGCATATACTAATGTGGGTTGGGTAGACAATATGGGTGATAAAAAGAGAACCAGTGGTGGAGCATTTTTCTTAGAGGAAGATTGGTTTCTTGGCCAAGCAAGAAACAATATTTCATTTCACAGAGTATAGGTGAAGTAGAGTATGTAGTGGTAGTAAATAACTGTAATAAAGTTATGTGGATGAAACAGATGCTAAAGGATATTGGAATTAAATTTGTAGAACCTGTTATCATATACTGTGATAACACAAGTATTGTCAGTTTGTCTAAGAATCATGTATTGCATTCTAAATCTAAGCATATATCTATTAAGTATCATGTCTTGAGAGAGAAGGCAATAGAAAAAGAGATCAACTTAGAGTACGTGAGCACTAAAGATCAGATTTCAAATATCTTTACAAAGCCTTTGTCTAAAGACATTTGATTATTTGAGAGGTACGCTTAGGGTTATGCCCCTGCCTACTTCTGAGTAGATGATACAGAGAGTGCATCAATCTAGTGGTATAGAGCAATATTATTAGACTGGACTGAATACTAATGCTTCTTGTATCAGAGAGTATCTGTGATGAGCTGAGTCATTGAGGACTCTTAGTATTTGGTTTTGAATAGTGTCATTGGACACTTGAGATGGTTGAAGACTTGGAGTAGTAGATTGACATAATGAGGCCTTTGTCATTGATGTCAATGGGGGAGATACGTACATGAAAAATACCCTCTAGTTGAATGGGGGAGAAAATGCATAAAAAAAGTATGAATGGGAGAGAAATCTCTACTTTATTAGAGAGATTTACAAAGATTCGTGTAAGAATGAAAGAGAAATATCTCTATAGGGGAGATATGTATGGTTAGTTATTTATTGTGAACAACTATTTTTGATCCTAAGAAGAAGAATAAGAGAAAATAAGTGTATCAGAGGTTTTCAGATTTTATTGATGAAGAGAATTTGAAAAGATGAGAACAATAGTAATAGCAGCAAAGTGCTATTTGGTATTCTTGAAACTTAGATTTTTTTCATCTATATTATCATCAATGAAAGAGGGGGAGATTGTTAGCATGAATGTTGATGGTATTCCTTTGGGGCAGCATCCTAAGCATTGTAGAGTATTGACATGTTGCATTCATGACTATGCTTGTCATTGATGTCAACATAGCAGTAAATCTGTGAAGACTGATAGAGTAGTAGGTAGAGATATTAGTTGTATGAATAATAGTTTGATTGTCTGGTGATGCATGTTCATGGATATTTTCTTCACTATGTTTGGATGATGTGGTACAAAAGTTGAAGATGTACAAAAGTTCTACCTAATTTATAGAGAACAATACAAAGACAGAGCACTTGAGAAGTGGTTACTGATGTTTGCATTATATCTTCTAGTAGAGATATAAAATGTTGATGTGCAATCAGCTAGTGACTTATGATAGTCTGATGATGATGTTAGTGGATGTGCAAACCATAGTGTCGCATGTGTGAGAAGTTGTATAGACTATGAGCCAACAATACTATTTAATTAATTATCTTATTATAATTAATTAGGAAAGGCTCAAGGTTGACTCAAGGAATTATCTTGAAGATACGGTATAAAGGATAGATGTTTTCCTAGTTTGTAATATGTATCGAATGTGTTGAACAAGTATGAAGTGCAAAAAGGACTAGAGTGTTTGGTGAATGTGAGTAAGCAATCCAAGGGACTATTGGATGTGAGATTTGAGATTTGGTAATAAGATCTGAAGGAGCAGAGGTCAGGTTGACAGGATAGAGGAAGAGGATGGAAGTAAAATTCATTTCTATTATTCTGCAAGGAACAATACATAGATCTTTTGTATAATGGATTCATTGGTCTTGCACCAATATGAAGATCTTTTGTATAATGGATTCATTGGTCTTGCACCAATATGTAGATCTTTTGTATAATGGATTCATTGGTCTTGCACCAGAAGCTATTTGGGAAGTGGGTCCAACTATCTTCCACAACTCCTAATAAGGTTAGAATCTTCTAATAGGGATTCAAATTCTCCTAACATGTATTGATATGTACAGAATGTTGTTATAAACTCCTATCAAGGTCCATCCTCTAACAAGGAATATTTATATTAGTACATCATCTTGTGGGTACCATCCCCACTAGGGTTTTTCCTCTGATCAAGGGTTTCCCTAGTTAAAATGTATGGTGCTAATTTTGCCTGAGTATCTTTTTATGGTATTTGATTATATTGCTCATATGGTTAAAGTTTATTAAGGTTTATAATTGTGATATTAGTTGGATAACTAATTCACCCCCACCCCAGTTATGTTGGTGGACTATATATTCTAACAAATTGGTATTTGATGGTATGTTTCATAATGTGTTTTGATCAATGCCAAAGGGGGAGATTGTTGGACACAATTGATGTTGATTAAAGGTAAGATTATTAGACAAAAGTAAAACTGATGAAGCCTAAAGCTAGAACCAAGATGCAATGTATATGTGAAAGAGTTAGATCAATTGTTATATTTTTATTGATGTCAAGTTATTTGACATTACTAATTCATATTATAAGTTGAAATCATATGAAGGATGTGATGTTGGATAAAAAGGCTGAAGACAAAGTATGGAGATAAGAATGAAGAAGTGATGGGAAACTGATGAATCAATCTATAATAGTATATTATTGGTTTGATTATTGTACATGATTTCATGAAGTGTTAAGATGATGTATAAGTAAGTTAGTTTGGCCAATAAAAGAAGGAATGAAGTTGGAGAGTGAAAAGAGAAGTTATGTTGAGCTAGAGATAGTGGTCAATAAATAAAGAGGAAGGAATATGATATAAGTAAGGATAGTATTGACCAAGAAAGGAAAGTGTTGATGGAGCATCTCTAGTATTAATTGAGTATGGATAAGGTCAAAAAAAAGAAGAACATTGTTCAGTAAATGAAGAACTATTTGTGAAAAATTCAATAAGGGACAACATAAAGTAAAGATCTAGACTATTCTAGAAGTTTCTAAGATAAGGATACAATTTGTTAGAGAGATTAATGGCTCATGAAATTAAGAGAAGACATGAGGGTAAATATTTGAGATCCAAGAAAGGGTACAAGTTCCAAGGATAAAATACAGTTGGAAAGATCTGTAATCTAGTGTAGATACAATAAACTTGAGATCATATGGAGGAGAATAATTAATAGAAACCCTAACTCATGAGATAAAGCAAAATAAAATAAAATATCAAATCAAGGAAGATACAAGGAAATATTGATGGTCAAGTTGATAGTAAGGTGGATGTAAAGGAGCTAAAATATATCCTACCAAGAAGATCTAAGTGTGAATTTAAAGTGAAGTGAAGTATTCATGTGGTGGTTAGTTGGTGAGAAGAATGGAGCTCTGATCAAGCAAAGTAAGTTGCTAATGTTAAAAAATCATTTGATTATTACTCTCTAACCATTGTAATAGAAAATCTCCTAACCAAGTGGAATTAACAATCTTAATTAGTAAATCTATTTGTATGGTGGCATTCCATTGAATATTTATAAGTCCTTTAGATAGGCCATTGATTGAAGGGTGATAAGGAATAGATGATCTTTGGCAAAAAACTCATAAAAGGGTCACACTTAGAAGTGTGTTTGTAACCTTTAATAGGGTTAGCTCTTAACTAAGATCACTTTAAAAGAGTGAAAATATTTTGGAACTAGTACGAGGTGATTGTTACCCTAATCGGGTTTCCGCATTAAAAATCATGGTGTTAAAGTAGTTATGGATGTTTTGCATGTTATTTTCTCTTACATGTTGAGATTGTTATTATTTCTACAAGTTGGTTAATGTTGTTAATATTCGGTACCACAAGTGTAATATATTTGATGCATACAAAATATAATGTTAGAATATATAGTCCACTGATATAACTAAGAGGGGGAGTGAATCAATTATCCAACTATTATCAGAGTCATTAACCTTAAAAAAACTTAACCACATGAGTAATATAAAACTAAAACCATAACAAGATACTCATACACAAGTAACACCAGATATGTTAACTAGGGAAACCCTTGATTGGAGGGAAAACCCTGGTGGGGATGGTACCCACAAGATGATGTACTAATATAAATATTCCTTGTTAGAGGATAGACCCTGTTAGGACTCTGTTACAAAATTTAGTACATACAAGTCCTTGTTAGGAGACTTTGAATCCCTATTAGGAGATTTCAACCCTATTAGGAGTTGCAGAAGACAACTAGACCCACTGCACAAATAGCTTTAAGTTTAAGATCAATGAACCCACTGTCCAAATGATCTCTGTATTATTTCTTGCAAAATAATAGAACTGTACTATATTTCTTCCTCTATCTCTATCCTATAAACCATACTTTTGCTCCTTTAGATCTTGTAACCAAATCTCATATTGTGCATCTAATGATCCTTTGGATTGCTTACACACATTCAACAAGCATTATGTTTCTTCTTTCTCTTTGCACTAATAATTTCATCCCACTAGGTCTTCTCCATCAAGTCTCATAGTAATAAGGAAAAAACCTTTCCTTTATATTGTATCTTCATAATAATTCCTTTATTTGGCCTTGAGGCTTTCCCAATTAATTCAAATGAGATAATTAATTAATTCATAATTACAATAGCACTATCAGCTCGCAGTCTATACAAATCTTCATACGTGTGAAACCATGTCTTGTGCACACGTTGATGTCACCAAATGACTATCCTCTATCACATGTGTTTATGCATCATATCCATTACATCTCAGATGAAAGACAATAATAGATCATATGAACTCTATTTTCCAAAGCTTTGTTTCTGCACTACTTCTAGTAAATCAAGTGTAACTTCTGTACACCATCGAATCAGACTTAATCCTCATGACCACTTCATCAAGACAACTTCATTAACTTGTACTCCATTGTGCATAATCTAATACTTCCTCATCTTTTAAGCATCGTAAGATTAATAACTACTATTCTTCTAATCTTTACAGAATTACTACTATGTTGACATTAATGACAAATACAATCATAAATGTAACATATCAATACTCTCCAATGATTAGGATACTCCCCCAATTTAGTATCATCAACATTCATGCTAACAATCTCCCTCTTTGGCATTGATTGCAACATAGATGAAAAACATCTAAGTTCCAAGAAAACCAAACTGTACTTTGTTGTTGCTGCTATCTTCTTTTCAAATTCTCTTTGTCAATCTGAAATCTTTTGGCTGCTGGCATGTTCATGGTGAACATCTTATACTACTTTCTAAATTCAAAGTATTCTATGCACAAACACTTTCTTCTGAGCAATAACATATTCTTCTACACACTCACATATTCTCCTGCGCACTTACATGAATATGTCTAAATCTCCCTAAAGAGATAACACTCCCCCATTGAAAACTCAATAGGTGATTCTCTTTACATATTCTCTTCCCCATTGATTAGGAGATGTTTTTCATGCTTATCTTCTCCCCCATTGACATCAATGTCAAAGGTGTCAAATACAAGTACACAATACCAATTGCTATAGTATACTTCTTCCAACTCTTCTATCAACTCAAGTGTCCAAAGACACTATTTAATACAACATACCAAATACCAAGAGTCCTCAATGACTTAGTACATAAAAAATACTCCCCCATATAGGAAGCATCAACATTTAGTCTAGTCTAGCCATAGTGCTTTGTACCACTGGATTGATGCACTCCTTGCATCATCTACTTTGAAGTAGGTAGGGGCATAACCCCTAGCATACGTCTTAGGTACTCAAAAGTATCTTTAGGAAAAGGCTTCATATCTACTTCTCTACTACCTTCTCTCTCAAAACATGATACTTTATGGATTTTTTTTTTGTCTTATAATGCAATACTAGATTCTTAGACATGCTCACTGTACTTGTGTTATCACAGTAAATGATACCAAGTTTTGTAAACTCAATTCCAATACCCTTCATCATTTTCTTCATCTACATAACTTGATTACAATTATTTGTTTCTACAATATACTCTTCCTCAGTTGTATTCTGAGAGGTTCAATCCTATTTCTTGCTCAACCAAGAAACTAATCTTCCTTCAAGAAAGAATGCTCCACCACTGATGCTCTTTCTGTCATCCATATTGCCTGCCCAATCTACATCAGTATATGCACAAAAGGTAAAATCAATTGATCTATCATACCAAATTCTGTAATCAAATGTTCCCTTCAAATATATGAAAATCCTCTTTTTTGCTACATAATGGTACATTTTTGGATTATCTTGGAATCTTGCCACAATTCCAAATACACTTTCTATATCTGGTCTAATGTGAGTCAAATATTGCAATCCTCCAATAATAGATCTATACTTCTTCTATTCAACTAGAGGTGTCTCATCTTTAGTAGATAACTTGTGACTAGTTATCATGGGTGTACCAATAGGTTTGTAACTTTCTAAACTAAATCTTTTCAACAAGTCATTTAGATACTTGCCATGTGAAATAAATATCCCATCTTTTCTCTATGCAATCTGCAATCCTAGGAAGAACTTCATTTCTCCTATGACACTCATTTCAATTTCTTTTTTCATCTCTTCAACAAACTTATCACTTTCTTTACCATTTCTTCTAAATATTATGTCATCCATAAATATTAAAATGATAAATAATCCATCATCAATTTTCCTTAAATATAGATTACCATCTGTTGTACCTTTAGTAAATCTAATCTTAGACAAATACATGTCTAATATTGCATACCAAGTTCTAGGTGCTTGCTTCAAACCATACAAAGCTTTCTTTAGTTTGCATACAAACTCTCTTTCTTCTATTAGAGGGAATTCATCAGATTGCTCAATGTAAACTTCTTCTTCAAGTTCTCCATTCAGAAAAGCTAACTTGACATCCTAATAGACTTTGAAATTCTTGCTTGCTGCATAACCCAAGAACATTTTTAATGTTTCCATTCTTGCCATAGGTGCATATGTTTCTTCATAATCTATGCCTTCTTGCTATGAATAACCTTTACAAACAAGTTTGACTTTATTTCTTACAACTTCTCCTTGCTCATTCATCTTATTTCTGAATACCCTCTTGGTTCCTATCACATTCTTATCTTTAGGTCTAGGAACTAATTCCCATGTTTCATTATTCACAATCTAATCTAATTCTTCTTTCATTGCTTGCATCCAGTGACCATCCTTACATGCTTCTTCTATGCTCTTATATTCCACTTGAGAAATTAGACACAATTCCTCATTCACTTTGTTCCCTGTCATTACACCTTTATCTCTACTTCCAATTATCTGGTTTGGAGGGTGATGCTTTGTCATATTTTTTCTGGAGGTAGGAGTTGACATCTCACTCTTATCTTGTCTCTATGTTCATATCTCTATTCTTCTCTATGCTCAACAAATACATCATTGTGCACATTATTGTTAGTCTCAAAAAGAACTTCAACATTCTATCTAACAATTCCAAGACTATCTTCTTCTTCATCAAAATTATATTCTACCATCTTCTCTTTAGTACCAAACTTTTCATCAATCCTTATATTTGTGCATTCAACTATTGTCTTAGTTATGTAGTTGAAACATCTATATGCTTTACTTTTCAATGACTAACCAATAAACACACATTCATTGCTTCTAGGATCAAACTTACCAATATCATAATCTGTCTTTATGTAACACTTACTTCCAAATATTCTAAAATATTTGATTGTTGGTGAATGACCAAACCATAACACATAGGGTGTCTTGGTCATCCCTTTTCTGATTTGTACTCTATTGTTAACTTTTTCTCTCCAAAATATCTTTGAGACATCATTCTCAAATAACATCACTCTTGTTGCTTCTACTGCTGGCTTGTTCCTTCTTTTAGCAATCCCATTTTGTTCAGGTGTTCTAGGTGAAGATAATTGTCTTTAGACTCCATTCTCTTCATAGAACATTTAATCTTGACACCAGATTCATTTTCAACTTTATTCTTGAATATCTTAAATTTCTCAAAAGCTTCAGACTTCTCTTTAAGAAATTCTACCCACATCATCCTCATGAAATCATCAACAAAAATTGTTGGTGTAAATACGTATTTACTATTTATGCTTACTTAGGTTAATGCATTATTTTATTATTTTATTTTGTGAGATACTTAGGAGTTTATGTACCTTTTTGAGTTGTCATGTTGACAACATAGAAGTACACAAGTCTAATTCAACACATGGTGTCTATAGCACTGGATTTTGCATCATTCATTGAGTTGTCATGTTGACAACACAATTATTCACACTCCCTTTTTAGCACATGTTGTCTACAACATAAATTTGCATGATACACCATTGTAGGCTTATCCTCTCATCATCGCACTTACTTCTGTGCTTAATGGAGGATAACCCATATCAGGTGGACAAGTGCCTAGTTGTATGACTTATATGATGCTGATTCTTAAGCATTCTAGATGCATCTCAGAGGTCTTTATATATAGGTGCTCCTAGTGCACTTTCATGCATATTAAATTGAATACATTATTATTTTGATCATACTCCTTTCTGGTCTACAATTGTGCTTGTGTTTGAGTTCTTAGTTCTTGGGTGAATTTTTCCCTAAGAAAAATTCTTACATGGTATCAGAGCTTGGAGATTTTCTCTCCACATAGCCATTTGAGACCATTTTTGCTTCAGCACCTCAACCCAGATCTAGAGTACTACAAAAATTAGGAGCATCTAGAGCTAGAATAGACCTTGCCATTACATTCAGAATGTCGATTCGGTGCAAATCGGCTATAAATTTGGCTACCCTAGGCCAAAGTCAATCGCGAGGCACAATTTTTTTACAAATAGACACTTAGAGGCCCCAATTTGCAACTTGGGTATGATATTTTAGATCTATAATTTCATTCAATTTAGATTTGTAATTTTTTAATTCTCTGTATTATTTTTTGATTTGTGGGTATTTTCAATTTATTTTTTGCCTAGTAGGGCTAGTAGAGATTTTTTTTTTGCAAAACCAGGCAGTGACACCCTGGCCCTACATGTAGAGTATTCCTCTTATTTCAACACTTCGGTGAATATTCCAATTTTTCTGGCAGGTTACAACGGTCACTATTACTAGACGACCAATCCACAAATCTAGTGAGTGCCCCTCCCTCATGGCTAACATATCACATATTCCATGGTCATGGCTTGCTTTGCATTTAACATTGCAAGCATAGTGTTTTAAACACTCCATGACCAACCCTCCCATGCATGTGGGACAAAAGAAGGTCGTCGGTAGCCCACACATTTCTGGTATCTATGATAGTTCCCAACACTGAAATGCATGTCATCCTATAGAATTGCTATGCAAAAATGATTGACACACCCAGACCCAAGATCCAGATCATCACCATGTTGGATGAAACCTCATCAAACTATTGGCTAATTCTTGTCTGCCACATGGACTGGACAGACCCGTCATTGTACATGTCAACAAATCTGACTCAACATCCACCTCAGCTGAGCCACTTTAGTGTACTAGTGCCATGTTAGCATTTTTGTACATCTGTACATTTTGCCACGTCAATGTACGACCCTGCCAGATCACTAGGGGGATTTTTTTTTCTAACGTCAGCATTTTATGAGGTTAAAATTGATGGTCATTTGACCATCATTTCTAGGCTTTTTATAACTACTATGATGACCATTTGACCATCAAATTTAAGCTAGCAGTTTTCCTTCTACACCCCTCTTCAGATGCAGTTTTGGTTTGGTAGCCTGACTTTGAGAGGCCATAACTTGGTCTTTAGGACTCCAAATCAGGTGTGATCTTTTTATATTTTCAGTAGCATTTCCTGAACTTTTCAATGGTGGTGTTCTTTTCTAGTTTTGGTGCAAGGATTTTTCAGAAATTGCATTTTTTGGCAATTGCACCTATTCAATCTTGCATTTTGCAACTTCAAACACTCTGTACGGGCTCATCTGGACACTTTTTTAGGTTCTATTTTTTTTGAAAGTGCATTATTTTTTGTCTACTTTCTACATCTATAGTCAGATTCTAGGGTTGTGTGGACAAAAATATCACTTTTAGAATTAGGGTTTTTTCTGCATTGTAATACTTTGAGTACTTTTTAGAATTGTTGTACATCTAAGCTACAGTGCTTAGTGACAGATTTGGGCCTCAAAAAGTAGTTGTAAAAAGCAAAATTAGAAGTCAACTTTATATATTTTGACAAGTGGCCCATTATACATGCACTACTTATAAAGTGGCAAAAACATCTTTTTTTGGGGGGGTCTTTTGATTGAGTAAAAAGGGGGGTGTGTGTACTGCGTTCTTGTGGCTCTCTTGTGTGCTCTTTTACTTTTCTACATCATGGGTTCACCTAAATGTCCTCTTCTAACTTCATGCAATTATTCTACATGGAAAGATATTGTATGGAGAAGATTAATGGCAAAAGGTCTAAATCTTTATGTTGATGGTACAATTCCAAAACCCACTGACACTAAAGAACTCATTAATTGGAAAATTATAGACAATTAGGCTTTAGGAATTATCAAGAGTTGTGTACATAGAGATCTCTTGTTCCACATTGCCAGTTTCATAGAATCCAAACTTGCATGGGACAAACTTGAATCATTGTATGGTAAGGTGGATGAGGAAAAGGGTTTTCAAATTGAGGACAATCTACTTCTCTTAGATCCAAGAAACTTTGACACAATTCAAGATTATATCAACAAAGCCAATAAGTATAGGGCACTACTTAAAGATTGTGGAAATCCCATTAAGGATGGCAAGTTGATTCATCACATCTTGAAGAGGCTACCTTTCAAGTATGCTTCCTTTGTTTCGAGTTATAATACTCATAGGTTGACCATGGGAAGTGCTTTCGAGAAGCCTACATTTGATGCATTTGCAGAGCTGTTGATTGTTGAATAATCTCACTTGATAGATTTGGGACTTCTCACGACATCAAAGACCAAAGCATTAGTGGCTAGTGATGAGCACCAATCAAATCAAGGAGGGAAAAGTTCTAACAAAAAAAAGAAGAAGAAGTGGAAGTGGAAATCACAATCTAAGACACAACAATCCTCCTCACAACAAGACAATTCTTCTTCCAGCAAGAAGGGAAGTAATGAAAAGAAGGATAAACTTTTTTGTGCATATTGCAAGAAGCTGAATCATGATGAACATCATTGCAAGACTAAAAGAACTGATGAGTTTGAAAACCTACTCAAGAAGAACAAAATTCAAATGTTAGGTACTTCCAAGGATTCAACTCCATCCTCTTCAAAGGGAAAAGGGCAAGCACTTATGTCAAATACAAGTTCTTCATCGAAATGGATTCTTGACTCAAGTGCCTCCTACTACATGGGTTCTTCAAAGGGAGACTTTTTATCATTGAAGCAGTTAGAGGTATCGCACATCTTCATGGGAGATGATACTAAAATGGAAATTGAAGGGAAAGGACTTGTGGAAATGGAAAATGGGGAATTCAAAGACATTAATCTCTATGTTCCAAACCTTAGCTCCAATCTCCTCTCAGTTTACCAAATCACTCACTTTGGAGATGGTCATAAAGTTGAGTTCCTTCCAGATTCAATGATGGTGCACAGTCTTAGAGATCATTCATTGGTTGCAGTGGGGAAAGTCAATCATGACAAGAGGCTTTATTCCTTCTCCCACTTTGTGCCTAAGTCTCCTTCACATTCCTTGTTAACTCAATCTAATTCACACATCAACTTATGGCATGAGTGGTTTGGTCATCTTGCCTTCCGTTATCTTCAACAACTTTGCTCAAAACACATGATCAAAGGTCTACCTAACATCAAATTTTCTAAGGGTGAGTGTTCCTTGTGTTCAATGGATATGAATCTCGAGGAGAAGTATGATAAAGGGTAGTCTTCTAGAGCACCAATTGTTCTTCAATTGGTTCACATGGTTTTAGCAGGACCTTTTGCAGTGACATCAGTCAGCCAAGGCCACTACATCCTTACTTTTGTTGATGACTTTTCATGACTCACATGGGTCTACTTCCTTCGTCACAAGAATGAAGTGGTTGATAAGCTTCAAGCCTTTAAGAGTCATGTTGAACATAATTCAAGGAAAGCCATCAAGGTTCTACGAATGGATAATGAAAGAAGATATGTAGATAGAAGACTTAAAGGCTTTTGGAAACTTGAGGGAATTGATCTTCAAAATCCACCAGCATTCAGTCCACACAAGATAGATGTTGCAGCTATGAGGATTATAACTCTTAAGACCATGGCAAGTTGCATGATTAAAGCCAAGTATCTTGATCCTACACTTGAATTTGAACCCATTAGCAGTGCTACTCACATACTTAATAGGTCTCCTCATAATGCCTTAGTTGGTAAGACTACTTTTGAGGCATGGTGTGGTAGAAAACTAGTTGTGAGTCACTTTAGAGTCTTTGGTTGTCCAGCATGGGAAAACCTATCTTCTAGGGGATGTAAGGCACCAACACCTAGGCCTTGTACTTTCATCAATTATGAAGATAGTGTAAAGGCATACAGACTTATGGATCCTGAGACTCATCATATTTTTGTGGAGAAGGATGTTCATTTTGAGGAAAGTTCACCTAGCTTATCCTCTAATGCTCTCCGCACTTCATACACTATGGAAACTGATAGTGACACTAGTGATAGTGCTTCAACATATTTAGATACGTGGGGTTCTATTGACAATTGTAGTGAGACATCACATCATCAGTATAGCCCACATGCATACATTGCCATAGTGATAGGTCCAATACAATAGGGTACATCTTGTCTTCCAAATCATGCTTTAGTTGATGAGTACATGGAAGACATTGCAAGTTTGTTCATGGAGTCACACACTATAGATTTGGAAGACAAACTTGATGATTTGCATCTTCTCTTTAATGAAGATGATCCTTCTATAGTTGTCGCAAGGGCTCACTTTGACCCTCATGTCCATTCTCTACATGATCAATCTTTACAAGTTGGCGTGATTGTGGATTCTTATGAACAAAAGTTGTCGGAGGTCTCTTTATTAGTTGAGGAGACAGATGGTTCCATGGGATAGGTTTAACAGAAATTCTTGCCATATCTACATTTGTTATTTTTAGCACTGTTGGAAGGGGTGAACATCAACATTGACACAGGGACACTTGAGCAGGTTTTAGGGCCACCTTCCATCTTAAGGATTGTACCTTTTCCATTGTTTCTTCCAAAGGGGAGGAACATCATTCAAGACTCTTGGACCAACTTCTTTCTTGGAGTAGAAATCACTGGTCGACATTCTTCATTTGAGGGGGGGGGGGACTACCTTGTCTCTCTTCCTCTTCTTTCTTATGGGGGGACTTTTTCCTCTTATGAGGTTTTGTCTCTCTCTTTCTTCACTTTTGAATATACAGGATGTATGTCATAATGGAGGGGTCTTGATTACTCTATCCATCCATTCATCCCCTTCATCTCTCTTTTTGGGGGATGGTTTTTCCCATGGGGTTTTCCCTCTTTCTCCACTTTATGAGAGATTGCATTTCATTATGTACATGGGTACCTAACATGGCCTAGTAGCCGAGACCCATTATGCATTTCATCCTAGCTTTCATAAGCTTAAGTGCATTCCCTTAAGTTGCACTTAAGGGGGGGGGGTGATGGTGTAAATATGTATTTACTATTTACACTTACTTAAGTTTACTTAGGTTAATGCATTCTTTTATTATCTTATTTTGTGAGACACTTAGGAGTTTGTGTATGTTTTTGAGTTGTCATGTTGACAACATAGAAGTATGCAACTCTAATTCAGCACATGGTGTCTATAACACTGGAGTTTGTATCATTCTCTAAGTTGTCATGCTGACAACATAGTTATTCGCACTCCCTTTTTAGCACATTTTGTCTACAACATAAATTTTTATGATACACCGTTGTAGGCTTATCCTCTCATTATCGCACTTACTTTAGTGCTTAATGGAGGATAACCCATATTAGGTGGACATGTGCCTAGTTGTATTACCTATCATGATGTTGATTCTTAGGCATTCTAGATGCATCTCAGAGGCCTATATATAGGCACTCCTAGTGTACTTTCATGCATATTGAATTGAATACATTGTTATTTTGATCATACACCTTTCTGGTCTATAGTTGTGCTTGTGTTTGAGTTCTTAGTTCTTGGGTGAATTTTTCCCTAAGGCAAATTCTTACAAAAATCATAAAGTGCCTTTCACCATAGAATCCTTTGGTTCTTATAGGACCACTTAGATATGTGTGAACAATCTCTAGTTTCTCTATAGTAGGGAACTTCTTGCTAGGAAATGACACTTTCCTCTACTTATCTAGAATACACTCCTTGCAAACAACATTAGTAGGCTTAATAATCTTAGGAAAATCTCTTAATACAAATGTATTATTAACCTTTACAATGATATCAAAGTTTATGTGACAAAACCTCTTATGCCATAACCAATTGTTATCAACCTTTGCAACCAAACATGTTATTTTAGTAGGATTCAACTGAAATACATTACCTCTGGATATGGTTCCAGTACCAATCAGCTTACCATCATTTTCTTTGATAATGCAAGTCTTCTCTGTGAACTGCAACACATAACCCTTATCTACTAACTGTCCAACACTTAATAAATTATATTTCGAACCATCAACAAATTAAACATCATCAATGTTAGTTTTACCATCAATTATCTAATCTTATTTATTCTCAACTTGGGTAACTAGAGCTTGTTCCTCTCTAATTTCTCTATCAAGATCATCTTCCTTGATAGGAACGAATCCTAATTCATCATCACCTTCACTCTGACTTATTTCATTAGATTCTTCATCCTCATTTTCATATAAACAATTTCTATCTTTATCTCTTCTAGACTTATAATTTTCCTCTAAACTTTTTTTCCTTTTTAGGACATTTAGATGCATAATGACCATATTTGCTTACCATCTTTCTCTCTTCTTACTAGAAGGGCTATTCCTTCTTCAATCTTCTTCAAATTTGCTGCTACTGGCAAAATCTCATCTTACACTTGTACTTCTTGACAGAATAGGTTGAATGTTTAGAGCACTAAAAGTTGTCTCAACTCTGGCTAATTCTCCAAACTATCTCATCTCTACTTCTACTAATTCTAATATTCCAAGCAGTCTTTCTTTAATGAAATCTATGGTGTAAGGCATTACTAGTTGAATCATCTAAGCTATCTTCTTGAATGGTGGTGTCAAAATTTTCAAGATCTTCCATATAACTTCTTCATCTTTCTTAGATCCACCAAGAAACCAAAGTCCTACAACAATTTTTGGTATTCTACCAGCACAACTTCTTATATATTCATCTTCCATCATCTTAGCATCTTGAAATGTGTGGATCCAATTTTGCAATCTCATTCTTTTTGCATGATCGTCACCTTCAAAAGTAACTTCTAATGCTTTTCAAATTTCATAAGAAGTTTGAAATGTCTTTACTTGATTATATCCATTCTTTGGAAGAGTTGACAGTAGGGCTTCTCTAGCTATCGTGTTACACATGAACATATCTTTTTCTCCCTCACAACATTCCTTAAGCTTTGATCCTTCAATAATTGCCTTCTTAGCTTTTCTCAAAAGCCAACATCCTAGACCCATGCATAATAGATGAGTCTTCATCTTTTCCTTCCAACTATCATAGTTGGCCCCATCAAATCTTAGACTATCCTTCCTGAACATATTCACCATTGATCTCCCAATGCTATTAAACCTTATTTTTAAGGACTTGAGGTTTTGATACCAATTGTTAGAATATATAGTCCACTGATATAACTAAGAGGGGAGGGTGAATCATCTATCCAACTATTAGTAGAGTCATTAACCTTAAACAAACTTAACCATATGAGTAATATAAACTAAAACTATAACAAGATACACATACACAATTAACACTAGTTATGTTAAACATGGAAACCCTTAATTAGAGGGAAAACCTAGTGAGGATGGTACCCACAAGATGATGTACTAATATAAATATTCCTTGTTAGAGGATAGACCCTATTAGGAGTCTGTTATAATATTTAGTACATATGAATCCTTGTTAGGAGACTTTGAATCCTTGTTAGGAGTTGTGATAACCCTGTTAGGAGTTGTTGAAGATAGCTGGACCCATTACCCAAACAAGTTCAAAGTTAAGATCAATGAACCCATTGTCCAAATGATCTATGTATTATTCCTTGCAGAATAATAGAACTGAATTGTACTTCTTCCTTTTTCTTTTTCCTATCAATCAAACTTTTTCTCTTTCAGATCTTGTAACTAAATCTCACACTGTGCATCCAATGATCCCTTGGATTGCTTCCATGCATTCAAAAAACATTCTACTCCTTGCTCTATGCACTAATACTTTGCATCCCACTTGGTCTTCTCCACCAAGTCTCATACTAACAAGGAAAACAACTTTCCTTTATACTATATCTTCATAATAATTCTTTGATTCAGCCTTGAGGCTTTCCTAATTAATTAAAACAAGATAATTAATTAATTCACAATTACAATAGTATTGTTGGCTTATAGTCTATACAAATCTTCATATGTGTGAAACCATGTCTTCCGCACATGCTGACATCACCACACGACTATCCTCTATCACATATATCTGCACATTATCTTCATTACATCTTAGATGAATGATAGTGATAGATGATCTAAACTCTATTTTACAACGCTTTGTTCTTGCGTTTCTTCTAGTAAATCAAGTGTAACTTCTAGACACCATTGAATCAGACTTAGTCCTCTTAACCACACCATTAGGACAACCTCACGAACATTTCCTCCACTATGCATCATCTAATACTTACTTAGCTTATGTGCATCATATGATTACTGACTATTATTCTTCTAGTCTTTACAGAATTACTGCTATGTTGACATTAATGACAAATACTATCATGAATGCAACATATCAATACTCTCCAATGCTTAGGATACTCCCCCAATGTGATATCATCAGTATTCACACTAATAGATTAAGTATATTCTGATTACCAAGTTGGTTATCTGATAAGTATATATTGTTATAAGTGTGGTGAATTATTTGAAAGGGCCTAAGGATAATTGATTCACCCCCACCCCACCCCTCATTTATCTAACTTATGTAACTAGATTCGTGATCGCACTTCAATTTTGCATCAAACTCTTTAACTCTTCATTGCTTTTTTTCTCAATAGTTTTGCTTAAGCTTATGTTAATCTTTTTTAGCTCTACATGTAAAAATTAGTTAGGGTTTTAGAATCATCTTTATCTTCCTCTTGAATCCATCTCATTCTCTAACTTTTGAAATATTTTGACCACATTAATTACTTCTCAACCTCTCTGTCATTTTTGAGGTGTAAAATAACATTTATTTTATTCACTCTTTAGGATGTCCTAAAGTTGTGAAGGTGATGTAATGAAGAAGAAGTGATATCTACATGCAAGGTACAAGGGATAACTACAAGGTTTATGAGTTTCTAGTTGAAGCTTATAGTTACCTTTGGCATTGTTGTCAAAAAGGGAGTATATGTGTGTTGGAAATGAAAGGAGGAGAATATGTGAGTAGAACAAAAAGAAAATTATTGTGAGAAAGACAATTGTTATTATTGTCACTAAGTGTATGGAGAGAATGTGTTAATGGGAAGATGATTATTGAAGATGATAATTGTTGTCAAATAAGAAAGAGTTACTCGAAGAGGATTGTTGATGAAACTGCTAAAAAGTGAATGAGATATATTCCAAGGGGGTGTATATGAATGGAACATATAACATAATTGAAGAATAGAGCTAAGGATGGAAGACCAAGTTGGATAGAACTAATGTATTGTTGAGAATATGATGATTGGTATTGGATGATATGTTCCATAATGTGTCTCCATCAATGCCAATGGGGGATATTGTTGGACATAATTGATGTTGATGAAAGAAAGGTAAGATTATTGGACAAAACTAAAATTGATGAAACTTAAGGCCAGAACCAAGATGCAAAGTATATGTGAAAGAGTTAGAATAGTTGTTATATTGTCATTGATGTCAAGCTATTTAACATTTCTAATTCATGTAAGTTGAAATCATCTACAGGATGTGATGTTGGATAAAAAGTTTGAAGACAAAGTATGGAGATAAGAATGAAGAAGTGATGGGAAACTGATGAATTAGTTTATAATAGTATAATATTGGTTTGATTATTTTGCGTAACTTCATGAAGTGTTAAGATGATGTATAAGTAAGTTGGTTTAGTTAGTAAGAGAAGGAAAAAAGTTGAATAGTGAAAAGAGAAGTAATGTCAAGCTAGAGATAGTGGTTAATAAATTAAGAGAAAGAAATATGAAAGAAGTAACAATAGTATTGACAAAGAAAGACAAGTGTTAACCGAGCATATCTAGTGTTAATTGAGTACAATATTAATTGATTATGGATAAGGTTAGAAAAAGAAGGAAATTATTTAGTAAATGAAGAATAGTTTGTGAGATTTTTAGTAAGGGACAACATAAAGTGAAAATTGAGACTATTCTAGAAGTTTCTAAGATAAGAATATAGTATGTTAGAGAGATGAATGGCTACAAAAATTAAGAGAAGATATGATTGATGCAAGGAGGGATGAATAATTAAGGCCAAAGGAACATCCAACTATCCAAACCACCTTGAAAGAGTTAACATAGTGGAAACACAACACACTGAACAACAACCAAAGAAGGAAGAAGAGAAAACACTTGTTGATTCATCAAATAATCAACATACATGCCCAACTATAAGGCCTTTTGGGTTACGACCAGATACAAAATATATTCTAGATCAAAGATCCAACATCAAATTCACAGCTCCAGATACATATGCAACAAACTTTCAAAACTTTTGTGTTCTCCAAAATCCTTAGAAAAATTTCCCTAACTCTAAGCCTAAACACTCTATATATACTTGCCAAAATGGCTTACAGATTACTCTAGAATATTACATAAGAGGAAGGCCAACCCAACAATGGACTAGACACATCCCAAGAAAAGATCTTAACATAAATGTCATGATTAAAATAAATTCTGCAAGTCAGCTCACAAAAATCATGTCTAAATGTTGATACTTGTCATAAACAGGAAAACTCAACACATGAAGGGTCACTCAGCATACACTAGGTGCTCGACACATGAAGAGTCACTCGACATACACTAGGTAGCTCGACACATGAAGGAACACTCAATCAACAATAGATTGCTATAGTAACTAGGCATCCACTAGAGCTACAGTAACTCTACATCCACTAGAGCTACAGTAACTCGACATCCATTAGAGCTACAGTAACTTGGCATCAACATGCAGAATGAACAAAAATGAGCAGGATAACAAGGAAACCCAGGATGCTCCAACATCAAAAATGTGAAATTTTGGAAAGTTAGTTGCATATGCATTCGGAGCTATGAATTTGATGTTGGATCTTTGATCTGGAATATATTTTGTATCTGGCTGTAACCTAGAAGGCTTTATAACTAGGCATGTACGCTAATTATTTGATGACTCAACAAGTGTTTTTTCTTCCTCCTCCTTTGGTTGTTGTTTAGCGTGTTGTTTTTCCGTTGTGTTAACTCTTGCAAGGTGGTTTGGATAGATGGATGTACCTTTGGCCTTAGTTATTCATCCCTCCTTGCATTAGGTGGTATGAGAGCTTGAGTTTTTTCCTTGTGGTTATTGGATCATGTAGAACCCTGAGTGAATCGGGTTGTAGGGTTACAAATCTACAAATTTGACCTATAACTTGTAGAGGGTTATGATCTTACAAGAACTTGATTTGTAAAAATGGTTCAAGGTAGAGGAAATGCTAATAATACAATATTAGATACATTGAGAAAAATTGCAGCTAGATTAGATGTTATGGAGACAACCTAGAGGAGAGGAGCACATCTAGATGATGTAAGTGATGACGAACCAGTAGCACCAAACCCTAATCCAAAATCTAAAGAAGAGCAAGATGAAGCAAGGTTATTGAGAGTGTTGTCTAGGGAAAATTCAAAGCCTATTGTAGAAGTTGTTCCTTATGATGGAAAATTGGATACCAATGTTGTGTTGGATTGGATCTTCAATATGGAGTTCTTTGAGTATGAAAACACTCCTGATAATAAGATGGTGAAAATTGATGTTACAAGGTTAAAGGGTCATGCCTCATTATGGTAGGAGCATTTGCAAATTGATAGACAAAGGAGAGGAAAGGAAAAGACTATAACTTGGGTGAAGATTGTGAGCAAGGTAAAGAACAAATTCCTCCCTATTGATTACCAAGTTAGATTGTTGAGAAAGATGTAAAATTTGAGACAAAGAGACATGAGTGTGAAGGAGTATACTAAGGAATTCTATAGATTGGACATCAGATTTGGACATGTGGATGATGATGTTGAGAAAATTGCAAGGTACATAAATGGATTAAAATTTGGAATACAAGATGAAATAAGTTTTGTGAAGTTGGAAAGTGTTGAAGAAGCATACCAATATATCTTGAAGGCTGAGGAGATCTTGATAAAGAAGCATGAACAAAGACAAAGAGGTAGAGGTGGTAGATTCTAGGAGGTAGAGGTAGATCTTATGGTGAAGGTGATAAATCTGACAATTTTGTATAGGATAAAGGAAAATCTGAGTGGAAGAATGATAAAAAAGGAAAATTTGAATGGAAAAGTGGTAATTCTTACTGAGGAGGTACTAATTCTTACCAAGGAAGAGATAATTCTTATTCTAGAGGTGGATTTCATGGTAATTGTTTTAGATGTGGTAAAGAGGGACATAGATCTTTTGAATGTAGATCCTCTAAAAGTGGGCAAGGTAACATAAATTTTATGATTCAAGGAGATGGCAAGGGTTCACCAAGTGGACCTAAGGCTGGAGAAAATCTGATGGTGAGAAGAACCTTATGTAATAAGGGAAGTGATGAGGAACCTATTTTAAGGAGAAGTCTTTTCAAGACAAGATGTAAGATGGCTAGAAAATGCTGCAAAGTGGTCATTGATAGTGAAAGTTCTACAAATTTTGCATTGGAAGAGCTGGTTACAAAGTTGCAATTATAGAGTTTGAAGCATCCTAAACCCTATCATGTTTCATGGATCAAAGATGAGCATAAGATATTGGTAAGTGAGCAATGCCTTGTGAATTTCAAGATTGGACATTACTTTGATGAAGTTTTGTGTGATATTATGCCTATGGATTGTTGTCATATTCTGTTGGGTAGACCTTGGAAATATGATAGATATGCTATGCATGATGGAAGATTGAATCAATATACTCTTTGGGTGAATGGGAAGAAACAAATATTGCTGCCTTTAATTGAAAGTCCAAATGAGGTTAATTATACTACTATAAAAATTTGCTTGATTAATGGAAAACAATTTGAAAAGGAAATTAAAAAGAATCAAGTTTTTTTTTGCCATAATTCCAAAGAAATTGAGTTGTGTCAACAGTAACCAAGTGCCAGAAAATAGTGTTAACTGTGTGTTAGTCAGTGGTGACTGAGTGACAGTTGGTAGTATTGACTGAGTACTAGAAGAAATTGTAGAATTGTTGAATGAGTATAAAGAGATTGTTGCAGAGGATATACCTGATGGTTTACCTCCAATGACAAGTATAAATCACTGTATGGATCTAATTCCTAGAGCTAGTTTTTCGAACAAAGCACCATATAGATTGACACCTACAAAGAATAAAGAACTTAATAGAGAAGTGCATGAGTTTTTGCGGAAAGGTTTGATAAGAGAAAGCTTGAGTCCATGTGTTGTACCTATTGTATTAGCCCCTAAAAAGAATGGATAATGAAGAATGTGTACTGATTCCAGAGCTATTAACAAGATCGCAATGAAATATAGGTTTCTTATGCCGAGGATGGATGGCATAATGGATTGTTTGAGTAGAGTAAAGTATTTTATAAAATTGATTTGAAGAGGGACTATCATCAAATTAGAATTAGAGAAGGTGATGAATGGAAAACTACTTTCAAAACAAAAGATGGTTTATACAAATGGTTGGTTATGCCTTTTGGTTTGACTAATGCACCTAGTACTTTCATGAGGTTGATGAATGAAGTTCTAAAAAGATACTTGGGTAAATTTGTGATTTTTGATTTGGATGATATTCTAATATTCAGTAAGACTAAGGAAGAACATCTTGAGCATATTAGACAAGTATTGCAGAGGTTGAAAGAGGAAAAGTTGTTGATTAATCTGAAAAAGTGTTCTTTTATGCAAGAGGAGATTGTGTATTTGGGATTTGTGATTTCAACTAATGGATTGAAGATGGATCCTAAGAAGGTTAAAGAAATTTTGGAATGGCTTACACTTGAGAATGTGGGTGAGGTAAGATCATTTCATGGTTTGGGTAGTTTTTACAAAAAGTTTATAAAGAATTTTAGTGTTGTTTGTAATGCTATGATTGCGACAATGAGGGGAGATAAAAAGGAATTCAAGTGGACACATGAAGCTAATAAGAGTTTTGAGACTTTGAAACAAAAGGTTGTTGAATTACTTGTATTGGATTTGCCTGATTTCAACAAATTATTTCAAGTTGACTGTGATGCAAGTGGTAATGTACTAGGAGTTGTATTAAGTCAAGAAGGTAAACCTATTGCTTTCTTTAGTGAAAAGTTGAATGATGCTAAAAGGAAGTATTCTATGTATGATCAAGAATTTTATGCCATTATTCAAGCATTGAAGAAGTGGAGACATTATTTGATTTCTAAGGACTTTGTGTTGTATACTGATCATAAAACTTTACAATATTTGGGAAGTCAACATAAATTGAATCAGAGACATATGAAGTGGGTTGAGTATTTGCAAAGTTTCACATTTGTTATTAAGAATAAGAGTGGAGTTACTAACAGAGTTGTTGATGCATTGAGTAGAAGACATTCTTTGCTGATTGAAATGAAGGTTGAAGTTCTTGATTTTGATGAAATTAAAGAGTTGTATGATGGTGATCCTCATTTTTCTAAGGCATGGAGAGAGTGCAAAGCACAAAATTTGATAGATCACATAAGTAAGTGTGATGAGTATTTCATTCAAGAAGGTATGTTGTTCAAAGGCATTCAATTGTGTATTCCTAGAAGTTCTATGAGGTTGAATCTAATTAAAGAAAAGCATAGTGGTGGATTGGCTAGACATTTTGGAAATAAAATATTAAGTTTGCTGAAAGATAAGTATTATTGGCCACAAATATATAAGGATGTTCAAAAATTTGTAAAGAGTTGTGGGGTTTTTCAAGTTGCAAAAGGAGTAAGTCAATATACTAGTTTGTATTCACCTATTACTGTTCTTGAGAAACCTTGGAGTGACATCAGTATGGATTTTGTTCTTGGATTACCTAAGACAGTGAAGGGGTATGATTCTATATTTTTTGTGGTGGATAGATTTTCTAAGATGGCTCATTTCATACCATGTAAGAAGACATCAAATGTTGAGCATGTTGTTGAACTTTTCTTTAAAGAGATTGTGAGATTGCATGGATTACCAAGAAGTATTATTTCTAACAGAGATAGTAAGTTTGTTGGTTTTTTTTGGAAGACTTTGTGGAAGAAGATGGGTATTGAGTTGAAGTTTAGTTCTACATTCCATCTGTAGATGGATGGATAGATAGAGGTTGTGATTAGAAGCTTGGGTAATTTGCTGAGATGTTTAGTTGGAGATAAGCCAAGTAATTGGGAAGTAGTGTTGGCACAAGCTAAGTTTGCATATAACAATTCTGTGAATAGGAGTATAGGGAAAATGACTCTTGAGATTGTTACTGGAATGCAGCCTAGAGGTATATCAGATTTGAGAGATGTTGCTACTGAAGAAAAGAGAAGCGTTGTAGGAGAAGAATTTGTTGATTTTATGGAGTCTTTGCATAAGTCTAGAAGACATCATGATTTTGAAGTTGGTGATGAGGTGATGATTTATTTAAAGAAAGGAATATTTCCTATTAGAACATATAATAAGCTGAAGATGAAGAAATTTGGACCTTGTAAGATCTTGAATAAGTTTGACAGTGGTAATGCTTATGAAGTTGAGTTACCTGATAAGATGGATATATCTCCTATATTCAATATTGCTGAATTGTATAAGTATCATGAGTTAGATGATGAAGTTGTCATATCAGAAGATTATACCAAGAAGTAGATTGAAGAAGTTGAACATATATTGGACCAGAGAGTTGGCAAGAGCACAAGAGGAAAATATTACTATGAATATTTGGTGACATGGAAGAATAGGCCTATTGAAGATGCTTCATAGATTTCTCAATCTGAGTTGGATACAACTCAGATTGTGACATCTCAATGAATCAGGAGAATCATTTCTTTCAACCCCAGTTGTTTGATGCAGGAACATCCTGGGTTGCCTTGTTATCCTACTCATTTTTGTCCATTTTGCAAGTTGATGCCGAGTTACTATAGCTCTAATGGATGCTGAGTTATTATAGCTCTAGTGGATGTCAAGTTACTGTAGCTATAGTGGATGCCGAGTTACTATAGCAATCTAGTGTTGACTGAGTGTTCCTTCATGTGCCGAGTTGCCCAGTGTATGCCGAGTGACTCTTCATGTGTCGAGTTACCTAGTGTATGCCAAGTGACCCTTCATGTGCTAAGTTTTCCTGTTTATGTTGAGTGTCAGCATTTGGACGTGATTTTTGTGAGTTGACTTGTAGGATTTATTTAAATCATGATATTTATGATAAGATCTTTTCTTGGTATGTGTCTAGACCATTGTTGGGTCAGCCTTCCTCCTATGTAATGTTATAGAATGATCTGTAAGCCATTTTGGCAAGTATATATAGAGTGTTTAGGCTTAGAGTTAGGGTGGTTTTTTAGGGATTCTAGAGCAGAACATGAAAGTTTGGAAAGTTTGTTGCATATGTATCTAGAGCTACAAATTTGAAGTTGGATCTTTGATCTGGAACATATTTTGTAACTGGCAATAACCCAAAAGGCCTTACAACTGGGCATGTATGTTGATTATTTGATGGATCAAAAAGTGTTTTCTCTTCTTCCTCCTTTGGTTGATGTTTAGTGTGTTGTATTTCCATTGTGTTAGCTCTTGCAAGGTGGTTTGGATAGTTGGATGTGCCTCTGGCCTTAGTTATTCATCCCTCCTTGCATCAATGATGGTAAATATTTGAGAGGTGTTTTGAGATTCAAGAAAAGGTACAAGTTCCAAGGAGAAGATATAGTTTGAAAGATGCATAATCTAGCATAGATACAATGAAGTTGAGATCATGTAGAGGAGATTAATTCATAGAAACCCTAACTCATGAGATGAAGCAAAAAAATCTGTCAAATCAAGGAAGAGATGAGGAAGGAAATGTTGATGGTCAAGTTGATAGTAATGTAGATGCAAAGGAGTTGATAGAGATCCTACCAAGAAGATCTAAGTGTGAATTTAAAGTGAAGTGTTAATGTGATGGTAAGTCAATGAGAAGAATGGAGATCTGATCGAGAAAAGTAAGTTGCCAATGTTAACAGATCATTCAACTATTACTCTCTAACCATTGTAATAGAAAATATCCTAAGTGGACTAAACAATTTTAATTAGTAAATCCATTTGTATGATGACTTTCTTTTGAATATTTATAAGTTCTTTAGATAGGCCATTGATTGAAGGGTGAAAAGGTCTAGATGATCTTTAGCAAAAATCTCATAACATGGTCACACCTTGCAATGTGTTTGTAATAATAGGGTTAGCTCTTAACCGAGCTCACTTCAGAAGAGTGAAAATATTTTGGAACTAGTACCAGGTGGTTTTTACCCTAGTCAGGTTTCCACATTAAAACCATGGTGTCAAAGTAGTTATGGATGTTTTGCAAGTTATATTCTCTTACATGTTGAAACTTTTATTATTTCTACAAGTCGCTTAATGCTTTTGATATTTGGTACCACAAGTCAAATATGTTTGATGGATACAAATGATTAAGTATATTGTGATTCCTAAGTTGATTATCTAATAAGTATAAGTTGTTATAAGTGTGGTGAATTATTTGAAAGGGCCTAAGGATAACTTATTCACACCCCCCAACCCCTCAATTATCTAACTTATGTAACTAGATTAGTGATCACACTTCAATTTTGCAACAAACTCTTTAACACTTCATCTCTTTTTTCCTCAACAGTTCTACTTAATCTCATTTTAATACTTTTTAGCTTTGCATGCAAAAACCAAATTAGGGTTTTAGAATCATCTTTATCTTCCTCTTGAATTTGTCTCATTCTCAAACTTTCCAAATATTTTGACCATGTCAATTACATCTCAACCTCGCTATCATTCTTGAGGTGTGAAATAACATTTATTTTATTCATTGAAACTTCCTCAAATTCTTCACCAGATTTTATCACAAATATCTTTAAACCATTTCTTTATTAACACCCCTCTATGTAGATTATTATGTCCTTTGTCCAGATTTAATGAATCTACTTATAACATGATCAATTTGATTAATCTTTTCTAAATTATCTATTTTTAACATGTTCTACTATTTAATTAGTTTGCTAGACTACATGTCCATTGATTCTCCTATTTATCGATTATGTCCAATTTACTGATAGTAAACCATACTTCTCTTGTACCATAGGTATTTAGCTTCATGTGTATTGGTATCACTTTAGTTTTTTGATAACTTCTCATTTACCTATTTGTCTTGTATGCCAATAATGCACAAATTACCTATTTGACTCTCTTTTACTAGTAAGGTATAGCTTCTTACCTATTGTCTTTTCCTATTTACTTGTTTATTTGACTCCTCAAAAAATATTCTACCTATACGATGGTTTTCTAGAAATGACGACCATATCATCAAAATCAAAATCAATAACCAATACGTGGTTTTCCAGTTAGCATCTTTCAAATGGCATCCCTCCTAGGTTACATCATACTCTTTTGAATTCATGAGCCAAAAATAATCTAGTGCCTCCTAATATTTCAATGATTTCTTTTTCAAATTTTAGTTCACTCTTAAGTTTTTCATTCTCAATCCTTAACTCTACAATCTCTTCCTTCTTTCCACCAATCTCATGATTAGCACAAAGTACTTGATTTACCAGATCATAATGATTTTGTATCAGCCTTGTGATTTCTTCATCCTTCACATCTAGTCTTGTAGTGATTTGTCTCTTGTCTTCTTCACTCATTTGCATGTCATCCTTAGCCTTTCTCTTATGTTCCATCAGTTCACACATCCTACCATACTACAACTCTTGTTATCTTTTCAATAATTTAACCTATTCACTAAGATGCTGATTTTTTCTGATAGATCAACTATGGTAGCAATAGATTCATTAGACATGTTTCCATCAGATTACTCTTTAATAATTTCTTCTTGATGTGTTGTTTTATTGGTTTGCTAAGTGATTTATTTCCTTTTTTCCAATGACTCTCTCAGTGCATCTTTCATCTCATTGATTCGACTTATGGTCATCCTTATCTCCATTATTTGATTCTCAATAGTCATATCAAGCCTATATCTCTCTATGACTCAAATCTGTTAATCTCAGGTGGTAAAACCTTCAACAAGAGAACTAAGCTCTGATACCAATTATTGGAATTATTAGGAGAGGTGGGATGTTGAGAGAGGGGGTGAATCACTATCCTCAAAAACTTATATCCTTAAGAAAATTTAGAATATTTCCTCTTCCTTCTATAACTCCATAATCACTAATCCTTTATCACAATAGTTTGTAAAAAAGAGTAACATAATTGATTTAATAATAATCAAATATAAACACAAGCTCATGATACATAACACACAACACAAACATTTGGTATCACTAAACCCTTAGTCAGGGGGAAAACTACAATGAGGATGGTACCCACAAATCCATCACTACCATTATAAGAGGGCTACAATGCTTTGTCACTTCTAGTGACTTACTCTATTAGGAGTATACAATAAGACCATGAAGGATCTACCTTTCTCAAGAATTTTACAACACTCTTCAAGTGTGTACTTGGTTAAGAGATTTATATATAAGACCATTAGGTCCACCTTTTTTAAGGGGTTAGAAACTACTATAGTGATTAGAAAGTAGCAGTAAATGCTTTTTATAATAACAACTTACTTACCTTGATTAGATCCCTCTTATTCTCACTAGTTATCACCTTATGTGATAGACCTACAATTCCTCTCCAAATTGTCTTTTTCTTTGGTCTCTGACCCTTGTTCTAACCTTTGATCTTTCTTTCTTTCTTCAATACCTTAGTAGTAGGAATAATCTCACAATCTATTGTGATGTGGAGCCTAATCAGACTTAGAGGTTTATTCGGTGTGGTTTTTCTCTAGATTATTTCTATGGGGGTTTGGGGGCAACGCCCCTAAGAGAGGGTCCTAGGGCAGTGTCCTAGGTGTGCTCTCTGTCACAGTATAGGGTGGGGTCAAGGGGAAACAACCCCATGGGGGTTTTCAGGGGTAGTGCCCTCGAAGCCAAAAATGACCTTATATTGTAAAATGAGTCGACTGCTATTTTTATATTATTCTAGTCCTAATTTTATAAGCAGCAAAAATCTTGTATAAAAAGCATTAAGGTTAGGGATTTTTCATAATGTGTGATGCAAAAATTGGTTCTTGTGGTGGTATTGAGCTATAAGGGATTACAGATTGTAATCAAGTTGTAATTACTAGACAATAATAATATTAGACATTTTGTTGGTGGACGTAGCCCAAGGATTGGGTGAACCACGTTAAACCTTGGTGTCTTGTGTTATCTTATGTGAGATCTATTATTTTCTAATATTGGTTATATTTGCATGTAACTATTATTTCTATCTTAGGTTAATCCTAACAAGTGGTATCAGAGCTAGATAGTCATATTTTTTTTAGCCAGATCTTCATCATTTTTTTTAGCAATCCTCTACAAGAAGGTCTCATGGTTGAGTAGGAGTCTCACGGTTGAGTGGGAGTGATGGCAGATGAGGGTAAGCTGAGGGTTAACAAGTTTAATGGGAAAAACTTTCAGTTATGGAAGATGCAAATGGAGGACTATCTCTATCAGAAGGATTTATGGAAGCTGTTGGAAGGAAAAACTAAAAACTAGGGAACTATAACAAATGAGGAATGGGAGATTTTAGACATAAAGGCACTTGGAAGTATTTGGTTATGTATGGCATCATCGGTGACATTTAACATTACAAAAGTGAAGATGATGGAAGAGTTGATGGAAACCCTAGCAAAATTGTATGAAAAGCCCTTCGCTTCAAGTAAGGTATTTCTCATGAAGTATTTATTTAATATGAAAATGGCAGAAGGTGTATCTATTACAGATCATTTAAATGAGTTTAATACTGTTACTAATTAGTTATCTTCTATGGGTATTAATTTTGAAAAAGAAATTAGAGCTCTCTTGATTATGTGTTCTATGCTTGAAAGATGGAATGGCTTGGTAATGGCTATGAGTAATTCTATTTCTAGATCTAATACCCTCAAATATGATGATGTGATTAGTGTTATTTTAAGTGAGGAAACTCGTAGGAAAATCTCAGGTGGATCTACATTGGGAAGTGCTTTGAACACACAAAGTAGAGGCAGAATGATTGAGAGAGGAAATAATTCTAAAAATCATGGAAAAACAAGAGAAAAGTCAAAGGGGAAGAGGTCTCAATCTAGAGGACTGAGAGATTGTTTTTACTATGGTAAAACAGGGCACAAGAACAAAGATTGTTGGGCTTGAAAGAAAAATGAAGGAGATAAAGTAGAACGGAGCAAAGAGACAAATGTGGTAAGTAATAAATCCAAAGAGGATGCTTTGCTTCTATCTTTCGAAAGTATTGATGATTCACGGGTTTTAGATTCTGGTGCTTTATTTCATGCTACACCTCATAGAGGTTATTTCATTGATTATGTCCAAGGGGATTTTGGACTTGTTTATTTTGGGGATAATGAACCCTGTCAGATTGTTGGAAAGGGAAAAGTTAAGATTAAGTTGCAGAATGGAAATAATTGGCTACTATATGAGGTAAGACATGTTCCAAGGTTGAGTAGGAATTTAATTTCAGCAGGGAAACTCGGTGATGAGGGTTATGTAGTTACTTTTAATGATAAAAATTAGAAGGTTTCAAAAGGTTCCCTTGTAGTACCAAAAGGTGTGAAAGTAGGCACCTTATATCTTTGTACAGGTCATATTGTTCCTTCTACTTTGATTGTTTCAAAGAAAAATAAATGTTAAGGAATAGTTGTTGCAGTTGAGCAAGGAGAACAAATAGTTATTGTAGATTCTGATATAACACTATGGCACAACAAACTTGGGCACATGAGTGAGAAAGGTATGAAATTAATTCATTCAAAGAAAGTTTTACCAGGTCTAAAATGTGTTAATATGGATATATGTGAAAGTTGCGTGTATGGAAAACAAAAGAGAGTGACTTTTGTGAAGACTAGGAAGGAAAATAAAAGTGAGAAATTAGAGCTTGTACATACAGATGTATGGGGACCAGCTCAAGTATCTTCCCTTGGTGAATCTCATTATTATGTTACATTTATTGATGATGTAACTAGAAAAGTATGGGTTTATTTCTTTAGACAGAAATTTGATGTATTTCAAACTTTTAAGAAATGGAAATGCTTGGTTGAAAATGAGACTAGAAAGAAATTAAAATGTCTTAGGTCTGATAATGGTGATAAGTATTGTAGTCATGAATTGGAAGATTATTGCTCCACTAATGGTATTTTTAGACAGAAAACTATTCCAAGGACTCCATAGGAAAATGGAGTGGTTGAAAACATGAACAGGACAATAATGGGGCATGCAAGAAGCATGAGGTTGCATGCAAGGTTTCCCTTAAACATGTGGGTGGAGACAATTAATACTATTGTATATTTGATTAATAGAGGTCCCTCTAATCCTTTGGGTTGTGGTATTCTAGAGGAAGCATGATTGGTAAGAAGATGAGTTATTCTTTTCTCAAAACCTTTAGTTGTAAAGCATTTGCTCATATAGATTTTGAAAATAGAACCAAGTTGGAAGCTAAGTCAAATAAATGTGTATTTGTTGGATATGGCATTAATGAATTTAGTTATAGGCTTTAGGACTTTGAAAATCATAAAATTGTAAGAAGCAAGGATGTCACATTCAATGAGAAAATGTTGTACAAAGATCTGTTGCAGTATCATGAGAAGAAAGACAATTATTATGTAGTGCTAGATGATACTCCAAGAGATGATGTTCCAACAGTTCCTAATGATTTGTAACAACTGCAACAACAAATATCGCTCACCCCAGTGAGTGTTAGATGGTCCACAAGGCTCAGTAGACCTCTAGAAATATTTTCTCCTTCCTTGTATTCTATTTTACTTACTGATTTTGGTGAACCTGAATGTTATGATGAAGTTGTGCAGGTTAATAGAAAGATATAGTGGGAGTTTGTAATGAAAGAAGAAATGGACTCTTTGCTAAAAAATAAGACTTGGGATTTATGCAAGTTGCCTATAGGTAAAAGGGATTTATAAAATAATGAGTTTATAGGTTGAAAGAAGAGGATGGAGGTAAGAAAAGATCTAAAGCTAGGTTAGTTGTAAAGGGATTTGCACAGAAAAAAAGGCATTGATTTTGATGAGGTATTTTCTGCTGTTGTTAAAATGACTTCTATTCATATTATTTTAAGTATTGTGGCTACTAAAGATTTTCATTTGGAGTAGCTTGATGTTAAAATAATCTTCCTTCATGGTGATTTGGATGAAGAGATATATATGATGTAACCACAAGGACTTGAGGTCAAAGGTAAGGAGAACCTACTGTGCAGATTGAAGAAAAGTTTATATGGATTGAAGCAAGCACCTCGACAATGGTATCTAAAATTTGATAGGTTTATGCATGAGCATGGATACAGTAGGTTTCATTCTGATCATTTGTGTTTATTTTAAGAGGTTGGATGATGACAGCTACATTATTTTATGTTTATATGTTAATGATATGCTTGTAGCTTGGTCTAACATGGATCGCATTAAGGGGTTAAAGGAATAGTTAGCACATTCATTTTTTATGAAGGATTTGGGGGAAACAAAATGAATCCTTGGTATGAAGATTTGTAGAGATAAGAAGAATAAGAAATTGACATTATCTCAAGCTGATTATATTGTGAAGGTGTTGCAACATTTCTCTATGGAGAATGCTAAAGATGTCAGAACACCTTTACTTGGTCATTTGAAATTGACTAAGGAGATGTATCCTAAGACATAAGAAGAGGAGGATAAGATGTCTAAGGTACCTTATGCTTCAGCTATAGGAAGCTTCATGTATGATATGGTATGTACTAGGCTAGATATTGCACATGCAGTGGGAGTTTCTTGCAGGTATATGAGTCATCTAGAAATTGAGCATTGGAATATAGTTAAATGGATTCTCAAATATTTTAGAGGTACATCTAGTAAGTTTTTACATTTTGGGGGCTCTACTATTGATTTATAAGGCTATGTTGACTCAGATTTGGTAGGGGATATTGATACCAAGCGAATTACTACAAGTTATGTATTTACTATTGGTGGAGTAGTAGTGAACTAGGTTTCTTGATTACAGAAGGTTAATGCTTTATCCACTATAGAGACAGAGTATGTTTCTACTATAGAGGCAACCAAGGAGATGATATGGCTTAAGTTCTTTATGGAAGAATTGGGATACCCTCAGAAAGATAATTATATGTTCATAGATAGCCATAGTGTCATTAATCTTGCAAAGAATTCTACTCTACATTCAAAGAAAAAAAAAGTTGTAATACCATTTCATTCGGTCAGTTTTGGATGATGGAAAGTTAAAGTTGGAGAAGATACATATAGATGATAATCTAGCAAATATGTTTACCAAGGTAGTAACAAGGGAGAAGCTAAACTCCACTTTAGCTTTGGTTGGTCTTGTAGACTGGACAAAATAAAAGAATAGAAGAGTCCAAGGTGGTTTGATATATTCCAATGGGAGCTATAGGTTTAGCGGTGCTATGATTAGTCTCCAAATGGGAGGTTATTATTATGGAGTCTGATCAGTCTCCAAGTGGGAGATTGTTGTGATGTGGAGCCTAATCAAACTCAGAGGTTTATTCGGTGTGGTTTCCCTCCAAATTATTTTTATGGGGGTTTGGGGGCAGCACCCCCAAGATGGGGTCAAGGGACAGCACCCTAGGTACACTCCCTGTCATAATACAGGGTGGGGTTGAAGGGAAACACCCCCACAGGGGTTTTTGGGGGCAATGGCCCAAAGCCAAAAATGACCTTATATTGTAAAAGGCATTGACTACTATTTTTCTATTATTCTAGCCCTAATTTTTTAAGTGGCAAAAAGCTTGTATAAAAAGGCTTAGGGTAGGGATTTTCATAATGTATGATGCAAAAATTGGTTGTTATGATGGTATTGAGCTATAAGAGGTTACAAATTGTAATCAAGTTGTAATCACTGGATAATAATAATATTGTACTTGTTGGTGGATGTAGCCCAGGGTTTGGGTGAAACACATTAAACCTTGGTGTCTTGTGTTCTTTTATGTGAGATCTATTATTTTTTGATATTGATTATATTTTCATGTAACTATTATTTTTGTCTGAGGTTAATCCTAACAAGATCTTCTTTAAAACAACAACAACAACAACAACAACAACAAAACCTAAAAATCTTCTTGATATGTCCTTTTATAGTTTTCTTTTTCCTTTCCAATGTATGGCCTAAATAGGGTTTCATAACTTTCTAGAATTCTTCTTTGATTGAAATCAGTAGTTTAGAATTATTTACCATTTAATTCCTTTTCCATCCTTTATTTTCATTGGTCCTTTTAGTATTCAATTCATATTCTTCAAGAAAAACATTTCAAATCTTTACCTCGATTAGTGTAAACTATTTCTTCTACTCAAGTATGATCTGTTGACATAAAGATCAATTTGTCTATTAGTGACTTACACTTAGTCAATTGGTTACGTTGCTACCAAACTCTATAGTTTCTATTGATCCTATCATTTAGTTTGTAGTGTTAACGAAGTGATTCGGTTGCTCTTGAGCTACATAGTGTTTGTCGAGATTTAGAGACAAAGTTCAATGCAAACTGAGCATAGTAGAGACTATCAAGTCAGTCAATGGAAGTGAAGAAGATCCTAGCATTAACTGAACTCTATATTGTAAACCAAGTCTAACAGTGTCTACCAAGATCACAGAGTTAACAAAGTGGATATAATGTTGACTGAATCATTTAGTGTCAACCAAATAATCTAGTTGCTACTGAGTTTCTTAGAGTTCGTCGAGTCACATAGTGTTGACTAAGTTTAAGCTACTTGGAAGTGATTAGTATGGACCAAGCCTATTCATCAATCGAGTGTTAGTAGATGCCAAGTGTTGACAATGGTTGTCAAGTATCAGAACATCATCGAGTTTGTCTTCTAAACCCGAGTCACAATAGTTGGATTGACTTTATGAATTATGATGAAACTAGTATTGTAGCCGACTCTAGTAAGTTATGATTTGGATTGGTATATATGTAATGCATTGTATCATATCCAAAAAGAAATTAGAGTGAAGAAAATAAGATGAGAAGAAGTGAAAATTAAGAAGGCTACAAGCAGTATAAGGGACAACAAAGATTTATCTATCATAGTAATGTGATCATTACATTACAAGGAATCTCAACTAGAAAATCAGAGTTGCAGATCAGAGATTAGCCATAGGTTCATTCTAACAGGTGTATCTATTAAATCCTTTAATAGGGTAGACTTAACAGTCTTTGATAAATCTCTTTACCGAGTGCATACTTCATTGTATGTTTTGTAAATCCTTTGACAAGGTGGACCTAGCAATCCTTATTACTCCTAACATGGTAGATCACCAGAAGTGATCAATTGTAATCCTTAACATGAAAAATTTATATTTTAGTACTAAAGCTTATGGGTATCATCCCCACCCCAATTTTACTTTCTATTTGGAAGGTTTCTAGGTCACCATATCTTATGTCAAAGTGTTATGAATGTTTTACTGCTTTCATTGTTTCATGCATGCAATTAGATCATAATATTATATGAAGGATTAATTGTTGAAATAAGTTAAAGGTTTTATTGGTTCTTGATTCACCCCTGCCTTCTCAATAACCTTTTCTACCTTATATTTCCAACAATTGGTATCAAAGCTCTTTGGTTCTCATAGAAGAAGTTTAACAGCTTGAGAAAAGATTAGAAGTAATGGAGGTATACAAGCTAGAAAAGGCTATTGAAAATGATAAGTTGTATTTGGAATTGGCTATTGGAAATCTTAGAATAGAAAAGGAGCATCTCTCTCAATTTCTACAAAGAAGGCAGGAAGTAGTAGAGCAATCAAATGACAATCTCTACATTGAAGAAATAATTGAAGACATATGTCCAGAAATAAATTCAAATGAAGTTGATGAAGAAATCAAAGATCTACTTGAGAAGAATCTTATTGTCCAAGAAGAAGTAAGAAAGTTGAAAAGAGAACAAGAAATACAATCAGTCAGACTATGTGAAATCATATAACAAAAGGAGAAATCCATAGAAGAGATAGAAGAGAAGAATAATGAAATCAATCAACTATCAGTAAGTAGATTTTATTGATAAATTCACTGGTGTAAACAAAGAATTCTTGAATCTAAGATCAAAAAATGAAAGTCTATAGACTAATCTCAACATTGAAAAGCAAAGCAATGAAAGGATGATAAACGAATGTTGGAGCAATGGTAAACCTAAATTCAATGGAAAGTGCTACAATTGTAATAAGCATGGTTATAAAGCAAATGAATGCAAGGAGAAATCTAATTTGAAGGAAAGTTCTATAGTTGCAATAAGCAAAGACACAAATCTTTTGAATGCAAGGCCAATAAATTGAATCCAACAGAATAGATTGTGAAAGCAATATTTGGATAGGATTACAACACATGTTGTAGATGCCACTACTATGGTGAATTTGGACACATTGGAGAAAATTGTGTGAAAAATCACATGAGGAAAAGAGACACCACTAAAATATGTTTTATTTATATAGAAATTGGACATCTTGCCAAGAACTGCATGAACATAGGAAGAGTTGAAGATGAAAAGAATGTCAAAACTGACAATTTAAGAAAGAAAATGAGGCAGAAATGGATACCAAAATCTCCAGAGAATGCAAACCAAGATCATGAAGTGAATGACACCCAAGTCAATGAGTTGGGTGGTTCAATCATTTCAACTTGGTTCCAATGGAGGTCACCAAAGCTCTAATTCAGAAGAAGAAATCTATCATCAATTCTAGCTAGCAAGAAGAAATATCCAAACCAACATTTAAGATGTTAAAGGATCACTGAGCATGATGGAAAGTAGGAGACTGTACCGAGCTATGTCAGGTCGCAAGACCTTACCAAGCAAGGTCAAGTTGTATATTGTTGTAGATACACATTTGGTAGTTCCATTAAGTGATGGTGACTCTACCAAGTTGTAGATGTCTCCTAAACATTAATGAATAAATCAAGTGGAGGACAACTTATCACGAGTGAGTAGGAAGTACAAATTATTAATGTCAATTGAAAGGTAGAAATTTGTTAAAAGAAAGAAATTGAAGGTATTATTTCACCACAAGTTTCTAGAGCTATTTGTTCAAAGTGAGTCCAAAGCCTCCGAATGATTTAAGTGTTTGTTGTTGAATATATTTGAAATTTTTAGAAACCCTACTGAGAAATGGCATCTTTTAGTAGCAAAAACAAGAAGGTCTCTAAAATGTTAGTTCGTGGAGTCGACTGCAAGGCACCAAATTTCAAGTTGAGTCCAACAATTGCAGAAGCACTTGACCCAATTGGTGCAGAATCACAAATTCCACCTAAGGTATTGCTTGTACATGACATTCATTCATTTTATTACTACTCAATCCAAGAACTTAGTACCCTCAAAATGAATGATGCTTTAAGTGAATTTTCTATGAACTATGTATTGAAACCAAAGCATCAACATTTGGAAGCCAAGGGCTTGAATCATATATCTCACATGCCAAGAGACTTCCAAGTCAAATCGATGAGATATATTCTAAGTTATGTGCATAATTGGCAGTCGTGGTTGGAGGAACCTATATAGATAACCAAGAAAATGATTCATAGAATCACTGGGCTCCCAATGCTGAATAAAGCAAAGACAACCAAAACCCTAGGTTGGGTTGAAATGGCTAAGAAGACTTTATTCAAGTGGGATGGAAGAGGAATGAAGATTAGTGGAATCATAGACATGGAGCTAAAGTTTTGCATTAATATCATAACACATAAGATTTTGAGTTCAAGCATATTAAACAGTGTATCTTGTGAAGTTGTCGATCTTGCATACAAGGTTGTGAAGAACAACATGTCCTTTGACCTTACCAAGTTATTGTTGAATCAAATCAACAAGAAAATGGAGAGCATAAGAGGATCAAAGACCAATCCATGTAAGTTTGGATCTCTTTTGACTTGTTTATTCTTCTTTGTTCAAAATTTTTTCCCATCCAAAGGTATAGTAGTATAGAGGAAGCATGTCCTTGTTTTATACTAGATTAATGAGTATATAGAAAAGATGGTTGAAATCATGGATAACTATTTTGAAAATTTCAAGGAAAAGATGAATAATAGATTTAGGATCCCCAAGAAACTTGTAGAAGATCACAAGGATCATATTTGTTTCATGGTGGATTGTGATAAAGTATACATTCAAGCAGTCAGACCTAGAGTGGCATGGGTTAAGCCTCTGGAGTATGAGGTTAACATTGATGACACCAAGGATATCATAAAGGCTCTAATGAATGATCCTATGGACCCTAAAGTTGCATATTTTGGGACTTATGATGAGGAAAAGGCAAGAATAGAGCTTGAGATTAAGCTTCCTCAAGCAGTTTGCAAAGGAAAGAAGAGGATAAAGCATCACTTTTTGCATCAAATTTTCCATTTCTAACATCTTTAAGGATAAAGCATTTGCAACCAAACACTTTGAAATGTTTTACATTGGGTGAGTGACCATACCATAATTCAAAAGGTGTTGTATATGTACCTTTCTTGACTTGTACTCGATTCAATGTATGAACAACTACACTTACAGCTTCTCTCTAGTATTTTAGAGCAACAGTCTTTTCCATCATTAGTGTTCTGGCACAGTCAATCATAGATCTGTTTCTTCTTTCAGCAATTCCATTCTGTGGGGGAGTTCTAGGAGCTGACATTTGTCTTTTGATTCCTTTATCATTACAGAATATCTCGAATTCATTTGATGTGAATTCACCACCTCTGTCTGATCTTAAGCACTTCAAGCTTTTTCCTGTTTCCTTTTCAACTCTAGCCACATACCACTTAAACATTTGAAAAGCATCAGATTTCTATTTTAAAAACATAACAGTCATCATCCTGGAATAGTCATCAACAAACAACATTATGTATTTATCTCCTCTATAGCTTTGTACTTCCATTGGACCACATAAGTCAGTATGAACTAATTCAAGTACTTCTTTAGATGTATAGTTTTTGCTCTTGAAACTTGACTTAGTCATCTTTCCTAGCTGACATTGTTTGCACATGATATTATCAGGCTTCTTCAATTTTGGTAAACCTCTGACCTTCTTCATTTTACTGATGTTGACCAGATTGTCAAAGTTGACATGACATAATCTTCTATGCCATAACCATTCATTTGCAATAAAACAAAAAACATCATCCATATCAAGGTAAAACATATTACTCCTTGTTTGATCTCCTTTTCCTATCAGTTTACCATCAGTATCATAGATTTTTGCAGTTTTGTTTCCAAAATCTACTTTGCATCCTATATTGTCTAACTATGAGACACTTAGTAAATTGTAGTTTAATTCTATCAACATAGTATGCATTATCACATGAAATTTGTTCTGTGAGCTTAATGGAACCTTTTCCTTTGATTTGACATGGAGCATCATTGCCAAATCTAACACTATTTCCATCATACTGAGTAAAGTTAACAAACTTACTTTTGTCTCCTGTCATGTGATGTGAGCATCCACTGTCTATGATCCACCTGTCATTCTTGTTCATACATGTTACCAATGCAGTGGGTTCTTCTTCATCAGATTGATCCTTCATGGCTACATAAACTACTTCATCATTAGTTTCATCAGAATCTTCTTCAACAATGTAACACTTCTTACCTTTTTCTTTGTAATCTCTTTTGTCATCATCTCTTCTAAATTTGTTTTTGTTTCCTTCCTTGTAATCCTTTTTCTGTGGGCACCTGGCAGCAATATGACCTACTTCATTGCAATTGAAACAAATGATAGGCATCTTACCTTTGAATTTTCCTTTACCTCTATGAAATCTTCTAGCAAGCAATGCTTCCAATTGTTCCACATCTTCCTCATCAGTGTTGTTGTAACTGGATACATACTTCATTTTTCTTCCTTTGTTTGATTTCACCTGTTCAACATCTTTTAGTGATAACTTGGCCTTAAAGGCAGATTCAACATTCTTTGGTCTGTAGTTGTCAAAATTAGATAACTCAAATGCAGTGAGTCTACCTATTATTCCTTCAAAATTTAGATTGTTTCCTGGTATACATCTTAGCTCTTGTATTGCTGATACTCTAATAGCATAGATAGGAAGCAAGGTTCTTAACAACTTACTATTAACAATATCTTCATCCAATTGACCACTCAAGCATCTTATTGCACTTACCACTTCCTTTATTCTTGCACCATACTAGGCAGCATTCTCATTTTCCTCCATTTTCATGTCATCAAACTTTCCTCTGAGACTTTCTCTTTTTGCTCTTTGCACATTTTGATCTCCTCCATAGATGTCTAATAGGGCTTTCCACATTTTTAATGTAGTATCACATCCTTTGATATCATCATATTCAGCATAGCTGAGTGCAGAGGCAATTTCCAGCATTGTCTGATTGTGTTCTTGCTTGTTTTTCATATCTTCTGCAGTAGGAGCACCTGTTGGATCTACATGTTCAGTGACAATTGAATTTTGGGCATAATCTCCTATGGATCCAAGATGTAGCTTCATCAAGCTTTTCCATGCAACAAAGTTGTCTTTATTTAGCTTGGGAACTTCTCTCTTAGGCATTTTGATCTTTTCTGCTTATAGTTCCTTTAAACTGAATCAGCAGTAAAGCTCTGATACCAATTGTTAGAATTCTTTAGAATAACTGAGAGGGGGGGGTGTGAATCAGTTATCTAAGGTCCAAATGCCCTATTAATACTTTTTCACTACTTTTAATGAATCCATACACTTTTCATCCATCCAAACTTTAAATCAACCATATTAGCAAGTTACAGTAAATCAACATGCAAGATCAACACATGACACAATGATTTACGTGGAAACCCAATTTGGGAAAAACCACCAGTAACATGCTACTTGATTCTCACTCTTCTGAAGTGATGCCCTGTTAAAGGCTTACAACACACTGTTAAATGTGACTTTGTTAGAGGATTTCACCAAACTATTAGGAATGGGCCTGGTTAAAGGACTTTAGAACATTCACTTGGAATGTCACCCTGTTAAATGATTTATCTCATGGCTATTAAACCAACCTAAGTCCATAGGATTTAAACTAACTGTTACAATTTCTAGAAAGTAACAATAATGGTCTTTTGATCTAATTTAACTTACAACATACTTTGCAGATTTCAGATTACACTTTCAATTCAATCCTAATGCTTGGCTTCAATCACTTCAGCTCTAACTGCTTGACTTCTTCTCCTTGAGTCTTCTAACTCATTGTACCAATGCATCCATATCAGGGGTCTTCTTACTGAAACAGAGTCACTATGCTCTCTTATCTCCCTAGCACCTCCTTCAACATTTCATGTTTTCATGCTTGACCGCCTCTCTCTCTATTTTTTTTCATTAACTTATGACTCCTTAAATAGAAATCTGATTTGCCTTTGTCGCTCATTTCTCCCTTTCCAATTCTAGGGTTTTGAATGGATTAGGTAGGATACAATGTATCTACATCATATCTTGTTCTTATCTTCAAACTTCGTCAGTTGTATTCTTAAAAATGTTTTACATGATGTTCTGTGCCACTAGCTCATAATTCTTATCTTCCTTTTTAATTCACAAACTTCTAGATAACAACCTTGTCGGCTTAGATCTGGTGAATCTTCAATTTTTAAAATAATGCAGCAACTCAGCATTATTGATTTACTAGTGCTTGACATCTCTGTGTTACTCGGCACCTATCTGTGCTTGACACTCGATATCACTCGGCACTTGAACTTGCTTGGCACTTGAACTTGCTCGAGCTTTACAAATGTCTTAGCTAAAACCTTACATCTTTGATATGTATCAGTGTGCCCATTCTTTGTATCTTATAGTATGTCATCAAATACACTTTTTCATCAATGGCTTAGTTGATCCTTGTACTTCATTATAACATCATAACTTCAACCTTTCTCTAGGTGTTCTAGTTACATCTTATTGATTGCCTCCTCCTTGACAATCAACTAATTGATAGTATTTGGATCACTAAAGCAATTGTCATTCCTGCAAGTAGCAAGTTTGACATCAATGACAAAACAATGATTGAGAACATTCTTTACCATTTCCATATATCATTCCAACAACTTTCCTCATGATCTTTTCAATCATTTCCAACAGTAAAGGAGGAAAAGTATACTATATTATGTATATATCAGAGATATATGTATGGGAGAGAAACATAGTATGAATAAGCATAATATACCTTTACAAAAGAATTTTTTGGAAAATCATAAAAATAGAGTATGATACTGTAGTGTCCCTTCCATATTTCTGTTCAATTATTCCTTCAAATATACTTGTCTCAGAATTTAGTCATATGTCTTCTTCAAATTATTATTTTATAATGTTCATTCGATCTTCCTATCTCTTTCCATTTATCCCTATTTTCCAATTATCTGAATATGATCCCATCTCACTTATAATATTCTATATAAATAAGTTCTCATTTATCGATATTTTCATAATTAAGGGACATGACAAATCCACCCTTCCTCAAATTGCTTGTCCTCAAGCAATGAATGTTTACACTAAAACCTTTCTTGTGAAGTTATACACTTTTATGAAAGAATACATAACGTATGCATGTAGTTAATGTCGTAATTCATGAAGTAAATATATGACTACTTGCAGACACAAAGCAGACACGAAGAAGACACGTCAATGCATGAAGACAGGAAGCATACACGATGAAGACACATAATACACATGTTATGCATTTCCTTGATTGTGAACTTGCAACCACAAAGTCATTAATACACATTCATATACCTGTATCAAGGAATGCAAGTTAGTACATATAAGTATATTTTCAAAGAAGCTACTAGTTTTAATTAGGAAAAATAGCTCCATTCCAATGTTCCTACTTGTAAGGGATTTTTTAATTGTCTTCTTCTTTTTTTTCTTTTTTTTCTCCAAGGGATCAATCATTGGATTATTTAATCAAAATAATTCTTCACATATGTATATATTCATATCCTATCAATTACATTGTATGTACAGGCTAGGTCACCTGGCAGGTTGGACAAGGAAATCACATTAAAAGCTTGACAAGACCTTGGTCCTCACCTTTCAAATGGATACCTTCCATCCCTCACCATGCCTAGATGCTACACCATACCACAATCCTCGAAACATCATGGTGGGGTCTCGTGGCTTGATAAAGCTAAACCCAAGAGTTGGTGTATAACCCTCTTGCCTTAGGACTCAGCCCTACCCTCTTACCCACCTAGTCTCTTATTGTTTAACATAATCTTGGGATCATTTTAGAACCATTACTTCTTAATGATTGCCTTACCAGAGTACTCAGGTATTGTAGTGTCCCTACTTGCAAGGACTTATAATATTGTCTTGTTTTTTTCCAAGTAATCAATTCAAAGATTATTTATTGTATTATTTAATTAAAAAAAATGATTCTTTATATATGTATATTTTTCTTCCCAGTCTATTACATTGTACGTATAGGCTAGGTCATCTAGAGATTGGACAAGGATACCACATTAAAGGCTTGACAAGACCTTGGTCCCTACCTTTCAAATGAGTGCCTTCCATCTCTCATCATGCCTAGATGCTATACCATACCTTAGTCCTTGAACATTGTGGTGGGGTCCCATAGCTCGATAAACCTAAACCCAAGAGATGGTATTTTCCCCCTCTTGTCTTAGGACTCAGCTCTACCCTCTTATCCACCTAGTTCTTACTAATTAATTTAATTCTTGGGATTGCTTTAAGTTATCATCATTTCTTAATCAACTATATTGATTATATGTTCATCTCTTTGAAAGAAAAATATTCATCTTTGTTTCTTTATATACTTATGTGGCATCTTTAATTGGAATAATTAATATTAAGACATGTTTATTCTTTTACATAATCGAGTTGTTTATTTCATATCAAAACATATTTTTAATTTGTTTATTTAATATATAATTAAGTTGTTTATTCCATAAAACATATAATTAATCTATTTATTTGACATATAATGAAGTTGTTCACTTAATATTAAGCATATGCATTTCTTATACAATTAAGGATTCCTTTTAAATAAATTAATTAGTTTTATGACCTATTAAATAGATCCTTCATTACCTTTTCGTTGTGGTAGAAGTGAGATGTGAGGATGGCATGGGACTGATGAATGAAGAACTACTCATGAAAGGCTATGGATTATACCTTCTACTTCTGCTTCAGTTATGATCTCCAACTGCACTTTCTAAGATGTTCAGAGAGTTTTCATTATTGTTTTTGGACTGCTCAATCTTCGATCTTCACTTTCTACTAGCAACTTATTTTTGAAATTTCATCCATCTCTCTTATGGAAAACTATTATGCTCATTCTATCAATTACATCAACTTGTGATGTATATTTCTATAAGTTTCTAGTTACATTCAGTATTTTCACAAAGTAATATGATGATCTAAATGATTATTTATTCCTTAATATTGTTATTGTTGTGCTTACTATCAGTTTTTTGTGAAGTTTGGTCATTCTTTCAATTAATTTATTAGATTCAATTTCTACAATGCTTTGATAGAATTTGTGAAAGGATTTGATAATTATATTTGACCGGTGTTACTTAATATGGTGTGGAAAATTATGAAGCTTTTCCTCATTCATATTATGAGATTATGCTCTAACGGGTTTAACATCTTTAGGTTTGGACTATGTAATGTCTATATTTCCTTGGTACTTTTTGTGGATGCTGCAGTGACTGTATCTTATGACTATTTTGCTTGTCTCAATTAAGCATTCAAATTATGATGTACAAGATACCATTTTTCATTTAGCTCACATCTTAGGGTCTTTTTTTGCAATTATGTTTTTATTTATTTATTGGTTATGCGTTGATATAATCAAACTGCATTTCTCTATGCACTGGCCAATGAAGGTATCTATTATATTGCCGCTAAATAAATCTATTGGTGATTCCATGATGCTATGATATGGATGTCTTGCTAACTGCCAAACCTTAGAACGCAACAATGTCATGTCCTTTATGCAAATGGAGTCCATGGCAAGATGTGATGGCTCTAGTTCCTATCCTTTCTTTCAAATCTACTCTTCTTCCTCATATTGCATTCAACGAAAATATTTAAATTCAACAAGCTTGACAGTTTATTCCTTATTTGTTGGTTGTGTCCTTTGCTTACACTCATTGTTTGGCAGTGCAATACCAAGGAGCTGACGCATTTTTGTATTGGATTTGATCATCCCTTGTGAGGGTCATTTTCACCATGGGTCGTGATATATATGGAGATTAAATCAAAATTGTTGAGATGGAAAACAAATATGGTAAGTATAAAGAGGACAAGAACTATCATCAAGGCTTTTAGCAACACTTGGATTCTGCTTCACACAACATATTCAATTGGAAACCTATATGAATTTTTTTAGATGAAATGTTTATCCTTCAGTGCCTGTGGGGATCTTCAGATGGTAAGATTTTTCTCTTCTATTGGGGTGGTTGAGAGAAGAACATAGATCATTATTGTTTACTTCTTATATAAAGTAATAAAGGTTCCTTATCAGAATATGATAACTTATGCTATGTTTGATCAACATCTTTTCATTACTCAGTTTCCATCTGGTACACCTGAATGCAACCCTTCCTTGATATTTGAGACTCGATAAAAAACCATGATAGATTTTTCTTCATTGGACATATTATTTGCATTATCATTTACAGGATGACAGAATCATTTGCTCTGATACCACTGTAGTGTCCCTTCCATATTTTAGTTCAATTATTCCTTCAAATATACTTGTCTCATAATTTAGTCATATGTCTTCTTCTTCAAATTATTATTTTATAATGTTCATTCAATCTTCCCATCTCTTTCCATTTATCCCTATTTTCTAATTATTTAAATATGATCCCATCTAAATTATAATATTCTATATAAATAAGTTCTCATTTATCAATATTGTCATAATTAGGGGACATGACAGTTACCTAGCCATAGCAAATGGAAGTCAAAACTAAGTTGAAGACACAAAATAATGGAAAAGGAAGGTTTGACTTACAGTTTTGAAAGATCAGATTTTTGGTTGATAAGTGTTTTTGTCACTAATGCCAAAGGGGGATATTGTTGACATAAAGGTCAATTGTCTATTAGTGACTTACACTTAGTCGATTGCTTACATTGCTACCAAGCTCTATAGTTGCTACCGAGCCTATCATTCATTTTGTAGTGTTGACCAAGTGATTGAATTACTCCCGAGCTAAGTAGTTAGTTTGCAGTGTTTGTTAAGATACATAGTGTTTTTTGAGCTACACAATGTTTATGGAGCTTCAGAGACAAAGTTGAATGCAAACTAAGCATATCAAAGACTACCAAGTCAGTCAGTGGAAGTGAAGAAGATCATAGTGTTAACTAAGCTCTATATTGTAAACCAAGTCTACAGTGTCCACTAAGCTCGTAGAGTTGACAAAGTGGATATAGTGTTGACTGAGTCATGCAGCATCAACCAAATAATCCAGTTACCGAGTTTCTCAGAGTTTGCCTAGTCACACAATGTTGACCAAGTTTAAGCTAGTTGGAAGTGATTAGTATGGACTGAGCCTCATACTCAACCAAGTGATAGTAGATTTTGAGTCTTGACAGTGGTTGCCAAGTATCATAACATCACCGAGTTTGTCTTCAAAACCCAAGTTACAGCAGTTGGGCCGACTTTATGAATTATGATGAAACTAGTATTGTAGCCAACTCTAGTAATGTAGTATCCCTTGTGCAAATTGAGTAATTTTAGTTCAAAGAGTATTGTCAAAAACTTGTATGTTGCCTTTCAATGCTAAGAAATTTAGAATTTTCACAAATGATATTACAATGCCTCTTACAATGAACTAATATGCAAGTGTAGTTCTTTTAGTACTTTCAATGCTTATACATGGAAACTAGATATGGAATGTATACTTACAGCCAACTGACATATTGACAAAAAATTGACATACAACTATTATTCTGATCATATATGCTATAAGATAGACATTTTGTGAAGCAAATGGTATGCAACATGTATCTCCTTTATTGAATTCATTCTCATGTACAATGTTTCTATGAGTTTGTAAAGACAAATGGGCTTACAATAATGACTATAGAGATGCCAAGATCTAATTCTGAATTATCATAGCAAAATCATATGCCTAAAAATTACAATGCTAACTCCTAATAGTTGCAAGAGGAACCTAATAATAGTGATGCCCAAAAATGGAGATGAATCAAACATATATACTATAGTGTGGCATTGTGCATGCGTACTATAGCAGCAAAAATGTATTCTCCAATTTAAGCATAAATAGAACTCTAGAATGAAGCTCTCTTGAAAGCCAAATTCAGTGGATATTTCACCACCTCAAATGGTTGCAACACTGGAGAGTTGACATTCTCCAAAGGTTGACTGAAATCAAAAACCTTAGTTTCTTCTACCAAGTTTATATCAAATGCAATTCACAATAATAAGATGATTAACAATGAAGCTCTCTCCTCTATTTATTCTTTTCCTTCACCCTTCTAGAAAGAAATAAAATATTATTTAATTGCATTCTATAGAAGCTTTCCCCTTTCCAATACAATAATTAGTTGTATTTCTAGAAAATGCACTCTCTAGAAGCTTCTCCCTTGCAATACAATAATTAATTGTGCTTCTAAAAATTTAAATTAATTAAATATAAAGTCACCTTTTAATTTTAATTTATTTAATGACTTTATAAGAAATTAATTTAATCAATTTCTCCTTATTTCTCCACTTAGCATTCGAAGTATGGAAAGGCTAAGAACTCCACTAAGATGCTAAAAAGATGGGGAAGTTACAGTTTGCCCTCCCTAAAATTGCTTGTCCTCAAGCAACTTCAAGTCCAAATGCTACAAAATCTCCTCATTCTCCCATGTCACATCCTCTATTGACAAGTCCTTCCATTTCACCGAATACTTTCTTATAGTGCGTTGCCTCAAGTTTCTTTCCCTAAAATCAATGATAGCCTCTAGCACCAATACCAATTTTCCCTCATCATCCAAGGGTGGTAGCATTGTAAAAGGAACAATATGATGTCCTAGCACCTTCTTGAGTCATGACACATGAAAAATGTTGTGCACCTTGCTCTCCACTAGCAAATCTAACTCATAAGCCACCTCTCCCACTTTCCTAATAATCCTGAATGGACCATAGTATTGTGGCTTAAGTTTCTCTTCACCACTCTTCTTGAGGGTGGATTGATGGTAAGGCTGCAACATAAGATACACCATATCTCCAACCTCAGAAGTCTACTTAGTCCTCTTCTGGTCTGCATACTGCTTTTGCTAATTTTGTGCCTTGGTTATATTATCCTTGAGAGTCTTAACAATATCTTGATTCTCCTATAAAAAATCACCTACATGAGGCACTCTAGCGTCACTCAAAAGCAGATCCATAAAATTGGGTGCCTCATACCCATACAGGACCATAAAGGGTGACATCTGAATAGACATATGATAAGTGGTATTGTAGGAATACTCATAGAGATAAATCCACTTTACCCATACCTTTTGTTGCCTTGCTATATAATTTCTAAGATATCCCTCCACTCATTTATTCACTATCTTCATTTGACCATCTATCCAAGGGTGGTAGCTAGTACTTAGAGTGAGCTCTATTGCACACAACCTAAATAGCTCCTACCAAAAGTGACTCATAAACCTGTTGTCTCTGTCACTCACAATGCTCTGAGGTAAGCCATGTAATCTAAATATATCCTTGAAGAACAACTCTACTACCTATGTAGCAGTATATGTAACAATGATCAAAAAGAAGTGTGCAAACTTTGCAAGGCAATCCACAACCATATATATGCAGTCCCTTCCTTGGGCTCTAGGCAACCCTGTGATGAAGTCCATAGATAAACACTCCCACTTCCTATCAGGAATCAAAAGTGATTGAAGTAAACCGGTTGGATAGGAGTGTTCCTGCTTATTCTGCTAGTAGGTGGGACACCCCTTAACATATTGAAGTACTACTTTGAGCCCTTTCCATGTGAAGCGCTCTCTAATCTGTCAATATATCTTGTAGAAACTAGGATGTCCTACCATAGGTGAATCATGAAAAGATTTTAGAATCATCCTCCTCACTGTTGAGCCTAGAACCAAAAATATTTGCCCTTTTTAAATGATGAGCTCATTCACAAGGATATATTTGTTGTTCTAAATAGTTCCATCTATAATTTGATTGTCCATGCATTCTTTGCATAATTTGTAAGAATCAAGTGTCTCCAATCTCTTGATATGTCTGTCAATAAGCTCAAATGGGGCCTACGTGATAAAGCATCAGCAACTACATTCAGTATCCCCTTAAAATATGTAATATCAAAGTCATAGGACTATAACTTGCTCACCTACTTCTACTACCTATCATTGAGATCTCACTGCCCCAAAAAGTGTTTTAGGCTATATGGTCGATTTTGATACAAAATTTGCTACCTACCAAATATTGCCTAAATTTAGCCAAAGCATGCATAAGGGCTAACATCTCCTTATCATATATGTTGAAGCTCCACTTTGACCCTCTTAATTTCCTGCTCTCATAAGAAATAAGGTGCTTCTCCTACATAAGCACTGCTCCAATGTCCTCTCTAGAAGCATCATAGTGTAGCTCAAAAGATTTGCTAAAATTTGGTAATGCTAACACTTGATAGGAAGTCATCAACTCCTTAAATTTCTCAAAACACTCATGTGCCTCCCTTTCTCATCAAATTTTTCAAGGGTACTACATGCCTGAAATATCCATTCACAAACCTCTTGTAGAAACCACATAATCCCAGAAAGCCTCTCAACTATGTAAGGTTCACTAGTGAAGGCCACTCCATAATGGCACGAATCTTTTCAAGATCCATGTGTATGCCTTCTATACTGATGATGTGACCCAAATACAACAACTCTGTCATACCCAAATCACAATTCAACTCCTTTACATATAAGGACTCTTTACCCAATATATCCAACACTGTGTCAAGGTGAACCAAGTGCTCCTCCCAAGATCTACTATACACTAAGATATCATTGAAGAAGACAAGTACAATTTTCCTCAACTGAGTATGGAAAACCCTATTCATTGTTGCCTAAAAAGTAGCAGGTGCATTAGTTAGCCCAAATGGCATAACTACAAACTCAAAACGGCCACAATGAGATCTAAAGGTTGTCTTCTTGATGTCCTACTCTCTAACTCTGATCTGGTGATAACCTGATCTTAGAACTATTTTTGAGAAGAAGCAAGCTCCACGAATCTCATCTATCAACTCATCAATCCTAGGAATGGGGTACCTATTTTTAATTTTCTTCCTATTAAGCACCATGTAATCAATACACATCCTCAATGTCCCATCCTTCTTCTTCACCAACACCACTAAAGAAGTGAAAGGAGACTTACTTGGTTTAATGTGGCCCATAGCAAGTAACTCCTTTATGGTTTTTTCAATTTCATCCTTCAACCTCTTTGGATGCCTGTAAGGTGTAATCATGATGGGATTAGCCCCCTCCTCTAACTCAATGATGTGTTCAATACCTCCATTTGGTGGTCTATCTAGTGAAATGTCACTGAACACCTTAGAGTTTTTAACTATAAGCTCCTAAATATCAAGAGGATATTCAATCTTCTACTGTCCCTCATGTGATGGTATTAACATGCACTATGTTGCCCACTCTACCTGATCATGTCAAATCAATCTAACTATCCTCTAAAAAGAGACCATTTTAAAATCATTGTCCTTGATTGCCTTAAGAATCTATGTCTTTCCATTCACTTTAAACCTCATCTCCATCTCCTTGAGATTAAGAGTGAATTCACCAATATCATGTAACCAACTCATCCCAAGGACTATATCTATATCTCCCATTAGCACAACATAGAAATCTACCTTAAAGGCATAATTATTAACTTCCAATGGGAGTCCAGTGATCTTACGATCATAATTGAGGATATAGCCATCAACTACCCTCACTTTAATTCCCCCAAACTCCTATGTTTGTATATCACACTTCTCCACCAACCTAGCATCAAACAAATTATGAGTGGCACCAATATTAACCAAAGTTATAACTCATTGTCTGGCAAGTACTTCTCTCATTCAAAATGATCCTTCCCGCTTAATACTATTGAGACAAGCTTCCCTAAGTTGTCCATCTCCTTCCCCATCCTTGGACTCCATTTTAAACAAGTTTTCAGCCTTGTCTTCCTTTTTTTTGCCATCTATTTCCTCTATATCAGACTGTTGGTTTGAATTATCTGATTCTAATTCCTCATAGTATGCCCATATAATTTTGTTAGCTTTTCCCTTTGGTCTAAGAGGGTAGTCATGGTTTGCATCATAGGGTCCCTTATAGTAGAAACAAATTTTTTTCTTCCTCAAATCATTTAATGTTTCCCTGTCAAAAGGTACTGGAGTTCTATCTTTAGAATCATTTTAAAAATCAATCCTCTCTAGTTTTTTATAAAATGGTTGGTTATCCTTACTAGAAGATGCTACTTTGGACTAAAATTTTTTTATTGGGACTGCATGTTCCATACTTCTTGCCTTTTTCATAGCTTCCTATAAGGAAATGGGATCAAATGCATTTATCCAACCTCTTGGTGGTTTAGAAAGAATCTCAATGAAAAGAACTATCAATCTACACTCTAAAATGTTTGGCACCATGACAGCCAACTACTAAAATTCACCAATGAAATACTCCAAGTTGCCTGTTTATTTCAGCTGTGCTATTTCCTAGAAGTAAACCTCTAGATCTTTCTTGTTAAATATTTCAACCAACCTATGCACAAAGTCCTAGTACTCTTATCACCTGATTATGCTAAAGTATTACCATACTACGGTACCACCAATCATGTGTTACTCCCTCCAAATGCAAAGTGGTGTATTTGATAGCTTCAATCTCTATCATTGACCTCAATGCCAAGAATATGTCAAGCTTATGAATCCAAGCTTGAGCTATCATCTTACCACTCCCATCAAATGTAGGCATAGTAAGCTTGCCTATAGCCCTCTTCAGCCCACTATTTTGACCCTTAGGCCTCTTATCCTGCTTGAGTGACCTATAATATTCTCTCATTTGATTTACAAAGTGTTCAAAGGTCATCCTCTCTCGAACCTATGATGCCAATAATTCCCATTCATCATTTGTAGCCATAAGGATATCTACAAATGTCTCATCCTCAACTTCCTATGTTGATTCCTATACTAGTTACTCTCTAACAAAAGTAGGATATGTGTGCCTATCTACTATTATGAAAATAGTTCTATAAAATTTAGGTGATCCCACTACACTCCTTTTATCCCCTTGTCCCTAATTCTGTCTATCTTATGGGTTCATCCATTCAACCATGGTGGTGAGTGTCTGCAAAGCCTGAGCCATTCACTCTTGTCCTGTAACCATTGCTCTGAAAGATACCCTTGTTTCTTGATCCTCATTCCTATTGTATCTTGGTGGGTTATGCTCTTGCCTATCACCCATGGTGTCTGGTTGCCTGATAAAATCTTGTCCCATGTCAAACAAAGCTCACCTGATAGTGAAAAATCTATGAGAGCCAACCCCAGGTGGCTTGTGATTGCTAAACACTCAGGATGGAAGGATTGAACTCTGATATTAATGTAATATCCCTTGCCCAAATTAACTGATTTTAGCTCAAGGAATATTGTCAAACACTTGTATGTTACCTTTCAATGCTAAGAAATTTAGAATGTTTGCAAATGATATTACAATGCCTCTTACAATGAACTAATATGCAAGTGTAGTTCTTTTGGTACTTTCAATGCTTATACGTGGAAACTAGATATGGAATGCATACCTATAGCCAACTTACATTTTGACAAACAATTGACATACAACTATTATGCTGATCATTTATGCTATTAGATCGACATTTTGTCAAACAAATGGTATGCAACACGCATCTCCTTTATTAATCTCATTCTCATGTACAATGTTGCTATGAGTTTGCCAAGACAAATGGGATTACAATAATGACTATAGTAATGCCAAAATCTAACTCTGAATTATCACAAAAAATCATATGCCTAAAAATTACAACGCTAACTACTAATAGTTGCAAGAGGAACCTAAACATAAATATTGTAGAGCAGTATTGTGCATACATACTGTAGTAGCCAAAATGTATTCTCTAATTTAAGCACAAATAGAACTCCAAAATGAAGCTCTCCCAAAAGCCAAATTTAGTGGATATTTGACCACCTCAAATGGTTGCAACATTGAAGAGTTGACGTTCTCCAATGGTTGACTAAAATTAGAAACCTTAGTTTCGTCTCCCAAGTTTATATCAAATGCAATTCACAATAATCAGATGATTAACAATGAAGCTCTCACCTCTATTTATTCTTTTCCTTCACCCTTCTAGAAGGAAATAAAATATTATTTAAATGCATTCTCTAGAAGCTTCCCCATTTCCAATACAATAATTGGTTGTATTTCTAGAAAATGCACTCTCTAGAAGCTTCTCCCTTGCAATACAATAATTAATTGTGCTTCTAGAAAATTAAATTAATTAAATATAAAATCACCTTTTAATTTTAATTTATTTAATGACTTTATAAGAAATTAATTTAATCAATTTCTCCTTATTTCTCCACTTAGCCTTTGGAGAATGTAAAGGCTAAGAACTCCATTGAGATGCTAAAAAGATCGGGATGTTCAAGTAATTTTTGATTTGGATTGGTATATATGTAATGCATTGTATCATATCCAAAAATAAATTAGAGTGAAAAAAATATGATGAGCAGAAGTGTGAATAAAGAAGGCTACAAGTAGTATAAGGGGCATTAAAGATTTATCTATCACAACAAGGTGATCATTACATTACAAGGAATCTCAACCAACAAATTAGAGTTGCAGATTAGAGATCAGCCATTGGTTCATCCTAACAAGTGTATCAGTTAATTCCTTTAACAAGGTAGACTTAGTAGTCTTTGATAAATGAAAATTGGAGTGTAGAGTACTGAAGAATGCAGAAGGGCATTTGAATGTATTCCATATACCCTTTAACTCCCTTTTCCCTTGGGGTTGACTACTCATGTCATTGCATAGTGAGGATAAAATTCCATTCTTTTTGCACCTTATTCTTAGGTGTCTTTCCCGCAAATGGTCCACATCGGATATAAGATTGGTATTTGCACAGAACAGTTTTTTTCTCCCTTCCATACGCATACGACTTTCCTTCCTTACATTTCTGATATTACCCTTATTCCCTCTTATTTTTCTACCTTCCACACTATCAACGGATGCTTTGAACTATAAAAAATCTATTATGATAATTATATCGGATAGATTTTCAAACAGGTCAGATGTGAATACTCTTCTATATGTAGACACCATTTATTTGAATACTCTTCTATATGTAGACACCATTTATATATGCTTTCTCTATGTTTGAAAGGAATCAATGAATGCATTATTTCCCACCAATTTTCTATTTTATGAATTTAATATGCAATATCATGTAATATACTTCAGCATTTGTTTCATCTATATGATTAGATTATACTTGTTAAATGGGGAAGGAGAATCTTCTTCAAATGGGAAGCTCCGACTACAAAAAAATTAATGGATATTTGCAAAAATTTGAGGTCCAACCAATTCTGGTCATTCTTGACCTAAATAGGTTTTGAAAGATGTTGAGTACTAGAGTAATCATGCTCTTATCTACAAATTTGTGGGCCTTTATCTTTCATTGCCTATGTTGGATTCTTGGGCCTGTCAGGTGTGGAACCCAGAAGGAGATATGGAGATTCTATTAGCAGCTAATAATTATTTTATGGTCATCTTCTCATTCATGTCGGATAGGAATAAGGCCTTTGAAGGTGGCCCTTATTTCTTTAACCAGGTGGGGCTATTTATCAAGCTTTGGCACACAGGCTTTAACTCTGCTAAGGAAATCCCCTCTTAGGTTTCGATGTGGGTTTGCTTGCTGAGACTTCCTTTGGAATTTTGGAGGGAAGATATTCTTCACTCAATCTCTATGCTTTTGGAAAAACCTGTGGGATTGGCTACACAGACTCAAGATCGAAAGGTAATTTCTTTTTCTTGTATTTATGTAGGAATTTATTTAAATAATCCATTGCCAGATTCTATGGAGATTTGTATGGGCTTTGTTTCCTAGATTCAACAATTGGATTACGAGACCCTACCATTTAGATGTAGAATCTACCATGAATATGGGCATCTTCTTCACAAATATCCCAAGTAAAAGAACCTCTCCTTGGATGCCTTAGGTCCCCTTAGGGAGGACAAGGGAAAGGCCATGATATCTAATGGACCCAATGATAGTGAGGGATTTACTCAGGTTAAATCTCGTAATAAGGGAAAAGGTAAGAAGAGAACTTGGATGGATAAGAGGACTAATGGCACCTTTAATAGGTTTGAGGCTCTTGGAGACATGGTCCAAGAGGAAGGCATCATGATTGAGCTCTCTTCTGAGACCAAAAGTCAGCATGAGATTCAAGTAGGAGATATGTAGAGAGAGGATCAAATTCTAGTTACAAGGGACCTACAAGCTGGGCAGTTGGATATTGATTTGCCCCCTCTTGTTTAGGACATCAGAGATCTTCATGGATCATAGGGTTAGTAGGGCCCAGTCCTTGTGGCCATTAACCCCCTTAGTCTAAGGGGACATCTGATTCTACAAAAAATAATAAGGCTCCTCTTGTTTTAGGCATTCAGCAAAAACCCTTCAAAAAGGGGCCTTTAGATAAACCATCAAAAAGTGGCAGGAAGACTGATCGGGACAAAGTGAAGATAATGGGTGAAATTTTGGTTGAGTCTGGGTCTGTGAAACCTATTGATTCTCATTTCTCTCACCCCCATAAATGATTGTGCTATCATGGAATGTAAGGGGGTTGAATAACATCCCTAGACAAAAGGTTGTTTGCAAATTAATTGAGTCCCAGTCTCCGGATATGGTCTTTATTCAAGAAACTAAACTTTCATTGGATGGATCAGCTAATTATGTTGTGTATATTTGGCCCCAGGGCTCTTGGTAGGGGGTGGGTGCCTTGAATAATTCAGGAAGGGTGGCTTGCTTCTAGGACCCAAGGAAAGTCTCCCCATTATGGTGGATCTCTAGTCGGTCATCCATTTCTTTGATTGCCACTAGCTTTGAAATTGGAGAAAGGTGCTTCTTATCCAATATTTATGCTCCTATAGACTTTCCAGGTAAATCCCATTTATGGACCCATATTAGATTCATCTGATCCCTGGAACCTTATCTCCCATGGATTATGGCAAGAGATTTTAATGCAGTTATTAACCTAAAGGAAAATAAAGGAGGGTTAGCTAGGCTGGACCAATCCTCAAATCTGCTCAGGGATATGATTGGCTCATTGTTTCTCATTAATGTGAAGCTGACTGATGGTGTCTTTACTTGGAATAATCAGATATGTCTTGGTGAGGCTAGCTCAGAAAGACTTGACAAATTTTTGGTTTCCTATTATTGGATGGACAACAGGTGGATCACTAGTTTTGAAATTCTTGACTGGAGGGGATCAGATCACTGGCCTGTTAAGCTTTCCATCACTTCATACAGAGTCACCAAGAATCCCTCTTTCAAATTCTAGTTGATGTGGCTTAGAGACTTGTCTTTACCTGATCTTATGGTGGATTGGTGGTATGAGGGGATGCCTGATCATGGTAGAACCATGTATACTTTCAGTAAGAGGCTTGAACATGTGAAATATAGGCTTAAGAGATGGAATAAATAGTGTTTCAGGTATCTACATGTTCAAAAGACTGCTGCTCAAACCAAGCTTGATAATATTACCTACCAGATTTAAGACCATGGGTTGAACTCTGAGATGAGTGAAGCTGAGTCCCTAGCTCTTAAGGAGTTGGAAGAATGGGAGCTTTAGGAGGAGATTTTCTAGAAGTAGAAATCTCGTATTGAGTGGCTTCAGCAGGGGGATAGGAACACTTCCTTTTTCCACAACTCTGTTAAGGCACAAAGCATGGGAACTCTCTCTCCTCTCTTATCTTAACGGATGGAATTTAGATATTTTCTTGTGAAGATATTTCTAAGGAAGTAGTCAATTACTTCTCTTATCTCTTTTCAAGGGAGGATCCTTGTGCTGGATCTTAAGAGCGAGACATATTGGATTGTATCCCTCACCTAGTCTCTGCAAAGATGAATGCCGCCCTTTTAAGCCCTATCTTGCTTCCAAAATTGGAGAACATTGTGTTTAATATGAAGAAAGGTAAGGCCCCTGGTCCATATGGGTTTCTAATTGAGTTTTTCCAAGAATTCTAGGAGATAATAAAGTATGATCTCCTAGATGTGGTCTAGGAATCATACAAGAATAAACAAATGCTAAAGTCTTTAAATACTACCTTCTTGGCTCTCATACCTAAGAAGGGGCTAATCGGATGGATCAATTTAGGCCTATAGCATTATGTAATCTTGTCTACAAGATCTTCACCAAATTGATTGCTGAGAGGCTCAAGCCTTTCCTTGGTCTTTTGATCTCTGCTAAATAGGGTCGTTTTGTTGATGAAAGACAAATTTTGGATGGAATTGTGATAGCAATGGAGGCAGTCCACTCTATGGCTACTACTAAGGAGAAAGCTATGTTCATTAAACTAGACATGGCCAAGGCTTATGATTGAGTGAGTTGGGAGTTCTTACATAAAATTATTTTGACTTTTGGGTTTGTTATGGAGTGGGTTGAATGGGTTCTTAGCTGTGTGACATTGCCCTCCTTCTCAATTCTTATTAATGGAGAACCTTCAAAGTTGTTTGGTGCCTCTCAGGGACTTTGGCAAGGTGACCCTCTTTCTCCCTCCTTTTTCATTATCATGGCAAGGTGACCCTCTTTCTCCCTACTTGTTCATTATAATTGCAGAGGGTCTTGGCATATTTTTAAAAGCTCAGGTGCGGTAGGGTTTTATCCAAAGTTGGAGCTGGAATAATAACCTTCCTTCGTATTCTCATCTTCAATTTGTGGATGATATCAGATTGATGGGCATGGCTTGAATCAGTGAGGTAGTGAATATCAAGAAAGCTTTGGATATCTATTTGGAAGCCTCAGGATAGAGAATTAATGATGACAAGTCTTCTATTTATTTCTTTAACACTCCTCGGCTTATTCAGAATAGGATTGCTAAAATTATTAGATTCCAAATTGGCTCCCTTCCTCTAATGTATCTTGGGCTCCCTTTGTTCTTGGGTGCTCAATGGAAGGATTACTAGTATGGGATTTTGGATAAATTTAGGAGGAAGGTTAGTCACTAGACCTACAAATGGTTATCTTCTATTGGGAGAGTGATTTTGCTAAAGACTGTGGTGCAGTCTCTTCCCATTTACAGGTGTTGTGTTCAGGTTCCCCCTTCTAATTTTTTGAGGGACTTTGATGCTTTACCTCAGCAATTCCTTTGGTTTGGTAGTCTTCTATCCTCGAAGTGGAACTTGGTCAAGTGGGAGTATGTGTGTAGGCTGAAACATGTGGGTGGCCTTGGGCTTCGCTCGATGGCTCTTATTATTACGACCTTGGCTGCCAAATTGTACTAGTGATGGTGTAACAATCAAGATCAAGAGTGGGCCAAGATTCTTACCCATGAGTACTTTCCTAGTGTGGATTACTCTAAGGTTCCATGTCTTCCTTTGGTGGGTAAAATCTCTTGTATTTGGGATACACTTAAGAAGGGAGCCCAACTAGTTAAGGAGGGGCTCTTCTGGATTCATAATAGAGGTTCAGATACTTTGTTTTGGCAAGACTCGTGGGATGGCCATCCTCCCATTCTTTCTAGTTACCCCCAACTTCTTCCCCTTTCCCAAACTTTCACTAATGTAGGTTGGCTTAAGGTGGAGCATTTTAAGACCATCAAGCACCTGAGGTAGGTGGAGGTGACTTGTTGGAAGGATTATCAGGACTGGCTGATGGGTGGCTCCAATGAGGATCATGCCCTTCTCTCTAGAGTTTTGGAGGATAGGTTTTGCAACTCTCTTAATGTGAGGGACAACTTGGCTTCGAGTCCTAGTCCAAAAGGTAAATTTAAATGGCTCAAGGCTATGCTATTCTTGATAGGAACTTACATGATTTGGCTGAGGTGAATTGGTGGAAGAAGGTTTGGAGCAGCTTTTTGTGGCCCAAGTGTAACTTTTTCTTATGGTTGCTGGCTCAAAAGAAATACCTCACTTGGGAGAATCTTTGCAAAATGAGGTTTTTAGGGACCTTTGGTTTGCGTTCTTTGTTTGCACAATGAGGATTGTGTCTACCACTTATTTTTTCTCTGTCCTTTTTCGAGAGAGATATGGCATAGATGGTGGGAGGCTTGGTGTCATGTTTGTATTCATGCTACTTCTATTATTGATTTCTGGGAAAGCTTGGGCAAACCTCTAGTGAAGACTTCTTTCTTATAGATTGTTTGGATGGTTGGTCCAATCTTCATTCTTTGGAATCTTTGGCTGGAAAGGAATCGCAAAATCTTTTGTGATTCCAAATTAGGAAGCTCCCAATTGTGAAAGTTGATTCTTAATAGGCTCTAGGAGATGATTTATGCAAAGTGTGATATGTCTGTTAATATAGATCCTAGGGATCAAGTTATTGTGAGGAATCTGAACCTGGGAGATAACTGTCGAGGATGCATTCCCAGAAAAAGACAGAGCCATGGTAAGCAACAGGTGTGTCAGGATGGGAGGTGGTCTCCTCCCCCAACTGGGTTCTTGAAGATCAATACGGATGGGTCTTCTCACGGGAACCCTGGTCATGTTGGTATTGGGGCTATTGGTAGAGGCAACGATGGTGGTCTGGTTTTTCTCCTCTCTATTTACAAGGGTCAACATTCTAATAATATGCGGAGGCCCTAGCTACTAAAGTTTCTATTGAGCATGGATGTTCATTAGGATGGAAAAATATCATCTATGAGTCTAACTCTCATATTGTTGTAGATATGTTGAATAACCAGAGGTTGGAAGATGTTAGTTGGCAACTTGCCTCTTTGGCCAGACAAATTCTTAGTCTCTATAGTTCCTTGGACTCTGTCTCTTTTCATCATATCCCTCGCAAATGGAATAGAGTGGTGGATTATCTGGCAAAGTGGCCTTCAGAGAATGCGGATAGATGGGTTATTAATGGTAGAGATGAGTTACCTTCTAAGTATTGTGAGATCATTGATCAGATGTTACTAGAGGACAGGAGTATGTAAGGTTGTTTTGGGCCTTCGGCCTTTGCTCTGTAACTTGGATTTGATTGAATAAAATTTTACCCCTCTTTTTTCAAAAAATAAATAAATAGTCTTTGATAAATATCTTTACTGTGTGCATACTTCATTGTATGTTTTGTAAATTCTTTGACAAGGTAGACCTAGCAATCCTTATTGCTCCTAATAGGGCAGATCACCAAAATTGATCAATTGTAAGCCTTAACATGCCAACTTTATACTACAGTATTAAAGCTTGTGGGTATCATCCCCACCCTAGTTTTACTTTCTATTTGGAAGGTTTCTGGGTCACCATTTCTTATGTCAAAGTGTTATGAATGTTTTACTACTTTCATTGTTTCATGCAAGTAGATCAAAATATTATATGAAGGATTAATTGGTGAAATAAGTTAAAGGTTTTATTGGTTCTTGATTCATCCCTGCCCCCTTAGTAACCTTGTCTACCCTATATTTCCAACATGATCATGTCACATCCAATTTTGTGCCAATTCAAACTTTGATGTAGTCTCTTTTCCACTTGTTAAATACAATGTTCTTGTATATAGACGCTCAGTATAACCTTTCTTGGTGATCTATGTATAGCTCGGTAATCTCTATCTTAGTGTTGTCTATACCTAACTTAATGATGACTTTTGATCAGTATATTTACAATCACTTAGTGAGTACTTGAGCTCAAGTGAAATAATAAAACTCATTCATATCCCCCTTCAATGCTCAAGCAATATGGTGACTCAATTTCTATATACACTTTCACTTGAAATTTTTACACTAATTGGCAGTATGATTACTTGTAGAAGTATCATTTGCTTGACAAAATTTATGAGTTCAATATTGGGGATTGGGTGTGTAAGATATACTTTACATTACTCAAATTATATGGGTGTAGGCAACCACCTCACAAATTACCCCAATTGCTATCTAAGCTAGTAGGATTTTTGGAATTCATATGGCAAATTCTATGGATAGAGAAGGAAATTGAAAACACAAGGAGAAGGGGAAGCATATTCCTTATTTCATTAAGTTTGATGGTTTTATAATAGGATATTCGATGATGATAAAGGACATATAAAATATTTCATTGCAAGGCATGATCATCAGTTCAACATGGAAGAAGATATTACCCAAAATTATGATGATATTCCTAAAATAATGCAAAGAGTGAAAAAATTGGGAATCTTATTAAAGATGGAGAACTAGAGGCTAAGTAAGGGACTTCTTTATTTCATAATAAGGTAGATTTAGAAGCAATCAAAGTTCACAAGTGCATCCAAGACTTTGACAAGTTAGATCAAGAATACTTGAAGCAGGAAAAGGCGAAGGAAGTTGAACAACCACAACCTTCACCATCCAAAAATAAGAGGAAGTTGATAATAAATAACTCAAATTTTTCTTCTTCAAAGCATTAAGTTGGTACACCTGAAGGAAGCAATACCCCCTTGGTTACTTATGATGATTCTAATGTAGGAGAAGGGTCATAAGAGGTTTTTGATATCTTGAGGATCCTGAAGGAAAATACTGCAATCAAGGAGCCACAATCAGCCCTAGTATTCCAAGAAAAAGTGCATGGTAATTATATACAGAGAATGGAAAATGATGAGCCAATAGACATAGAGGATGAGAGAGAGGCAATCTCTTAAAAATTTATTTAAGAAGATGACTTTACTAAGACTCATAAGTTTAAGGACTTTTGGATCAAGTATAAGATGAAGGATTTTGATGAGAGAAAGAAGAAAAGGTTAGAAGGACTAGATGAATCACAAAATGTTTCTATACTGCAGAAAATGATTGATGAACTACATTTGGATGAAATCTCTTGTACAAAAGAGGAGGGTAGAGAAATTATACGAAAAAGTGACATACTTATTTTACCTAGTTTAACACTCAAGGAATTATTTTTGCTTCACCAAGTAAGAAAGAAAGAAGATGTTACATTTTCTAATAAGATTGAAACACTTGACAAGATAGAAGGGTTTGGGTTTGGGTTTGACCCCAAAACTGAGACTTTAACCACTTGGGTGACATTCAAAGGAAAAATAAACTTTCAAATGAATGAATTGCAGACACTGATGGATAAGGTTATTACTTTAGAAAAACAAATTCATTAAGTTTCAAAGGGAAGTGTGTGTTGCCACATGAAAGAGATGGCAGGACCTCTGAAAGTTCACCCTTGAGGTTTCTCAGTTTGTATGGCCTACAAATATTTAGATTTCAAAATGGATAAATGATTACATGATAGCTCCTAAATTAGGAAAGGTGGAAACAAGGAGCAACAAGGAGGAGGATGTCGCCATGGTTGAATGATAATACAAATATTAATAAAGAGGTTTTTAGTTAAATACATCTAATACAATTATCTTAGAATCGGATAGGTTAGTTATGATTAGTTGCACTCTAAAGAGATCTAAAGCTTTGTTTCACCCCTTAGTTTTTTTAAGAAAGGGTACCAAGATCTCATTTGAAAGATATACACAGACATGTTATATACATACAATTTTTTGGCATATTATCAGATAAAATTTCCTCTGTGCAAAATCACAAGACAAGCTAAAGTTTTGATGCAGTTTTGAGTTTTATGCAATTGATATTGTTTTGTTTTGTTCACTTTTTAAATGGAAATATAAAGATAATTCCCTTTGATTCCCAATTTGAATATTTGGATGTTCAATAACTCATTGTAAACATTGTCCTCTTGAATTCTTTTTTTTTTTTATGGATTAAACTTAATATGCATCTTTGATTATCAAATGTTACATGCAATGTGATGTTTTTCTAACTAGTCTCTATCATTTGGGTTAAATTCATTTAAAACAGGGTTCATATTATTCAAGTTCTCTATCTAATAATTGATGGTGTGTATAGTGTCTTCGGAGTTTGATGATATTTTGATTATAGGAGTTAGACTCTATTTACTCAATCTTGATAAAGGACTGGTCTTGCCAAATATAAGTGAATCTATAGTTGTAATTGGTGAATTTCTTTACCTAATTAATCGCAACACATTAAGTCCAATTATTTTCAAAGCTCAACATTAATACTTAATCTTCATTTCTCCTTGAAAGTCACTTGCCCTTTCAAGAGAATCATTTAAAATCTTCCATAGAAAGTATTAAAACTAGTTTGAAGAATTGATATACAAGATATACTTGCCTAGGTTGGTAAAGCCTAAAGATTAGGGGATTTAATTATTGAGTATCAATCCTAGTCATTGGCTAAATTGTGTTGAATTACCCAATATTGAGTAGGTAGGACTCATAGGTTTTCAACCAATAATTTGAGGAACCAGCATGTGAAGATTACTACTCCACTGGGAGGATACAAAATAAAGTCCCATCAACACCTTGGTGTTGTGAGTCCCTTGTTAGGTGAAAACATCAATACTCACTCAAAATCTTAAGTATGGTATGAATTGAAACCCTCTAGCCTTACAAATTGAAAATTTTGTAATTTTCACTCTGTGGCCCTCCCTCTAGAACTAATTCTTTTGACCATCATTTTTACACAACGATAATGACAAAAACATGATGTAGATTTCTCTCTTGAAAGATTCATGTAAATTAATCCCAATATTTCTTTAAGTTATTTTTCAACTTTCTAGGTAGCTGAGTTAAGTTTATTAAGTATTGGAGGGGGTAGGAGAATCAATGCATACATGTAATTTAAAACTTTGACCATCAATCTACAAAATTAAATTACTGAATTCTAAATAGTAAAACATATGACCAATATCAATATGTAAAGCATAACAATATCAAACAACCACAACTTCATCACACATAAAATAATTATTTTGGTGTCGCAAAAATCATTGTCAGAAGGTAAAAACCATGGTGGGATGATACCCACAAAGCTCACTACTACAATAAATGAGTTACATGGTTAAGAGCATATAGTTACCCTTTCTAGGGTTCACCCTATTAGGAGTGACTTTGTACCTTTTTATAAGTACAAATAGATATGTTAGAAACTACCTTGCTAAATAATTTTCACAACTCTTTTAAGAGTTTTTCATGTTAGGGTATTTACAACTAAAACCTATTAGGGTTTGCCTAATTCAAGAATTTAAAAGTTGTCATTATTAGGAAAAAACTAAGTATTTGATCTAGATGTGCCACTCCTTATTATTTGAATAATTAGAATAACTTGGAGGGAATCCACTAGGCCAATATAGTAATTCATCATTAATTCAACTTATTATATCATCACTTAGCTCTATGTTCAGAATATGTCAAATAACAAAAACATATAACAGTAAATAGCATGAAACATGAAAACAACATTCACACATGTATGGCACTAGGATTTAACATGGAAACCCAATTTGGGAAAAACCACCAAGAAACATACTACCACTTTTCACTCTTCTGAAGTGAGCTCAGTTAAGAGCCAACCCTGTTAAATATTACAAAACACACTATTAGGTGTGACCCTCTGAAATAATTTAATCACCCTGTTAGAAGTGGCCTTGTTAGAAGACTTTAGAACATTTTGTCATTATGTCACCTTGATTAAAGGATTTACAATATGACTGTTAGGTCAACCTTGATTAAAGGATTTTACTATCACAATGGTTAGAAAGTAACAGCTACGTTGATCTGATAAAATACAACCCACTTTGCAAATTCATATATCTATAAGCTCATTCCTCGTTCATTGACTAAACTTCATCACATTTTCCATCATTGATCTAATTGACACCCCTTCAACCAATCACTCTTCACCACCTTCTCACTTTTCCTCTACAACTCTATTCTTTACAAGTTCTTTACAAATTCACCAGTCCAACAACCAAAAATCATCTCCTATGTCTCCTTGAACATATAGGTTTAATCTTTTTCTGCTTAAACATAATTGTAGATATTAGGGTTTGATTAGATACATTGAATATGTCCATTGTTTTTTCCTTCTTCTTCTTCTTTCTTGAAAATTTTAGAAACTTCTCATTCAATCCTCACCTTAGATTACTTAACAAACTCAATTCATGCATTAAATACACTAGCTCATCAATCCTTATCATTTACACATTTAAACCAAACCATAAATTCAAATGTGTTAGCCTCAAATCTTGGTTCTTTCACAAACTATTGATTTTTATCTTCTTTAGCTCGATCATCACTAGGTAGCTTGGTCTCTACTAATATATCTCATTTGTCTTAAATTGTCTCACTTAGTTATCTCTACACTTGGTCATTACTACAATTTTCCTTCATCTTGCTCAATTATTACCAACACTCAGCTAATACCATTTGCTTAGCTATAACTTAAGTTCCTTAATTGTCTGCTTGGTAATGCTTAACTCCTTCAATGACTTCTCTTAATCATCTCTTATACACTTCATATAATGACCAAACAACACATTATCTTGTCAAATACTAACTAATCAAGTTCCCATTCTAATTTCATCATACTTCTCTTCACTCAAAAACTTTACTAATCCATTTTATTATCTCTCTTTTCAAATCCTCTTCATCAATCAACCAATATGGTACTCGACACTATTAGTAAATATCTTAACAGTAATGTTTTCCCAATGCTTGTATGTTAGATCAAATTAGCTCTTCTATTTTCTACCACTACACAATGCTCTTCTTTGCTCAATGTCTTGGTTGAAATTACGTGATCTCTTTTCTCTATTTTCTTCAATACTTTCTCACTCTATCACCACTGTTGAGCACTCATTTTGCATAATGACAATGATAGAAATCCTTACAAATTTCTCTCTTGAAAATTTGATTAAACAACCAACTTCAGGGTTCTGGATGGTTGTTTTTCAACCTATTAGGTAGTTCAATTGAATATAATGTTTCTATTTACAAGGAGTTATTTGCTCGTATCTTTAAATTCTAAAGAACTTGGAAAAAATATAACCACAAACCAATTTTTTTTTGTATTTTCTAATTTTATGATGAATGAAAGTTTTATAACAATGCAAATATATGAATTCCTATTCTAACCACATGTTCAAAAGAAACTTACTGAGATAGGGTAACAAGAAATTAAAGTAGAGCACTAACAAATCAAATTCCTAAATGGACATAAGTTATAATAACAATGTGTTTGCTAATTAAATTTTCAAAAGGACCAAGAAGAAAACCTATAAAATCAGGAGCAACATGTCCTTAACTCCATCGATGAAATTTTTGAAGGAACTTAATAAAAACCAAATGATGTCTCACGATTCATCAAATCGTGCAGCCATGGGAATTGTGTGTACAAGAGATAAAATACTATGCAAAGACCTTAGGATTATCCTTTCTCCAATTCATCAAAATAAGTAATTTTCAAACAAATATGACAAACACCATAATTAATTGATCACACAAGCACTAGAATGCAATAAAACTATTGGCTCCATCACTATTCGTGAACATAAATTCATAAATCACCAACAACATAACTTTATTGCATCAAAATACTAGTCTTGAATAAATATTACATCTCTATATTTATAGGAAACCCTATCCTTCATGTAATTTTCAGATCTAGGGCTTTTTCCTTGCAAAAAGCATGCTAAAAATACTTATTTTATGAAACTTATGTACTAATAGACTCCTAACTAGGTGTTAAGTGGGTCTACACTCTTAGTTTTATTCATTAAATGGTACATGAGCCTTTACAATGAATTTAAATTAACATAGAAGAAGAAGGTAAGAAGAAAGAAGACTTTAGATGGAACTTGAACTTTTGGAGCTTCTACAAATGAGAATTCAAGCATGTGTTTCCACCAATTAAATTATCATTAAACTTGCAAAATCACGCTTTTGGTGCATGAAAATGCCCAAAAACTAGAATTGGCAATTAAATGTTAGCACAACTACAAGTCTTTAGAAATTATTGCACCTGGACACATGTGAAGCTGTACACCTATGCACTTTTGGAGACAAAATTTATTCCTCCAAATCTTCAAAGTGTGGACTTGTACGCCTCCATGCCTACTCACCTTGGGGACCTTTAGATATGTGCATCTCTAGGACTTCAAAATTACAAACTTGCACACTTGTGTACCTTGGGCACCTTGGCAAACCTTGCACTTGTACATCTTCAAGACTTCATAATTATATACTTGTGCAACTGCACACCTTGGGGACATGTGTAAGGTGCGTAATTCACCAAAAAATCAAAGTTCCCATATTTGAAAATGGTTTATGGGTTTTACTCAAATGGGGTTTGTGATCACTCTTGTGTATTTATTTCTATTTTTTCTGATGATTTATCCATTTGCACACCCATGCACCTTGGGGACATGGGGGACCTTGGAGAGCTTGTAAGGTCCCAAGGTGAGCAAATTGCAAAAAAATCAAAGTTCCTAGATTTGAAAATGGTTTTTGGGTTTTGTTGACATGAGGTTTGGGATAGCTCTCATATATGTATTTCTCTTATTTAATGATTTATTCCCTCCTTATAGTCCAACATTTCCATGGACTTGAGCTCATTGTGCTTCTTCAATCTGCACTCCTAAGATACATGTGTTGAATTGTGCCATAATAGTTGCATAAGATGAAGAACTCATTCAGGTTGATGTGTACAAGCTTTGTATCTTTGATCTATGAGTGAAAATCCATGAACCAGGATTTGTGTGGGGTTCCTTTATAAGTAAAAGTCACTAAATTAGGTGAAATATTTGTTGAGCGACTATTGTTAACAACAAGGTTGTCATGATAATTTGCATGAAAATAATAGATGTCAATAACTCTGGTATTTAATACGTAACCAAACTCTTGATGACTTAAGAAAAAAAGATCAAAACCCCTAAAACCCTAGCCAAACTGATAAAAGGAGAAGACTAGAAAATGCACACTTGCACACCTTTGTATTATGTGCACCTATGCAACTTCATGTTATGCATAATTGTGTTATGCACACCTTCACATTATGTGCACCTGTAAGGTGCACATGTGTGTAGCTGCACAAGTGCAAAAAATACTTGAACAAAAATTGGAAAATCAACACAAAATGAAATTAATGACATTAACTCGGAGATTTACCCAACATGGCCTAAATTTTCTTGACCATCAAGGTCCCTTGGACGTAACCATAATCTAATAGATTAAGGAGACAAGAGATACAAGGCAACAACAAAAGAAGGGTATCCCCATTTTATGAGATCAAAAATGGGGCATGTATTGTGGAACCATGACAAATAGCCTTGACAAAAGGAAGAAATGACAAAAGCATTTATTTTTTAGGAAGTATGCTCAGACTCAATCAATCAATAAACTTAACACTAGTTCCATAAGAGGTAATGAAGTATCTATAGTCAGCAACTCAAATCTTTATTTTTTATTTTCATTGTGTTCAAATGTCTTAATTCCTTTTAATTCTTAGGCTCAGACAACCACAAGTGAGAAATAACCAATACTAGTCTTCATCAACTAGCAAGAGACTTGATAATATTCAAGAAACCCATTTATGTCACTCTTGGCCAAATGTGAGAATCCATTCAGAGGGCTCTTTTAATGAGTCATATTTTAGCTCTCCTTTTTAGTAATATTTATAAGTTTAGATATCTCACATGTTTCCATTTGATTTCTCTTTTAACCCTTTAATATATACATGACAATTTTTAGACTGTGCTACCATGTATGATTTCTTTTTTCTTTTTTCCTTTCTTTTCTTTATTTTCTTTTTGAATTGCTTAGGAAGCTCTTAGACTATGTTGCTAGAGCATTTGACTCTCGTTATTTCATTCCTCTATTTTTGAATTTTTGGGAAACTTTCATCCTAAGAAGCAACATAGAGAAGCTCTAAAAACCAGTGTTACTCATACCAATCAACTTCGATGAATCTCTATCATTATTCACCTCAATCAAAAACAACATGTGTATCACTCTTAATTATGTAGAGTGATGAGAATGATCAACTTCTAACATGAGCTTGATAATCAAATACCAACACTTACTTCCATGAGACTAGTATAAATTTTCTTACAAGATAAAACCCTTAAGCTCCTTGACTAAGAAATACCTCTTCCCAAAAAACCAATTTGGATGGACCACATACCGGAACAACCTCAAAAATACACATTGACTCCCTGACTCAAAGACTAAAAAGAAAAATAAGTAAAAAGATGGAAAAACATTAAAAAAACATAATCAAAACAAAGAAAACTAATAGCTTACTAAAAAGACTCAATACACACACACACACACACACACACACACACAAAAAAAAAAACCTTGAACAATGAGAAGATGGGTTCATTGTCAATAGATTTCTCATTATTTGCAGAAGTAATAGCCCACCCCATTTAGTTCTAAAAAAATTGGCTTGTCTTTGTACTTAGAAAAAAAAGATTTGGGCAATCTTGGTTCACATTCTAGGGACAAATCACATAAAATTAGAAGTTGCAGTAACTCTCCATGGTCATAATTAATCTACAAACAAGTTTTCTTACCTTTAGAAACATATTCAAACAAAAAATCATTAAACTAGAGGGATAATGGAAACATATCACCTAGTTTAGCAAGTTCTCCACCATAAAGGTATCCTCACACAATTAAATTTCTCCTTCTGGTGGTCTTACATCGTGGCACACAACTCCATGCACACTTGAAAATATATGCATTACTGGTGTAATATAGATGTCAAAACAAGACTCAAAAGATAGAACATTGTAACTATGGTCCCTGTTATTATTATCATTAGCCTCAAATAATAAATAACCATAGTTGAGCTCATCCAGACTAACAACCTCAATCATACACATGTGTTTTGAATTTTAGTGTTTATCAATATCAATGATTAAAGTGTTTAATCCCTCATGTCTCAAGGAAGCATATTCAAGATCATACTTACCTTCCATGGTGATCTCCCAAGCTAATAAGAATTCAAGACAACTTATTTCTAATGTACAAAAGTAATGAACTCTGCAAGAATTGGTTACTATATGGTCATACATATGGGTAGAATATCCAAATTAAGCATTATGTCCATCTTGTATGATGACATGTTTTTTTTTGCTAAGGGAGGTATCTTATCATTATCTAATTGGGGATCAATATCATTGTGGGAAGCAATGGTATCCTCTTCTTGACTACTTCTTGATTCAAAAAAATTAGAAACCTTGGGATTTTTTATATTTCCATCATTTTCTAGAACTTTGAAAACTTCAGCAACTCCATCAGTTTTTCCAACTTCACAATTTTTTGCATCCTCTAAATTTTCTGTCATTTCCACATTTGCTGCAACATCAAAATTTGAAACAACACCAATATTTTCATAAATTTCAACAAGTTGACCCATATGTGCAAACACAAGAGATACTACACCCTGGCAACTAGCACATTCTAACTCAAAATGACTCTCTTGATGAAGGTGACAATAGTTGGGAAGAAAAAGGATGTTTGGATTTTGACTTTCCCCAAGATACTTTAAATTATTAGTTATGTTATCCATAAACCCTTTGAAAATTTTATCTTTTACAAGGAATCCCTTTTGATTTGTTAGGGAAATGTTGGTTTGAGCCCCAAGAAGCATTGAATTCTTATCGACCCATGGATTGGGAGAAGTGGGATGTAATCCTAGAGAGACATGTCCGTTAGAGACTCTTCTCTACTTTTCAAACTGTGTAGATTCCTATTATCACTACAATATACATGTACTCCAAAATATTCAAGCTCTTCATCTTCATTGAGTGGGAACACAAACTCCTCTCGGACATCTTCATAACTTTGGCCTTTTGTAGATTTATCATATGATTCAAATAACATAGCACTAAATTGAAAAGGTTGTTCCTCTGTGGTTTGGGAAATATTTGTGTTCATGTATCCATTTTTACATGGTCTCATACCTGTAATACAATTATTCTCATAACCGATAAAAAAATGCCATTATTCTCATTGTTGATGTTACCACACGAGCCATAATTTATGCTCTGATTTTGAGAGTAATTGTTTTGGGCATCAAGTTGTCTTGGATGATTTCCTTGGTTTCCAAAGGAATTCAACTTTATTCTTATGAGTTCATTGGATAAATGAGACATTGTCTTCTTCATGGCCTCAAATTCATGAGCCATATTGTTCTTGAGTTTAGCAAGTGGAGAAGTCTTCTACTCAAAGAATGCAGTCTTATGGGGCTCATACCTTAAATATGTGATTGTTGGCAATGGAGCAATAGTAACCTGTTGCAATAAAGGAACTGGATTTAGTAGGGGCATTTGATTGGGCATAGTAGGCCCTCTTGCTAGAAGTGGTGGCATGGCTACTGCATTATTCAAAGTGAAGGGAGACACAAAGTTCCCTCGACCATGGGGATCCATCTACTTCATAAATATAAAAACCTCTTTGAAGACCTTCTAGAGGGTACCAATGTCTCTAGGAGTGAGCCTTTGTAATGCCCTGCCAAGGGATCCAAAAGAACTATCCTAAAGTTTTACTAAGTTTGCCAAACATTTTTTTTTTAAAGATAACATATAACAACAATCATAAAGTAGTGGAAGCAATAACATACAATCATACATAAGAAAACACAACAGATTGCATTCCTTGAGGATCCCAAGATGTTGAGTTACATTTAAAATTTAAATAATACTAAGTCCAATAACTGTCACATCCACATAAAATAATAACTACAAGTCCAAGTCCATTTAAATAATATACATTTGTTATGAATGCCACTTGGCAGTAAATTCAGAATGCACAATCATCCACTGTACATGTCACAAGGTACAAAAGGCTAAAAGAATTTACATTTATCAAAAATATTACATCATCCCTTTCGGATCCATGATACAAAGTACAATACAATAAGTAAGATCATCCATCACATAGATATAACCATCCATCATAATACACAAAGCTAGAATGAAAGGAAATGTAAAACAAGGAACTCCAGTTATGACATCAACAGACGAATCTCAATGGTAAAATTAAAAAAAGCACTACCACCTAACATTGTGGTAACCCAAAAAGGTCCACTCCCACCATGCTAAGGAGATAGTCTCAAGTCCCAAATAGGATATCGATCCCAAAAATCAAAGTAATATCTATGTCCAGGAAAACCATAAAATTATCTAACTCAAAGGATTCCAAGATCAAATGACATCTAGACCCAGAGGCAAACAAAGACACGTAAGGAATCTACTATGCAAGTGGGCAAGTGTCATCACATGAATCAACTCTAGAGTTACCCTAGCAATCTAACTTGACCCCGAGCCCCTAGTGACTCTATGTGGCACTAGTATCCTTTCGTACTAACAAGGCATACTAACGATGCATGGTCACAACCAAGTGTCCTCTCTACTCCCATCCTAATCTATACTAGCACTCGAGGCATGGGTGAGGAAAGACAAAGACTCTTATTAGGTGTATTTTACTCTCATTGAGTGTAGTGTTTTCATTTATTAAATAACCTACAATGGGTTACCTTGGCAGCCACTTTGGGCCCCGACCTCCATTGCAAGCCACTTCTCGACATTACATATAGATAACCTATCCTAAGATCATAAAAGTACAAATCAAAGAATCATAGTTTTCACCTCAATCCTACACAAGTGAATGGAAAGCACCCAAAGACAATTCACAATAACACCTTAATTCTTTACAAGCAACTGGAAAGCATCCCAAAAATAATTGATCGAAGACTCAAAGGTTAAGTCAAATATGTCATACCATTCCTCACGTTATCACACAAGAACACTGAAAGCAATAACAACAATAGATCCAAACTCATTATAAAGAATACCAAACACATTACCATGGTTGAGTTTAAAAAGATCAAGATCTAGACATCATCATGACATCACAAACACAAAACTCTCGAGCATTTGATAGATGTCCTAAGACTGGTCAACAGTCTAGTCAACCCAAACCCAAAACACAAGACAACATACAAATCACAATATAGTTTCATAGTTTGGTTTGATTTTGAAGACACGCAGTCTGAGATAACATAAAGGTTTAAGTTTTCATTTCAATGCATGTTTTGGAGTAGATGAGATTCACAGTTCACCCTTACAAATTAGTCCATTCTCATTTTAGAACAATTTGCACAATTCACCCTTAACTTCTGATTCCCAAGTTCATAATTTAATATCATAAGATGACTTAAAATAATTATTTCCAATAAATTATTATAATAATAATAATTGTCCATTGATTAAATTTCACTATGATTTTATTGACAATTAAAATTATTAAATAATAATTTCCATAAATAACTAAAGTGTTATTAAATAATATTCATGTTTAATTAAAATACTTAATTAAACTAAATTAATTAATTTTAATTAATAATTATTTAAAACAACTACATAAATAAACTTTTATTCATTGATTAATTAATTAATAATAAAACATATTAATAAAATTAATTAATAATAAAAATTTATAAAAACTAAAATTTAAATCAATTTTTAAAAACAAAGCATATATATAATCATGTGATTATGGCCCACCGGCCTGGAAAAAGTCATGTGGCCATTTAATGGTTGCCAGTTGCAGTCCTTACTGTAGTCAGCGCAACATTAAAATACCGCCAAAAAGAGAGAAAGGGAGGTGGGGGTTTGGTGGCCCCGCCTCCTCCCAATTTTTCTTTTTGTTTTATAAATATAAAATTTATAAATTGTTTTAAAAAAAAATCCTCCCTTCAATATATATATATATATATATATATATATATATATATATATATATATATATATATATATATATATATATATATATATATATATATATATATATATATATATATTTAATAAACATAGCAAACTTGATAGGAAAACCCAAATCAATCGGTCAAATATTCAATTTAAAATTGATCTCTTTTCAAAACTAGCTTTGATTAATTAACAATTATTCAATTCGTGGAATGAGAATTTCCTAATTTTCAATCCTCATATATAGAAGAATTCATATGAATAACAATAATTCACAATGAGGGATTCAAAGATTTATCACAATGAATTTTGGAAACACAAATTAACAAACACGATGTAGACAGTAATATTAAATTACACAATTCACTAGGTGAACAAAACACAAGGCTCTACCTGATTCTAATGCTAATACATAATCACTCGAAGATTGTGAGAGAATTCTCTTCTCTCCAAACCTTATTGAAAAATCCCTTCGCCAAAAATCTCGGTCCTTGCAAAAAGAACTTTAAAATCGAGGCACTGATTCTGAGATCACATGAGGAAACTCATTGATCACAATTTTTTAACTCTTTATTAACTTTTTTTAATATTCATGCACACTTTATGCAAATTAAAATTCTTTAATAAATTAATTTCCCTTTCACTTTTTAATTTATTTTCAAAGCATTTTTTGATAAAATATTTATTAACTTATATAATAATAATATTTAGCTTTTATTTAAAAATGATCTCCTAAATATATTATTATTAAATTAAATTAATATTATTACGCTCTAAAATTATATTTCTCATTAAATTTAATTATTTTATTTTATTAATTTTCCAATTAATTAAATATATTCAAATATTGAAAATATCATTGTAATTTTCCATTAAATTAAATCATTAATTGATCTTTTAATTTGACTTGATTGACAGAAAAATCACCAAAGACCTACAAGATGAAATATGAAAACCCATCATAAAATACCACATATAAGATCAAACTCAAAGGTTATAATCATGAATTTACATCATACAACACATTCAGAAGGGTAATCATCTCAGATACTTGTCCTAATTTTCTAGGACAATTGGTTTAAAGGTTGGGATTTGGACTCAAGAATTTATCTCCCCTCTCTTACCATTAAGATATTGCGATAGGTTATGCTCATCTTAGCAATTCAGGGAGGTTGATACCCAATACCTACAATCTGTATAAAATTCACACATGTACAAACACATATTTTCTAAACTAAACATGCAATGGCAAGAAGTGGTGCATCGTGTAGATCCCAACTAGCAGGTGACTACAACTCCCTTCCTTAACCACATAAGAAACGTCATACATAAAGAAAACATACACACACACACCATACACATGCAATATGGGGTAAGTATCCATAGAAAACATGTATAAATAATCCATCTAACCAACATCATCAAGATTTAATCATGCATACATGAAGTAACTAGTACCAAAGTAGACTCATCATAAAATCAATTGAGTATAAAATCAATATCCAACCATTTGGAAAATAATGCTACTAATCATCAAGCATAAACTGGCCTAAAAGAGTTCAGCAATAATAACTGAATGTAAACTAGGGGCATGCACTACATCCACCCCTCATAGTCTTAGGCTTACCTATGGAAGCCTATAAACAAGTAGGGATATATATCTCATAAACCAGATGCATCCTCCCATGTAGCTGATGACTCATCAGTAGGGTCTCATTGGACCCTTACTTGCTCTATGTTTTGATCCCTAAGGATCAACTCTCGTTGTTATAGAATGCAAACTAGCTCCAAAGTCGGTTGTCCATCCTCTACCTATAATGCATTCCAATCAAGAACATGTACCACATTAGGAATATACTATCTAAGTACAGAAACATGGAAAACATCATGAACACGAGCTATGTTGCGTGACAATGCAAGATGGTAGGCAATTGGACCTATCCTCTCAAGAATCCGAACCCTTTCTATAATGGATCAGACTCTTCCACATATGCACTCTCAAGAAAACTTTCTCACCCACTACAAACTACTTATCCGTCCTTTGCGCATCGGCACATTTCTTTTATCTATCCTATGTTGTAGATACATGCTCACATATGTGCACTATGTTGCTCCATATCTCAAACCATCTCAAGACCCAATAGGATGCGATCTTCAAGACTGTCCCAACTCAAAGGTGTATGGCAAGGATGACCATACAAGGCCTAAAAAGGTTCTTCTTAGAAAAATAGTAGTTAATGAATCTATTGTCCTCAAATAGATTCGGATGGCAACATCTTGGGGGATAATGTAAGGAGAGTCCATCCTTTAATACATCATGTGGAAGTGATGATTAAACTATGAAATGGACTCGTGGGGATCCCTCTTAATTGAGATGAAATAATGATGTAGGATAGTTGGATCAATGTAGACCTTGAATTGTGCTAGAACTTGCTCTCAAAAGAGTTTCAATCTATGATTGATGTTGGTGGAAGATTAAGGTATCGATTGAATGTTGTTTCCCCCTAAATGTAAGGTAACAAGCAGAAAATCGTGTCCATATGTTGAATCTACTTCCAGGTTACAAATTTCCTTGAAAAATTTAATATGTCATTCCATTTTTCTTAATTCTTCATAGATAAAAGGTGGGAAAAAAATAAAGATTTTTGGGCAAGTCATGTAAAGGACTAGTTAGGTTCAATGGTGAACTTTGGGCATTTCAAAAATCCATGGTGTTTGACGGTAGTCGTGACTGATGATGCAACCTATGGTGTGAATGGATGGAGTTTAGGGATCCCTTTTATTGTTGCAAGGCTTACAAAAATTGTCGAGTTCTAAAAACTTGTGCTTGCTAGGTGAAGACCTTACAGCTCGCTAAAAGGGAGACAGTGGGTCAAGATTTTCCAGTTTGTGCACCTATAAAACTGCACACCTACGAAGCTATGAACTTGCAAAGTTGCACAACTACAAAGTTGCAAAACTACAAAATTGTTGGCCCTCCTTCTAGTGCTAATTCTATTGAGCAATCATTTTTCTCGATGTCAATGACAAAAATCCTTATGAATGTCTCTCTTGAAAAGTTGATTAAATAACCAACTCCAAGGTTTTGGATGACTTTTTTTCTACCTACTAGGTAGCTCAATTGAAGATAAATGTTTTTGTCCATAAGGAGGCCTTTGCTAGTGTCTTTAGATTCTAAAGAACTTGGAAAAAACGTGACCACAAACCAATTTTTTTTGTATTTTTTATTTTATGACGATTGCAAGTTTTCTAACAATTCAAATATATGAATTCCTATTCTAACCACATGTTCAAAAGAAAGTTACTGAGATAGGATAATAAGAAATTAAAGAAAAGTGTTAAAAATCAAATTCCTAAATTGACATAAGTCATAGTAACAACATGTCTACAAATTAAATTTTCAAAAGGATCAAGAAGGAAACCAATGAAATTAGGAGCACTATGTCCTTAACTCCACTAATGCAATCATTGAAGGAAATTAGCAAAAATAAAAAATGATGTTTCACAGATTCATCAAATCATGTAACCATGAGAAGTACACAGACACAAGACAAAATACAATGCAAAAACTGTAGGATAATCCTTTCTCCAATTCATCACAATAGAGGAATTTGCTAACAAATACGACAAGCACCAAAACTAATTGATTGCACAAGCATTAAAACATAAACAAACAATTGGCCCCATTGCTATTCATGAACATACATTCATAAAGGAAACACACATTTCATCAAGAAACATTACATAGAATGAGAGCACCAACAAGATAACCTTATTGCATCAAAATATCAGCCTTGAACACATATTATATCTATGTATTTATAGGAAACCCTAATCTTCATGTAAATTTTAGATCTAAGGCTTTTTTCTTGCAAAACCATTTTAAAAATACTTATTTTATGAAAAATATATACTTACAGACTCCTAACTAGGTGCTAAGTAGGTATGCACTCTTATTTTTATTCATTAAATGGTGCATGAGCCTTACAATGACTTTAAACTAACATAGAAGAAGAGGATAAGAAGAAAGAAGACTTTAGATGAACTTGAGCTTTTGAAGATTCTATAAATGAGAACTCAAGCTTCTCCATGTGTTTCTGTCAATTAAATAGTCATCAAACTTGAAAAAATGTGCTTTTGGTGCATGAAAATGCGTAAAAACTAAAAATGTCAATTTATTGTTGGTGCAATTACAAATCTTCAGAAATCGTCACACCTGCACACTTGAAAAATTGCACACCTACACACTTTTGGAAACAAAGTTTATTCCCCCACCAAATCTTCAAAATGCAGATCTACGTACTTGCACACCTACTCACCTTGGGGACCATTGGATGTGCACATCTCTAAGACTTCAAAATTGTGAAGTTGGGCACTTGCACACCTTGGAGAACCTAGGAAACCTTGCGGGTGAAAGTACAGAGCTATGTCACCTTTCAGGCTAACTTATCCGAATGTTTGAATTTGGGTATTTCTATCTAAAAATCAATTTTATTCAAAAATATGATCTTGATAAATTTATTCTAGCTAATTTATATATGGTCTTACAGTTTTCCAATTGGAAATATCTATTAAATACATATTTTATAGCAGTTAGTATCCAATTACTAAAGAGATAAAATTATTTTAGAAAACTAAAGTTTCAATAACTCTTACTATTTAAATTATGATAATTTTTTAATAACATATAAACACCATTTTGTAGAACTCAAAGTCAAGAACATTCTCATATATATTTCATAGTGTATTATTTAGATATAGTATATTATAATTTAAAAAATCTACAAGCACACATTTTAACACTAGAGAAGATGTCAATTTTGAGAAAGAAAAAAATATTATATCATATTAAAAAAATTAAAAAATTATATAACGTTCTAGAGGATAGAATCCTCTTCAAGAATCTATATTTTTTATTTTGGTTGGAAAAGATTTGTTTTGAAAAATGTGGTGGGAGATGAAAACTAGAGATTTGAATAAGTTGAAATTTGAATCATTATAAAAGAGAAAATATAGGTCGAAAGCCAATTTTTATTTTTGATTATTCTAGCTACATATGTTATCTATAACATAATCTAAGATCAAAGGGAAATTAGTTAATTTCCATGTAGTTTTGCGGTGGGAACTAGACCCCTAATTTCCAATGTTTTTCAACAACTAAAAAGTTATCTTTAAAAAATAAGAAATTATATCATTTCTTTTTCCAAATAATTATTATAAATTTAAATCCTAAACTTCATCCATTTCTACACATTTCATTAGTTTACTTATTTTCAAATTCTAAATAATAATACAATATTTATGTCATTGAAGGTGAACAATTATACTTTTGCTAGCCTTTTCCTTTGTAAAAGGGTGACACAGGTGTGTGCTTTTACCCTTGCACTTGTGCATCTTCAAGACTTCGCAATTGTGGAATTGCACACTTGAGACCTGTATAAAGTGCATAATTCACCAAAAAATTAAAGTTCCCAAATTTAAAATGGTTTTTGGGTTTTGGTCAAATGGGCTATGGGTCCACTCTTGTGTATTTATTTCTGAATTTTTAGATAATTTATGCCCATTTGTGCACCCACACACCTTGGGGATATTGCAAGGTCCCAAGGTGAGTAAATCACCAAAAATTCAAAGTTCCCAAATTTGAAAATGGTTTCTGGGTTTTCCTCATATGGGGTCTAGGAGCACTCTTATATATTTATTTCTCTTGTTTTTATGATTTATGCCCTCCTTATAGTCCAACATTGACATGGAATTGAGCTCATTGTGCTTCTTCAATCTGAACTCCTAAGGTGTGTATGTTGAATCTATTGGAATATATATGGGAACAAGATATTGAGAGGGGGGTGAATCAGGATCTTAAACTTTTGACTTCTAAATCAATTTCATTGAAATATACCTAACTTGTCATTAAAATTGTAATGCTAAAACATAAAATAAGTTCATCATATCTATAACAGTTCAACACATAACATAATGATTTGGTTACCCAGAAACACTTCAAGATGAAGGTAAAACTAGGATGGGGATGAAACCCACAAATCTTCATTGTTGCAACAATAAAGTTAACCTGTTAAGGTTATAATGTTTGCCAATAAGATATGATCTACTTGGTGAAAGGTATGTCTTGTTAAAGACTTAAAATACTATTAGGTCTTGCCTTGTTAGAGGGCTTGACACTTACAATAAAGTAAGGACTCTATTAGGAGATTTACATAGGCCTATTAGGACCACTCTGTTAAGATATTTGTCTTGTCTCAATTACAAAATAATTGATTCAGTACCTGACCCTTAGTATGTTTTGCAAGTTGATCTTGGGTCTCCTCTTTCCTCTATCATTGATCCAATTCTTTGAATTTGATAAATATGTTCTATCCTTCACTAGTCTGATTACTCTCTCTCAGTTGGATCTGTGTCTTTAACACCTTCACATGCATGTATCCTTTTCACATTCATCCTCTTCTTCTCTCTATCTTCGCACTCTCTAATTCTAGGGTTAGAATCCTCCTTAAATAGACTTCATGTGAAGCTTCTAAATCTTGATCAACAGTTTAAACTTCATTATTTTTTGTCATTTATGTTCCTTTTCCTAATTGGTTAAATTATCTGTCTAGGGATCATCACCTTCTGCTAATGATGTATAATCAAAATTTGATTTGGCTCTACAGATATTAAATCTCATAGAAATTTTGACAAAAATGATTCACACATGAATTTGTGTCATTACAAGCTCATGTATCAAAACTGCATTGCTCGACACCTGAGTGCTCTGATGCTCAATTATGTATGATGATACTTGAATTCTATAACGTGGCTCATATTGTATTCCTTGGCTCACATATCTACTCACTATCTATTGAATTCTCAACAATTAGTGTTCTGCTCGATCTAAGTATTGTCCACTCGACCTTTACTAGATAACTTAGTCACAGTGATGGCCTTGTAATCTTGCCTAGTAAATGACTTGCAAATGACTAAGTTTTTGGTCACTAATAAAAAACATGGGCTTAGAGGTCAACAATTTCCTTCTTTTACATTAGTGATAAAAACACTTTGTCATTAAATCATTTCTTACAAAAAGCTATTCTCCCTTGAGACCAAAATTTGATTCTTTGACTGATATCTTCTTCTTCATAACTCTAACTTTAACCTCAACTCCCCCTTACTTGTCACTTATTTATTCTCATTAACTATCCCCCTTGTTTTTTTCACTAATTGTATTTGGGGTTGTTGGAGTGAGTTGAAACTTCTCAAAAAAAATCTGATGACTTGCCACAATATTGGCATAGCCCTTATTCCATCCTTCTTGTACCTTTTCAACAATTTGAAACTAAATCTCTAGCTTGGCAACGAGGTCAATGAATCCTGCAATATGTGCAAAATTTGTGTCTTTCTTCAAAATTTCCTTGGCAACAAAAATAACCTTCTAAACAATATCTATGTATGGCAATAATTGAAGTTGAACTAATGCCAACTTCATCCATATTTTTGCATCTTTAGCTATGAGCTCAGCTAACCTTGTCAGACTAAACATAAGTTCACTAAACAAAAATGAACTTGAACTTACATTCTTGCTCAATGAGTGAACATTAGTTTTCATGCTTGCATGCAATAACTCTAATGATCATTGAGTATCTGTTGTAAAAATATATATATCACACAATTTTAAGCATAAAGAATTTATTGTTTTCAAAATTATTTCCAATTGTGTAATAGTTGTAGAAAGCTTGGCTTGCCACTGTACAAGTTCATGCGAGACTTTCTACAATACTTTATGCTTCATTCTCCTTTCAGACCATTGTAACAACTTATCATTTGTTTCTATATCCTCTGTTTGAATTCTATCGACTACATATACTATTTGATCCAAAATGTATGCTGATAATTGACATCTGTAATCCAAATGCATTTGTAAAATGTCTCCAATAGTATGCAATACTTCTCTTCTCTTCTATTCTCTCTTTATCTATTCTTGTTTGGTTTTTTGACTAAACAAGATTTTTCGTTCATGCATTTTCTCTAAAGTAAGATTGTTCAAGTCATATGTAGGTAATGTAATTGCCTCATTAAGGTCTAGTGACTCACCATCATCCTCTTCTACATGAGTCATAGCCTGAGATCTTGAGGGTGTATCACTCAACAGTGATAGTTGTAATTTCTTTTTCTTCCCTTTCTCACTTTATCTCTCCCTTGGTTGTTGCACAAGTGTAGATATTACCTATTGTATAAGTGTAATTGGTGTAGTGATGTAGTACCCAAGTCTTTAGTACAAAAATGCATTTTATAGAAGGAAAATACATACCAAAAACACAGAACAACTATCATATTTTGAAACTTGAATATCTTCCATTAACCAACCCCCTTCTACATCGCTTTGCTGCTTCTTAGATAATAAAAACTCTCTAAATTCAAAAAATAGAAAATTACCTTTTTGAAAGATTTTAACAAATCTTCAATTTTGCCATTTTAGGTAAGCTTTGAAATTAACTCCTAAAAAGCTGAAAATAAAATTGGACTTTCCTTATACTATGACAAATTGACCTAGCAATTAATCTTCAAATTTTTAAATGTCCATTCGAAGTTATTACAAAAAATAAACTTTAAAAAATAGGAAAAAAATTACGACAACTAAACATTGGGGGTCAACGGTTTTCTAGGGACCTAAAAAAAATTCTTGTGAACACAATAGAGTGAAACTAAAATGTCTTACCATCAAACTCCCCTTTTTGAAACTGCTATAAAAATTTGAGAGAAAACCCAGGTTCAAGTCAAAAGTTATGACTCCTGAAAGTTGATGCATCATATAGGTTCTGCAGCATTTGCATTCGGCATTTAATGAGAGCTTGAGTAGCCTCTTTCTCTTTTTATGTAATTTCTTCATCTACTGACTTTGTGCTTGAAACTTTCTCAAAATTTACTTCCTTCTTCAAAATTTGCATACAAGTCATTGGTGGCGAATATACAATCAATGCCTTACCAAGTTGCTCGACACTTGTAGCATATGTAACTGGTGTGACAATAGCATCATCAGTATTCTTAAATTTAAGATTTAGATATTCAATTACCTATAACAAAATTGGATTTGTACAGATTTTTCTTGAGTCCTTCATCAATCCTTGAATTTCTTCTTCAGTGAGTATATTTGGATTAGGTGGAGGGATGCCATTGTCATCTTCAATTATGACAGTATCCTTAAATTCAATTCCACTGACAAGCTCTTCAATTTCTACTGCTAGCTTGGCCACTTCCTACTTTTCTTCATCTTTAGATTTTATAGCATCTTTGCCTTCCCTTACCTCTATAGTTGGAGTAAGTACTCCAAATACTTCTTTCTAGAGTTTAATACTGGCTTCCTCAACTTCAGGAACTTTATTCTTTAAAACTTGGTATGCCCTATCCCTTGGCATAAGCTTTTTAACTAAATCTTTAAGGGCTATAGACATATGTGTCTTTCCCAAATCTAGCATGGCATGTGCCAATGTTGTTTCTCTTATTTGCTTCTTTGTGATCAGTGCCCATTTCCATTTGGCATCCATTCCGTTATATGATCCCACATGAATTACAATTCCTAAGTCCATGGGTGTGTGCATAAACTTGATCAACATATCATTTAACACTTCTTCAAGATTATCTTGATCTTCATTAATCAAAGAATCACTGTAAGTCTTTAAAATACAAAATATTTTCTGATTCTATCATTTTTTCACGTACATGATTCACAATCATTGGAGAGAATCTCTTTACAATTTGTAGTTTTTTGGTCTCATCAAACTCTATCCTTTCTTCTTCTTCTTCCTTCTCTTGTGCCACTATCAACTTCCTCTTTGGTTTTTCTTGCTCATATGTCCGCTTTCTCTTCTTTGATAGTCTTTCTGGTAGCAACTTGGTAGTAGGTTGTGTTGACCTCCTTCTTATAGTGATAGCCTTTCCCTTTGGCCTTTATGGTGTTACCATTTCTTGCATATCTCTCTGAAGGTCTTCCTTTACCTTAAGTGTAATTATTACAATCTTCCTTTGTTTTGTGGCCTTCTGCTTCACAAGTGCAAGCTCTTTTCCTTTGCCTTCCTCATCCTCTAAAGGTTGATTTAACCCTTCTTCATGTTCCATTTGACTAGCCTTGACAACTTTTATTTTTCTTTGCTTGCATGCCTTATGTGTGCCAATTTCAACAGTCATCTTAGCAATAATTGTTTCATATGTGCCAAACTACTTGACACTAGCATCTATGCCTTATGCCAATAGTGCAGTGACAGTTGTTCATATGTCATCAACATTTACCTCAAAGGGCATAGGCCTCAACCATGCTACCCTAGGTATTACTACTTGTGCATACACAAAATATGTGTCCATAATGAAACATATTTCATCATAATATTTATCTACAATTGATTTAGGAATCCTCATCCTATTCTTCTTTTTAGTTTTGAATTCTTTAAAATATTTGTCCATAATTGCTTCAAAATTATCTCCAACCTCTTTATTAAGTCATTCAATTGATCTACGATAGTTTTTTTTTTATGTCCCATGTTGCCATTCCAATAGTGGGGAAATAGTTTTGTACATAAAAATATATATACAAACTAACAAGGAACCGAACTTACACAATGCGTTCTTAGCTTTTTTTACTACTTTAGGTTCTCTGTAAGTGTAATGCCCTGCCAAGGGATCCAAAAGAAATAACCTAAAGTTTTGCTAAGTTTTACAAACATTTTTTTAAAACAAGAAAGATACAACATACATATCAAACACATAGTAGCGGAAGCAATAACATACAATCAACTAAAAGCATACAGAACAGGTTAGATTCCTTAAAAATCCCATGATGTTGAATCACATTTAAATTTAACTAATACTAAATTCATCAAATACCACATCCATATGAAAGAATAATTAAAAATTCCAATTTTCATTTAAATAATATACACTTGTTCTGAATGCCTCTTGGCAACTGAAATTCAGAATGCTCAATCATCCACTGTACATGTCACAGGGTATGAAAGGCTAAAAGAATATACATATGTAGAAATAGAAATACATCATCCTCCTCAGATCCATGATAAAAGGTACAATAAAATAAATGAAACCATCCACCATACATTATATAGTCATCTATCATAAAAGATACAAACATCCATCATAATGATACATAGATAGAGTGAGAGGAAATGTAGACAAGGAATGCTCTAGCCATGGTGACTATGGACGGATCTCAATGGTAAGAGTAAAAAGCACTACCACTTGGCCGCGTGGAACCTAAATAGCCCACTCCCACCACACTAAGCAGATAGTCCCAAGTCCCAAATAGGATATCAATCCAAACATCAAAAGTACTCTAAGTCTAGGACACCCTAAAGCAATCTAACTCAAAGGTTCCAAGATAAGTTGACATCTAATTCTCAGAGGCACACAAAGACACGTAAGAAACCTACTATGTAAGCGGGCAAGTGTCATCATACGAATCATGCTAGAGTTACCCTGGTAGTCTCTTAGGACCCCAACCACCTAGTGATCCCTATGCGGCCACTAGTATCCTCTTGTATTGACAAGGCATACTACGGATACAAGGTCACAACCAAGCGTTCTCTCTACTCCCATCCTAGTTTGCATTAGCACTTGAGGCATGGGCGAGAACATACAAAGACTCTTATTAGGTTCATTTCATTCCCATTTAGTGTAGTGGTTTCACTTATTAAACAACTTACGATGGGTTACCTTGGCAGCCACTTAGGGCCCTAGCCCCCATTGCAAGCCACTTCTCGACATTACATATAGATAACCTACCCTAGGCTCATAAAAGCACAAATCAAATAATAATATAAAATCACCTCAGTCCTATGCAAGTGACTGGAAAGCATCAAGAGATAAATCACAATAATCACATCAATTCTCCACGAGCAACTAGAAGGCATCCCAAAAATAACTGATCGCAGACTCAAAATGGTTAAGTCAGGTATCTCATAAACATACACCTCAGCTTTACACAAGAAGACTAGAAAGCAATAACAGTAGTAAATACATCCCATCATAGAACATACTAAACACATTACCATGGTTGGGTTTAGAAAGATCAAGAACAAATCATCATATCATCACAATCACAGAACCCCCAAGCCTCTGATAACATCCTAAGACTAGTCAAAGCTAGATCAAACCCGAAAACCCCAAAACATAGACATCACATAGAAAACAAAATAGTCTCACAGTTTGGTTTGATTTGGAAAACTTTTTGTTGAGTTAAATATAAGGTTTCATTTTCGTTTCAATGTATATTCCAAGTAAATAAGCCTCAAAGTTCACCCTTACAGTTAACCCATTCTTATTTTTAAACAATTTGTGCAATTACCCCTATTCAATTCAAGTACATTTTTCCAAAATAATCAAAGGTAATTATTTATTTAAATTATTAAAATAATACATATTGATTTTCAAATAAAATAATTTACAATTTTATTAAAATCAATATTCTTATCAATAATAATTTAAATAAAATTTAAATCTTCATGGAATACTTCATTATTGATTAAACTTATTTAAAATTATAATTAATTAGATTAATTAATGATTTTATAAAATAACTATATTAATATTTTATTAACTATTTATTAAATTAATAAATATTAATAAAACTTACTAATTAATTATAAATAATAATTAAAATTTAATATTATTGATTTTTAATCTAAAATAAAAATTTTTAAAAAATAGTAAAATAATATATTAAAAATGACAGCGTATATTTTAAAGGCCTGCTAGCTTGAAAGCCTGCGACGACAAGTATACTACTGCTGTAGACAACAATACTACTACTCGCAGTAGTGTACCTGTTGTCGCAAGTTTTAATGACTATGCCAATGGTACAGGGGAGGTAAGAAGGAAAAAGGAGAAGTGGTGGGTGAACCCCCCCCCCCCCCTCCACCACCATAATATTATTAATTTATTTTTAAAATTTTGTTTTGTTTAAATAATATAGAATTTAATTAAAAAAAAAACCCCTCTCAATTTTATATATATATATAACTATCCTAACCAATCTTTGATAGGGAAAATATGGCCAACCAGTCGAATTTTTGATTTCAATACAAAAACCCTTCCCTGTTTAATTTTCACTTTCTTAAAATCTATTGAAAGGGGGTTGTATAGAATTTTTTAAATTTTCCCCATAAACGGAAGATTTAATATTTATAGTAGAATATATGATACTGAAGCATTCATCACAAGAATTTTTCAAAAAAAATTCAACAAACACGATGAAGACAAGAAAGAAAGAGCATAATAAATTGAGTGAATAATCACAAACATCTACCTGGACACTGATGCTAATCGCTATGCCTAAGAAGATTGAAGAGAAATCCCTCCTCTTAGAACCTTCTCCTTTTTGAAAATTCCTTCCTCCTCCAAAATTTGTGGTCCCTCGAAAATGAACCCCCAAATTGTGATATGGAGTTCTCTCTTAAAATTGTGCGTTCACCTGAGAGAACTCTTTGCTCGCCAGACTTCAACTCTTTATTAACTTTCTTTATCTTTTCTTTATCTTTCCCATGCACGTTTATTGAATTATTAAAATTACTTTATTTAACTTTTTACTTAACTTCTCTTTTAATCAATTTATTAAATTTAATCTCATGCATGCATCATGCAATCATGAAACTTTTAATAAATTAATTTCTTTTCCCACTTTTTAAATTATTTGTGAATGTTGAATTGATAAAATATTTATTAACTTAAACAATAATATTATTTATCATTTATTTAAAAATGAACACTAAATATTTAATAATGAGATTACATAAATATTATCACGTTCTAAAATTATTCTTTTAACTTTTATCTATAAATTTAATTCTTTTTATTTAATTAATTAAATATAATTAATATTAAAAATATTATAATAGTTTTCTATTAAATTAAATTATTAATTTAATCTTTTAATTATACTTAATTAATAGAAAATTTCACCAAGGACTCATAAAATAAAGTACAAAAACCCATCATAGAAAAATACATACAAGATCAATTTAAAGGGTTATAATCATGAATTAACGTCATTCGACACATTCAAAAGGTACTTGACTGAGATACTTGTCCTAATTTTCTAAGACAAATGGCTTAAAGGTTTAGGATTTGGACTTAAGAATTTATCTCCCCTCTCTTACCATTGAGATAATGCAATAGGGTACACTCATCCTAGCGATTCAGGGAAGTCGATACCCGATACTTGCAACTTGCTTAAAATCCACACATGTATAAACACAATATTCTAAGCTAAACAGGTAATGGTAGGAAGTGGTGCATCATGTAGATCCTGACTAGCAAGTGACTATGACTCCCTTCCTTAACCACATCAAAAACACCATACATAAGGAAAACATACATGCACACCATACACATGCAGTATGGGGTAAGTATCCATAAGAAAACACATGATAAACCATCTAACTAATCATCATCAATAACTAAAAACATTGTAATAATCATCATGCATACATGAAGTATAGAGTACCAAGTAATCGCATCATATATCAACTGAATCTGAAACAATATCTGATAATCACTAAACAATGCTACTAATCATCAAGCATAAAACTGAACTAAAAGAGTTTAGCAATGATAACAAAAATGTAAATTAGGGGTAGGCACTATAGTAAGTTGTTGTAACTATAGCTGGGCACGATCGCATGTATGATCTTTCTTCACAATTTTGTATCCCAAATCAACAGCAACACATGACACACTATTCAATCTACTAGATTGATAAAACTTGTGTGCGATCACACGAACAACAAATTTAATTAGTGGATCCTTAAAGATGTCTATTGACTTTCCACATCCATTCCACTTTGCCTTGGTTAGGTTTTTAATTTGATTATGTGTGTCACTCCTTGCACTCTTAGGTCAATCTAATGTAGGATAGCCAATTACTCTTTGAATGATTGCCTTGTTGATCACGATTGGCCTACCTTCCGACCATACTTTCATGTCGTGAACTCAGCTTAAAATAATTTCTATCCACTCATTCTTGAAAACTTTAGGAAAATCTAGGGCACGAGCCAACCCTTTGTCTACAATGATTTTGAATTCATCTTTTAGAATTCCATCTACACATAAGTTGTTATAAGTTGTCATTATTTCAAAATCTCCAATTTCTCCAATCTTACATTGATAACACGATCTAATGTCTTTCACAGTCAAGACTCTAAGTGGAATAGATGACAAATGCTCCAACATTATCAACATGGATTTCAATATTAACTATGTTTCTAAAGTTTGGTGGAGGTCTATGATCATTCCTTATGATTTGTGCATTGTTATCCTTTGTCATTTCACTTCTAGACACCATTATGAACTAGAATTTTCAATAAAATATTTTCACAAAAACACCTTACTCAACAATAAGAGCAATATTCACTTCTCTTCACAAATTTAATAATACCTTGTTGTGATTCCTTGCTCTAGTTGTTGAGATCACCTTAAATCTTCTCGTGAACTCTTTGATCATTGGGTAAGAGATATAATCATTCAAATTTGATATATACCTTTGATCTTTCAATTTATGTCTACAATAAATGTCCTCATACTCAAATAGTGTATGATAGTTGGGTTTGTACATAACTATAGTTCAATCAAAGTTATACACTCAATCATAACAAATTCACTCAGCCAGTATATGATCCTTCTTGATCACCCAATCTATACTACAAGACTCAGTCAATATAGGCTATACCACTAATGCTCAGTACTTACTAAGCTTTTATTTCTAACATTTCTTAATGCATCTCTAATTATGCAAATATATCTTTTGATCACTTTAATGCTAGGAACTAATGTACAATATAGCTTTCAAGTATACAGTTCCTACATACCTCTTTCTTTTAGTGAGATGTGGTGTGATCACCATATCCATTAGATTGGGTGATCATAGTGTCTTCTTCTTTTGTACTTCCAACTCTTAATATCTCTATCCATGTCTTCTTCATTTCTAGTTTGTTATTTTAATTTCTTGGTGTTGGTGCAGGTATCCTAGTTTTGCAGTTCTTATTAATGTGTCCCACTCTAAGACAACTAAAACATATTATCTCACCATTTAGCCATTTCTTATAATTTCCTCTGAAATGTGTCCTAAAGTAATTCTCTGGAATGTGTCCATATTGTCCACAATAGTGACAATTATACCATGTGTTATAATCCCAGTCATAGCAATTGACTTTCTTTTTGCATGAGTTTTTTTTCTTCGATTGACCAGTGCGATTTCTTCTTGAGTTTGCACTCATAAGCTTTATGTCCATACTTTTGACAATTGTAGTAGTGACCTTCGAATCTAGATAGCTTTCTAGTTGAATATGTGTTCTTTGTTCTATGTTCATGAGCTTGATGTTCTACTTTCTTGCATTTAGAACAATTACCACTTGGCTTAGGTTTAGGAGTTTGCTTACCATTTTTGCTTTTGCAAATGTTTTTTATATGTCTAATATTTCCATAATAATGACATATGGGTTTACCTTTTGATTTTCCATTCCTTTATTCTCCACTTTTGGATGACTCTCCTTCTTTAGTAGTTGAAAATTGGTTGTATCCAAGTCCTGATGTGTCTTTTGCTCTTGATGTCTTCATCAAGTCTTCAAAATGTTTGATTGCTTCATTTGGTTTGTTCATCATTTCCATGAGTTCCTTTTCATGACTTAACTCATTATTCAATTGATCATTTTGTAACTTTAAATTTGTGATCTCCAAATCTTTTCTATTAGCTTCTCGATTTGCAATTACTAATTGATTTATCATGTCAAGTTGAGTATTTGTAAGCTTTTGAACTTCAAGTGATATATCTTTAAGTCTCCTAGCTATTTTCCTTTTGTCTTCTTTAGCTATGATATTATCTTCTATTTCTTTCTTCTTTTGTTCAATGGTTCCATGTAGTGTGACAGATTGAATTTCTTGTTTTGTCTTTAGATCTTTTGCTTCCTTCACTAGGCAGTATTATTTTTTAGTAATTTTTTCATTTCGAGATCTTTATTACCAGTCCTTCCATTGTCTAGCAATGTATTAACTTTTGTGTATTGAGTGTCATTAAGCTATATAGCTATCTCTCTTCTCCTTTTGAGAGATTTTTTCAACTCTTCTTTAGTTATCTCTAATTGTTGTAATCCGTTCTGGATTTTGATTATCTAGTTTTCAATGGTCTTTATCATCTTTTATACTTCTATCTCCATGATCTTAGACTCTCAAAATTTTAAGCTTTCTAACAAGCAATCTAAGCTCTGATACTAATTGTTAGAATATATATGGAAAACAAGATACTGAGAGGGGGCAGTGAATCAAGATCTTAAATTTTTGACTTCTAAATCAATTTCATTGAAACATACCTAATTCATCATTAAAACTATAATTTTGAAACATAAAATAAGTTCATCATATCCATAACAGTTCAACACATAACACAATGATTTGGTTACCCAGAAACACTTCAAGATGAAGGTAAAACTAGGGTGGAGATGAAACCCACAAATCTTCATTATTGCAACAATAAAGTTAACCTATTAAGATTACAATGTTTGACCATAAGATATGATCTACCTAGTGAAAGATCTATCTTATTAAAGACTTAAAAGACTATTAGGTCTTTCCTTGTTAGAGGGTTTGACACTTACAATAAAGTAAGGACTCTATTAGGAGATTTGCATAGGTCTGTAAGGACCACTCTACTAAGAGATTTGCCCTATCTCAATTACAAAACAATTGATTCAGTACTTGACCCTTGATATGCTCTACAAGATGATCTTGGGTCTTCTCTTTCCTCTAGCTTTGATTTGATTCTTGTAATCTAATAAATCCATTCAGTTCTCTCTGATTTCTCTCTCTCTCTGCTAGATCTATATCTTTAACACCTTCACATGCGTGTGTCCTTTTCGTATTTCATGTCCTCTCTTCTCTCTATCTTTACACTATCTGATTCTAGGGTTAAAATACTCCTTAAATAGACTTCATGTGAAGCTTCTAGATCTTGATCAATGGTTTAAACTTGACCATCTTTTGTAGTTTATGTCCCTTTTCCTGATTGGTTAAATTGTTTGTCTAGGGATCATCACCTTCTGCTAATGATGCATAATCAAAATTTGATCTAGCTCTATAAATATTAAATCTCATAGAAATTTTGACCAAAATGATTCACACATGAATTTGTGCCATTACAAGCTCACATATCAAAACTACATTGTTCAACACTTGAGTGCTCTGATGCTCGGTCATGTATGTTGATGCTTGACTTCTATAATGTTTCTCATACTATATTCCTTAACTTGCATATCTACTTGCTCTCTACTGAATTCTTGACAATCATTGTTCTACTTGATCTAAGTATTGTCTACTTGACCTTTACTAGATAACTCAGTCGTAGTGATGACCTTGTAATCTTACCTAGTAAATGACTTGCAAATGACTAAGTGTTTGGTCACTAATTGACAACATGGGCTTAGAGATCAACAATCTCCCCCTTTGACATTAGTGACAAATAAACTTTTTCATAAAATCATTTCTTATAGAAATGTATTCTCCTTTGAGACCAAAATTTAATTATGTGACTAATATCTTCTTCTTCATGACTCTAAATTTAACCTTAACTCCCCTTTATTTGTTACTTCTTTATTCTCATCAATTATCCCCCTTGTTTTTGTCACTTATTGTAGTTGGGGCTGTTGGAGTGATTTGGAACTTCTCAAAAAGATTATGATGACTTGTCACAATATTGGCATAGCTTGTGTTCCATCTTTCTTGTACCTTTTCAACAACTTGAAACTAAATTTCTAGCTTGGCAACGAGGTCAATAAATCCTGTAATATGTGCAAAATTTGTGTCTTTCTTCAAAAAATTTGTTGAACTAATGCCAACTTAGTCCATATTTCTACATCTTAAGTTGTGAGCTTAGCTAACCTTGTCAGACTAAATGTAAGTTCATTGAACAAAAATGAACTCAAACTTACATTCTTGCTCAATGAGTGAACTTTAGTTTTCATGCTTGCATGTAATAACTCTAATGATCATTGAGTATTTGTTGTAAAGAAATATATATCACACAGTTTTAAGTATAAAGAATTTATTGTTTTCAAAACTATTTCCATTTGTGTAATAGTTGTAGAAAGCTTAGCTTGCCACTGTACAAGTTCATGCGAGACTTTCTGCAATACTTTCTGCTCCATTCTCCTTTCAGACCATTGTAATAACTTCTTATTTGTTTCTATATCCTCTGTTTGAACTCTATCAATTATATATACTAGTTGATCCAAAATTTTATTTTGATGATTGACATTTGTAATCCAAATGCATCTGTAAAATTGTCTCTGATAGTATACAATACTTGTCTTCTCGTATGTTCTCTCTTTAGTTGTTCTTCTTTGGCCTTTCGACTCAACAAGATTTTTGGTTCATGCATTTTCTCTAAAGTAAGATTGTTTAAATCAAATGGAGGTAATGTAATTACCTCATTAAGGTCTACTAGAAATATCCTCACAAATCTTCACCTTTATCTAGGTAATGTAATTACCTAGATCTGTGTCTTTAACACATTTAAATGTGTGTATGCTTTTCGCATTTCATCCTCTTCTTCTGTCTATCTTCACACTCTCTGATTCTAGGGTTTAAACACTAAGTGCTCTAATTCTTGGTCATATATGTTGATGCTTGACTTCTATAAGTCTATGTGACTTGACACTTGTTAACTTCTCAATATGCTTGGTCATCATTATATTACTCGGCTCATACTATATTCCTTAGCTCGCATATATGCTAGGACAATCATTGTTCTGCTTGGTCTAAGTATTGTCTACTCAACCTTTACTAGATAACTCGGTCGGAGTGATGACCTTGTAATCTTGCCTATTAAATGACTAAGTGTTTGGTCACTAATTGACAACATAGGCTTAGATATCAACAAAATCATGCCATAATAGTTTCATAAGATAAGGAACTCATTTAAGTTCATTTGTCCAAGCTCTATATCTTTGATCTATGAGTGCAAATTCATGAACTAGGACTTGTGTGGGGCTCCTTTGTAAGTAAAAGTCACTGGATTAAGTGGAATGCTTACTGCTATTTTTGTTAACAAGGATGTCATGATAATCTACATGAAAATAATAGATGTTAGTAACTCTGGTATTTAGCACGTAAGAAAAATCTCAATGAATCAAGAAACAAGGACTAAAAACCCAAAAATCTTAGCCAAACTAATAAAATGGGAAGACTAGAAAATGTGCACTTGCGCACCTTCGTATTATGCCTACTTGTGCAACTTTGTGTTGTATGCAAATACACGTTATACACACCTTTACATTATGCACACTTGCGCAAGTGTGAAAAATACTTAAACAACAACTGGAAAATCAACACAAAATAAAATTAATGACACTAACCCAAAGACCTACCTGACATGACCTAGAGCTTCTTGACCATCAAGGTCCCTCAGAAGTGATTGTAATCTGATAGATCAAGGAGAGAAAAGATGCAAGGCAAAAACAAAAGAAAGGGTCCCCATTTGCAAGATTGAGAATGGGGCATGTGTTGTGGAACCACAATAACCACTTGCACCTTTCTATTACTGCACTTCTTATTTCATTTCAGAACCTATTTATTTACCTATAATCTTTTGTCTCTTTATCTTTACCATCAATTAAAATATTTAAGCTTCCTACTCATTCATATAAGCTTCACACATATCTCAAAGTGTTATTCCAATTTACTTTTCATCATATCAACCTTCATTGTGATTTCCCTATCAATCTTTTGGATTGGTCAAAATGTGTTACCTTTCCCAATGTAATCTTGTTCCTTTTCCTTATACTAATCCAAGGATCCAATGTAGATATCTCTTGTCCTCCACTTTATTGTATCACACTATTCAATGTGCTTGGCTCTCTAGATTTGTCTTCTTCCTTGACCATTTTTTAATTCTCTTAACCCTTTTAAGCTTTTTCCTATAGTCTTTAATTGTCTCATGTGATCACTGACTATCATTAACCATCAATAGTGTTCTACCTTTACTGGTTAACCTTTGCCTTTACCAATTAACCTATTGTGATAAACTGAATTAGTTATCACCAATCAATACCATGGATACTATGGATTGTCATCAATGAGAAAATTGTATAATAACCATATAATTCTCCACTCCTTTAGTACCAATCTCCAACAAGTAATGCCAACAATCCTTCCTTTAGATAATCTCCCAATGAAATCTCTAATACCAAAAAGCTTAATTGAAGGCTTATGTGAATTTTCATGAGGAGGCCTTTTCTAGTTCTAAAAGTTAATCTATAAGACATCAAAAAAAAAAAAGATTTCTATTATTTTCTATTTTCTATTTTATGATGAGTGTAAATTTAATAGTGCAACTAGATGAATTCCCTAAGTAATCGATGATTAACAATTTTTTAAAGAGAATAGGGTAACACAACTTATAAAAAATTGGTAAAATTTTTAATTCTAAAAGCACACAAGCGATCATTGAATACTCTATAAATCAAATCTTTGAGAAGATGGGGAAAACCCACATAGCTCAAAGAAACCCAACTGTAATTGCGTTGATGCAAATTTTCAAATAAAACTTTAATAAGTTTATGATTTGCCATAGCTCATCGAATTGTGCAACCACTTATGATGTAGACACACACGAGGCAAACTAGTATTAATGCTCTAATGGAAATATCCTCTCTAATTAGTCATAATATAGAAAAAAATGCAACAATAATAAACTCCAAAAAATCTAATAAATGCAATCATTAATCACAATAAAACAACTAGATCTATTGCAATCACTAATTAGAAACATTAACTCATGAAAATTCAATACTCGAGCAAGAATAACCACACTGTGAATAGGAGCACCAATTGCACATTCTTTATTGAGAAAATTATTAGCTCCTGATACAATGTATAATTTTTCTTTTAGAGAGCAAGAACATTGAAACTAATATTTTCAAAAGTAGGGTCTCTTCTATGCTAAAAATATGAAAAACTATGCAAATATAACTTTTTATATGCAAAACAAACTCCTAAATAGTTTCTAAGTAGCCTACACATATTTTTTATGTACATGAAATCATTACATGTCTATAAAAATGAGAAGAAGGAGAAGAGAAAAATATGGAACAAGAACAACAAAAAAGGTCTTCAAGGGAAACTTTGATCTTCATTTCTAAAAAGGTCATTGTTTTTGTGTGCATGACATTATCTCCTTATTTATAACTCATAGTTAACTATAAAAGCATGTTATCCCCTCCAAAGATCTGCAAGAAAAGCTTTTATTTTTAGCAGCGATGGTGCCAAATGTGAAAATGCATTGTTGACCAAAATTATTAAAACCTAACTTCAATTCTCTAGTTTCCAACCCAAAATTATTCTAAGTGTTGACCTTTTGTAAAAGATACAAATTTGCTAAGTTGGTGGAACTCCATAGTTTTAAGAAAAACTACAAAATTGATGAAGAGCCAAAATTGACATATGAATTTCCTCCTTATTGATTTGGTAGTTTTCTGGGATGCTCCATTTTGAACCTCTCTAAGACACCCAGGATATCAAATGGATTGGACATGTCTAAGGTGTGAAGCTTCTTATGTTGCTTCTTGAAAAAATTTCTAACTTTTTGCTCTGTAGCCTCAAATTATTCGATCTTCACGACTACTTTTCTAAGTACCTCTTTATTCTAAGACACTTGGAAAAGATCATCTTTTACGATGACATCTTCAAATAATGCTTGTATCTATTGTATCACCTTCTCCATGGGGTATAACTATGTCTTTTGATCACATTCATAAATCTACAAACTCAACTTGTTGAAAAGGGTGTCTCCCTCAACTATTATTTTAGATGCCTCTTTCCTGTTATCATGTATTTTTGTGAGCATATGGATTAACCCCTTGACACCCATGCCAATAATTCTAATCAAATCATAAAATGTGTCCAACTCTACACTATCATATAGCTTTAGAATCTTTTGGAATCTCTACTTCCTTATTACCTAGAGATTTGACCTCATCGTTTCCCAATTATAGGCTTAATCCAAAATATTATTCTCCCATTCTACTGAGTCTCAAAGCTTGGATGTATTCTTTGGCCCTAGCTCAGTTGGCTAAATCTTCCCTGTTGCAGGGGGTTGGTCACGGGTTCTAGTCTCCCCTGTCCTCGTGGTACCGGTGGGTGTGTCGTGCCAGCGCTACCGGTCACGTTAAAAAGTTTACCAGGCGCATTTTTTTGAAAAAAAAAAGAAAAAAAAGAAGCTTGGATGTATTCTAAAAAATGGAGTGAAGTAGCCACAAAATAGTCTTTGTACACTTTTCCCCAAAATTGGAAAAATTATGCCTCCAATGTATATAGGTTGAGAGAAAAGAATCTAAAATTATATATGATGTGGCTTTCTTTTTTAACTCAACCTTTAATGCATCATCCAAATTGGTGGGGTCAATAAGACCCACTATCTAAGTGAAAAAATCCCTTAATGCCTCATTTTGATTTTTAGGGCATGTATATGAGTCTCATTGGTATCAATGCACTTAAAAAATTTCTTCATCCCCATTGTTTCTAAGGATTTAACATCTTCACGAGTTAGTTAATTGAGATCAATCTTCTTGATTTTGTAGGCTTTTAGTGTAAGGTCAGCAATATTTGCCTGGGGTGGAGGAATGCCAATTTATGTCTTCTAGTTACATGATTTATCTTGCATTGGATATGAAAATCCATTTGCCTTTGTGATCACCATAGGTAAGTGGAAGGGTTATCTGACTAATAACATGTCTATGTCCTCAACTATAGTATAGGTTCTCCTCCTCAGTTTTAGATCGAGATGATGACTCTTAAAGGATCTCTTTGTATTCACCAATAGAGGGAGCCTTAACTTTCTCATCTTTATCTACACTCTCCATTTGTTTGTCTTCTACCTTCTTCTCTATTCTCTCTATAATATACTTATGTTATTTGGGAGGGTAAGATTTTTTAGGATTAGAAAGAGAAAAAATAAAATGACATGCAAATATAACCAATATCATAAAATAATTACATAGAAGAGAACACAAGACACAAAGATTTAATGTGGTTCACTTGATCCCTAGATTGCATCCAGCAAACATTTAGTCCACTATTCTTATTATCTAGTGATTACAATCTATAACCCTTTATAGCTCAATACCACCACAAGAAGCTACTATATCATCATACCTCATAAAATCACTAACCCTAAGCCATTTTATTCAAGTTTTGTTTCCAATTAAAAAAATTAGGGCTAGAATATAATGACCAGTAGAAAATTAACCATTGACACCTTTTGTGATAGTAAATTCATTTTGGCTTTGGGGGCACTTCCCCTTGACCCTGCCCTATATCACGAGAGGGAGTGCACCTAGGGACACTAATCCCATGACCCCACAAGGGGTGTTGCCCCTTGACCTTGACCCCTAGCATGGGCATTGCCTCCTAACCCCCATAGAAAAACTTGGCGGGGGGGGGGGGGATCCACACCCAAATAAAGTGGGAAAAAATAAACCTCCAAGTTTGATTAGGCTCCACATAACAAGAAGGTGGTTCTTTTTCTAATGACATTTGTGGAATCTGCAAAGTGTTGTATCCTTTTCTAACTCTATATCTTGTTCTATAAGTGAAGGCAAAATAATAACCTCTTATTCCATCAGAGGATTAGAGATAAGTTCCTCTATAGTAGGTTGTACCTTAGGAACAATTTGTGAATCATTTCCCTTGGGCTCCTCCACTACTTCTTTCATCCCTATTTCTCCCTACTCAATTCTATCCTCCTTAGTTTGTACTTCAACAACCTCTTTAGTAGCCACCCTCTCAGATTTTGTTTGTACCCTTACAATTTTACTCTAATTGGGAACTTTAGGTATATGTACCTATTTTGTAGGCATCTTAGCAGTAATCTTCCATAGGTTTATCCATCTATATTGCATGTATATTAGAAGAAAGGTCCTCTACCTCTTGGCTCATCTTCTCTAGGGTATAATCAAAATATTAAATACATAATTCATTTGACCCCAACTCCTATCCTGGGTCCTTCTCTTGATATGTAGACTCATCAATAGTTATAGGCTCATCTTGTGATTAGGGAGGTGTGTCTAGATAGCACTTTTTCCTTCTTTCCTCCATTACAAATACACTCTATTATGGTCTTTTAATAAGAGGTACATCATCCTCTAAATCTTATTATTCCTCTTGGAAAATATGCTTCATTATAGGTGAAGGTGTGGCATTGACCCTTTATCTTTTATATACTTGACCTTTCTTAGGGGTGGCAAGGAAGAGACAAAATTTGGAGACATTTTATTCTTAGTGTTTATTTCCATTAGAGTCATCTCTTCTTATCTAGGGTTCTCCTTTTTGACAAAGGATTTCCTTTCCTTGAATTTCCACCATATTTATATTCATAAGAAACAAGCCTCTCATGTTGATAGACTACTTCCATCTTTATTGGTGTAGTCATCCCCCATGTAGAAATAGTCACTTTCCTACCTTTACCTTTGTCAGGCTTTTCTAGAGCTACCAATTGCAACCTTTGAGGAACTGGATCCATTGGAAAAGGTTTAGACATCTATTTCCATGTAAATGACCATACATGCCTAACTCTATGATCTAGATCATTATTCTTAAGCTTTTCAACTTCTACATTGGTAATCACCCATTTAAATATCTCATCCTTGTAAATGGGATCGAGGATATTATCAAAATCATAATCTCATGCCCTTTATGATATCTCCACATCAAAAACACACTTTTGTAGATACAAGTTCATCTTGTAGTAATGTTTGATTCTTGCCTCATAATCATCCACACAATTTATCCAATAATATTCTAACTGAGGCTCATGTTCAAACCCTCTTCCCATTGCTTTCTTGAACTAACCCTCTAGATTAAACATAGGCCAAATCATTGGGAAATCCTCCAAAGGATACTCCTCCCAATCTACATGGAATGTTCTTATCCACTTCATGTCAGTGTAAGTCCCAACAATGCCTATGTTGTACCTCGAGTACAATTTGTGAATCATTTCCCTTGGGCTCCTCCGCTACTTATTCCATCCTCATTTCTCCTTCCTCAAATCCATCCTCCTTTTTTTGTTCTTCAACAACCTCTTTAGTATTTACCCTCTCAGATTCTATTTGTACCCCTACAATTTTACTCTAATTAGGAACATTCAACATGTGCACTTTTTTTGTAGGCATCTTAGTAGTAACCTTCCATAGGTTTATTTGTCTATACTGCATGTATTTTAGAAAGAAGGGACTCTACCTCTTGGCTCATCTTCTCTAGGGTATAATCAAAATATCAGATATCAAATTAATTTGACCCCTAGTCCTCTCCCAGGTCCTTCTCTTGATATGTGGACTCATCAATAGTTATTGGATCATCTTGTGATTAGGGAGGTATGGCTAAGTGACATTTTTTTCCTTCTTTTCTCCCCTGCACTTATACTCTATTGTGTTCTTCTACTAAGAGGTAGATAATCCTCTAAAACTTCTTCTTCCTCCTAGACAATATGCTTCATTATAGGTGAAGGCATGACACAAACCCTCTTTCTCTGATAGACTTGACCTTTCTTAGGGGGTGGCAAGGAAGAGACAGAAGTTGAAGTCATTTTCTTCTTGGTGTTTAGTTCCTTCAGAGACACCTCTTCTTATTCAAGGTTCCCCTATTTGACAAAGGATTTTCTTTACTTGAATTTTCCCTATATTTATATTCATAAGCAACAAGCCTCTCATGCTGATAGACTATTCCCATCTTTGCTAGTGTAGTCATCCCCCATGTAGGAATAATCACTTTCTTACCTTTACCCTTTTCAGGTTTTGCTCGAGCTACCAAATGTAACCTTTGAGGCACTAAATACATTAGAAAAGGTTTAGACATGTATTTCCATGTAAGTGCCCATACATGCCTAGCTCTATGATCCAGGCCATTAGTCTCAAGCTTTGCAACTTCTACATTGGTAATAACACATTTAAATATCTAATCCTTGTAAATAGGATCAAGGATATTATTAGAACCCTTATCCCATGTCCTCTATAATATCTCCACATCAAAAACACACTTTTCCAAATAAGTTCATCTTGTATAATATCATATTCTTACCCCATAATCATTCATACAATTTATCCAATAATCTTCTAACCTAGGCTCATGTGAAAACTCTCTTCCCATTTCTTTCTTGAAGTAACCCACTATACTAAGCATAGGCCAAATAATTGGGAAATCCTTTGAAGGATACTCCTCCCAATCTACATGGAATGTTCTTATCACCTTCATTTCAGTGATTTATTCCCAACAATGCCTATGCTACATCTTCACATGGTTATATGCATTCTCTATTTGCCTTCCGATTTTCAAGAGTATTGACTTATCATAAGGATATATTGGCCACTTCTTTGGGTATATCATGGCCCAAGAGACTCTAATAGAAGTGAACATTTTGAACTGAATGAAATATACCCCATTTTGTGTAACCTTGGAAATAACTACCATAGACAGTGTCTTGGCATAGTCACCCTCTATATGATGGATGAGTATGAAAACAAAAGAATCATTGACAAAAATTTGGTTTATTTTCTTTCAATTTCTTCCTCACCAATTATGGGTACACCTAATATGGCCAATATCTTCATTTTTCTCAATGATTCCCTCTTTACTAAACTTGCGCATTTTGCCCAAACAACAAACAAGTACACCACATAATAGGTCATGTAAAACTTTGGCTCCTACTTCACTATTGATCCAAAGATCCACTGGTGATGGTTCCCCAATTGATCCTATTTCTTTGCCTCTATATTTTCTCTATAAAATGAACCATCCATGGTTCCAAATTCTCGAATGATGGTAATCACGTCACTTTTATCAAGAGAATAATGTACTAGCCAATATCAACAACCATATATCCTTGATTCATTTCTACCATATGTGTATTTGCACAAGAAATGAGTGTGATCAAGTAATGGTCCTAAACCAACTAGCTTTCCACATCCCTGACCTCCTTATACCACCCACCTACACTCAAAATAGATATTGTAGAATGTGTCTGATGGTGGGATGTGAAACACTTTCTCAATGACATCGAAGTGAATGTCCAAAACCATTTTTTTTTATGCATTCTTCACAAATCTCTCATCAGATACATAATCTTGTGTGAGATTGATGATAAGGTCTAAGGATTGAATTAATGTTAGATGCAAGGCATAGTTGACCAATCTTGCCACACCATAGTTATAAGCATGTCAAACTCTATGTTTTTTTGTTGCACTAGTTTAGGAAAAAGTTCTAGTCAATATTCCCTAGTTCCCTATCATAGATCTCAAAATGCTTGTCTATGAACTTAGACTATGATAGGTTCCCTTGGAACTTGTATTGTACTAGCTTAGGAGAAGCCACTTTTTCCTTAGATGTGGATTCCATCTTATTATCCATGGGAAAGGAAAACCATTAGAAACTTTAATAAACTCATGTAATTCACACTAATAAATACTAAAATAAATAAATAAATGCAGAATTGACCCAAGGGACTAAGATGCAACCAATGAGACCAATGAATGAACTAAAATCTAATATACATAACCAAACTATGCAGTAGTAAAGGTACAGAGAAGGAAAAAGCTCTCAAAAGGTAGATGAGTGGAGTTGCAGACTTGTTAGAGTCCAACAAGATTGATAATTTTGAGGTTGAAAATTCCTTGGTAGAATGAGAAAATTCTCAAAGCATTGAGGCAACGAGTCTTTAGAGAATTAGACCTTAGAAGGCTCAATGACTTGATGCTTATGGTAGCAAGAATGTTAATGGTATTCATTCGGGGGAGTATTCTAAGCGTTGTTGGAAATTTTGAGAGATTGACATGTTCCATTCATGACTCTATTTTTCATTGATGTCAACATAGTGTTGTTTCTATAAAGACTAGCATAGTAGCAGACATAGAACAAGGTTGTATAGATTTAGTATTGATGATAAGGTCAAGTGTGGAGGAGGATATGTTCTACAATATGTTCTAATAACGTGGACAAGTGTTCGTGTACAAAGTCGAAGACATGTGAAATTTATTTGTGATTTACAAAAGATAGTGTGCAGACAAAGTACCTAAGAAGTGATTTTTAGTGTTCGGATTGTATATCCTAACAAGGATAGAATCATGATGAGAAAATTTAGATTGTGATAGTAGATAGCCTAATTATGACATCAGTGAGTGTGCAAGGTCTAAGGTCATACAGGTGAAAATTTGTAATTACTATGAGCCAACAATATTTTGTAATTGTGAAAAGATGTAATGAATTATATTATCTTAATGAGGTCCTATTGTAATTAATTGGGAAATCCTCAGGGCTGACTCAGTGAATTATTTTGAGGACATGGTATAAAGGGAAGTTATTTTCACTGTGATGAAATGTGTAATGAATGCAAGTGTATGAGTTGTAATCAAACTTGTATTAGATATGCAATATTGGTACATGTGAGTAAGTGATCAGTGTGATGTAAAGTTGAAGATCTGGTATTGAAATCTAAAAGGTATTTGATGTGGTATTGGCATAGTAAGAGGACAGAGAAAGAGTTTGAGTTGTAGAGATTAGTTTTATTTATTATTTTGAAAGGAATAATACATAGGCTAGTTGGAAAATGAGTTCAGTGGTCTTGCCCCTTCGGTTGTTTGGACAGTGGGTCCATCTACCTTCTACATCTCTTAATAAGGTTGGCATAACTAACAAGGATTCAGAGTCTCCTAATTGGATTTGATATGTACTAAATGTATTCCATTGGCTCCTAATAGAATCTAACCTCTTATAAAGAAATATTGGTAAGTAAAGGATATTCATAATATGAAGGTATAGATTACGAAGAGACATTTGCATTTGTTGCTAGAATTGAAGTAGTAATGATGTTTTTGGTTTATGTAGCAAGTAAGAAGTTAAAAGTATGTTAGATGGATGTAAAGTTAAAATTTATAAATGGAGAACTTAAAGAATAAGTCTACATTCAGCAACCTGAAGGATTTCCTTTGACAAAAGAAGGAGACATGGTATGCAAGTTGAAGAAAGCATTGTATTGACTAAAGCAAGCACCTAGAACCTAGCATGCGAGGTTGGACAAGTATTTGGAAAAATTGGGATTTTCTAAAGGTATTGTAGATAGTAACTTATATTTTAAAGAAATTGAGAATGGCTTGTTGATTATTGTGATATTTATGGATGATATAATCTTTGGAGGCAATGTGTAACGCCCTGCTAGGGAACCCAAAAGAAATTAACCAAAAATTTCACTAAGCTTCTCAAACATTTTTTTTTATAGATAACAATTAGACAACAACAAATAGAATATATAGAAGCAATAACTCACATACATACAACCATCATAAATAGATTACATCTCCTAAGGGTCCCATGACATTGAATCACATTTAAGTTTAATTAGTACTAAATCCAATATACAACATAACCACATCATAGAATAATCACAAGTACAATTCTAATTAAACAATATATAATTACAAGATGCCACTTGGCAATAATCAAAATGCTTAATCATCCACTGTACATGTCACAGGATATGAAAATCTAAAAGAATATATAAAATACATCATCTCGTAAGATCTATGACAAATCAAGTACAATATAATAGGATATTACCATCCAACATAAATATAAGATCAAAAAGAAAGGATCAACTACATAGGTACATCCAGCAACAACATCCAATGGTTGGATCTCAATGGCATAAGAAAAATGCACCTACCACTTGACCTCGTGGAACCTAAATGGCCCACTCCCACCACGTTGAGGAGATAAACTCAAGTCCCATATGGATATCAAAACACAAGTCATAACCAACATCTAGGTCAAGGAAACATCTAAACACAAATATCTCAAAGGGTACCAAGACACAAGTATCAACTAATCCCAGAGGCAACCAGACACGTAGGAAATCTACTATGTAAGTGGGCAAGTGTCATCACATGAGCCAACTCTAAGGTTACCTGGGTAGCCACTATGGACTCCAGCCCCTTAGTGTCTCTATGCGACATCAGTATCCTTTTGTACAGACAAGGCATACTAATAAGTCAACTCTAAGGTTACCCCGGTAGTCCCTTAGGACTCCAGACCCCCTAGTGACTTTATGTGGCACCTTATCTTATTAATTTATTTTAACCCATTTAATGAAATATTATCACTTATTAAAATAACCTACAATGGGTTACCCAGGTAGCCTCTTTAGGGCCCCAACCTCCATTGCATGCCACTTCCCAACATGTCATAAAGATAACCTACCCTAAGCTCATCAAAATCAGAAGTTCTCATACAACCATAAACCACGCATCACTTCTTAAACAAGTAACTAGAAAGTACTAAAATATCACTGATCAAAATTCATAGATTTCACCAATACAATTATCCTAACAGGACTGATCCAAAATCAAGTACACATATACAAAACCATGACATCACCTAAAAATAATAACTCATAATCACCTTCATCCTATACAAGCAACTGGGAATCAATGCAAAGATAACTGATCAAAGACTCAAAGGTTATATCAGAAAAGACACATGATCCACCTCAATTCTACAGAAGAACTGGAAAGCACAACAAAACATCTGTTCAAACTCATCATAGAACACACATGGAAAAATCACCATGGTCAAGTATAAAAGATTGGGTACATAACACCATCATAGAACAAACCCCCAAGCCTCTGATAATATAACTTGATTGGGCAAACACTAAGTTAACTCCGAAACCCATAACCGAAAACCACACATCACATAAGGTACATACAAAAGTAAATTTCATAATTCATTTTTGAAAACACATAAGTTCAATTTTCACTAATGGTTTCAAGTTTTCATTTTTGTTTTCAAGTATTACAGATTTGCTAAAGTTCTCGAGTCATCATGAGTCTCATCACTCAACAATCATAAAAAGATGTTTAAACATAAAACGCCAAATGTAAAACCACACATATATCATTAGAGTCTTTTAAACATTTGTTTTCATAGTTCACTAGGTTTTCTTCAAACATAAGAGTTCAGTAAACATACACATTACAATTTTTGTCTTTTCAAGTATGATAACTGCTAAGGTTTTCAAATCATAAAATTACCCTAGTGATAAAAATCATTTACATTTACACAATGGTAACTTGTGAGCCTCTCACGTGGGAGGTCTTAGGTTCGAATTCACTTAAAACACATTTTTTTTATACAAAAAATAACAATAATTCATCTAGGCTTTGGTTGTTTACTGATTAAAAAAATTCAAAAAAAAAATCATTTACATTTAAAACAAAATCATCTTGAGCAAAATTCGAGTTCATCAAAATTATTTGTCTTTCCCAAATCATGATTCACAAGTTTACTTTCCAAAAATACATTTTAATAATAATTTAATTAAAGGCAGGCAAGAGCCTACACCACAATGGTAAATTGTAAGCCTCTTATTGATGAGGTCTTGGGTTTGAATCTACTCACACTTAATAAATAATAATAATTAATCACAACACATGATAACTAATCTTGGCTTCAGCCTCTTACCGATAAAAAAAAAAATTAATTAAAGACTTTAATTAAATATTATTAATATTCAATTAAGAGTCATTACATTATTTTTTCTATTAAGATAGTTTAAACATTTACAAGTATAACTGAGAGTCTGAGAAAAAGCACAAATCAGATCTCACCCCCCAATACATATATAATTATAAAATTTTGGGGGGTGAAAAACAAAGCTTAAAAGATCGAAGTACTGTCAGTTTTTACCATTACATACGCTAATTACAACTTTTCTATATATATATATTTATCAAAACAAGATCAAACTAAAGTAACAAGCTAGCTCCAACCATCATTTTGGCTATCAAGATCTGGTTGAGCCCCGGGAACTTCATTAGGGCTCTGAGTCACATCAGCAGTAACCTCCTCCTAACTAGTTATATTGATTCCTTGCAACACATTACATACATTGTTTAACTCTACCACCTCAGAAGGAGCTAAGAAACTTTGGTAATCAACGATATAGTTTGTTGAATGCACATTTATCCTTGTTGATCAACAAACTGCCTTCTCACATAAGTAACATGAAATCACTCCTGGAGATATGAAGCACCAAAGCCTCTTGAAACATAATATGAAAATGTGTGAGTTTAAAATTAAACTCAGTAAGTACGCTTCTCTCATCTTGAAAGATTTCTTTGTTCATGTCCTTCCAAAGAGTTCACAAAATCTCAGTAGAAAGAACAAACCAAAAAATGTTTAGCTTAGAATCAAATTTCTCTACATAGCTAGCAAGAATTTCACTCCAGGAGACATTGCCAACACAATTCCACGCACTAGAAGAACCAAGAAAAATAGACCACAACTTGCAGGCATAAACACAATCAAAAAACAAATGCTCAAAAGATTCAGTCACATTACACAAACTGCAAGACACTGGGAATAAACCAATAGAAGAAAGAACTTGACTGACAACTAGTTTTTTTAACAATAGCAACCTTTTAAAACAAAGCTTTTTAGGCTTGGCTTTACCCTTCCAAAGAAAATAAAAAAAGAAAGACCAATCAAAGAATGGATTAATTTTCCCCCAACACTAGATCACTCTAGCTATGAGAGAAGAATCATTCTTCATAAACAAATATAGCCCCTTGGTAGTAGTGTCTTTCAACAGGACACCATCAACCCACTTAGTTTTATCAAGAAAGTCCATTAAGTCAATAATATCACAAGGGTTGTTAAATTTGATCACTTTCTTAATCAAAGTGAGACTATTTTTCTATGAATCAGGAATATTAAATCTACCTTTTATCTCCTCCCACATCCCTAACCTCCCTCCTATCAAAATATCTTGAATCAATGATATCCCCTTCAACTTCCAAGCTTTGGCAGAACAACTTTGAGTAAGGGCCAAAGCTTTATTATTATACAAAAGCCCCCACCAAATGGATCTATCCTTCACAAGGAAATAAGGAGGCCTTCCTACAACTTCTCTATCTTGTATACACTTCCTCACCTGAATCCAAGCCTTCCAAAAAGTATGAATTTTTTTATACCCAAATAGTCTCATCTTAAACTCCCCTAAAACAATGTCAATCACTAACACATCCTTCCAATTCTTACCTTTCCTAATGATAGATTTCAAAAGGTTATTCCTAATGAGAATTTTCCATGGCTCATCTCCCCATAATGCTGGTATAGAAACCCAAATCAAACAATCAACATCTATAAAAAAAAAATTGGTTTTCTTTTCAAAACTCAGATCACGATTTTAACAATTCCATTACGAATCACCTAGTTTAAATCAAACGAGGGTTTCAAATTAACATTCCATATACATATGATTTCAAAATGAAGAACAATGAATTTGCCTACAAGGGTTTCAACCCAAATAACATTTTGAAACTAGAAACACAACAAACACGAAGTATACATAAATTTGAAGAACATAAAACTATTGTACAAATAAACCCACAAGATCCTACCTAGATCTGATGCTAAAAACAACAAACGCACGAAGCACACAAGTATTCCCCTTTTTTCTGAAAACCCTTCTTCTCAAAAATTGCTCCTCCAAATCCCTGGTCCCCGAGAAATGAACTCTAAATTGCTAATAAAGAGTTTTTCCCCAAATTTAGGGCTTTGATTGCAATCATGCGAAAAGCCCTTTTATCTTTTATTATTTATTATATTTTAATTTTCATGCAGAACCTTTTGGCCATTTAATTAAAATAAACTTTATTAAATTAATGCTTTCTCTCTCTTATTAATTCCTGAGACGTTTTGATAAAATATTTATTAACTCAAATAATAATATTATTTAGAGTTTATTAGTTAAATAAAACTCCTAAATAAACAAGAGACACAAGCACCAAAGTTCCTGCCTAAAGTATAATGCTTTTAGATTCAGATGAAAAAATATTTGGAAGTATAAAAAATAAATAATTAATAATGAAAATTATATATTTGTTTATATGGATTAATTATTACTATTAAATTAAATGTAACCCTAAATACATTCAATAGGTGAATTTTGATAAATGAATTTTTTGTTCAAGAAATTAGTGTGAGCACATTAGATTTTTCATGCAAGATACTTTAAAAAATGTTACAAATGCTTCTAAGAAGATATTTATTTACATAGTAAGAATTTGGTTTTAGGTTTGGGAATAGCCAATCTATCTTGATGGAAAAGGTCATCCATGGAACTTCATCAGACAAAAACATTCTTTAATGACTCTCCTTTGTGACAAATTCTAATTCATATGATTTTGGAATATTCGTGACTATTATATAGATAGCTTTTCCTACATCAAATGATCAAAAGAATATTAGTATTATAAATTAAATTAATATTACTTATTTACTATAATTATTTAATTTAACAATAAAATTATCAAAACTTATTTTATAACTATAACACACAAATAAATAGATTTTAATACATTTACTTTATCAATTATAAAGTTATTTTATTTAACATTCTTTAAATTACCCTCTGGACACAATTTTTTAAAAAATAGTTAAAAAGATTATTTGATGTAATTTCTTTTCCTATTCATAGATTAAAAGTGTGTTGAGTTTTAAAATGTATGCTTGTCCTTTTCAATTTCATCGGCTTAGACAAATCGTGATTAATAGGGAACAACCATTTCATTTATTAAGATTGGCGAACATCAATTCAACGATATTTAAAGTGATGTGATATATTTTTTGAATTGAAGTTGTAGAATTTATTTTTTTTCATTGCAATTTTCTGTAATAACCAATAGAATTTTAGATAAATTGTATTATTAAATTTTTATAAATATATGAAAATTCTCAAACTATATCATATGCAAATAAGTTTAAAAATCCTAAAATTTGATTGGACAAAAAGAAATATAAATGCATGTAATGAATCCAATAGTTACCTGTCGAAGACAGGAACTAATTATTATTAAATTAAATAAATATAAATACGCCAAAATTATAACTTTAATAATAACCTTTTAAATTTATTTTTTTTATTTAATTAATTTCTTAATTAATTAAATATTGAATTTTTTTTATAAAATTTCCATTAAATTAAATCATTAAATTATCTTTTAATTTGATTTAATTATAACTACAAATTGTTAAGAATGTTAGCTTGTGGGAAATTATATCTATATTTTTGTGCCTATAGATCTTTACTTAAGTTCTATATTACATATTTGATTCATTATATATATATATATATATATATATATATATATATATATATATATATACATAAGATTATATATTTAGAATCCAATAAAGTAATATTATATTGCATTAACTTAAACAACTGACAGCTTCTCATACTTATGTAAGGATTAGACAGCACCTTACATATTACGTAAGGGTGTTATTGACAAATATTAATCACCTTCTTATGATGTTGTTTAAACCATCGTGACTCCTTCCTTCAACTGTGTCTATTGTGGTCAGCGCATTGAGAACTAACCATCGTGACAGTTCACTTCACTATATATATATTCTGATCTACGATGGGAAGTAGATCAATCAAAGTGGCAATCTTACTCTCACATCGCAAATCATTATCAGTCTAAATTATATTTTAGTTTTTGTTCTTCCTTTGAGTGCATTATCTCATTCAACTATAATCATCAAGAAATAAGAATATAAATAGTACCACTATAATTCAACTTTTGCATTATCAAGATATATTGGAATTGAGATTTACACCAATAAGGAGATCTCAACATATTAAACTTTACATGGTATTAGAGCCAAATTGGTAGAGAAATCTCAAATTTCAATTGAAGGAAGAAATAATGGCAAATAACGTTAGAATGGAAGACAGACTTGAAGGTGTATCAAATTTCTTCTCTTGGAAAACCCATATCATTACGATTCTAGAAGAACTGGAACTTGAAGACTACATTGAAAAAGATCTCCCAATACCTCAAGATGAAACTGGAAAACTCACTTGGAAAAGACGTAATAATAAAGCAAGGAAAATCATTGTTGATTTAGTTAAAGATGATATCCTTCCTTCTATATCAAAGATCAAAAGTGCATACGAAGTATTCAAGACCATAAAAAATACATTTGAGATAAATAACTCAAGTAGACTAATCACCTTAAAATCTTAGTTATTGAATATTAAAATGGAAAAAGGAGATTCTATTCACTCTTACTTTTAGAATTTTTTTGAAATGAAGAAACAATTATCTTCCATTGGAAACAAAATAGAAGATCAAGAACTTTCATTAATAGCTCTAAGAGGGCTTCCAATGTCTTGGGATACCTTCATACAAGTAGTAAGTATACCTTCAATTCCTACATTTGATCAATTGAAAAATGAATGCATAATAGAAGAATCAAGGTTAATCTCCATAGGGATCACTTCAAATCAAGAGGGAGAGAATCAAGCTCTTCACACTGTCTCGAATAAACAAAAGATAAAATTCAATAATAATAATTTTTTTTTTTAATAAAGATCATTCTCATGTTAAGTTTTATAAATGTGAGAAGATATGACACACCTTTAGAAACTATCCAAAAAGAGAGAAAATTCTAGCCTCCCTTGTTGAAACAAAGGAAAATGAAAATCAACTATAGTATTATGCACTTTCAAGTGAAGTAAATTCAAATAAAGAAGCTTAGATCGTAGACAATGGTGCATCCCGTCACATCTTTGGATTCAAAGATATGTTTGATACATTTGGAATTTATATCACTGAAGGAGTTATAATTGGAGACAATTCTACCTATCCTATAAAAGGTATTGGGACATGCTCTATAAAATTAAAAGATGGAACTACACTTAATCTTAAAGATGTTTTGTTTGCACTAGGCATAAAAAGAAACCTAATTTCTATCTCAAGTCTAATTGATGATGGATATCATGTCACCTTCAACAAAGACAAAGTACTATATTGGCCTAATAACTCAAATATGAAAAGTGCTATTATCATAGGGTCCAGATTTGGAACATTATATAGATTAAGCAATATTCAAACACAAGCCCTTATTCTTGAAACATCTAATGTTAATGAATTATGGCATGGACGACTTTAGCACATCGAGTTTAGTTCACTTCCTAATTTAGATAAGATAACTTCTGGTACTCCTAAACTAGACTCATCTCATATAGGAACTTGCAAAGGGTGTGCTCTAGGGAAAATCATAAAAAAACCTTTTCCCTCTAATGAACATAAGTCAAAATCAGTCTTGGAACTAGTCCACTCAGACCTTTGTGGACCCATGCTCACACCATCTCTAGGAGGTTTCCTTTATTGCATATCCTTCATTGATGATTTTTCTATGAAGACCTGGATCTATTTCTTGAAATTCAAAGAATCAAATGAAGTTCTATCAAAATTCAAAACCTTCAAAGCATTAATAGAAAATCAGACAAGTAAAAGGATTAAAACATTAAGATCAAACAATGGAGGAGAATATACATCTATTATCTTCAAAAGTTTTTATAATTCTATTAGGATTAAGAGGGAATATACAATACCTTATAATCCTCAACAAAATGAAGTCACAAAAAGGAAAAATAGAACCATCATTGACGCTGCAAAAGCTATGTTACATGATCAAAATATGCATGCCTCATTTGGGCAGAAGCTTCAAAGATTGTAGTATACATTTAAAATAGATGTCCACATTCAATTCTAAAGAATACCACACCTGAAGAAATCTTCTTAGGGACCAAACTAGATCTAAGTCATCTTAGAATATTTAGATGTCCAGTACATATTCACATACCCATAGAAAAGAGGACTAAACTTGAACCTTCTGGGAAGAGAGGTATATTTATAGGATATAGTGAAAATTCCAAGGGTTATAGAATTTATATTCCTGGACAAAGATCAGTTGAAATAAGTAGAGATGTAATTTTTGAAGAGGATTCTACTTTAAATCTTTCAACTGACATAGAAGATGAACCAATCTCAGATGATGAGGAAATTAGACAAACTGAAAATCAGAGGGAGCACACACCTAAAGAGAGAGAACCAGATATAACTAATGGGAAGAAAAGACCATTATGGGCAAGGAAGATGCTTGAAGAAAACAATGTGGAACTAGATGAGATCTCAAAACAAAACAAGAGAACTCAGAATCAATCATGTGACACTGCTCTGATAACTGAGCTAAACAAAACTGAACCATCAATAGTTGAATAAGCCCTAAAGTCACAAGAGTGGAAAGATGCCATGGTAGAAGAATACAATTCCATAATTTAGAATGATGTTTGGGATATTGTAACAACGCCTAAAGACAAAACAATTGTATCTTCAAAATGGTTATACAAAATCAAATGCGTCGCTGATGGAAGTATTGAAAAATACAAGGCTAGATTTTTTGCTCGAGGATTTTCTCAGAAAGCTGGCATTGACTATGAAGAAAATTTTGCTCCTGTAGCTCGTTACACTTCTGTAAGAACAATTATTACAATTGTAGCATCAAAAGGATGGACAATTCATCAAATGGATGTATAAATTGCATTCATAAATGGGGTCAATAATGAAGAAGTCTACATGGAACAACTTGAAGGGTTCACCATAAAAGATAAAAAATTGTATGTATGTAAACTCACGAAAGCACTCTATGGTCTGAAACAGGCTCCTCGAGCTTGGTATGAAAGGATAGACAACTACCTATCCAAACTTGGATACTCAAAAAATGAAGCCGACTCTAACATAT